>CM056194.1:85245389-85845389 GCA_029692085.1 Gymnothorax javanicus
CCTGTGAACACACTGTGTGTGATGCTGTAAATCTCTCCATCACATTCACATCCTAACCCCTGCTTTATTAGTGTCACTGTTACAGTGCCAAAAAAGTGCCCTACTTAAATGCAAGATAAAACCTCCCATGTCCCGCTCTCTCCCTCCCTCTCTGCCTTTCTCTCTCCCTCCCTCTCCCCTCTCTCTCTCTCTCTCTCTCTCTCTCTCTCTCTCTCTCTCTCTCTCTCTCTCTGTAGGATAGCCGGGTGGCTGTTGCTGAAGTTGCTCTCGCGTGTGTTCTGCAGTGTGCAGGTTAATCTCTCTCAGCTGGCAGCCCTACACAAGGCCTCAGAGATGGTACAGTTGTGTCAACCCCTCCATCTCTCTCTCTTTCCGTCTTTTCCGCACACAGACTCTGAGATGTTCTCATTCCTTCCTTTCACTCTCCCTCCATTTCTCTCACTCTGTTTTTCTCTCCCTCACTCTTTTGAAAGGTAAAAAATATTTCATCTGCAAAAAATGTCTTCTGTCACTACAGCGCAAAAAAGAACGATAGAGCAACAAATGCAGGACTAGGCATACGGTACATACAATACTGGCCTTTTCAAGAGTGCCCTCTCTCTCTCTCTCTCTCTCTCTCTCTCTCCCCCCCTCTCGCTCTCTCTCTCGCCCTCCTTCCCTCCCTCTCTCTCTCCCTTCCTCTCTCTCTCTCTTTCTCTCTCTCTCTCCACACCTCTGCACTTACCCAGTGTGACCTCAGACACCACAGCAGTTATCGGCTCCATACGTTACGCTGTCCTGATCTCCCAGGAGTGTTGGGCAGGTCGTGGGTGCAGAAGACATTACACACACACGCACACACACACCGTACCCTCTAATTACCTCCAGTCTGCTCTGCGGCCTGCAGTCCCATGATTGATTTGGGCGCTGAAGAAGCCCAAGGCCCCTGGAGAGGTGGAGAGTGTTCGCGGGCGCGGCGGCCGGGCCGAATCGGGCGCTCTGCTCGTGCTCCATCACAGGAGCGGCCCCAGGAGGGCCTCCCTAAAATCCCCTCTCCCGTCCCGCGTTTCGCACTGTGTCTCCATATCGTAAACAATCACAGCGGCTCCGTCTCATTTGCAATACAAAATAAAATATTAGCTTTTGCTTAAACAGCTGCCTCACACTCAATTAGTCCGCATCCTCTGTGGAGATGACTTTCATCTGCTGTGTGTGTGTGTGTGTCTGTTTCTCTGTGTGCGTGTGTGCTATGTGTGTGTTTATATATTTCTGTATGTTGTGTGGGTACTGTATTGTGTATTTCTATGTGCTTTTTTTGTGTGTGTGTGTGTGTATTTGTGTTACAGGACTCTCCCCTGGTGTTCGTATCAATACAGCTGTGTGTGTGTGTGTGTGTGTGTGTGTGTGTTACAGGACTCTCCCCTTGTGTATGTGTCAGTACATCTGTGTGTGTGTGTGTGTTACAGGACTCTCCCCTGGTGTATGTGTCAGTACAGCACTGCGCACTGTCCTATGTGCTGCTGCCCCTGGTTCTGTTCTGTCACAGCTTGAGAGTCCCATACACAGTGTGTCCTCTCAGCGTGGGAAACGCCTGTCTCAGGTACACACACCGTCTGTATGCACATACACACACACTCTCCCCATTTCCATCTCTATGCACACGCACGCACTCATCCCTCTGTATACTCACACGCACACTCATTCTCTACGTCTGTACACACACACACACACACGCACATACCCACACACACACACACATGCACACACTCAACCCTCTCTCTGCAGTAACAGACTGTGTTAGTATGAGTCACTCCTCCCATAAGCCTGTAAGTATAACAAGAGCTGGTTATGAGCCCAGATCTCTGTGTCTCTCTATACAACACTGTCATTCAGAAATACCCTCAGGCCTGCCCAACAGCCCTACAACCCTACTGTCCTTCAGCACTACTGCCCTACAGCCCTACAGCCCTACTGTCCTTCAGCACTACTGCCCAACAGCCCTACAGCCCTACTGTCCTTCAGCACTACTGCCCAACAGCCCTACAGCCCTACTGTCCTTCAGCACTACTGCCCTACAGCCCTACAGCCCTACTGTCCTTCAGCTCTACTGCCCAACAGCCCTACAGCCCTACTGTCCTTCAGCACTACTGCCCAACAGCCCTACAACCCTACTGTCCTTCAGCACTACTGCCCAACAGCCCTACAGCCCTACTGTCCTTCAGCTCTACTGCCCAACAGCCCTACAACCCTACTGCCCTTCAGCACTACTGCCCTACAGCCTTTAAACCCTACTGCCCAACAGCCCTACAGCCCTACTGTCCTTCAGCTCTACTGCCCAACAGCCCTACAGCCCTACTGTCCTTCAGCTCTACTGCCCAACAGCCCTACAACCCTACTGCCCTTCAGCTCTACTGCCCTACAGCCCTTAAATCCAACAACCCTACTGCCCTTCAGCACTACTGCCCTACAGCCTTTAAACCCTACTGCCCAACAGCCCTACAGCCCTACTGTCCTTCAGCTCTACTGCCCTACAGCCCTACAGCCCTACTGCCCTTCAGCACTACTGCCCTACAGCCCTACAGCCCTACTGTCCTTCAGCTCTACTGCCCAACAGCCCTACAGCCCTACTGTCCTTCAGCTCTACTGCCCAACAGCCCTACAGCCCTACTGCCCTTCAGCTCTACTGCCCTACAGCCTTTAAACCCTACTGCCCTTCAGCTCTACTGCCCTCCTGCCCTTCAGCTCTGCTGCCCTACAGCCTTTAAACCCTACTGTCCTTCAGCACTACTGCCCTACAGCCCTTAAACCCTACTGCCCTTCAGCTCTACTGCCCAACAGCCCTACAGCCCTACTGCCCTACAGCCTTTAAACCCTACTGCCCTTCAGCACTACTGCCCTTCAGCTCTACTGCCCTACAGCCCTAATGCCCTATAGCCTTACAGCCCTGCAGCTCCACAGTCCTACAACCCCACAGCCCCACAGTTCAGGACCTGTGGTTTTCCTCTGGGCCACAGAATGCTCTGGTCAAGCCCCAGTGCAGCTGTTATGGGCCTTTTGCTGTTGGGCCCCTGAGCGTGGCCCTCAACCTCACATTTTTCCAGAGTGGTACTAATCAACTGTTATTTGCTTTTTGATGCAAGTGTTGGTTAAATGGTTAAGTCACTGTGATGTGATTTAATGCCTCCTCTCTGCCCCCACTCTCTCTCTCACACACATACACACGCGCACACACACACAGGTCCTTCCTGCAGAAGCTGGGTGTTATTTTGCTGCCCGGCCCATCGGTTGCAGAGCAGGACGCTGAGCAGGACGGCCTTTACGGACCCCTGATGACGTCTGTGAGTTTGCCGCAACCAGCGGCGCTTTATTTTTATATTACATAACAGCTGTTTAACTGTTCTTTCTTAAAACAATGAATATCCGCACAATGGGTCGTAGTTCCCAATACTTAATTGAAAATGAAGACTATAAAGTTTGGGAGCTACAACCTGGTGTGTGGACATTTATTGTTCAAATGTTCATCTGTACTTTTGGTCTGCACCAAACCTAAAACAGGATGGATGTGCACACAGCTGCTTCATTGTCCCCCGCTGCTGCGGTAGCGAGTGGAGCGGGGGACATGGCATTCAGCTCTGTCCGTCCGTCCATCATGTCCCGTTTGTTGTGAACGCGATATCTCAAGAACGGTTTGACCGATTTCATTCATCTTAGGCTTCAGTGTGTATTAGTGTGATATGCCGACCCCAGTTGATTTCCGTGACCTGGCGGGGGACATGGCCACGTTTAGTGGCAACACTTGTTGTGCTTTATGATTCATTTTTTGACAAAAACATGTTACACTGAGTACGTACAGAAGTAAACAGGAGAGAAGTCGGAGAGTGTGTCTTAGATAATGTGCTGCTGTTTTTAGTTTGTGTCATCCGTTGCGCTCTTAAATGTTTGGGACAAAGACTTGTATTTTCTTTTGTCGACTTCGCTCCACGCAGCAGGTTAGATTTGCGGCCATGCAACTCGCTTGTGTTTCCTGTGCAGATTCTCAGCGTGTGTTGAAGGCTATTTAGCTGTATGCATTTTGGCATCACCATGCAGAAATTGCAGAGATTATTATTTTCAAATGCTCTCCTCAGGCGGAGTGCCTGTTGATAAACAGTGACAGGATTTCTATTGCTGGAAAAAAAAACTGTCCATGCACTGCAGAATGCTGCCATGAAGGAGAGGTGATAATAGAAGCACGTGACGCGAAACAGACGGGGTTAGCGTCCCGCGGGGCTGCGTTTGTGCGGGTGTCTGAGCAGATCTGAAATTCCATTTTCCTGCACGAGCAGCTGCGTGATGGGAATCTACTGTATCAGGCCGGCTGAAATTGAGGGTCTAAAAAAGTCTGGGAACTAGAGGCCATTCGGTGGAGCACATACCTCCACCACGCCATATATCTGTTCTTTTACATATTACAGAATATGTTCTGGATCACTGCGAAAATTAAATCAACTCTTCCTCAGATTACCACCTATGTCCCTGCCAAAGTTTGCACCCAACCGTTCATAACTTCTTGAATCATGCGGTCAGAAATATCACACTGACCTGTGTTAGACAGATATATTTTGATTTTTTTGGATCCAGAATCCAGAATATGTTCCGGATCACTTCTAAAATTGAATCAACTCATTCCTGGACTACCATCGATCATGCTACTAAATTTTGTGCCAAACCGTTCATAACTTCTTCTGTTACCCTGTTAACAGACAGACGGACAGACAGACAGGCAGGCAGGCAAGAAAACATGCAAATGAAAGGTCGTTTTTAGCAGGACGATTTGCCAAAATCGAAATTTAAAAGAGTGAAAGGATATATCATATTGTCTGAAGAACAGAATCAAAAAATTCATTTTGGCAAAAATTTAAAAAATTGCGTCATTTTCACTTATGTCAGAGTGATGTTATTGCGACCCCTAACCGCTAGAACTGCATTGCGTTGATGAAAAGAATGGCATTAGTTTCAAGTCTCTAACTTTATTTGAAACAAAGTTTTGGATCAAAATGTGTTTTTGATCTTTTGTGTGACCTTGACCTTGACCTTTGACATAGAAACTTAAAAGTATTGGTCTGTGGCGCATAGCCTATGCTAACATGTCTACAAGTTTTGTTAAGCTTGGTGCAGGAAAAATGGCAAAAGGGTGCGTAACTAACAAACTGACTAATGGACGACTAACACAACTTACTGATATACTTGCAAAATTGTACGATTTCAGCTAGTAACAAAGGGGTGAAAACATAACCTTTTTGGCAGAGGTAAAAATCAAGGAGTAAGTTACAAATCATTGAATAACTGATTCTAGCTAATCCAAGTTAATCAGGTTTCTTGAGACAGTCTTTATGATGATGACGTCACCTTTTTCAAATGCTGCTCTCAACGTTCTCAAGCCGCGCTTGTCCTGCCCTCGCATGCCCAGAAATATGGCAAACCGGCCGCTACAGTTTGAGCGAGGAGCGTCTGAGGTGAATCTGTCTGTTTTTATGATGGGGATTTGTTTTATCTGTTTTTTACTGAGAAGCACATTTTTCCCCTGTTTGGCGTCTCAGCATCGTGTAAACCCCTATTGTGTTAATATTTCGTTCGCCTGCCTCTCTCGTCAGTGCTATTGTTAAACTGCCACATTTAACTGTCATTTAACTGTCATGTGACTGTCATCTGACTGTCAGTTGCGGCTCCCCCACCACGATGCAAGACCCCCACAGAAACATGCGATAGTTGTATCTGTCGATGACTCTCGACCTAAACAGTGTTCATTAATATTCCACGCCACAAAGTGCATGGGAATACAGGAATGAGTGTTGTTCTTCCGTCCGTCCGTCTATCCATCTGTCAGTCCGTCACCTTCTTTTCTAGGCTGGAACTATTGAACAGTTCAATATTTCGCAACAAAATTTCATATATGGGTACATCTTATTGTGCAGATGTGCTTTTTCATACGTCTGTTTGTCCTCCTGTCTGTCTGTCTGTCCCTCCACTGCATTTGGTTTCCAGGCCAGATATCTGCCATCCCATGGCGAGGATCTGGGTATTTCATGTTTGTTCATACATGGATGGAATTATATTAAATCACTGTTTTTTATGTTGCGAAAACAAAGTTAGTTGTTGATTTAAATCTGTTATATAAGCTGAAAACATGCTCATATATCTTTTCTGATTTGTTTAATAAGAAATCTAAAATTACATGTATTTGTCCCAGATATTATGGAGCTGGCTGTATATTAACACTCCTTGCCGCAGTAAATGGGATGTTCTGTAGTTTGTGACTGAGGTTAGTCTGTAGAGTTGGGCCCAGTATCCTAGGTGGTTCATAAGTAAACGGACGGCGTGATGACAGATTTGCTTCATGTGTAAAATCAGGGTTAATCTCGTTTAACCCCTTACATTCCAGTCCTGTCCTCTTATCCTCCTCTCTGTGTATCGCATCCCCTTCCTCTCCTCCCATTTCTGTCCTTCTCTCCTGCTGACTCCTCTTTTCTCTCGCTCCCATCTCTCTTATCTCTGATTACTCCCTCTTTCCCTCCCTCTCATCTGTCTCTCTCCCTCTCCCCTCCTCTCTTTCCCCCCTCTCCCTCCCTCCCTCTCTCTCTCTCCCCTCTCTCCCTCTCCCCCCCCCTCTCTCTCTCCCTCCTCTCTCTCTCTCTCTCTCTCTCTCTCTCCCTCCCCCTGTAGCTGGTGTCGGAGCTCCTTCGGCAGCAGCAGAGCCTGAGTGTGTCCCTGGCCCCAGGCAGTGGGCGAGGGGGTCAGTGGTTGGTGCGTGTTTGGGAGGCGGTGAGGGACGGCAGTGTTCGGGACGTCAGCCTGGTCCCCGTCAGCGTCGCTTACGACCGCCCCCCAGATGGCGGGATCCACCGACCGGTGCATTCTGTTTCTCCTGTTCCCTATTAGCTGGGTGCCAGATGATGTTTCAGTTATTTTATCAGTGTATCTGACTGCACACATTAAGATCATAAAACCTACAGACTCATATATGGGTCTGTCAAATGCATCTGTTTTATTCCAATCTGTGGAACTTCTGGCCTATTCCAAATA
Source organism: Gymnothorax javanicus (assembly GCA_029692085.1). NCBI lineage: Eukaryota > Metazoa > Chordata > Actinopteri > Anguilliformes > Muraenidae > Gymnothorax > Gymnothorax javanicus. The sequence continues at coordinate 85,252,431 of CM056194.1, forward strand.
TAGTGGAGACCTCAAGGTTTCCAATAGTCCTAAATGTGTCCTGCTGAATTATGGTAAAATGTGTATGAAATAATGTACAAAATCTAGATATTTTCCATTAGATGTAATGCTGCGGCCATAAAAACATGGCGTCCTGGGTCTGAATATCTCTCTCAATATAAGTATGATGTAGCTTCAGTGAAGCGCTGCAACCAGCAGATACAGAATATCTTTGTGAAATTGTCCTTCAATATGAAAAAAATGCTTTGTCTGACATCAAACCTTCTTACGGGAAATCTTAAAGGAAAAGTTAGAGTTGAAGGGGCTAATAAACATTCCTCTCGACACGGCTGAGTTGGCCAGGCAGGCGAACACTCATCTGGTGGCCTTGGGTGAGGTGTTTTCACTGAGGGCGGACACCAGGGTACCTTCACCTTACTTCCGCACCACAGTCCTGCTGATGGTTCTATCAAAAATTTATTTATTGAAAATCAAAGCATACCCACATATTCAAATGGGGCTTTCACATGGTGCCAAATTGACAATTTGGCAAAAGAGGGCTTTCCTCAGGTGCAGGATGGTTAGTTTGTCTTGGAAATTTCTATATTTTTTTGAAAGCCCTTTCAGTAAACTATTACCACAAAAAACTCAATGGCTAAAATGGTTCTGCTGTGTGTGTAAGCGCTGTCGATGTGGTGGTCCTGTGCTGCGTCAGTGCTGTTGCTGTGGTGGTTGTTCGAGGTTCTGTGCTGTGTGTAATGGCTGTCTCAGTTGTGGTTCCTTTAGGTTTGGTGCTGTGTTATTGCTGTCACAGTGGTTGTTCTCACAGGTTCTGTGCTGTGTGTAATTGCTTTCGCTGCCTTCGCTCTCTCAGGGGAGTGCCCTGTCCTTGCTGCGGTACGTGCTGTCCCTGTTCCTGTTCGGAGGGGGCCTGAGAGGGAGTGTCAGGATCCATTTTGGGCAGGCCTTCTCACTGAAGGTACTGACAGCCACTGGAGCCCCCTGTCTATGAGTGTTTTACCGTATAGGGCTGTTTGTTACTCTCTAGCTGTATTCAGGCAGTTTGTGTTTTTATGCATCTTCGTTGTGTTTCTGCCATCTGTCTTGCCTATCTCACAAACCTCTTTCAAATTTTTGTGTCATTCATCCGACTCACTCGCTTGTATGTGACATCTCTCTCACCTGCTTCACTCACCTGTATGTGACCTATCTCCCGCACCTGTCTCATTCGCCTGTCCTACTCACCTATATGTGACCTATCCCACGCACCTTTCTCACCTGCCTGTATGTAACCTATTTCACTTACCTGTATTTTACCTATCTCACGCACCTGTGTCACTCACCTGCATGTGACCTATCTCACCCACCAGTCTCACTCACCTGTATGTGACCTATCTCATCCACCAGTCTCACTCACCTGTATGTGACCTATCTCACCCACCAGTCTCACTCACCTGTATGTGATCTATCTCATGCACCTGTCTCACTCACCTGTATGTGACCTATCTCATTCACCTGTCTCATTCGCCTGTCCTACTCACCGGTCTGTGACCTATCCCACGCACCTGTCTCAATTGCCTGTATGTAACCTATTTCACTTACCTGTATTTTACCTATCTCACGCACCTGTGTCACTCACCTGCATGCGACCTCTCACACACCTGTCTCACTCGCCTGTATGTGATCTATCTCACTCACCAGTCTCACTCACCTGTATGTGACCTATCTCACTCACCTTTCTCACTCGCCTGTATGTAACCTGTCTCGCTCACTTGTATGTGACCTATCTCACTCACCTGTCTCACTCACCTGTATGCGACGTATCTCACTTGGCTGAATTACTTGTGTCACACATCTGTCTCGTCTTACCTGTATATAAACAATCTCATGCACCTTTCTCATGTACCTGTATGTAGCCTGTCTCTCTCAGCTGTCTCAATGTCATTCATATGTGTCTCTTACCTGTCTCACCTGCCTCTCTGTGTTTCGTTTCTCCCTCTGTGCTGTGCTGCTGCTGCAGGAGATGTGGCAGACGGGTAGGTGTCGTGTGGATGGAGGGCACCCCCTGCAGGAACTGCTGCTCCCTGCAGTGCTCATAAGCAGGTCTGAGTCTGGAGCGTCTCCAGCTGCCATCATGTGTGGAGTGAATTTTTGTAGTGTACTTACTGCTGTCAAATAGAATCAACTCTTACAGAGTTCATATGGTCCTGAGAGAGCTGACATGTACTCTGTCGCAGTTGAAAGTACATATTTCACTGTGTAGTGTTCACCGCGGGTGTGTTGTTTTTTAAAGAAATTAGAAGTCTCTGTCTCAGTCTCTCCCATAGGCCTGGTGTCATATTTGGGCAGAAGGCTGTGTCCTGGGTCCTGCCCCCCTCCTTCTGCCCCGATCTGCCCCCCCCAGAGAGGCAGTTCTGCATCGCCCTCATTCAGCACCTGCTGCACTGTGAGTCTGTCCCCTGGTGCTCTGTGCTGTTCTCTCTATGGTGAGCATGACTGTTCTCTGGTAAATCTGTGTGCTGTTCTGTCTATGGTGAGAGTGACTGTTCTGTGGTAAATCTGTGTGCTGCTCTCTCTATGGTGAGCATGACTGTTCTGTGGTAAATCTGTGTGCTGTTCTCTCTATGGTGAGAGTGACTGTTCTCTGGTAAATCTGTGTGCTGTTCTCTCTATGGTGAGCATGACTGTTCTGTGGTAAATCTGTGTGCTGCTCTCTCTATGGTGAGCATGACTGTTCTGTGGTAAATCTGTGTGCTGCTCTCTCTATGGTGAGCATGACTGTTCTGTGGTAAATCTGTGTGCTGTTCTCTCTATGGTGAGCATGACTGTTCTGTGGTAAATCTGTGTGCTGTTCTCTCTATGGTGGGAGTGACTGTTCTGTGGTAAATCTGTGTGCTGTTCTCTCTATGGTGAGCATGACTGTTCTGTGGTAAATCTGTGTGCTGTTCTCTCTATGGTGAGCATGACTGTTCTGTGGTGAATCTGTGTGCTGTTCTGTCTATGGTGAGAGTGACTGTTTTGTGGTAAATCTGTGTGCTGCTCTCTCTATAGTGGGAGTGACTGTTCTGTGGTAAATCTGTGTGCTTCTCTTTCTATGGTGGGAGTGACTGTTCTGTGGTAAATTTGCGTGCTGTTCTCTCTATGGTGAGAGTGACTGTTCTGTGGTAAATCTGTTTGCTGTTCTCTCTATGGTGAGCATGACATGGCCAGTGTGACTGCACTTTGGTAAACCTGTGTCCTTCTCTCTCTGTATGGTGGGAATGAAAGTTCTATGGTAAATGTGTGCTGTTCTCTCTATGGTGTGAGTGACTGTTTTATGGTAAATGTGTGCTGTTCTTGCTCTGTGGTGTTTCCAGCTGCTGCTTCCTGCTCAGCCGTCATGTCCACCAGCCTCGTATCCTGCCTGTTGCTACACAAACATCGTACGGTAAATGTGACCCGACCGCTGTTCCCTCAAAGTCCAAGACTTTCCCATTTCTTCTATTTTAGCTTATTTGTCATATTTTAATGTTTTCGATCATCCAGCTAATTTTCATGTGAGACGAAGACATTGTGAGTAAACACAACATGCAGCTTTTAAATGAGTCCTTCATTCATCAAAGGAAAAGCGTCCTTCAGAACCAAAATCACCCTTGCGAAAAAAATTGCCCAACTAAACCTGATAAGTGTTGTGCTACCTGTTGCGGTAACAGCTGCCTTCAAACTTCGGCGATTACTGACAATGAGTCTTGTGCGGAGGAAGTTTGGCCCCTCTTCGCAAAAGTGTTTCAGTTCAGCCACATTTGAGGGTTTTTTGCCTGTTTAAGGTCATGACTCAGTTTCTCAATCAGAGCTAAGTCAGGACTTTGACTGGGCCACTCCAAAGCCTTCATTTTTACACGCCCACTCCATCGGAAGGGCGTGTATTGTAATCGGCGTCCTTCTGTCGGTCTGTCCTCTGCTTTTTGTTCTCACTCTGCAGACGACAATTTTGTCGGATTCTTTTCAGTTTTGTTTTGCCGGTCAATAGTTACATGAAGAGGATCTTTATTAATTACGGTGGTGAAGTATGGTATGTCGGTTTTGGTTAATTCTTACTGCCGTCTTTAGCTATGTGGTTTTAGATCTCTTGTATTTGTTACTCTTCATGGTTTTGTGCTGTTGATAAGGATTAATAACTGTTGTAGTTATAAATAATAGTGACATCAATTTTACACTTATTATTACTCAAATATCATGTCATTTACTCGGCTGCCATGTAGGCGTGTTGCTGTGCTTTGTGTGACTATCATGGTTTTTATTTGAGCCATCTAGGAGTGAACCTGCTTATGTACTCGACAATATTGTCCTGCTTCATAGCCCAACTGCTACTGAGCTTTAGGTCAAGAGCCATCGGCCGGACATTCTCCTTCAGGATTTATTGGTAGAGGACAGAATTCATGGTTCCATCGATTTTGGCAAATCGCCCAGTTTCAGAAGCTGTAAAGCAGGTCCAGTCCATCGCACGACTACAACAATCTTTGACTCTTGGTATGTTGTTCTTATTGTGTAATGCTGTGTTCGCTTTACACCAGGTGTAACAGAACCCATGTCTTCCAAAAGTTTCACTTTTGACTCATTAGTCCACAGAATATTATCTGAAAATTCTTTGGGCTCATTAAGATTTTTTTTGGCAAATGTGTAACGAGCCTTTGTGTTCTGTTTGGTCAGCAAAAGTTTATGGCTTGCAGTTCTCTCATGGATGCCATTATCACCCAGTCTCTCTCCTATTGTGGAATTGTGACCATCCACCTTTTCTGAGGCAAGTGAGGCCTGCAGTTCTGATGCTGTTAGTCTGGGTTCTTTTGTGACCCCCTGGATGAGATTAGCTCTCTGAAAAATTTTGATTGGCCGGCCATTTCTGAGAAGGTTCACCACTTTTCTAAGTTTTTACCCCGCAGCCCTGAAAGAGGCTGCAGGGTATTGTCATCAGGCACGGCGTCCATCTGTCTGTCCACATTTGATTCCGTGCGATAACTGAAAAACGCCATCACCGATCATCACGGTTTCTGGTGAGGACATCAGGGTAGAGTTACTGCACAAGCCTATCCATTTTGGATGCGATCTAAAATCAAATATGGCTGCCAGAGCCGCCATCTTGAATTTCCATATTGTGTGAATGTGTCTGCTTCCATTAGCTGTGTTATTATGCCGATTTCCAGAGCTGCCTTAACTGTGCGCGGGGCTGAGGGGTCCCACCCACATAGCGCGGCTATTTTTTCAGTCTGTAGTTAGTGACTCTCACTTTGGTTAGCTGGAGTGCCAGAGCCTCAGAAAAGGCTTTGTAACCCTTTCCAGACTGTTAAATGTCAACAACTTAGTTTATCATCTGCTCTTGGGTGAATTTAGATTGCAGCATCATGAGCAGCTTTTTGCCTACTTCACATTGCCTGGCAGGTTCTGTTCAAGTGATGTTTGGATTCAATAGGGCTGGCAGTAACTTTGCTTGGAGTGGGTCTCGTGGACTTGGACCCAGTTATCAGTTAAATTGGTTTAATTGGTCGATTGCGTAACTAAAGGGAGCAATTACTGTTTCACATAGGGCCAAGTTGGGTTGGAGTGCATTTTTCCTTCAATAAATGAAATCATCATTTAAAAACTGCATTTTGCTCCGGTCATTTTTGTCTAATATTGAAATTAGTTTGATCTGAAACATCTAAGGGTGACAAATATGTCAGAAAAGAAAAAATCAGGAAGGGGAAAAATAATTTTTCACAGCATTGTACACTGGAAAAAAACAATAAAGAAGCTAATGATATGCAGTGATGTAGCCTTTTCCTGGTTCATTTATCTATGAAATATTTCTGTCTTGTCCAGATTTTTGAGTTGATAACATGTTGGGCCATGGGGCAATATTAGATCCAGAAAAGACCGCTATTATTTGTGCATTTTATTTTTACCACACCAATGTCATTGACTTTGTTGAAAGCATGGCTGAAATGCCTATTGTGGAGCCCGTTTCTTTAAGCAAGATGGTGAGCAAAATCGCTTACTAACCCTTTGAGCGCTGAATTCATTTTCAAGGAATTAAAAGTGCAGTTATCCTGAGCTGTTGAAAACCTATCATGTGGCAACTTGTATTAAACAAGTTGCCACATGATAGGTTTTCAACAGCGTCTGATTTTCATATCTTACATCATTGGGCAACTATAGTTGCCCACGGCGCTGAAAGGGTTAAATACAACCAGGTTAGTAAGCCTCAAGAACAACACCAGGTTAGTTACCCACAAAAACAGGACCAGGTTTGTAAGTCACAAGCATAATACCAGGTTAGTAAGCCTGAAGAACAATGTCAGATTTGTAGGACTTTTAGAAGATGAATTCTAGGATAGTAAGTCACAAAAACAGGATGAGGTTAGTAAGCCTGTGAACAATAGCAGGTTAGAAAGCCTGAAAAACAGGACCAGGTTACCAAACCATAAGACGGAGAGCAGGGCAGTGATCCGCAAGAACAATACCAGGTTTTTGTAGCCCCCGGACGAAGTCGGGCGGCTGCTATGGATTCACATGTGTCGTCTCTGCCGCCACCGCGTCCGTAGACACTTTCTGGTGGACACTCTACAGGCTGTAATTTTACTTTAATTTACGATTACTTTCATATTTGGTATGGACATGTGTTATACTTCACTTATGACACCTATCGATCTTGGTTGCCATGGCAACAGTATTGGCCAAATTATATGCAAATTAGTAGCAAAACAGATTTCCTTGTGGACACAGTACAGGCTGCAATTTTTCACCGATTACTTTCATATTTGATATGGACGTGTTACACTTCACTTATAACACCTATCGATTTTGTTTGCCATGGCGACAGTATTGGCCAAATAATATGGAAAGTAGTGACAAAACATAGGGATTTCCTTGTGGACGCAATACAGGCTGCAGTTTTTCATCGATTGCTTTCATATTTGGTATGGACATGTGTTATACTTCACTTATGACACCTATGGATTTTGGTTGCCATTGCGACAGTATTGGCCAAATAATGTGCTAAGTTGTACTGAATGTACACACTTCCTTCTGGACACAGTACAGGCTGTACTTTTCAACCGATTACTGTCATATTTGGTATGGACATGTGTTATACCTCACTTACGACACCTATCGATTTTGGTTGCCATGGCAACAGTATTGGCCGAATAATGCGCAAAAAAGGGGAGAGGAGGGCCTTCGGGGGCTACACCCTTGTGCTCACCTCCGATCGGACTGTCTAGTTAAACGTACAAACAAGGCCAAGTTGGTAAGCCTAAAAATGACTTGGTTAGTAAACCTCAAGACCAAGAATTAGGTTACTAAGTCATAAAAACCAGACCAGGTTAGTAAACCTCGAGATCAGACCAGAGAAGTAAACCTCTAAAACAGGACTAGGTTTAGTAAGCCTCAAAAAGTGAAGTCCAGTCTATAGCCCTTTTTCCATCAGATTTTCAAGCGAATTAGCTCTAATGTCGTATTATTTTTTAGCGACATAAGAAGCGTCAAAATGGTTTTCCATAAACAGAACAATTCTAGCGAATTAAAATGATGTCACAATGCCCCGAGTTGAAGCGCATGTTTCTGACCCGCTAGATGATTTTCCATCAACAATGTAGCGAATTAGAACCTTCTGAGAAAGTTTGTGTAGCGCAGAGGTCGGGAAACTGGGGCTCGTCAGCCGCAGGATCTTTTGTTGCTGTGCTGGGGCTCGCAGACGACAAAAAAAATAAATAAATAAAATAATGAACTTGCAATCAAGGGATAAGCCTAGGCCTAGTAGAAGACTAAAATAACAGTCAATACTACTTATATTAAAATGACAAGGCTTCGTGGCAAATACGTAGGTCTGAGTAGAAAATGTATTAAAAAAACTGTTGAATAAAAGGCAAGGCAGTTTTATTTGTATTTCTTACATCAAGACATTTCAATGTGCTTTATAGAGAAAAAAACAACAGTATAATTGAAGAGAGCACAGACATAGAATAAAAGTAACTAAGTTAAATATCCAAAATTTTTCTTGTAACCGCCTTTATGTGGCTCTTCTGGGATTAAAAAATAGACTAATCTTTCCAGCGCAGCAAACATTTATCAAGTTATTTGGCAAGAAAATTCATTAGCTGTCGTTGCGATGGATAGATCGTGAATAATAAGTGAACGTTAAATGGCTATTATCGATCTATCTTAACATGACACCTTCGGCAGCTATAATCAACTAGCCAAGGCGGTCGCCTCAAGAATATAGCCCACTTCAAATTAGTAACCCTTTGCGTTAGCCTAATTTATACACAAGATTTCATGACTGCATCTGACGTTATCAATGAGATCCATGTCACACGCCATAACTTTTTTAAAGCCAGCATCATTGATAAGCAACGCTGTTTTATAATAGACTGGTCTTACATATGAAAATGCAGTAAAACAAAATTTGGGCTGTAGATGGGGTTAGTTGGCTCATTTATGGAACGCTAAATTTCCACTGACCTGAGTACTGAGGATATGTGCAACACCGAACGTCCCTGACTATTTTCAAGCTAAAGGGAGAAAAAAAACTTGCTGAAAAAATAGCAACCTGACGCCATACATGGATTGCATTTCTCCTCATAGCTAACCACAGGTTAATACCAATACTTCGCCTGTTTTGTGTATGATTGTGAATATGTTGATGTTTAGAAAGCATGACCTGTCTGACAGATGCCCGGATGCTAGGCTAACGTTAGGCAGTCACTGGTTAAATCATCAAGGCTAATTTTAACCAGCACAAACGAAGCGAACCTCATCATATCGCCCAATAATCTGATTTGAATCTAATTTTGCAAGGTTACCACTGGAAATGTATAACTGCTGAAGTGGCACAAAATGATCACTATCACAAATACCAAATAGTTTCCGCTAGCTACTGCTCACCTCTCTTCTCATGTGAACGACTACTTTATTATGCCAAGCTTAGCTGATGTAACATTATCTTCACCGAACCCATTTGCTTCCTACGACTGTCACCCTGGCTTATTGTCTGCTATTCAGTGATGGCTAGGACTGAAAAAAATGGTAAACGAAACACAAGACATTCTTTGGGACTTAACGTTGTACAGGATTGCATGTCACATCTAGCAAGCTTTTCTAAAATAAAGACAACGGCTGATGTCTTTTTTTTATTTAGTCATCATTCTTCTGAAGTTGGGCGATAGGATCATTTCTGAGGTGAACTGAACTAAACTGCGCGAGACAGAAGACCGCAGAGGCGGCACAACAACATTTGAATTCTCGTTACCAATGCGCATGCGCGACATTCTATATCGCTTCAACCCTTTTCCATCACTTTTATGTCGATAAAACTTTCCCAAAACCACCTCTGCCGAGCAAATTAACTTAGCGCGACAATATCTGCGTTAGAGCGATATAACTCTTTTTGCATCACAAATGTCGCACTAACTTTTTGATGGGCATCATTTTAAAGCGAATTATCTTTTTGATGGAAAAAGGGCTTATGGCTGCCTGATCCGCGCTCTCTATGGCACCCTTTTCCTGCCGTTAACTCGCACAAGCGGCACAGCAACATCCTGATGCATCTCTGCATTGGCATTCCCGTGGCCATGTCGCGGAGCAGTCAGGCACATTAGCCTGCCTCCACTGGGCTGTAGGCCTGGGCCTCGCTCTGGGGATAGATTTTCCCAGCGGACACCAGACCAAATGGGGAGGGAGAGGGCAGCTGGGGCCCTTTGGCCTGGATAATGACTCATTAATCTCATTATGTAATGAAGCACAAGTGGGCCCTGATCTTGTGGTGAGAGAGAATCGATATGTGCGCTGAGCAGGGCCGAATTTCAGGATCGATGCCAAGGCCCGCTGTCTCCATCTCGCCGCTCGCTGCTGAGCGTAATCGTGAAGCACTTCACCGTGGTTATCAGAGATACGATACCTGACGTCTGCCCTGTCCTTCATCCCTGCCTCCTCTCCTTTCCTATCCCCTTATCTCTCTCTCTCTCGTTCCCATTGTGATTGCTTCATTTGCATGAGAAAATTTGCATTCGTATTGCGAAAGTGCAGCCAGGATCATGTGAACATTATGGTGAATGAGGATAAACAACAGAACATGTATAATATGATTGGGTTTGGAGAGCGCATATACGCATCTCTCTCTGCCCTCCTCTTGCTTGCTCCACCTCTTCTCATGCCTCTCTTCCTCTCTCTCAATCTCACGCTCTCTCTCCTTTAATATTCAGAGTGCTTTGTTCGGATGAGATGATTTGTATTGCAACAGTGTGGTAAGGAACATTTGAAACTTTTACGAAACTAGGAAAAACAGCAGAATAGTATTATAGTGTATTAGAGCTGGGCAATATATCAGTATTATATCTTATGATAGAAGACAAGATATATCGTCTGGGATTTTGGGGAATGTAATATGACGTGTTCTATTTTCTGGTTTTAAAGGCTGCATTGCAATAAAGGGATGCAGTTTCCTGCTCTTATTTGATTGTTCAAGCTGTTGCCTAAATCAGTTTTGTCATCATATCAACGTTGCTCACGACTTCATCAAAAATTTCATTGTGTGAATATTTTGTGCAAACATACGTAATCATCCCAACAATATTGCGTCAATGTCTATATCGAGGCATTCGGTCAAAAATATTGTGATATATGATTTTGTCCATTTTGGAGTCCCTAGATGGAGTGAATTGTGACAACTGAAACGTGGGAGCCATTTTGTTTCTATCATGCGAAACTAAGGTGCTTCGTTCAATGAAATTGCTGGATTTTTTTGTTCTTTTCTCGGTAGGGAGACATATTTATTTCAGAATAAAAACAATTTAGCCAGTAATGGTTTTGACAAGTGTAAGAAGGAAAAATGTTTGGACACGAGAATATGGGGGGGAAAAAAGAACTCATTCACTTTGAGATGGTGCATGAAAACGTGATGGAAACAAAATGGCTGCATGACCAGATTTTCTGAAACCTTCATGTCACAACTCTATCTCGGAGCTCTAGCATATATGGCCCAGCCCTATCGTGTGTGTGGTGTCTGTGTGAATATTTTCCCCGTCCCCCTCTCAGGGGGTGTGTCTATCAGAGCTGTGTCGGGACGCGTCCTGGCTCCTGGAGGAGGTGTTGTTCCGGAACCGGGACGTGGGATTCGGGGGCTCGCTGTCGGGGGTGATGTACCACGCGGTGTCGCTGCTGAGGCCCAGTCTGGTGATGGTGCGGCCCCCGCGCGGTGTGGGGGAGCCCCGTCTGGCCCCCCGCCTGAGTCCCGCTGCAGTACTGTGCCTCGCCAGCCACGCCGAGGTCCTGACCCACGTCTTTATCCTGGAGGCTGTGGGAGGTGCGCATCGCAGCCCCTCCAATGCTCAGGGGTTCCCAAACTCGGTCATGGGGCCTCCCTGTGTATGCTGGTTTTTGTTCCGACGATAATTGCCATCATAGGACTTTAATAAGCTGTTAATTGAGCCTAATTAGGTGCATTTTGTGTTTAAAGAAGTTTTTTGCTGTCTTAAGCCAAATTTTAATAGAAATATCCATGTGCCATGAAGAATAAAAGACCCTTGAATATAATGGGGTTCTTCTCTGTGTGGCAAGCAATTTCAGGTAATAACACTTCTAAACAGATCAAATCAGGTACTGAGAAAATCAGTAACCTCAAAATCAGGTTGCTGAACACAGGTGATTAGAATTCTTTCAAAATAAGTTGCCTGCAATCAATAACAAAACATAACATACAGCAGGTTTGACTCTGTTATTTGCTTGTTTGGTAACTTTTAGTTTTGGCAACCATGTGCCCACAGTTTCATCAATTAGGAACCCATTGATTTTTTTCCTTTGATTGGGTACATTTTTTCCCTCACTTTATGCACTAGTTACTCATATATCGCAACGTGGATGTGGAATTTATTCTTCGCCGTATGCATGCATATCTGTCAAAATACTGTATGTCAAGAGAGGATAAATTGCTACACTAAACATAAATGTACCTAATTAAGACAAATTAAAACCTTTGTTAAAATCCTATCATTGCAAACCAGGGTGGAACAAAAACCAGCACACACAGGGAGGCCCGAGGACCGAGTTCGGGAACGCCTGCTCTAACTGATACCTGCTCGTGTATCGCCCCTTACACACCTGCTCAACCTGTCATTAGCATTTACGCACTCCACTCATGTTTTTGTTCCACGTTTTGGAGAGATATAAACAGCTTTGTAGTGCTGTACTTGTGAGCTGTGTAGTGCTGTATCTGTTAGCTGTGTAGTGCTGTATCTGTTCGCTGTGTAGCGCTGTAGCTGTTAGCTATGTAGTGCTGTAACTGTTAGCTATGTAGTGCTGTAACTGTTAGCTGTGTGGCACTGTAGCTGTTAGCTGTGTGGCGCTGTAGCTGTTAGTTGTGTGGTGCTGTAGCTGTTAGCTGTCTAGCACTGTAGCTGTTAGCTTTGTAGCGGTTAGCTATTTAATGCTGTAGCAATTAGCTGTGTAGTGCTGTAGCTGTTAGCTGTGTGGCGCTGTAGCTGTTAGCTCTGTAGCAGTTAGCTATGTAATGCTGTGGCAATTAGCTGTGTAGTGCTGTAGCTGTTAGCTGTGTGGCACTGTAGCTGTTAGCTGTGTAGCTCTGTAGCTGTTAACTGTATAGCGCTGTAGCCGTTAGCTGTGTGGCGCTGTAGCTGTTAGCTGTGTAGCACTGTAGCTGTTAGCTCTGTAGCGGTTAGCTATGTAATGCTGTAGCAATTAGCTGTGTAGTGTTGTAGCTGTTAGCTGTGTGGCGCTGTAGTTGTTAGCTGTGTAGCTCTGTAGCTGTTATCTGTGTAGCGCTGTAGCTGTTAGCTGTGTAGTGCTGTAGCTGAGTTGCTTGGGTAGTTTGTCTTACACATCAGCTTTTGACAGCAGTTTGTTCTTGAGTGCGATGTGCACATTGAATGTCCGTTTTGGACTATGCTTGTTAATTGCACGTATAGTGCTGGTAATTTTTTAATGCGGCCCCGTGGTACAGTGGGCAGTGCATTTACCTCACAGCAAAAAGGTTCTGGGTTTGAAACTGGCCTGGGTCCTTGTATGTTCTCCCTGTGTTTGTACGAGTTTTCTCAGGATACTCTGGTTTCCGCCCACAGTCCAAAGACATGCATGTCAGGCTGATTGGAGACTCTACATTGCTTATAGGTATGACTAAGCGATTGAGTTAAAGTATGTAATTCCATTCCAACGGGTCTTTAGAGGAGGACACCGGCTGATATAATATACCCCTTAATGTGTCAAACGTGACATTAAACATTAAAAAATATTTTATTTTGAGGTAAACTTAGCTTAATGATTGGTGAATGGCTAGTTTTGGTTGTGCGCACTGTCAACCAAAGGCATGGCAAGGTGGGTGGAGTAGCGTGCGGGTCAATGTGTGTTAAGCGACTGTGAGGTCTGTATGAGTGTGGGGGCAGGTGTGTGCAGTGAGTTTATACAAAAGCGTGAGCGTCTGGATGTGTGTGTATCTGAGTAGGTGCTGTTTAGAGATTTGTAATGTACATGTCTGCAGCGTGCGCAGTGTCGGCCATGTTGGGCGAGGTTGCTCGCTGCGGAGGAGGAAGAGGAGGAGAGGAGCTGGAGATTGACTTGGCCCTGGGGCAGGAGGAGCTGACTGAGAAAGCCTTGCAGCTCTGCTACTTACTGCCCTTAGGACACCGTCCTGTGAGTAACACACACATACAGTACACAGCAGCTCTGCTACTTACTGCCCTTTGGACACCGTCCTGTGAGTAACACACACATACAGTATACAGCAGCTCTGCTACATACTGCCCTTAGGACACCGTCCTGTGAGTAACACACACATACAGTATACAGCAGGTCTGCTACTTACTGCCCTTAGGACACCGTCCTGTGAGTAACACACACATACAGTACACAGCAGCTCTGCTACTTACTGCCCTTAGGACACCGTCCTGTGAGTTACACACACATACAGTACACTGCAGCTCTGCTACTTACTGCCCTTAGGACACCGTCCTGTGAGTAACGCACACATACAGTACACAGCAGCTCTGCTACTTACTCCCTTAGGACACCGTCCTGTGAGTAGCACACACATGCAGTATACAGCAGCTCTGCTACTTACTCCCCTAAGCACACCGTCCTGTGAGTAACACACACATATAGTACACAGCAGCTCTGCTACTTACTGCCCTTAGGACACCGTCCTGTGAGTAACACACACATACAGTACACACCAGCTTTGCTACTTACTGCCCTTAGTACACCGTCCTGTGAGTAACACACACATACAGTACACAGAAGCTCTGCTACATACTGCCCTTAGGACACTGTCCTGTGAGTAACACACACATACAATGCTCACACTCACTCCCACGCATTCTCTCTCTCAGACACGCGCACACGCATTTACAGTACGCAGATGCATGCACAAACACACGTACAGTTGTGCAGTCTCTCACACATATATACATTAAGCACACACACACGCTCACACACACAATACCCTCTCCACAGGCCCTAGCTTTCCAACACAGCTCAGCCCTGCTGTCCTGTTCTGTAGCTGCAGTGTGTGTTCCTCTGTCTGATACACTTCCTGTGTCGTGCGTTTGCTGAGGTAAGAGCAGTTTATCCGAATGTATGGCTGCGCTGCCCCATTAAACATACACACTGACTGAATAAGATACAGCAGCCAGCGCGGGTCAGACAGTGTGTGTAAATCTCCTGGTGTCTGGAGCCTGCAGTATATCCCACTGTCCTGTTAGTCTGTTAATCAAAACCATAAATACTCTCCTCCTCCATCTACCGCTCTCTCTCTCTCTCACTCCCTTATGTATCACTTCAGTTCTCTCCCTCATTCTCTCTCTCCTTTCCACTCCTGTCTGCTCTCTCCCGTCCCTCGATCCCTCTTTCCCTCATGCTCGCTCCCATCAGTTATTCTGTTTCTTCATTCTCCCTTTCCCTGATGCTGTTCCCTCCTCTCGTCTCTCTTTCACCTCTCTGCTTTGTATCCCACTCTTTCCTTCTTCTCCTTTTTCCTCTCTCTTTTTCTGCTACTCTCTCTCGCTCTGTCTCTTCCCTCGCTCTCTCTCTCTCCCTCCCTCCAGCCCTTGTGTGCAGTATTGCCTCTCTCCATCTCTCTGATTTGCTCTCTCTCTCTCGGTGTTGATTCTCGGTGTGGGATGAGAGCGCAGCAGGGCCTGTCTGTACCCGTCCTGCTGGAGAGATGGATCTGCTCTTCCTGTGGCTCCCTCTGCTGTATTTACTCCTCCATCTCTCTCTCTCTCACTCTCTCCATCTCCTCTCACACCCCGAGTGCGGCTGCAGTGTGTAATGTGTGTGGAGTTGCCATTTAATACATCGTATTTGTTTCACTTTATTTTATTAGATGAGTAACAAAGTTTTTAGAGTCTCATTCTCTGAGTGTCACTGGAGCGAGCAGAGTCTACAGTTTTTATTTAATAAAATACTTTCACAATCTCTCCCTCCCTCTCTCGCAGCCCTGTCAGTCGCCCCTCAGTTTTGCGCTGGATGCCGTGGACAGTCTGGTCCGCTGTGGTATCCTGGTTATGGAGGAGGTGAGGTAGCTGATTTGACAGATGAAATGATTGACATGTATGTCGGCGTATGCCGAGAGAGAGAGGCGTTTTGAGCGTCTCCTCTGAGGCGATTGATGCCCACTGGTCTCTGTGCTTAAGTGCCCTTGCTCTTTTTTGGCGACACTGAGTCAGCTTCGCTCGCCGCTGGTGGCCTGGCCTAATATATAATTAATATAATTATGATTATATCCCTGCTAAATGCTACTGTGTTATTCTGGCAGATTCTGCAGGGTTTGGGCCCATTCATACTGGGAGCTGTGACTGTACCAGTAATGATATGGCATACGACATGGGCATCTACACCAATGCATGAGAACATACTG
Organism: Gymnothorax javanicus; assembly: GCA_029692085.1. NCBI lineage: Eukaryota > Metazoa > Chordata > Actinopteri > Anguilliformes > Muraenidae > Gymnothorax > Gymnothorax javanicus. Next base: position 85,268,287 of record CM056194.1, read on the forward strand.
TAAAGTCTCCGGGCCCTTTCGTCTGCCGTTTCGTACGAGACGCCCCTGAAATTTTGTAATGATTTCGATTGGCTGTCAGTGTTTTTTATCATTCAGCCGGTTGAAAAAAAAAAATCACTCTGAATGTTGTCCGCAACAATATCTTTGCTGCTGTAGTTTTTGTTGTATTTTTGGTGCGGTCTCTGCCGTCTACTTGACTTGAATCGATATCCGCAGCTATAAATCCGTCAATATTGTGACATCGTTCTAAATGTGGACGGCCCCAGAACCCTGGAAGGAAGGACTCCAGAGACCGGATACGTTACCAGTGGATTGAGGCAGAATATGTGTGTGTGTGTGTGTGTGTGTGTGTGTGTAGTTGCCGAAGGACCGCCCTGTGTGTGACTTCCTGAGGAAGCAGGGCACTCTGACGTGGTGCGCGATGGACGATCCGGACCACAGCGACTCAGACTGTGGGGAACAGGATACGCGCTGCTACAAGGTAAAGTCAAGCCAGACTCTCTGCTGACTCAAACTCTCCCCATGCACGTGTACCCACACACATGCGCGCACACACACACACACACACACACACACACACGCATCCACACAGAGACTCAGATACACACTCATCCAGGCAGACGCACCCATGTGGACGGACACACGCACGCACACGCAGAATGCACACCCTCATACACACAGACACTCACACTTTCATATATGCACACAGTCATCCACGCATGCCATCAGAAAGTGCACACTGTCACGCAGGAAGTGCATACATATACACACATACACAGAAAGTGCACAATTTCTCATGCACATGCAAACACACTCTCATACCCATACACAAAGTGCACTTTCTCTCACACACGTACACATACGCCACAAAATAATTTTTGCATCAAGATCCTATTTTCATACCCCAAACCCAAACAACGACCCCGACATCAAGCCCCAAAATAACCTGAATTTAATCTGTAATTCAACCCGGAGCCTAATTCTCATACCTACCCGTGGTACCTGACCTGGTTTTACCCAAAAGCACAGTACTTGACCTAAACCCAGCACTTGGCCCAGAATTAAGCCTTTCCCTCATGCAGACCCAAATAATATAATGTCTGCACAGTGCTGTTTTTACCCAGACTTTACTATACTCCTGAGGTCTTTTATTCCCCATAGGTACTGTAAAACAAGGACATACACACACACACGTGCACGTACACATATACATCCACGCATACACTCACACACTGTCGTATGCTCAGATACACGCACGCTCACACGGCATACGTGCGCTCTAGTACGCGCACGCTCATACAGATGGTCATACGGCACACTTAAACCGAACACGCACATGCCCGCGCACGGAGCGTGTGCTCTCATACACACACACACACACACAAGCACGTAGATGCATATGCACCCACACATATTCACACACACTGATACATGCGCAAATACATGCATGCACATACAAAGAAAGACTCAAACAACACACTAAGACTGAACACATATGTATACATACACACGCACACACACACATTTTACTTTTGTAGTACTTTTCTTCAAGTAATAATAAAAAGGAAACGGCAATGATAAAACCATCAAAAATACGGAATGGTGCAGTAATATATAGGGCCCAGTTTTTCATATTGTATGTAATACAAACAAGGACATCACGACTTCTTCTGCGGTCCATTAAAGGGCATCTAAAGTCAACTCTTAGACAGGATGTTGAACGTCCGATGTTTACTAACAAATCACTTGCTTTTGTTGACATCTTGCATTATCACATGACCGATTTCATTCATCAACCATTGTTTTGTGTACACGCGCAGGTAGTCCTTCTATTTGGGTTCGTTTGCGCAAGTGCGGCTCGCTGATTGGCCGATAAACAAAAACAATGGGAATCAACTTTAGATGCCCTATAAAGGGAGTGGATCTCCACTGTATATTCAAACATATGCAAGTGCCATGTGATCGCTTCAAGTAGGCGTGATATGAAGAGCGTCATAAGACACCGTGGCTCAACTTCAATACAGTTACTGCCACGCTATGTCAGGGGTCTGGTGTGCGCGAAAGAGGACAGTGCGCACTTAATTTCGTTTAGGTGCTCGCTCTTATATTGTGGACATTGATAAAGCATTTTATTGTTTTATTTACATTGTCTTTTACACTTAATTTGAAGAAATTTATTTGGTGGATTTTGGTCTTTTATAAAATATCAAATTCATGTAGGGTTTTCTCTAAAGCACCACTGACCGTGTTGGAAATCGTGTAGCCTGCTTGTTTACTACATACTGTGTCTGTGTATACTGGGTTCCTCATAGTATTCCGCATAATTGCAGTTATACAGTGTATTAGCTAGCATATAATAATAACTGTCCTGTGCTACACAGTCATGTAATTACCAGGTTGTTACTATCACCTGGGCCTTGATTGCGTTAATTTCTGGAATACAGTGCACTGAAAAGCTGTGGTTGCGCACTGTGAAATTTGGCCATTGAGCATCTTTGATGTGCTGTTAAATTTATATCTTGTTTCCTTGCTTTTTCTGTGTCCAGTATGACTTACGTCCAAAATGCTATTCCAGAATTTAAGAAAGTAAATATCGCTTTGTAATAATGGAACGAATTAAAATTGGCGTGTAAGGCCGGGGCATGTTATTTTGACTGCAGTGGGGAGGGCATTTGGACGGTTTTGATGACAGATGTCCATGAATTCAGTGACACGTCTCCAGCACTCCTCCTCAGTTAAGTTTAGAACACTGACTGAAAATGTGGCTTTACCTCCTGGCAGTTATGTAGCTGTTCTGCCCCCCTTCAGTCGACGCAAATGTGGGCAACTATACACAATACGCACACCAAAAAATTACTGTTCCAAACTGAGTGGGTAGAATCAAATAAACTCAAGTGAACAGAAATTTTGAGTCTCACTTTACTTTGCAACTGACATGTTTTTTTTTTAATATTATTGAACGGTTCTCTTATACAAACCTGCAGTAGAGAGGCTGGCGTTGAGAATTAGCTCACAGGTAAGTTACAGTATGATCAATGCCAAGTTGATGCCTGCAAGTCATAAAAACGGACGATACAATGAAATAGGATACAAACATGATACATTATTTATATTATTTCTGTTAAATATGGTTTTGTTTGTTGGCACCTTCTGGTGGAAGTGGAAATAGGTTGTGCTTCAGTTTGTACATAGTTCTGGCAACTCATATGCAGACATTTTTATCAAAAAGATACCAAGAATTGCCTTGCGCGACCTCATTTAAATTACACACCATCTGGCATCATCTAATTTACGTGGAAACTGCCCCCTGAAAAATGACTACGCCCTTGACATTCATTTCTCCTCAGTTTTGTGTAGCCCAGGTGGAAAAATATCAGGCAGTCCTTGGAGCTGGGCGAAAGTAGGAATTTGTGTGCCAAGCGGTTTTTGCACACATAGTCATACTGAGCGGAAAAATGGGGCCCATATTCTCAGAGCCGTAATATGTACATTGCAGTGAATTGACCCTGACCGGCACGCCTAAAGGAAGGGGTTTCAAGCCCAGTTTTGGCCCCTGCTTCATATTTCCATGAGGTTACCTCCCTTCCCCCCTCATTATTCTTTTGGCCACACGCTGTGTTCCTTCTACACCAATTTCCTGCAGTCATGGGGAAAATGCTGCTGTCACTGCTGTTTTTCTTATTAAAAAACATTCTGCTGTTTATGAAACAGAGCCATATTGATCGCTGCTGATGCTTCAAAGTTTATTTTATAATACAAGTCAACAAACTGCTGTGCTTAAAAATGACTGATCCAAGTCCAGCCGCGGTGAAAACTTTGGAATGAAGGACCGCAGACCCTGATTCAGGAAAAATCTTAATCAGAAAAGGAAGTAGGAGGATGATGAAGATGAAGGACAGGATGGAGTAGAAGATTATGAAGAAGACAAAGAATTTGAAGAATTTGATGATAATGATGTCATACTTCATTGCACTTTCATTGGAGTATTAGGTCCTCTGTATTTGACCCTTCCTAGTTACTTAGGAGCAGTGGCAGCCATAGTGCAGCTCCTGAGGACCGACGCCAGTTCTAAAGTCAGAGCCGGGGGTAATGGTAGGAGCTTTCATATTGCACGTGACTGGGTGTTGTGATTTGTAATGAGACATCCACTTCTACTGCTCTCATTTACTCGGAGGATTGTGATCAGAATAAATTGGCAGATTTGATTGCTGTTGATTTTGTGATAAAGTTCTGATCCTATTAGTATGGGCTCCACAGCCCTGTTCTAGGAGAGACATCGTCCTATATGTTTATCAAAGCATTCTTCGTTCATCAACTTTGCTGAGCATGGCAGATTAGGGTTGGAGTGTCAATCTCCAGGATTGTAGATATTCATGAACGGGCTTTGGAGTACCGTGGTGTACGTTACACAGATGAGCGGGGTTTGGAGAACCCTGGTGTACGTTACACAGATGAGCGGGGTTTGGAGAACCCTGGTGTACATTACACGGGAGCCTTTGGACGCAGAGGAGTGTGATCACACACAATCTGACCCTGCTGTAGCGTAGGATGAGGAAGTGTGAGATGCGTCGGGATCTGAGTCGCTGTGGTGTGATGTGGTGGGGCTCTGATCCCACTGGAGTCGCATGACATCGTCTGATGTAACGCGTCCCCATGCACTGACTCAGCATTTACAGAGCCACAGCACAGGGACCCACTATATACAGAGCTACAGGACACGGTCTCCTCGTACGCTTTGGCCCTGTTTTTCTGTTTTTCCCCTCCACGAGCTGGAAAAGCCTCCGTCGAAAACAGCAGATAAATGTTTCTGTTGCCATATTTTGATTTTAGTTTACATTAAAACTCTTTAATTTCATGCCTACCTGCAGCAGTAGCAAATGGTAAAAGCAATGAAATGGTGAGAAGTTTTAAGGTAACATCCTGTACATACCAGTAACTCTACCTGAGGGATAAATGGGCAGTAGGGATTTTCTCTGGTGTTCTAGCTGTAAGCACGCAGTTTTTATCCGCAGGATCATGGACACAAGTGGTGCTTACAGGGGTTGCTCACTTGTATAAAATTGATATTTGTCAACCAATAACCAACAAGCGCCATTGAAATAAAAGGAAACTGAAGTTTTATTACAACAGTGTTTTATTTTGTGCACGTTGAGAATACATCATGGTTGTGATGAGTAGCATGGAAAAAATGGAATCACCAGAATGAAGTATTTCTGGGAATGAGATGGAACGTCCCAGAATCTGATGATTAACATCCCGCTGTGTCATCTACATGCGAACCCTGCAAGCTGATTTCACTCTTGCCGAAGAACTGCGCAAATGTGAAAATCTATAGACGGAACAAAATAGCAGTGAGCACGTCTGTTGTCTAAATTTGGATTTTTACCCCTCTGCTTGGAAATGATAAATATAATTGGAATTGGCAAATTCAAATCCTGTAACTAAATCAAACGTCACAGGAATTCACATAACAATACGTATGGAATGTAAATAAATCAAGCCAGATGTTTTTCAGCGTAGCTGTTGTAGACATTTATAAATTGGTCAAGACAAACAGCACAGACGGTCATGTGCAAACAGAATAGTTTCAGGGGTTAGGCCACAGCGTTGGTGATATATCAAGACGAGACGGATGGTTCGATCCTTGGATTCACACTAAGTAGCCGCCATTGACGTCAATACATCCGCCTTCCCCTGCAGTGTTCGTTTTTTTTTTGCTAAATGGATGAAAAATTCGCTTTGTGCCCATCTTTGTGTTCAAACTGCGGACTCCTTTCATGTGAGCAATTTTACTCTGTTGAACACCCTGGCTGCCAAAACTAATTTTCTGTTCATCCGGAACTCTGTTATGCAAATAAGGAAAGTTCCCCCCCCACATTACCACCCTCGGGGATTGAGTTTCTTAATCTAGACTTTGTTTAGCAATAGTCTCTGATGTTAACTTCAATGGCGACAAGCAGGGAGCAGAATTGCCTGCTGGGATATGTTCCAATATGTGGCTCATTCCAAACGCTGATTTTCACATCCTTTCCTTGGACCCGACAGTGGTCATTACGGCGATTCCAGTCCGTCCAGTGAGTTGAGAAGTCCTTTCCAGGATTGTCTGACATAAAAACAACTGCTCTGTGGACTACCTCTCCAAATCTGCCTGGCCTGTAACCGATGTTGCTTTGACCCAGCATAGGAAAGAGCACGGGCGTCCCATTTGCTAATTCTGTTTTCTTTAATTTTCCCATATTTGCCTCCTTTTGTTGTTTCCTGTTCTTGTGTCTGACGAGTGGAGTTAAGATCAAGGCAAGGTCAAAGTATGAAGGAAGGATGTGAAAATTAATTGGTTGGAATGTCCCCCTTGATTCCTGTCCTCATGTCCTTTTTGGTTCCTCCATTGGTGGAGATAAGTGTGCGAATGAATGGAGGGATGTTAGTAACATGACTAGATTAAGCCCTTGATTCCTCCTCGTCTCGCCTCCCCAGCTCAGCCAGCCCAGTCAGTGTCCCGAACTGCTCCTCTTCCTCTGCAGTCTCCTGAGTGTCCAGCTGAGGGCGCTATCCTGGGCCATCGAGGCCCTTCCGTCCATCCCCACCCCTCTCACAGGTCAGAGTCAGGGATGTGGCAGCACCATGGAGGTGCTCCATTCCAGAGTGTTCCGCAGTTCTGTCGCTTGGAACAATTGGAGTGCCCTAGACTGCTCTCAGAGAAACGCAGAGCTGGACCAGCCTGTATCACACCGTGACTGGGGCGTTCCCCATCTGACCCCGGCTCCCTGTCACGGTTTTTATTGGGCTTTGATTTAACCAAGACAGTTCCACTGAGTACATGTTTCTCATTTTCCTGGGACAAATACCAGGTAGTTGCAAGTAAGGAGTGATGGAGAGACAGGGGTAAGTCCTCTGGAGCAGTTTTGGGGTTAAGAACCCCGAACAAACGCCCATCAACAGAGCTCTTCCCAACTTAATCTCTCCAGATGCATGTCAGAAATTCTAGCCTGAACAACTGTAGAATTACTGGTCAGACAGAAGTCCATTCGGCTGCCCTAAAACTGTAGTTTCAGGGGGTATATGGGGAGGGGGGTTCAACACAGCTTCTCACCTCCATCCTTTTTCTCTCTCTACCTCTCTTTCTCTCTCTCCATCTCCCAAACCACTCCCTAATCCATAATCCCTCCCATAGAGTCTGACTGTGTGACTGAGGTGCACGCCTGCCTGATGGACAGAGCCAGACGGGACCGACGGCTTTTCGGTAACCCCTCCATACCTACACCACCCTATCCCTCAAACCCCATACAGTCAACGCAGAACACCACCATGTGCCATGACACAGAATACCAATGAACCAGAGGGAGTGTGTGTGTGTGTGTGTGTGCGTGCGTGTAATTTTGGGGATTAAATAGCACCTTGTGGGGACTCAGAGACCTCACAATGAAAGAAAGTCTGAAACAATAAGACTGTTGAGACATGTTTTGGGTCCCGATGGGGAGAAGGCTTAATTCGGGGCCAAAAGCTGGGTTTAGGTCGTGGGTTACAACTGGTCTCATGGTTACGACTAGGACAAGGCCCAGTCTGGTCCGTAAAGTATACCCCCGCAGCCCCTGAGAGGCGGGGGGGGCCTGCCGTCCAAACCGGTCCAATGGGCCCCACCCACAATTTTTTTTTTTTTTTTGCAACCGATTTCCGCACAGACGATGTAGCATACCAGCCAATTACATTGCTCCTGCGACTCCCAAACCATTTTGACGACTCTGATTGGTCACTTTCAAGGTCACACCCGCATGACCTCCTTCAACGTTAACTGAAGAGCGAGCAGCTTGAGCTGAGGCAACAATTCATAGCCAATTTCAGCTACGCGACACCGATGTGAATGCGATCGCGTATTACGTTACTCTGCACATTAAATGGCCATCTTGCTAGCAAGCTAATGCCACTTAAGGAAAATCTTTGTTAATAATTGTCATATTTAAGCGATGTCACTTGGTTTTTGCCCAAACTTCACAAGCTAGCTTGCTGTGATAGTGATTGCTGTTGAGCTAGCCAGCTTGCAAATTAGCTAAAATGTCTTGAATATCTGAAAGTGCATTTCGGATGCACGAAAACACCGCAAAATATTTCAAAGAACTTCATGCATATTACAGCTAACTAAGTTTGGGCAAAACCAAATCATATCGCTTACCAAGATTGTCCGCAGTTAATATTAGCTAGATGGCTATATTATCTAAAGAGTAACCTATAATCAAAGACAAAACGGAATAGCCAGTATCTGGCTGGTTTGCCAGTGAGGAATATCATTTTTCAGCCATGTACCTAATGTCTGTTTACTGTTGCGATGAATATACCTCGCCCTCAGCATAGTTTGTCATTAACCGAAAGTGATGCACCCAACATGATTGCAAATGTTAAAACAGGTGGTTAGGCATCACTGGAGCAATATAATAGGCTGGTATGCACGGTCAATGTGATTGGCTGGTATGCATGGTATGCTAATGAAGAACAATGTCAGTGCGGACTGGAGCAATGTAGGATCAACACTTTGACAATGGTTACGACACCTCATTGTTTGTCTTAAAAAGCCTCAACTGGGGGCGCCCCGGTGGCTCATCGGTCTAAGTGCGCGTACCATAGAAGCTGTGTCCTGCCCGCAGCAACCTGGGTTCAAATCCGGCTTGGGTCATTTGCTGCATGTCATCCCCCATTCTTCTTCCCAACTTTCCTGTCTCTCTACACTGTATAACTATTAAATAAAGGAAAAATTCCCCAAAAAAATAATCTTTAAAAAAAAATTTAAAAAAAAAGCCTCAACCGTTTAAAATTGAAGCTGCATGAAACAATTAACTCTATAATCTTAGTGTTTGCAGTACGGTGCTCGACCCAGTGTTAGGTATTGGAATGATGCACTTTCAGGTGTGTTGTCAAAACGCTGTTGAAAGTTATTTCAGGAGGGTTTGTATATCAGAGATATGAGTAGGGTTTGGGAAAGGGTTGAGATTATGGTTGATTTTTTTTTGGGGTTTGGGTGTGTGGAAATAGGATTTTGGCACAAAAATATTTTTTAGTTCCCACGAGTATAGTAAAACTTTAGTTCTGTTTGTGTGTGTGTGTTTGTGTGCATGCGTGCAGGCATGTGGAGACAGCTCAGACCTGGGTGCGAATTTGAGATATTTTGCGCTTAAAATAAAGCCCTGTGCTGTTTTACTTCATGAAGTGAAATCTAGCGAGGAGGAGCAGACCTGGATTCCCCAAAAAAGGATAAAGAAGTCCTTCTGCAGACGTGCAGCCCTACAGCAGTATATAGCAGTATAATTAATAATGTCATTGTAATAATACTGGTGCAGCTCCAAACGGGGAGAAAAAGGGCTCAGATCTGAGGTTCCAGTGGGGCCTGGGATTGGATTTTATTGCTGTTCTTGCATCTCGCAGCCCTGGCTAAAGAACAGGCCGCTCAATAAATGTCAAAACAGAATATTTATCCAATATAATGTCAGGGACAGAAATCCCACCCAAAGCTGGGGCTGGGCCGTCCTCGTCTCTGCCTGTGCTCTCTCTCCTCTCCCTGAGTGTTCACCAGCTGGGCCGCGCTCCGGTACAGTTATCCATCAGAAAATAACATAACTCCTGCTTCTGGTACAGGAGGAAGGGAAAAGAAATTGAATCTGAGGGGAAAAAAAATACTAAAAATTAGAGGCAGCCCCCCTTTTCCTTTTGACTGAAATAAAAATGGAATTGACTCACTGTGGATTTAGGGCTGGGACTGTGTCAGTGGGCAGTTGCACAAGTTGTTTACAACAAAAGAAAATCGGAGCATCATTATAAACCGATGCTACTCCGTTCTTTGCTTGTTTTTTATACGTTTATGTATTAGGAGGTGGTGGGTTTAGGCCTGTTTCCACCGAAGAAGTTCCTGGTAGTATTGGGGGGGGGGCAGGAACTACTACAGGAACGTCCTCTCACTCGGCTTCTCAGCTGCTGTGTCTCCACCGAGAGGGCGAAGTAGGAGAAAGGTTCCTGTAAAGTTGTGTGACGTCCTTTTAAAAATGCGACCCCTCGTCGTCTGCTGAGTTTTAAAAATGCCGGCTATTTTGTCGCTTTCTGTTGATGTCACATCCCGCCCTGAGTAAATCCAATCAGCGCCAAATAAACCCCAAGCCCCACCCAGGAGTTCTTCGGGGCCGTTCAGAGTACCTACTCCGAGGCAGGGACTTTTTTAGCCCCTGTAAAAGTTCCGGAACTCTGTCCTTCGGGGGTGGTTCCGGCGGTGGAGACACGCAACAACGGCCCCGGCCCCGTAAAATTACCCCGAAGTTCCTGCAGTGGAAACGGGCCTTTTGAATCTGGCTTGGGCCTTTTCAGACAGACTGGTCAGATAATTATGATGTTAAGGCTGGTGCTGGGATATCCGGAGACTGAATTAATCTGGCTTCGAACAGCACCACAGATTGTGTCCTCGCTAAGTAAGTCCATTGTGGAAAAGTCCATTGTGGAAAAGAGTGTAGAACGTGTGTATGGACTGGTGTATCTGGCTCTCCTTACACGCCTGTTGTCCTGGGCTGATGCTGCGGCAGCATTTGAAGTGTGAGGGAGCTCTGCGCTCATAGTGCGCATTCTGTCGCCACAAACATGCATGTGGAACAGTCTGAGAGCCAAACTGGATTTTATCAAGTCTCAACTCCTGGAGCGGAGAGCCACAGCCCACGATCACCACTGTGATTGGCCCAGTGTAGGTCATCCAGACCCAGATGTCAGTGTAAGTCGATGGGAACTATAACGAACAAATATAAAGTTAGTCACTATTTCCCCTGAAAGAGAATGGACACTCAGTGTACAGAACTTTCAAAAACTTAGTTACCTTGGTTTTTTTTTTAAATTATTTTTTGAAACAAATGAATAGTGATAGATGGTGTCTCCAGATTAAGCTACAGATAAACTACTGTCACGCTGAGCTAAAAATATTAGCTAAAAATACATTTCTCTCAGTTCCTGTGTTGTCTTGCACAGTGGCGTTTCTAAAGTTGAAATGCCAGTTTATTAGACAGCTCTGGGAACTGAAAGCACATTTAGTGAAATGGATCGAGCGAGTGAGGACGGGCCGGCACTGCTGTGTTCTGCTGGCTGCCAATAATGTGCCTCTGCAATTAGACGCAATGAACCGATTTAAAAAAAACTATTATACACTATAATCACAACTTCAAACATGTCTTGGCTGTAATTTTTATCAATTCAGTAGTAGCTTGGTGAATCTGTTTGAAGAAAGGCTGCACAGCGCATCTGACTGCAAAATTCTGCTGAATCGGGTGCAAAAAAGTTCGGGGACTACAAACTTAAGAGGATACCGAAGCACATCGATCAATTTGTTGCTTTATGGGGCAAACAGACTAACGTTTCGACGTTACTGTGTGTTCGATACGACGGAGACACTGCAGCGTCAAAATGTTCGTCTGGTCTGTTTGCACCATAAAGTCCGTGAATGTATCGGTGTGCTCCAGTCTACGTATGTCCTCAGAAGTGTCTGTTGCTCTTTAGATAACAGAAAAAAGGGACCGTCTGGGATGGCACCGGCCGCGACAGCGATGCTGGTCTGGTTTTCAGTGCTGCAGTCCTCATTATAACGCCTTCAGTGAGTGCTCAGACCAGACCATCTTCAAACTCAGCCTCCTTTTGAAACTCAAGTGCTCACCTCTAATGTCTCTTGACTGCATTTTGAAAGTTTGCAATGCTGCGGTGCTCACGAGAATTATCCACAAACAGAATCGCAGACTTTCATAAATGCATAAGCATCTGCAAAACATAAACGCAAGCAAAAAATACTGGAAAGATCTGTAACAGCAGTTGTATGGTGGTTTCAGTGTAGTCTCTGTTGAAGTTTGTCCCGAAGACCCACGGACAGACTAAGTAAAAACAGTGCGAGCATTGTTTTTGCAGCTGGTGAAGAGAAGTATGAGGCGATTCCAAACTATTGATAACTGCAGTTGTCCACTGTGTGCTGCTTGCTGATGCGTTGAGCTGTCTGTGCTGATTTAAGGGGGGGGCACTGACTCAGAGTCTGTACTGCAGAGACTCAGACTCGGGGTTCAGAATGGCGGCTCCCCAAAACTGCCCTTGCACCGATGTTCAAAAAGCCTTTCTCCTAGCCCTAGAAAGTTAATGGAAAACACCATAGTGACTTGATCCATGTTCTCTCTGCTATCCATGGTCCTTCAGACAAGCTGAATGAAACGAAATTGTGCTAACTGGCACGCTGTGGGAGATCAGGCCTTACACATGTTTTGCCCACGCCGTCTGGCATACTGTGACTTACTTGTGGTTCAAGCCCCGCCCTGTAGCTACAAACACCAGGCAGCCCCTCATATAGCGTTTAATCACAGCTACAGCTGCTGTAAGCCCTAAAAGGGCCGCGTTAATGAACCGTGATAAGTGTGGATACGCACTGCCCTGGTGATTGATGGGTAATCGCTCAGCAATGTGACGGGTGTCATAAGCCTTTAACGAGCGGTCGCCAGATCACTCCAACCACCCCCACTTCCTGTTCGGCCTTCGGCTCTCTTTCAAGTGGACTACAAAGCCGGGTCGCCCTTTGAGTGGAGTGGAGAGATAAAAGAAGCGAAAGAGGAAAGAAAATAATGGAAAAGTGGAGAGAGAGAGAAAAAAAGAAAGACGTGGTGAAATTCAGCCCTTTGAAAGAAAAAGACAGAACAGAGCGGTTTCCTCAAAAACCCAAAAACCAGGACGAGGAGTTCTTGCGTTCCCATTTCTGTCTTCTCTCGGTGCGAACACATTTACTTTGAGTGCAAGCTGTTATGGCATTATGCCTTTGAGAGGGGATTATGGCTGTCTGCCGGAGCCATCAGAATTCAGCACTTCCTGTCTGGCTGCGGCAGGCTGACGAGATGGTCCCCCAGTTCGGTACGAGAGGTGTATCGTGTGGAAGGAAGACTGTGTGGAGCACCTGGTAGGATTGATCAGGTGCCATTAGTGCTGGACTGGAGTATGAGCACCACAGCATAGGCCAATGGCCTGTTTTATTAACCCTTAGAGCGCTAAATGCAAATAGTGTTGTTCAGTGATGTAAGATATCAAATTCAAAGCTGTTGAAAACCTTATCATGTGGGGACTTCTTTTAAACAAATCCGCACATGATAAGGTTTTCAACAGCACAAGATAAATTAATTTATAATTTTTTTGAAAATTTATTTTTGCTGGACTGGAATGCGAGCAGCACAACATGGGCCAGTGGTTCTCAAACTCGGTCCCTGGGGGCCCACTCTCCATCCTGGTTTATATTGTAACCACAAATACAACCCAAGAATTTTAACGAGGATAATTTCTCTTCATTAACCTTTCAAGTGACATTGTCAACAATTGCTATGCTTGTTTAAACAATAAAAGTTCCATATTTGCATCATGCTGCATGGGAAACGGCTGAATAAAATAAGAAATTAAAACAAAATGTACTAATGAATTTTTAAAAATCAGTAGGCTCTTAATGTGCATCATTGATGCATCGTCACTAAATCTGTACTTAATTAGATGACTAAGAGTTCGACGGCAAAGCAAGTAACGATGACTCACACCTGTTCTGTGTTCATATTGTGGAAAAAATCTAACTATAAGCTCGTGTGAAACAACCTACTGGAGCTCATTAATTTATCTTTAATTACTTGGATCTGTCAATATGTTAAACCTTGTGCAGTTACTTGCAATACTGCATTATCAACGCAATATACACATGGGGCTTTCGTTCTCCATGGCGGACTTACAAACATGGCTATTTCTTGCATAATGTGAAGTCAGAGGGTAAATAAATGAAATGCAATTACTTAGGACAACAGCTTCATTAGATTCTGGGGCTGCAGGTGTGGTTGCAATGAAAAGCTGCACACAGTGCTCCCCCAGGACTGAGTTTGCAAAGCACTGACATAGGCCACAGGATTGCTGCATTAAACACAACAAGAGGACACCTCGAGAGGATGAAGTGTCCAAACGCTCATTATTTACGAGAGTTCGGAAAAATTGTTCACCAGAATCAGTGCAAGGGATGAATGACTAACGAGCAGGTTACATAAACTTAATTTTTTTAATGATTTGGTCGTTTTTGCACTAGCAGCTCTGCAGGTAAAGGTGTGGTGGAATTCCTGGTCCTGGATGGCAGCCTGGTTAGGTTAGGTTAAGTGGAATGTGGAAGATGGAAGTGCAGCTTGAGTGTTATGGAAAAACCTAGTAAGTAACAAAAAGCTGATTGCGAGAAAAAGACAGAAAACTGTATCCCTCTGGGGTTAAGCTCTTGTCCGACAATGAAACTGACATGGTAGTTATTTGTTCATTACATAGTAAGGAGTATTTATGGAGGAATATTTTTTCTTTTTTACTGGTATCCCTGGCAATATGACTTAAGAAATTTTTCCATCTGAAAACATAAAATGTAAAATCTCAAAATGATGGACAAAAACCTAACGATTATGCATCTGCAGTGGCATTTGACAGTTTTTCAGTGTGAACTCCACCATCAGCTTCCCTCTTCAAGCCATTTTTCAGTCGTTATTAACATGTGAATTGCGTGAATTACGAATTCTGACCATGAATGTCCTGCACATCCAATGCTCTGCACTGGGACTTACCTCACAGATCAGATAATATCGGTATGCTGCCTCATAACCGGCTAATTCACTGACCAGGTTTTATCATTAAAAAATTGAAAATTTTATGTGGAAGAACCAAGGAAGATCAACTTGCTTGATTTTTACTTCACAACTGATGATATTCCGATGACTTGCTTGGTTTTGCCGCAGGAAAACATAGGAAATCAATGATTATTTTTCATGTATCTTACTGTATATGATGAGGCAAAGCCTAATAAGTACAAAAATGGTCCTAACTTAGTTTCGACCAAAATTAGACTTGCTAGGTTTTTCCGTAGCACTCAGGACTGCTGTAGTTAGTGGGAGGAACAGGATACAGTGGGGTTCCGCACTGCCTGCGGAGAGGAGAGCTTTTTCTCTGAACTGTGGCCGCAGTCGCATTCTCACACTCCTTTCTCTTGATGGAGAGATGGAGGTCTCATTCGCGGGCGCTGTCCATGGTCCTGATCCTGGCACAGGAGAGGTGGTGCTGTCCACGGTGCTGCGCAGGTAGTGTTCCGACTGGGAGAGGTTTTTTCCCAGGGATTCACCTTGTTAAACTGCTGCAGAGAAGCTGTAGAACGTTCATATGCGGTGCTCTGCAGCTACAAGAGCTGCACCTGTAAAGGTTTCCCGGTCAATATGGCATGTGCATTCAGAACCTTGCCCAAAGAGGTGGATTCATGTGTGAGCCATGAATTCTGTATGCATGGGGTGTGCGTGTGTGTCTTTGTGTCTGTGTGTGCGCATGCATTCAACTCTGAGAGCATGAGTGCGTGTGCCTGTTTGTGCTTACGTGTGTATAAATGTGAGTGAATGTGTTTATGCATTAGAGTGCTGGTACACACGCATGAGTGTATGTGATTGTATATGTTCCTGTGCATTCTCGTGTTATATGTTTAATGTATTTACTTGCCATAATATTAAGTTTGACAGGACAATTTAATTGAAAATTCCTGTAAACTCAGCAACAGTTGAGACCTGCAACCACAGCAATAAAATCGAATGAATGCAAATTGAATATTTGCGGGGAGAAAGGGCTCTTGGACATTAATTCTTTAGTTTCTGTGTGTTCCAGGGTATTGATTGTTTGTTCCTGGTGTAATGTGTTTACATGCAGAGAGCTCGTCGGTGGAAATGGCGAGAGAGGCAGTTCGTACGCTCACTGATCTCGGGGTGAGTACAGCAGCGATAGAGGAGTAAGTCATGCTGAGGAGATGAGTGTCTGACCTGCTCCGTGTGACAGTATTCACACACTTTTTATTGCCCATAGAAGCAGGATGTGTGACCTGCTTTGTGGTACAGTACTCACTCTGCTCTTACTGCCCAGAGCAACAGGGTCTCGGACCGGCTCTGTCAGACAGCACCCACACAGCTCTTACTGCCCAGAGGAACAGGGTCTCGGACCTGCTCTGTGAGACAGCACCCACACAGCTCTTACTGCCCAGAGGAACAGGGTCTCGGACCTGCTCTGTGAGACAGCACCCACACAGCTCTCACTGCCCAGAGGAACAGGGTCTCGGACCTGCTCTGTGAGACAGCACCCACACAGCTCTTACTGCCCAGAGGAACAGGGTCTTGGACCTGCTCTGTGAGACAGCACCCACACAGCTCTTACTGCCCAGAGGAACAGGGTCTCGGACCTGCTCTGTGAGACAGCACCCACACAGCTCTTACTGCCCAGAGGAACAGGGTCTCAGACCTGCTCTGTGAGACAGCACCCACACAGCTCTTACTGCCCAGAGGAACAGGGTCTTGGACCTGCTCTATGAGACAGCACCCACACAGCTCTTACTGCCCAGAGCAACAGGGTCTCGGACCTGCTCTGTGAGACAGCACCCACACAGCTCTTACTGCCCAGAGGAACAGGGTCTCAGACCTGCTCTGAGAGACAGCACCCCACAGCTCTTACTGCCCAGAGAAACTCTTGGACCTGCTCTGTGAGCCCACAGCTCTTACTGCCCAGAGGAACAGGGTCTCGGACCTGCTCTGTGAGACAGCACCCACACAGCTCTTACTGCCCAGAGAAACAGGGTCTCGGACCTGCTCTGTGAGACAGCACCCACACAGCTCTTACTGCCCAGAGGAACAGGGTCTTGGACCTGCTCTGTGAGACAGCTCACCCAGGGTCTCGGACCAGCTCTGTGAGACAGCACCCACACAGCTCTTACTGCCCAGAGGAACAGGGTCTCAGGACCTGCTCTGTGAGACAGCACCCACACAGCTCTTACTGCCCAGAGAAACAGGGTCTCGGACCTGCTCTGTGAGACAGCACCCACACAGCTCTTACTGCCCAGAGAAACAGGGTCTCAGACCTGCTCTGTGAGACAGCACACACACAGCTCTTACTGCCCAGAGAAACAGGGTCTCAGACCTGCTCTGTGAGACAGCACCCACACAGCTCTTACTGCCCAGAGAAACAGGGTCTCAGACCCTGTAGGAGACAGCACACGTGACGGCTCTGTGAGACAGGTCTCACACCCTCACAGCTCTTACTGCCCAGAGAAACGGGGGGTCTGTGAGACCTGCTCGGCTCTTGAGACAGCACCTGCTCACACACACAGCTCTTACTGCCCAGAGAAACAGGGTCTCGGACCTGCTCTGTGAGACACACAGCTCTTACTGCCCAGAGAAACACAGACCAGCTTTGTGAGACAGCACCCACACAGCTCTTACTGCCCAGAGAAACAGGGCCTCAGACCTGCTCTGTGAGACAGCACCTGCACAGCTCTTTCTGCCCAGAGAAACAGGGCCTCAGACCTGCTCTGTGAGACAGCACCCACACAGCTCTTACTGCCCAGAGAAACAGGGTCTCAGACCTGCTCTGAGAGACAGCACCCACACAGCTCTTACTGCCCAGAGAAACAGAATTCATTCTTCTGCATGTCTCTCTCTCCCTTTCTCTCATCATTTTATGCAGTGGACACAGCACTGTGAGAAGTATTTGCCTCCTTCCCGATCTATTTATTTAGCATAGTTGAACTTAAACTTTAATGTTTCATATCATTAAAATAATTTAATATTGGACAAAGCAAACCTAAGTCAACACAAAATCTAGTTTTTAGATGATTTTATTTATTGAAGGAAATAAGCTGTCCAACCCTTCTGGCCTTGTGTGAAAAAGTAATTGCCCCCCTTAGTGTCCGCATCAACCCGTTCAACAAATTCACTGATAATTTGGTCAATTTTACTAGACATGCCCAGGCGTGATTACAGCCAGCAGTGAACGTCACATATTCCTGTCTGGCAATGTGAAGTAGGCAAAAAGCTGCACATGATGCATCCATCTGAAGAAAATCAACGTCTATCAGTCTGGAAAGAGCTATGAAGTCATTTTCTGAGGCTGTGACACTCCAGCGAACCACAGTATTCGCAATTATCCACATATGGAGAAAACTTGGAACAGTGGCAAACCCTCCTAGCAGCAAATTTCAGCAAGAATGCATTGACGACTCATCTAGGAGCGCTCAAAAGAACCCGGACTAACATCTAAAGAAATGTAGACCTCACTTGCCTCAATTAAAGGATCCCTTCCAACCATAATACCTTGCGCATGCAAATATCTGCCATCTAAATTGACATTTTGTATGGTCAAAAAAATCCTCGTCCATCCTTATGTGTTGGCGTTACCGAGGTCTTAAACTGCCACAAACGCTTTTTGAAATTATTGGTGCTTATATGTGGGAGGTTGTTTCATCATTATTTTTATTTTCGACTGATTCCTCGTTCCTTTGCCCACATGGTGCGACAGGCGAACCGTATATATTTACGGGTATTGATAGTCGTACAGTCTCCATTTCTTCAACATTACGTCCACGGTTATATCACGGTCCACTTCCTCCATTTTAGCGCAGTTGTCTCAGATCTCTTGACCTTTCATCACCTGTCAGGGCCTTGGCCAAAATGATAACAACAACAAAGCCATGCGAGGTATTATAGTCGGAAGGGATCCTTTAAGGTGAGTGTTCATGACTTCACAATGAGAAAGAGACTGGGCAAAAATGGCATTCATGGGAGAGCTACAAGGCAAAAACCTCTGCTGACCAAAAAGAGCACGAAGGCTCATCTCACACTTGTCAAAAAACATCTTGATGACTCCCAAGACTTTTGGGACAGTATTGTGTCGACTGATGTTACATCTGAAGTAAAGCTAACGCTGCATTCCACAGTTAGAGCTTCATGAAAAGTGTCAAACGCAGGAGTGGACGTGTGGTGATCTGGGGCTGCTTTGCTGCTCCAGCACCACGGTGACTCACCATAATTGATGGAACCATGAATTCTGCTCTATCAGAAAATCCTGAAGGAAAATGTCTGGCCATCAGTTAGTGAGCTAAAGCTCAAGCACAATTGGGTCATGCAGCAGGACAGTGATTCGAAGCACACAAGTTGTCCTCTGAATGGCTCAAAGGAAACAAAATGAAGGGTCTTGAGTGGCCTAGTTGCAGTTCGCACTTGAATCCAATTGAGATGCGGTGGCATGACCTTAAATGGGCATTTTGAGCTCGAAAGCCTTCAAACCTGGCTGAATTAAAACAATTCTGCAATGAAAGTTGGCCAGAATTCTTCCACAGTGATGTATATGACTCACTGTCAGTTACTGCAAATGTTTGATTGCAGTTTTGCCGCCAGGGATGGCACAGCCAGTTATTATGTTTAAGGGGGCAATCATTTTTTTTCACATGGGTGATACAGGTTTTGAATAACTCCTAATCTTCAATAAATTAAATGATCTTGTAAAAGCTGTGGTTTGTGTTTACTCATGCTGTTTCTATCTCATATTAATTGGATTATTTGAAACATTTAAATAGAACAAATAAAAGCAAATATAGAGGACATTGGGAAGGGTGCATATGGTTCACAGCACTGTATATGCTGGGATTCAGTGATCTTCATCTGTCCATGTCTGTGTGTCTGCTTGTGTGTGTGTATATATTTATCTGTATGTGTCCATCCATATCTTTGTCTCTACATATTAGTCCATGTCTTCATGAAAATACGTATGTCTGTATATTTGCATATGTCTGTCTGTGTGTTACTCTGTTTGTATGCATGTCTTTGTCTGTCTGTCTGTTTGAGTCCCTTTTCTAGCCCATCTGAGCCCCCCTCCAGTGTGGGCTTTTGTTGTGAATGTTTGAGTGCTCTCGCTCACAGATGGGGATTGTGGAAAGAGAGAGGGAGAGGAGAGCCAGCAGAGGGAGGGAGAGAGGAGAGCCAGCAGAGGGAGGGAGGGAGAGAGGAGGAGAGGAGAGCCAGCAGAGGGAGGGAGAGAAGAAGAGAGGAGAGCCAGCAGAGAGAGGAGGAGAGGAGAGCCAGCAGAGGGAGGGGGAGGGAGGGAGGGGAGAGAGGAGAGCCAGCAGAGAGAGGAGGAGAGGAGAGCCAGCAGAGGGAGGGAGAGAGGGAGGAGAGGAGAGCCAGCAGAGGGAGGGGGAGAGGAGGAGAGGAGAGCCAGCAGAGGGAGGGAGAGGAGGAGAGGAGAGCCAGCAGAGGGAGGGGAGAGAGGAGGAGAGGAGAGCCAGCAAAGAGAGGAGGAGAGGAGAGTCAGCAGAGAGGGGCAGAGGAGAGCCAGCAGAAAGAGGGAGGGAGAGAGAAGGAGAGGAGACGAGAGCCAGCAGAGGGAGGGAGAGAGGAGGAGGAGAGGATGAGTTCGGCTGCAGTGAGGCAGGGGGAGCATTAAACAGACCTGCTGGGATTTGCAGCGGGGGGATCTGCAGGGGGAGCAGCAGGAGTAGCAGAAGGGAGAACAGTGGGGAGTGTAGTGGGTGATCAGCAGGGGGAGCAGAAAGGACAGCAGCTGGGGGATCAGTAACGAAAGCGGCGGGGGGAGCATAAGGGAGAGCAGCAGGGGGTGCAGCGGGGGGAGCAGAAAGGAGCACAGCTGGGGGAGCAGAAGGGAGGGCAGCGGGAAGAGCAGAAATGAGCACAGCCGGGACAGCAGAAGGGAGCACAGCGGGGACAGCAGAAGGGAGCACAGCGGGGAGAGCAGAAGGGAGCGCAGCAGGAGGAGCAGAAGGGAGGGCAGCTGGGGGAGCAGAGGGGAGAGCAGCTGGGGGAGCAGAGGGGAGGGCAGCTGGGGGAGCAGAGGGAGGGCAGCTGGGGGAGCAGAGGGGGGCAGCTGGGGGAGCAGAAGGGAGGGCAGCGGGGGGAGCAGAAGGGAGGGCAGCGGGTGGAGCAGAAGGGAGGGCAGTGGGGGGAGCGCATCGGGGGGAGCAGAAGGGAGGGCAGCGGGGGGAGCAAAAGGGAGCGCAGCGGGGGGAGCAGTAGGGAGCGCAGCGGGGGGAGGAGAAGGGAGGGCAGCGGGGGGAGCAGAAGGGAGCGCAGCATTGGGAGCAGAAGGGAGGGCAGCATTGGGAGCAGAAGGGAGGGCAGCGGGGGAGCAGAAGGGAGGGCAGCGGGGGGAGCAGAAGGGAGGGCATCGGGGGGAGCAGAAGGGAGGGCATCGGGGGGAGCATAAGGGAGGGCATCGGGGGGAGCATAAGGGAGGGCAGCAGGGGGAGCGCATCGGGGGGAGCAGAAGGGAGGGCAGCAGGAGGAGCAGTAGGGGAACGGCAAGGGGATCAGCAGGGGGAGCAGTAGAGGGAGTAGCCAGGAGTCCGGATAGGGCTTCACTCCTGTCAAATGAGTACAGTCAGGAAATTGGGTTAGAACTGAGCTGACAGGAAACAAGCTTGCAGCGGTGGGGAGAGTGATGATGAGAAAGGGATCAGAGAGAAAGTGGGGAGCAGGAGGGAGAGACGGGGGGAGAAGTGATGAGGGAGGGATGAGGATTGTGCGGAGGCGAGGAAGTGAGAGGTGAATGGGAGATGGAGCAGAAAGTAATGCGGTTCATGGATCAGTGTTTTCAGTGCTGTTTGTGTCCATGTCTTTCGCATAAAGTGATGTTTGTGTACATTTAGTCAGAGCCACAGGATAAAAAGAGCTGAAGTTCCTTCATGAGTCACAGTATGTGAACACAGTTCGCGTAATACTTGTGCAGGTACCTGCAAATTAGCACTGACAGCCTCCACTTAATGTCTTATTCATCCATTTCAAATCCAGAAGCACAAAGCCAAATTAGTTTCACTGCCTCAATTCTTAGCAAAGTGTCAATGAGAGGCATAAATTAAATATGAGAGAGAGAATCAGAAGAGGCAGAATGAAATGCACGATTGAACTGAATATTGAACTGAATTGAATATGCACCTAAAACAGACAGTTTTAATTTGAAGATATGTACATGTGTATACTGTAGAATTACAGCCAATGTATACAGTTTCACTGTCCCAGTGCTGACTGACTGTTGTGCTGGCAGGTTCTGGAGGAGGTGGTGAGGACCGACGGTGTTTACCTGCGGATCAGCGCCCTATTCGAGCCGGCCGAGAGCAGAGACAAACTGCGCAAGTTTATCAGCCAGTTTCTCAGCAATTAGCCCGTCAGCGCTCGCATCCCTGTGTGTCATTATGCTAATTCCGCTGCGCTTAAAATACTCACGCAGCACTACTCCTCTGTTTGACTTATGCCGCCCCTGTTTAATTACGGAGCGTATGCGTGTGCGTGTGTGTGTGTGCATGTTAGTGAGTTGATTCCGTGCCCTGCCCCTCCCCTGGATTTAGTGGGAGCAGTTTGTGTTTTGAGATACCAGCTGTATTCACGTACAAAGCGTGAAGCGGCTTCAGTGATGTGCCGTTAATTACACAAACGCGCACGCACACTCGCAAAATGACACGGTCTGCGAGCAGTTTTTTTGGATTTCCGTGTGTACTCATTGCGTTAATTGGATGGTTCTGTTCTATGTAAAGCGTTGCCATTGATTTGCTGGGCTTTAAAGTGGCACGTTTCGCGATCAATGGTGATATTTCCCGTAAATTAGTTTGCGTGGGTTGCGTTTGAAAAGTGTTATCGCGAAAGGAGGACTCGCGTTTGCATTACAGTATTTTATTTTGTTTCAATTCATGGAGGTTTTTTTGTTTGTGATTGTATCGCCATTTTTTCCCCTCTCAATAAATACGACAATGCCTCCCCGGAAAACCAGATCCTCGCAGCTCGATTTTCAAGTGCATTGTGAATAATCTCTATTATCTACTTGCGTAACCGGATGCTGAAATTGCCTTTAAATAAATGTGGTCGGGGTGAGCTTGGTCAAGTGCGCCTGTTGGAATAACCTACGCACTGGCTGAAGTTATAGCTCTACGCAGCCAATCAAAGCTGCCTACCCTTAACATATCTCTGATGGGAATATACATCTCTGCCTTACAACTCAACCACTGAACAAACACTGCATCAGAAGAAATGGCAGTTATTCTGCGGGGTAGCTGGTGAATTAGATCCCATCTGGCAAAAACTGAACCCGGAGGGCTGACTTCCCCCTGTAAGTCGGTGAGATAAACTCAATACCTGCCAAGGCATGACTGAGCCGGAGAAATGAAAAGCATTCGACTGGCCAGACTGAGCTGAAATTTCTCCGCCTTGCCCCCCTGCTGTGAAGTGTTATTCTTAGTCGTATCTCCTCCCGCATACTGACCCGCGGGAAGGGTGGTCGTATCCAGGGCAGTTCTGCGAGTCGATTAGAGCTGGATACATTTTCCTAGCAACTAGTGTTTGTATTGGTTGATATGCTCTCTCTCTTTCTCCACCTTTGACTGCCTCTGTTTGAAGCTATTTATGAAACTAAGTTTTTTTTTTCAATGACCTTTATTGAAGCAGGTAAGTCATTTAGAACAAATTCTAATTCGCACTGGTGGATTGGAAAGTTAAAATTATCGACTGCTACGATGACTGTGGCCCTGTAGAATTTTCACGGTATTGCTTTCATTTATTAAAATATTGAAGTGTGCAAGTAGGAAGCTGAACAGCGTGAGTGCCATTATATAGGTAAGAAGACAGTGAGGTTCATGAGTATTTGGTCAGTGATAAATTACCCAATAGCCGCATATTTACCACAGTGCTTGTAAAGTGAATATGAATATAACAGTCCTCACCTTGACCTTTGGTTATGTCTACCCATATGAAGTGGACCATGTAGGAATTTAAACCCGTTTAATTTGTGTCAGTGTACAAATCACATATCTCGTTGCGTATTATGGAGGTTTCTATTTGTGTATGATGGTATATTTGTTCAAATAAGGGAATAATTCCACTGAGTCCAGAGAGTTAGCTTCTAATGTCCCGAAATCTTTTCTTTAGGTCTGTGGTTGTACTTGTAGGCCTGAACTTTAAGCAAAATTAATCATTTGCTGTCTTATATCATTTTATTCAAGCTGTGTTCAGATTTCACAGCCCTTTTCAAATGTTGATGTTGACCGGTGCAGAACTCCTGAGCACTTGGATTAGTTATGATTCGCCTATCTCATACTGGCATGTTTACCGCTGTTACATTTCATGATTGTCATTTAGCAGATGCCCTTACCAGAGCGACACAGAACACAAAGTGCATTTGTAACGCCGAAGATTGCAGGGAACCCAAGTGGGAATTAACATCTCAAACACCTGTGGTGACAGTACATAAAAAGACATGGCTCAGTTAGGTACACGGGGGGGAAAATGCATTAATAAAACAATCTGTTCAGCCAAAACATTTAATGCCTAAATCAAGTAGCAGTTGCAACATTAGGTAGCAGGGGAGAGGGACAGTCTGAACAGGTGAGTCTTCAAACTACAGCTGAAGGCAGTTGGTGTCTCTGCTGTTCTGACCTCTGTGGGAAGGTCACTCTACCACATGGGAGCCAGAACAGACCAGAGACGTGACCGAGCAGCGCCAGCATGGAGTGAGGGAGACACCAGGTGACTAGCGGTGGCAGAATGGAGAGGTCGGGCTGGTAGTTGGGTCCAATGATCTCCTGAAGATTGGCTGGGGCTGTCCCTTCAGTAGCCTGGAAGGTTAGCACCAGTGTTTTTAAACTTGATGCAAGCCATGACCTAGACTGCATAAAAAGATGGACGCAGCACCCGGGCCAGAAAAGTGAGGCCAATGCGGAAATCTCTTAAAATTGCATTCTATTTAATGGCCAGCAGATGGCGACGTCGGTGATTGCGGAAAGAAGTTCAGTGCCAGAAAAGTGAGAAAACAATCCTACTTTCCCACCTGATTTATTATTTCAATAATGATTTTCCACATTATTTTATGGTATCTATCACGAGTTTTACGTCTCCTTCGATATACTATGATGTTAATTTTTGTAAATTATGGTCCCAAATAGACTAGAATAAGGTATAAAGCTAGATATGCTTTAGGGGCGTGGCTATCCTCTGGTCTTCGTCAGATACGGTCAGATCCACCAATAGATCCACCCCTCGCTCCTCCCTGGATTTTCAATTCACGCTCTCGTCCAATAGGAATCTCATCCAGTTTCAAAATAACAAAATGGCGCTGTTCAACTTGGCAAAATCGAGGCCTTCTTAATGGTATGCTGAAACCAGTGGGTGACGCCCAGGTTGCTTCACCGACCTTTTTTATGCAGTCTATGGCCATGACAGGCAACCAGTGGAGGGCAGTGGGAAGGGGAATGATGTGGGAATGTTTGGGAGGTTGTAGATCAGAGGAGCTGCAGCATTCTGGATTAGCTGCAGGGGTCTGGTGATGGATGCAGGAAGGTCAGCTAAAAGCGAGTGACAGTAGTCCGGGCGAGACAGGATCCGCACCTTGGCCAGAAGCTGGGTTGAATAGGTGATCAGAAAGGCACAGATTCTCATGATGTTGCACAGGGAGTACCTGCATGCCCGGCTCACTGCTGAGACGTTCTCAGGGAGGGACAGCTTACTATCCATCACTATCCCGAGGTTCCTCGCAAAAGGTGACAAGAACCCCAAGGCGTCCTCTACAGAGACACTGAAGTCGCGAACTGCAGAAGATGGAGCAGGGAGAAATATCTCCAGTTCTACCTGAGCTGAGTTTAAGGTGGTGGTCATCCATCCAGCTTCACATGTCCCCAAGGCGAGCAGATCTGAGCGTCAGATCTATATCCATTACAGCGTGTAAAATGGTGCTCTGCTCTGCACGATTTCCACATTTATGACATGTCAAAGTCACTGAAGTATAAGTGTAGCATTAATTTATCTGCGCCTCTAACTTCACTTATTTTAAAATGGGCTTTCTGAACCTCTGCATCAGTGTGTCAGTCTACTGTGGATGTTTCATGGGGGTATAACTGACAGCGATGATTCAGTTCATGCCCAGTCAGGGGGAAAAGATGTCTATAAATTTTCCGCAGGCAAATTGCAGGAGTGCACTGACTATTCTCTCCCAAGACCACAGCCCTTTTCATGCAGAAAAAGACTGAGATCTTTGTTCCTGATGAGAGTGGTTTCAGGTCTGCGGTGAGAATAGGGCAGGACTTTGAATAGGCCTCTGTACGCAGAAATCCCTCGCTGGATCCTGTACGATGACTCTTCAGGGGCCCTGATGGACACGGTAAACGGTCTCAATACGACAAAAGTCAATGAATAAAAAATCTGACGATTCCTAACTCTTTCTGGAACTTCAAAGAGATGCCTCTGAAGCAATTGTTTAATAAGCTCTGCTTCCAGGAGTTCGTTTGAAATGAGGGCTCACTGTGCCCGACTTCACGCACAACTTTCGTCACACTGGGGCTAGAAATGAGTCTCTCTGCTGCAGATTTGCTCCTTGGTCTGTTTGGCGTATATTAGCGAGCCCTCATGATGTGGCCCTGACGCAGTCGCGCATGAATTATTCTGCAATCAGCATTCTGAGGGGCTCCTTCCGATTAAACTGTGGTTTCGGTTAATCCACTTTCTGAGGGGAACGACCACTCACTCAAACCAAATGAGGCACTATCTCAAGTGCAGAAAGTACCAGAATGGAATGGGATATTAATCCTGAATATAAGATTTCTGCTTTCAAACCACCCCCAATCAGTTTGGGCCACTACCACCCCCCTATTGGATTGGGTCACCAACCTTGTACTCTAGTGCAGGCTCTTGATTGTAGTACCCTTAACTCTTTTCCCTATAATGACAACATATGAGGCCTTAACTCTTTTCCTCATAATGACTACATATGAGGCCTTAACCCTTTTCCCCATAATGACAACATATGAGGCCTTAACTCTTTTCCTCATAATGACTACATATGAGGCCTTAACCCTTTTCCCCATAATGACAACATATGAGGCCTTAACTCTTTTCCTCATAATGACTACATATGAGGCCTTAACCCTTTTCCCCATAATGACAACATATGAGGCCTTAACTCTTTTCCTCATAATGACTACATATGAGGCCTTAACTCTTTTCCTCATAATGACTACATGTGAGGCCTTAACTCTTTTCCTCATAATGACTACATATGAGGCCTTAACTCTTTTCCTCATAATGACTACATATGAGGCCTTAACTCTTTTCCTAATAATGACTACATGTGAGGCCTTAACTCTTTTCCCCATAATGACAACATATGAGGCCTTAACTCTTTTCCCCATAATGACAACATATGAGGCCTTAACCCTTTTCCCCATAATGACAACATATGAGGCCTTAACTCTTTTCCCCATAATGACAACATATGAGGCCTTAACCCTTTTCCCCATAATGACAACATATGAGGCCTTAACTCTTTTCCTCATAATGACTACATATGAGGCCTTAACTCTTTTCCTCATAATGACTACATGTGAGGCCTTAACTCTTTTCCTCATAATGACTACATATGAGGCCTTAACTCTTTTCCTAATAATGACTACATGAGAGGCCTTAACTCTTTTCCCCATAATGACAACATATGAGGCCTTAACTCTTTTCCTCATAATGACTACATATGACGCCTTAACTCTTTTCCCCATAATGACAACATATGAGGCCTTAACTCTTTTCCCCATAATGACTACATATGAGGCCTTAACTCTTTTCCTAATAATGACTACATGTGAGGCCTTAACTCTTTTCCCCATAATGACAACATATGAGGCCTTAACTCTTTTCCTCATAATGACTACATATGAGGCCTTAACCCTTTTCCCCCATAATGACAACATATGAGCCTTTAACTCTTTTTCCTCATAATGACTACATATGAGGCCTTAACTCTTTTCCCCATAATGACAACATATGAGGCCTTAACTCTTTTCCTCATAATGACTACATATGAGGCCTTAACTCTTTTCCTCATAATGACTACATGTGAGGCCTTAACTCTTTTCCTCATAATGACTACATATGAGGCCTTAACTCTTTTCCTAATAATGACTACATATATGAGGCCTTTTCCCCATAATGACAACATATGAGGCCTTAACTCTTTTCCCCATAATGACAAACATATGAGGCCTTAACCTTTTCCCCATAATGACAACATATGAGGCCTTAACTCTTCCCCCATAATGACTACATATGAGGCCTTAACAACATAATGACTACATATGAGGCCTTAACTCTTTTCCCTAATGAACATATGAGGCCTTAACTCTTTCCTCCTAATAATGACTACATATGAGGCCTTAACTCTTTTCCCCATAATGAAAACATATGAGGCCTTAACTCTTTTCCTCATAATGACTACATATGAGGCCTTAACTCTTTTCCCCATAATGACAACATATGAGGCCTTAACTCTTTTCCCCATAATGACTACATATGAGGCCTTAACTCTTTTCCTCATAATGACTACATATGAGGCCTTAACTCTTTTCCCCATAATGACTACATATGAGGCCTTAACTCTTTTCCCCATAATGACAACATATGAGGCCTTAACTCTTTTCCTCATAATGACTACATATGAGGCCTTAACCCTTTTCCCCATAATGACAACATATGAGGCCTTAACTCATTTCCCCATAATGACTACATATGAGGCCTTAACTCTTTTCCCCATAATGACTACATATGAGGCCTTAACTCTTTTCCCCATAATAACAACTATATGTGAGGCCTTAACTTTTTTCATAATGACTAATGACAACATAATGAGGCCATTAACTTAACTTTTCCCCATAATGACAACATATGAGGCCTTAACTCTTTTCCTCATAATGACAACATATGAGGCCTTAACTCTTTCCTAATAATGACTACATATGAGGCCTTAACTCTTTTTCCCCATAATGAAAACATATGAGGCCTTAACTCTTTTCCCCATAATGACTACATATGAGGCCTTAACTCTTTTCCCCATAATGACTACATGAGGCCTTAACTCTTTTCCCCATAATGACTACATATGAGGCCTTAACTCTTTTCCCCATAATGACTACATATGAGGCCTTAACTCTTTTCCCCATAATGACAACATATGAGGCCTTAACTCTTTTCCCCATAATGACAACATATGAGGCCTTAACTCTTTTCCTCATAATGACTACATATGAAACATAATGACTACATATGAGGCCTTAACTCTTTTTCCTCATAATGACTACATATGAGGCCTTAACTCTTTTCCTCATAATGACTACATGAGGCCTTAACTCTTTTCCCATAATGACAACATATGAGGCCTTAACTCATTTCCCCATAATGACTACATATGAGGCCTTAACTCTTTTCCTCATAATGACTACATATGAGGCCTTAACTCTTTTCCCCATAATGACTACATATGAGGCCTTAACTTTTCCCCATAATGACTACATATGAGGCCTTAACCTTTAACTTTCCCCCATAATGAAAACATATGAGGCCTTAACTTTTCCCCATAATGACTACATATGAGGCTTTTTAACTCTTTTCCCCATAATGACAACATATGAGGCCTTAACTCATTTCCCCATAATGACTACATATGAGGCCTTTAACTCTTTTCCCCTCATAATGACTACATATGAGGGCCTTAACTCTTTTCCCCATAATGACTACATATGAGGGCCTTAACTCTTTTCCCCATAATGACAACATATGAGGCCTTAACTCTTTTCCCCATAATGACTACATATGAGGCCTTAACCCTTTTTCTCCATAATGACTACATATGAGGCCTTAACTCTTTTCCCCATAATGACTACATATGAGGCCTTAACTCTTTCCCCATAATGACTACATATGAGGCCTTAACTCTTTTCCCCATAATGACAACATATGAGGCCTTAACTCTTTCCCCTCATAATGACTACATATGAGGCCTTAACTCTTTTCCTCATAATGACTACATATGAGGCCTTAACTCTTTTCCTCATAATGACTACATATGAGGCCTTAACTCTTTTCCCCATAATGACAACATATGAGGCCTTAACTCTTTTCCCCATAATGACTACATATGAGGCCTTAACTCTTTTTTCATAATGACTACATATGAGGCCTTAACTCTTTCCCCATAATGACATATGAGGCCTTAACTCTTTTCCCCATAATGACTACATATGAGGCCTTAACTCTTTTCCCATAATGACTACATATGAGGCCTTAACTCTTTTTCCCCATAATGACTACATATGAGGCCTTAACTCTTTTCCCATAATGACAACATATGAGGCCTTAACCCTTTTCCCCATAATGACAACATATGAGGCCTTAACTCTTTTCCTCATAATGACTACATATGAGGCCTTAACTCTTTTCCCCATAATGACTACATATGAGGCCTTAACCTCTTTTCCCATAATGACAACATATGAGGCCTTAACTCTTTTCCCCATAATGACTACATATGAGGCCTTAACTTTTTCCCCATAATGACAACATATGAATGACTACATATGAGGCCTTCTTTCCCCATAATGACTACATATGAGGCCTTAACTCTTTTCCCATAATGATACATATGAGGCCCTTAACTCTTTTTCCCCATAATGACTACATATGAGGCCTTAACTCTTTTTCCCCATAATGAAACACATATGAGGCCTTAACTCTTTTCCCCATAATGAAAAAACATATGAGGCCTTAACTCTTTTCCCCATAATGACTACATATGAGGCCTTTTTAACTCTTTTCTTTCCCCATAATGACAACATATGAGGCCTTACAACATAATGACTACATATGAGGCCTTAACTCTTTTCCCCATAATGACTACATATGAGGCCTTAACTCTTTTCCCCATAATGACTACATATGAGGCCTTAACTCTTTTTCCCCCATAATGACAACATATGAGGCCTTAACCCTTTTCCCCATAATGACTACATATGAGGCCTTAACCCTTTTCCCCATAATGACAACATATGAGGCCTTAACTCTTTTCCCCATAATGACTACATATGAGGCCTTAACTCTTTTCCCCATAATGACTACATATGAGGCCTTAACTCTTTTCCCCATAATGACAACATATGAGGCCTTAACTCTTTTCCCCATAATGACAACATATGAGGCCTTAACTCTTTTCCCCATAATGACAACATATGAGGCCTTAACCCTTTTCCCCATAATGACAACATATGAGGCCTTAACTCTTTTCCCCATAATGACAACATATGAGGCCTTAACTCTTTTCCATAATGACTACATATGAGCCTTAACTCTTTTTCCTCATAATGACTACATATGAGGCCTTAACTCTTTTCCCCATAATGAAAACATATGAGGCCTTAACTCTTTTCCCCTTAACTCTTTTCCTCATAATGACATATGAGGCCATAACCCTTTTTTCCCCATAATGACAACATATGAGGCCTTAACTCTTTTCCCCATAATGACTACATATGAGGCCTTAACTCTTTTCATAATGACTACATATGAGGCCTTAACTTTTTACATAATGACTACATATGAGGCCTTAACTCTTTTCCCCATAATGACAACATATGAGGCCTTAACTCTTTTCCTCATAATTTATGAGGCCTTAACTCTTTTTTCCTCATAATGACTACATATGAGGCCTTAACTCTTTTCCCCATAATGACTACATATGAGGCCTTATAATGACTACATATGAGGCCTTAACTCTTTTAATAATGACTACATGATGGCCTTAACTCTTTTTCCCCATAATGACAACATATGAGGCCTTAACTCTTTTCCCCATAATGAACATACATGAGGTTTTTTTTCCCCATAATGACAACATATGAGGCCTTAACTCATTTCCCCATAATGACTACATGTGAGGCCTTAACTCTTTTCCTCATAATGACTACATATGAGGCCTTAACTCTTTTCCCCATAATGAAAACATATGAGGCCTTAACTCTTTTCCTCATAATGACTACATATGAGGCCTTAACTCTTTTCCCCATAATGACTACATATGAGGCCTTAACTCTTTTCCCCATAATGACAACATATGAGGCCTTAACTCTTTTCCCCATAATGACTACATATGAGGCCTTAACTCTTTCCCCATAATGACTACATATGAGGCCTTAACTCTTTTCCCCCATAATGACAACATATGAGGCCTTAACCTTTTTTCCCCATAATGACAACATATGAGGCCTTAACCCTTTTCCCCATAATGACAACATATGAGGCCTTAACTCTTTTCCTCATAATGACTACATATGAGGCCTTAACCTTTTCCCCATAATGACAACATATGAGGCCTTAACTCTTTTCCTCATAATGACTACATGTGAGGCCTTAACTCTTTTCCTCATAATGACTACATGTGAGGCCTTAACTCTTTTCCTCATAATGACTACATATGAGGCCTTAACTCTTTTCCTAATAATGACTACATGAGAGGCCTTAACTCTTTTCCCCATAATGACAACATATGAGGCCTTAACTCTTTTCCTCATAGTGACTACATATGACGCCTTAACCCTTTTCCCCATAATGACAACATATGAGGCCTTAACTCATTTCCCCATAATGACTACATATGAGGCCTTAACTCTTTTCCTCATGACTACATATGAGGCCTTAACTCTTTTCCTAATAATGACTACATGTGAGGCCTTAACTCTTTTCCCCATAATGAAAACATATGAGGCCTTAACTCTTTTCCTCATAATGACTACATATGACGCCTTAACCCTTTTCCCCATAATGACAACATATGAGGCCTTAACTCATTTCCCCATAATGACTACATATGAGGCCTTAACTCTTTTCCTCATAATGACTACATATGAGGCCTTAACTCTTTTCCTAATAATGACTACATGTGAGGCCTTAACTCTTTTCCCCATAATGACAACATATGAGGCCTTAACTCTTTTCCTCATAATGACTACATATGACGCCTTAACCCTTTTCCCCATAATGACAACATATGAGGCCTTAACTCATTTCCCCATAATGACTACATATGAGGCCTTAACTCTTTTCCTCATAATGACTACATATGAGGCCTTAACTCTTTTCCTAATAATGACTACATGTGAGGCCTTAACTCTTTTCCCCATAATGAAAACATATGAGGCCTTTAACTCTTTTCCTCATAATGAAAACATATGAGGCCTTAACTCTTTTCCTCATAATTACTACATATGAGGCCTTAACCCTTTCGCAGGCACAGCGACATTTTTGTCGTTTTAACCAACGTGTTTTATAAAGTCTTCTTTAA
Organism: Gymnothorax javanicus; assembly: GCA_029692085.1. Taxonomy (NCBI): domain Eukaryota; kingdom Metazoa; phylum Chordata; class Actinopteri; order Anguilliformes; family Muraenidae; genus Gymnothorax; species Gymnothorax javanicus. Next base: position 85,301,266 of record CM056194.1, read on the forward strand.
ATTCCCCGATTGCGGGAATTCCCTTGTTAGTTACACTCATTACCATTGGCTGTCTCTCAGGTCACCCAGCACTGTATTTTTAGCCGTGAACGAGGCATGGGATTTCCTAAAACGCTTAAATACGAGACTACTTCCCGGTCAAATTGTGGGACATGTGAACATGGCATCGATTTAGTACAAATAGCCGGCATTCTAGCCGTGTTTCTAAACGTAAATACAACGTGGATGAAGTTTTTGCTTTTATTGAATGACTCTGACGATGAGTTTGAATATCCAGAGAGCGGGAGTGACTTGGATCCAAACGATTTTAGCGATTCTGGAGAGGATTAAAACATAATAACATCAGTTATGGGAAACTTATTATGAGATTTGGTGTTATTTTATTGTTATTTTGAATAACAATCATATTTTGGTAAAAACCCAAAATTAATCCGTCCGTGGGGGTATGCATCTGGGCCAAAATTTGCCTGCGAAAGGGTTAACTCTTTTCCCCATAATGACTACATATGAGGCCTTAACTCTTTTCCTCATAATGACTACATATGAGGCCTTAACTCTTTTCCTCATAATGACTACATATGAGGCCTTAACTCTTTTCCCCATAATGACTACATATGACGCCTTAACTCTTTTCCTCCTAATGACTACATGTGAGGCCTTAACTCTTTTCCCCATAATGACTACATTTGAGGCCTTAACTCTTTTCCTCATAATGACTACATATGAGGCCTTAACTCTTTTCCTCATAATGACTACATGTGAGGCCTTAACTCTTTTCCCCATAATGACTACATATGACGCCTTAACTCTTTTCCTCATGATGACTACATGTGAGGCCTTAAAGTTTTTCCTCATGATGACTACATGAGGCCTTAACTCTTTTCCCCATAATGACTACATGTGAGGCCTTAACTCTTTTCCTCATAATGACTACATGTGAGGCCTTAACTCTTTTCCCCATAATGACTACATGTGAGGCCTTAACTCTTATCCTCATAATGACTGCATATGAGGCCTTAACTCTTTTCCTCATAATGACTACATGTGACACCATAACTCTTTTCCCCACAATGACTACATGTGAGACCTTAACTCTTATCCTCATAATGACTGCATATGAGGCCTTAAAGCTTTTCCGCATGATGACTACATGAGGCCTTAACTCTTTTCCCCATAATGACTACATGTGAGGCCTTAAAGCTTTTCCTCATGATGACTACATATGAGGCCTTAACTCTTTTCCTTATGACTACATGTGACGCTTTAACTCTTTTCCTCATGACTACATATGACGTCTTAACTCTTTTCCTCATAATGACTACATATGAGGCCTTAACTCTTTTTCTCATGATGACTACATATGAGGCCTTAACTCTTTTCCTCATAATCACTACATTTGATGCCTGTTTTGTACTGTATATAAATGGACCCTTTCCCTTTCCTCCCCATTGATTGAAAACGAGGGTAGCCCCAAGGCATCAAATGTCGTCATCATTGATATGGGTTGGATTGTCATTTGTGGTCATTATGGGGAAAGGGAAGGGGCAGTCTGTGGGGAAAAGGGTTCAGTGTCTCCCTGGACGACTAGTCGGAGATACTCTGGAAGGTACGTTATGGATCAGTGATTGTCGCACCATGTCTGTAGAGATTTGCTTTTGAGCGCTCTACAGGCCACAAATTTCAACCGCTTAGTCTCATGTTTGGCGTGGGCCTTGTGTGTAGTAAGGTCATCAAGCCTATCGATATTGGGAGCGATTGCTTCAGGGGGTCTGGGTGTACATGTCAACCAGCGGGTGATCGACTATCTAGTTTATTATTGTAGTTTGTCTAGCAGTTTGTTTTAATCCACCATACATCTAGGGTGTACAATCCAATTCGCTGGACACAAGTACCTGCTCAGTACCTTCTGTACAGCATTGGTGTGTTGGAAACTTCTGCAAAGTCCTCCAAGTAATGTTCAGTGAGTCATTTTCTCCCTTGTCCTCCTCTTCCCTTGCAGTCAGTCTGTATATGCATGTATACTCACGTTCCACTGGTATATCTCCTGGTTCCTGCAGTAATTGGCAGCTGGCCAGGCAGAGGAAACGCACAGATCGCGCGTCTATTGGCCGTGACAGGAGAGAGTCGCACCATGTGTTTTCTAAATCAGGCCGTCTTGTGCAACCGGAAAGGGAGAAGTGGTTCTGAAACGTGACAGTTCCTGTTGTCCCAGCGGCATACACACTCACGTCCTACACACTCCTCTGGGAGGGGGGGAGGTGTGCTTGGCAATCAGTTGCTGATTCTCCAGAATTCACTTAAGAAGCCGTGCTTGTGTGGGAGATTTCAAAACTTTTGTTTTTCCTGACTGCAGTCATGTTTCTCCCTTGGGTTTTGAGTGTTATGGTACTGCAAGCTTAGCTAAACATAGATTGTCAAAATAAATAATCGTAATTGATTTTTCCCTCCCAGGACCCATGACTTTGAGGTTGCCGTATATACTATATAGCACCAGAATGAAAGTAAGAGGAATGAGTTTTCTAATTCAACCCAACACAAACATTACAACTCAAAACATTACTACAATGGCGTTACAACCAGTTAGTTCACATATCATAATGGGCCAAGGATAATTTTATGCTGTACCAAGAAAAGGCAGAAAGCATTCTGGTTGTTTTTAGTTCCAAGAATGCACAATTTAAACAGTTTGTAACTGGGAGTGTGTGAAGTCTCGCCTCCTGTATGATTAACGGTGAATTAATCTTAAATTTTCATCATGAGAATAATTTTTAAACAAATGAAACAGGGAAAGGTTCTCTCATCAATACGGATCGGTGCGGAGGACAGCTTGTTGCCGTCGTGATATAAATAAGGCGGACTAATCAAACGAGTGTAAGCTCTCCAGTGTTTGTGGATTATATTAATTATGCTGTTCCAAATTGGATTTTTCTGCAGTCAGTTGGACTTAACAATATTCAATAATTCAACAAATTCTTCATAGTAGTCTTTTTTTTCTTCTCTGCATTAACTGGCCTGGAGGCAGGTGCGCACTCAGGATAATTCACCAGTCTATCGCCGGGATCACGTACCGGTTTCCCAATGGGAATGATATTTCTCTGCATGTTAGTTCATGCCTTTTCCAGTAGGCCGTTAAAAAAAAAATACGGTTCGCAACGCAATCGTTGCCCAGAGGCGGGCACGCACCCTGGACGATTCTCCAATCCATTGCTGGGTTCATGCGCCGGTTTCCCAACAGGAACCCAATTTCTCTGTCAGTCTATGCCTTTTCTTGTAGACCGTAAAAAAAAAGCATTTCTGAATGCAATCATGTAGTGATGATCTGATATAGTGATGATGTAAAGATGCACACGAGCTCGCTTCACACACACACACACACACACACACACACACACGTACCTGTGGGCACTTCTGACTCTCCTGTGCACAATGCTAGTCTTCAGGCTGTGGGAAGACCCCGGAGTGCCCAGAGAAAACCTATGCAAGCCTGGGGATTCCTCGAAAACTGCACGCACTAAGTCAAAGTCAAACACGCAGTCTTCTTGTGCTTTATATGCCCTCCACCTGCTGCACGAACAGGCAGACGGTTTGTGGTTGCAGAGAGATACAGCGATTTCAAATCGGGTCCATCTTTTTGAAACACCCTGTATATTTTTAAAATGTTCCTACCACACTCTGGTGGGTCTGCAGATTCTGTTCTTCCTGACTATCATGCACTGTGAGGCCTATAAATACTTGGAAAATGATGTACAAGGTTTGTGGTTTTAAACATTGCGCATGGCTACCGCATTAAAGCGCAGCCAGTCGGCTTTTATATGAAGGCTTTTAATTTGTTTGCTTTTACGCGGATTGCTCTTTGAGGGAAATTCTCCGCGTAAAATTTATCACAGGCCAAATGGAGCTCACTGTATTAATGGCATGAGCTACGTTTGGAATTTCATACTCTCAAAGTACATTTAAGAGGCACTTAAATTGCTTCTAAATTACGGTTTTATTATTGCATTATGCAACAGTATGTCTGTTTCCCTTTACAGGCTCAGGCTCAACTTCAGGGCTACAGAGTCGTATTAAGGGCATTGGTAAAGTAAATGAATAGGGTAATTATTCTAAAAATGCAGTTTTATTTTACACGCCCGGTGCCAATAAGAGTATAAGCTTACGGCCATTGTTCTCACTAAATTATGTCCCAAGGCTGAAAGATGCTCTGCTTTTATTGAGGGAGCGTGCGATAGGCAAAACAATCTAAAATAGGAGCTTCTAAATACAGCCGTTTTGCAGAAAACCTTCTCTTACCATTTCAGACCTGACCCAAAGTACTCTCAGTTAAACCCCTGGTGTGTGGAAAATGCACATAAAAACATAGCAGTTATTTATGAATTTAATTTCACTTGTATTTCATGGCAGACGGCATGAAGACAAAATGCTTTTTGTCAGGTTGACTTCATTTTATTTGTAAATATATATACACCCACTCTAGCCTGCAACGCTTTTCGGAAAAAAATTAGGGGACGGGGGCAATTTAAGACTAATTATGAGGTAAATGTGAATAATAGCGTGATTTTAAATGGCTGATGTCAGGAGGTGACTGTAATCATGATTTGGTACAAAAGCAGCATCCAGGACAAGCCTAGTCCTTCAGAAGCTAATATGGGCAGAGGATTACCAAGTTGCCCTCAAATATGCCAGAAAATCACTGAAAGATTTATAAACAATGTCTTCAAAGGAAGATACGAAGGGATTTGGATATTTCACCCTCTATAATGCATAGCAATGAAAAGACTCAAGGAATCCGGAGGAATTTCTGCGCGCACCAGGCAAGGGCACAAGCCGAAGCGGAGTACCGTAACCTACGATCGCTCAGACAGCACTGCATTGAGAACTGGCAAGTGTCTGTACGTAAGTGATAGCCTATAAGTACATGGCCTCAGATTTACTTTGGCAAACCTTTGTCATGCACCACAATACACAATGACATCTACAAATGACAGTTAAAACTTTACTGTGCAAAAAGGAAGCCTTATGTTGACAGTGTCCTGAAGCGCCATCGACTTCTCTGAGCTCCGTGGCATCCATGATGGACCATCCGACAGTGTAAACATGTATTGTGGTAAGACGAATAAATATTTTGGGTCTTTTTGGGAAGACATGCACACCGCATGCTCCGAGCCTAAAAAGAAACGGACCGTCCAGACTGTGATCAGCAACAAGTTCTAAGTCTGTGCTCTGTTGTGGTATGAGGTTGTATCAGTACCCTTGGCAAGGGCAACTTGAGCTTCTGTGAAGGCACCATTAATGCTGAAAAGTACACCAAGATTTTGGAGAAACATATGATGCCTTCAAGACAACATCTTTTCCAGGGACGTCAATGCATATTTCAACAAGACAACACAAAACCGCAATTTACATGCATTTCAAAGGTATGGCTGCATGAGAAGCGGATGCAGATCATGGACTGGACTTCATGCAGTCCCAACTTCTACCCAATAGAGAACGTTACACATTTTGACCCAGAAAACGCAGCATTTAAGACCCCATACTGTTGCCACCTGAAGACTTTTTTGTTTTAAAAAATTACACCTGAAACGCTTATTCACTTGGTTTCCTCAGTACTGAAACATTTATTCAGTGTTGTGAAAAGCTCTGGCACCATTACAAAGTGGTAATTATATTACTGTCCCGAATTTTTTAAACATGTTGCAAGAATCAAAATTGAAACAAGTTTGTATTTTGAAAAATCAATAAGATTCATGTCGTGAAACATGAAATAATGTGCTGTTACCTTTTCAGTGGAATACAGGTCAAAGTATTAACAAATCACCGCCTGGAGTTTTCATTTAAATTTAACATATCCCAACTTACTTTGATTTGGTGTTTAAGAAATACTATTCAAAACGGTGGACAGAATTTTACTGGAATATTTTAAAGCACTACTGCCACCTAGTGGTCTAATGCCTTGACGGCAATTAATGTGAGAATTAGAGTTCCTTTAAAATCTAGTTTCTTGCAATGAAGCAGTCGCACTCCGCTGAATTGCCCCTCTTTGGCAACTCCTCAGCTGCTCCCCGCTCATTCTAGAACAAACTCTGCATTTAAATGTTTTTATTTATCGATTTTCAAATAAATTTTACGCGGAAAAAGACCTCAATATTCGTGTCAGTCTCGTATTAGATATGCCTTTACCCCCCGCCACGAAGTGGATGGAGTTGTAGGGCTGTTCTTCCGTGTGTCCGTCCGTCACGCTTGAACCGATACATTTAAATAACTCCTGAAGCGTTAAATATTTTTCTAAGAAATTCAATGTATGCATACATCGCATTGTGTAGATCTGTATTTTCATACTTCCGTAAATCCTCATATCTGTCCGTCCCTCGGCCTCATTTTGTTTCCAGGCCCGATATCAGCCATCCCATGGCGGGGGATCTGAGTTGGCCATTTCATGCTTGTTTTGCTACTTAGCGTGACTATAGAATCTAGTAGTCAATGTATGTCATAACATTACCGGGAACTGCACAAAGTGGCCCGCTAAGAATTTTCGGTTCCTGAGCATAAACTGTCTGGTCATCACTCTTGGAAAAGAACCGCAAGTGTCTCTTAAAAGAGGAGACAGTGAGCCGGGAGAAAAGTATTTTTGATTGCGAGTAACACAAAAGTAAGCCATTGCGATGCAGTCGCCAAAAGAAGTTGTTCTATTTCTGCACCACTCAGAGCGTTTTTATTCCTAGTTCCATCACCTGGCAATGCGGAATGCAGTCGAAATTACCAAGCGATTTTAAGGAGCTTTGGAGAAAGAAAGCCAGGTTTCTTGCTGGCATGAAGAAGTCTGAGTTAATTCAAGGCATCAATTAGAGCCTGACAAATTGAGACATTACGGAGACGGAGAAATGCGTAGGTGTCGCTGAAATAGACGCGTCTGGCAGGTAATTGAAGGTTGCTGCGCGCTGTTCCTGTTCATCGCTCACGGGCATTAGAAGCTAATGGCGGGATAGAGGAGTCAGGCTGGGTCGAACTCGCCTGAATGCGAGAATTATGACTGAGCAAGAGCACATCTTCCTGCTTAAAAGCCGGGTCGAAAACATGCCACTCCACCAGGAACCGGCCACTTTAAACCACTTTTACTTCGAAGAATAAGTTTAAATGCAGTAATTTCAGCTGTATAGCCGATTACTGCGTCAAGTGATGCGTTTGAAAAGCATGGCACGGCGTTCGGGTTAAAATGAAGAGTTTGTTTCCAAAACGCAATAAGTGCCAAAATTACAAAAATTGAGATAATACCATAGAGCGATAGCCCTGTGCCTCTTACACATGGTGCAAAAATCCGCTTTTAGAAATTCATTCTATAAGGTATATTTTTTTTCCACGGATAGTTTGTGTTTCTCTATAAAATGCAATAGGCGCCAACATAGAAAAAGCTAATTTACTTATGAGTAATACGGATGTATTGCGTTTTGGAAACAAACTCTTCAAATGCAGTATGCTGCCCATGGAACACAAGCCCTCTTGTAAATGGCCAGACCCATTGGTTCCCCAACTTCGTCATTGGTCCCGTGTATGCTGGTTTTCATTTTAATCGCAATTGCCAGATGGTAACGAGCTATACATTTGTCTTCATCGGGTGTATTTCATATTTAGAGCAGTGATTTAGTTTCGTCGCCGTTGGTCCTTGATACCATCAAACTTGAATCAACAGATTCCGTAATTTGATTGGTAACGTTGTTCAGTTTTTTTTAATGCAGTTTTTTTCTATTATCACATTGTAGATATGGAATTTTTACACTTTGTGGCACGAATGAATATTTCTGAAAAGATGTGGCATAAGAGGGTATTGCTCTGAAAATGAAATGCACCTGTTTAAGACAAATTAACTGCTCATTCAAAGTCGACAATTTCAGTTGTAATCGGAACAAGATGACAACATACACGTGGGGATCACTAGCCTAGCCAAAGACCTCATCCGTCAATCATTAACCTGCAGTAGTACTCTGTACTGGATAGCTTGGAGCACTGCACAGTCTCTTCTTCAGCGCTTCTGGTTCAGGTGTTGTAGGTCGCAGTGCTCTGCGAACGTGATAAGTGAGTGAATGTACGGACGCTGCAGCTGAACAGGCATTGGTGGGGACCTCGGCCGCAGGCAGGCCAGAAAACAAAAGCGGTTACCCACCGCTGAATAAGATACCTGGACTTACAAACAAATTCTACCCGAGACATTTAGAACTCGATGCCTGCTAACAGGCTGGCTTTGATGCAATGGAAAATGCTAGCCTGCGTGTTGACGAAATTAGTAGGCTATTAAATGTCTTTTCAGTGGTGGTGTGAGCTATAAATTAAAAAAAAAAAAAAACTGTAGAGGAATCGGACCTCGAGCTCACGTTCGTAAAAGAGGTCAAAAGGAAAGAGAGGAAGCGGTCCAGTTGCTTGCGGCACGTTGAGACGTCAGACTACTGAGTTACGAATGACTCCGATCCCATCGATTTCACACTCCACCACGTCTCCTTTCTGAAAAATAACCAAAAAATCCTTCATTAGGGGAGAAGAAAAGTGTGTCATCATGCTCTATAATAGTCATCTACAGGAAAACAAAACAAAATTCAGAAATTTATTGATACTTAGTTTTGGTACCAAAGATTGCATACGTTTCTGTAGTTGACGTGAGCTTTTTTAGACGACTACAGCTATTTTACAAACTCTGGGAGCATTGTGCCATGGGATAACTGGCCCTCTGGCTCCAAGGTCCAAATTTAAAAAGAAATCGACAGCTCTTGGCATGCAGCAGTGGTGGGTTTTCGGTGTTCTTGGTTTGTATCAGTTAATTTTTATTCACTTCAAAGCCTTGGTTTAAAATTAAATCAATATCTCAAAACCACATCCCGGTGGCAATAACTCAAAGGAGCTAACAATCCATTTGTTCTATTGTGTTAATACTGAGGCCTCTGCATCCAGCATGCATAAAAGAAAGCCTCAAAAAAAGTTAAATGAGAAAGAAAAGACTAATATTGTTAACCATCTGCATTTTAGATCATTTTTTTCCAGCTAGTCTTTTTTAAACCTAAATAACATGAATCACTAAAGAATTCGTAGCTTCCACTCTAAGATGCAGATATTTATTACTTCCACAAATATCTGGCAAGCTGACGCCTTTTTCCTGAGGGATCATGAAGTATCCGTACATCTGCACACATCCTGAAGATAGATATATATTAACGCAGTGTAATTACACGAGTCATTTGCCTAATCGCAGATTTAATTTGATGATTAGGCTCCCCGTGGTGCGAGACTTTGCATAGCGCTTTTCACTTATTTGCAGTCTTGTTCGGCCAAAGTGTTTGAACACTTCACTTCTTTTTTTCTGCGTTTTAGTGAAATATAAGCTTTTTTCACCCTTGTAAATAACCTCAAATGGCACAAGGCAAGATGTGAAGAGTGAAAATTCAAAAAGAATCTACATTTAGGATGGTGACTAAATTTTAGAGTGATTAAAAATTTGTATTGGCAAAACAAACTGGTACAGATTGTTGTACTAAGGTATTTGATGCAAGATCAATCTACACTGTCGCTAACTGGACATAAAAATCAAAATGAAGCAACCCGCAATTGCAGTGCATCTTCAGGAACTTCCAGAGTAATCTTAGGATTAAATCTTCCGAACCATATGATTGCCCACCCATAAAATATGCATAACAATTGCTACATCAATAGATGACCACTTCGATTAATCAGAGACCCTGTTCCTCAAATCACAGTCCAAGAACTGCTGGTTTTCCACCCTCCCTTCACCTGGGAGTCAGGTGTGAAGACAGTCTGGCCAATCAGCAGTGCTGTTCAGTTTATTACATAGGAGGAAAGAAAACCTGGCTGGATTTGGATTCAAGTGCCAGATTTGAGGATCCTTGAGCTAAAGATCTTTCTTTTAATCCACAAACATTAAAGCATCTGAATTGTTTTTGCTTCGTTGGAACGCTTGAAAAATGTTTGTGTTAGAACACTGTAGTGTACACGGCAGGCAGCAGGCAGAAGTAGGAGAGGTTACAGTTTGAGAGAGCGAGTGGTGGCACTTACCTTGAGGAAGACCGGTGGCTTTCGAAAGACGCCAACCCCAGGAGGTGTTCCCGTCAGAAAGACATCACCAGGACAGAGTGTCACGAACCTGCCGCCCAGGAAAAAAGTGTGAAAACCCTTCAGCGGATGCTGATCTCCTGCTAAACTGAATGGAAAAACTCCAAAAGTTATTCAGATTCAGATTCAGATTCAGAGGCGGTGCTTAAGAAGTAGTAGTTAAATTGTGGTGAAGATCCAACTCATATTCTTGATTCAGGATCTGAAAGAATTTCTGTGCGTGTCAAGACCACTGTCGAGACTCGATTAGCACTCGCGTTCAATGATAATTCCTCCGTCAATCAATTTCAAAACGAGTACCCTCTAGTTCAATATATGCATTGAATTACTAATTAGCAGAATCATGAGCGTCATCTAAGGTTTGGAGTAAAACCAAGAGCAAGGGTGTCTGAGGGTACGTCTACACGACTACGTTTTTTTAAGCCTGCCCCAGACGGTGCAGCTTTGCCTGAGGCGAGTGACACGCGTGTATACTGCATCAGGTAATGTTGCACCATTTGGGGATGGTTTTTGCTGCGTAACTTCCTCGCGTAACAGTGCAGCAGCGTATCTAGCATGCTAGATATTTTTGTGTCACGCGAGGAAGTTGCTCACCGTGTGGGGGCTACCTGCTGCAATGTTACACGTGCTCGGCCAATCATAACGTGCAGACCTGTCATATGATGTGCCGACGAGTCACATGATACAGAAAAATGGCGGCACCCTCCGAAACTGTAACAGACATCCTGGCCGAGGATAAATTAGTTGAATTGTGGCCATTTTTCTGTATCATGTGACTCGTCTGCACATCATATGACGGGTCTGCACGTTGTGATTGGTTGAGCACGTGTAACATTGCAGCAGGTAGCCCCCACACGGTGAGTAACTTCCTCGCAACATTACCTGATGCAGTATGCAAGCGTGTCACTTGCCTCAGGCAAAGTTGCACCGTCTGGGGCAGGCTTTAAGGACAAAAAAGGTTTCCTTTGCGCTATCAATAAGTTTTGCGTCCATATGACAATGTGGTGAGAACTAATCCTCGTTCACATGGATTTGCTTAAAATGATTTTAAAGAGTATATAGTACGCATATCAGGGTCAAACCTTTCCAAAAACTTTGCAAACAACACAGCACAAGGCAGCACAAACAAACTCGATAGTCAGCCATTGTTGTCGTGTCCTCTAATGTTTGCAAGGCGTTTGCCATGGCTTGCCCACGGAAGAGAACCGTGATTTGGAATTTGTTCCATATTTTTCTTCATCATGCAACTCTAGCACTTTACCCATAGCCGAACTCAAGACATATTTTTGATATTACCTTAAGTACATTTCACTTTAGCGGAAATTTCATTGTCTGAGAGTGTGAGAAAAAAAAATTCCTCCATGTTAAGTCATGCTGATAATATTTAGCCAAAATGAATGCCAAGTGTAATGTTGGTTAAATCGGTATGACATAGCACTGTAGCAGGTTAGCTAAGTGCCACTCTCATAATTAAGTTAATGTTACTTAGTCAGTGTGGTCACAGTACCTTTCCATAACCATTATGTAACACTGGCTTGTTTGCTAGTGTTGAGGACCATATTTTCAATATTTCTCATCGTATTCATCAGTAAATCAATAATAATGATCATTATCCATATTATTTGGGCAGCAGTAACACACACACACACACACACAAACAGTTCACACACGCAGAAGCAGTTGATTTTTGTAGCAGAAGTTCGAAAAATCTTAGTGCTAATATCTGTTCAGCTGATTCAGTCAATATCAGTATCCGTTCAGTTGATTCAATATCTGTTTAGTTGATTTCTTCTCTGGTTATTGTCTGTTCATTTCATTTCTGCTTTGATTAATATCTGTTCATTTGAATCAGTCAATATCTGTCTCTGTACAGTTGATTCAATCAATATCTGTTTAGACAATTTCTGCTTTGATTAATATCTGTTCAGTTGACTCAGTCAAAAGCTGCATCTGTTCAGCTGATTCAGTCAGGATTTCTTTAGTTGATTTCAGCTTTGATTAATATCTGTTCAGTTGATTTAATCAATATCTGTTCAGTTAAATCACTATTTATATATATTACTGGAAACATAATCAGTTGAGCCATTTACGTATCTACTTGTACCCTACTTTTTAGATGTATTTTTCGATTTTAAATTTATTTTTCTTTCTTTTTTTCGGGAGAATGCCTCCATGTGCCACCGATTTTTTCCAGAAAATTCCATAGAGAACATGCCAGCCAAAATGGGAAAGAAAAGATATACAAGATAACCAGTGTAATGTGACTGGAAGAAGGTCCTCATAAAAAAGGCAGTTTGCAATGTTTGTATTTAGTATTCTTTGCGCGAAAAGACTACTCTGGGCCTTAGGTCAGTGGATCATCATGAGCTGAATAAAGTCTGATAATCTTCTCAAGCCTCTGCCTCTCTCCAATTATTTGAAGATAAGAGGACCTCGAAAATACGAAAACATGTCTGAATGGGAACCACAACACAAGCGAGCTAACATTAGCTAGCCACTCAGTTGACAGTGGAAGAAAACCGTGATTTGGCATTTGTTCCATAATTTTCTCTATCACTTAACTGTAGCACTTTTCCCGTAGCCCAACTCAAGACGTAAAAGTGATCAACACAAACCACTGCTAGTTCACATGCAAAAGTGATAACTTGACCGCGGTGTAAGTTAGCAGAATGATGGCATGCTATTCCGGCGCTTTCAGAAATTACACTGATTTTCTATTAAATTGCGCAACTCAGTTATGTGATAAACAGCATTTTATACCTTCAGTCATGACCTGATCTGGCCACTGCTAATGCCTCAATAAATAGAATTACTGGAAACATGTATCGCGATCATAAAACCCCTGTAGTTCCGGCCCTTCATTTCTCCTTATGAAGATAATCTTTCAGAAAACTATTAAATTCAGATCAGCGTGCAATCTAGTATCCGCAGTACACTGCAGGACACAGCGGTGAAACGCTGATAGGGATGTGGCCATTCTAAGTTTTGCTAGTGTAGCCTCGTTTTGGCATTGGAATGCGTGGTAAGCATAGAATTTAAGAATGGTCAATGGGCCTCCAGGACTAGAGTTTGAAAGCCCTGACCAACAATGATGGTGCAGTAGTGTGCAGCGATGATTATACACCACCACTTCCCTCCAAAAGGGGTCCCAATACAGTACAGATCAATATTTTTTTTGGTAAAAATGTATTGAAAAATACTATGGCAGGCAATGAGAACAAAAAAAAATTCCCACTAGTATGAGGTAAAAATATGGGTGATAAACAAAAACACTGAAAAAAAATCTATCTTTTACAACAATTGAAAGGAGTCACAAATTTTGTTTTGACTCTTGCATAGCCTGAATGCATGTTTGAGGGCTCATTCCATGATTAAAATGCAAAAAAATTGTTTAAACTGGTTTGAGGCAACATTATTCTGGAAAATTACCTCTGATGGTCAAGTTGTTCCAGTGTATAAGGTGACCTGAACTTTGAGCTGTGTCACAGTGTTAAACTCGATGGCTCTACGGAAGGAGCTCTCAGAGATTGTTCGTTGCTGCATAGTGGCCTTACATGATGCTGAAGATGTTAAATACTGTCATGGCTCTCTAAAAAACACCATCAAGCAGTTCAGAGAGATCGGTTCACTGAAAACTAGTGGCAATGGAGGAGCAAAATGGAAGTAAAGTGCCTCTGACGTTCGTTATCTGTGTATGACAAGCAAATGAAAATCAGCTGTTGACAGCAAGACAATTTTGTGATGATATTAAAAGCACCAGAAGTGAAGAGATGAAAGTATCAAGAAGTACTACAACGTTGTATTTCCAGACGCCTGTGTGAAAATTGTCTGATTGGTTGTGTTGCTGCTAAAAGCTGGAAAAAAATAACTTGAGTTTGCCAAGAAATTCAAGGATTGGACACCAGTGGACTGAGAACAAGTCCTTTGGACAGATGAATCAAAATTTGAAACTTTCTCACCCAAATGCAGAACTTATGTGCGCCGCTGAGAGAGAGAACATTTAAAAAATGACTGTTTAACCCCTTCAGTAAAACGCGGAGGTGGTAATATTTGGGCTGGAGTTCAGTCTGCTCGAAAGGAGCCAGTGATTACTGCATCCTAGAGAGGTACGCATTGGCATTTGAAAAGAGACTAATAGGTTGGGGATTTTATTTTTAACAAGACAATGACCCTAAACACACTTCTAAGTTATGCAAGAATTACCTCAGTTGGAAAGACAGATCTGGTGGCATAATACCTATGACTTGGCCAGCTCGAAATCCAGACCTTAATCCGATTGAGCAAATCTGTTGTAACATCGAAGGAATCTCTATGGAATGAACTTCAAACCATATGGAATGGTTTAGCAAGTGAGAAAATATAAAAATATTTGAAAACTTCCCGAAAGATTAAATGCTGTAATCAAAGCAAAGGGTGGCCACACTAGATATTGACTTTTTCTCTCAAAACCACATTATTTTTCTTTTTACTATATATTGTTGTCTGTTTACTTATTTTGATCTATATAAAGAGTTTGTTTCCAAAACACAATATCCATTTTACTCGTGAGTAAATCAGCTTTTTTTATGTTGGCGCCTGTTGCATGTTATAGAAAAACACACTTTTACCATGAAAAACTGCACCTTATATTATGAATCTCTAAAAACGGATTTTCGCACCACGTGTAAGAAGCATAGCGCTATCGCTATATGGTATTATCTCAATTTTTGTCATTTTGGCACTCATTGCGTTTTGGAAACAAACTCATCACGTGATCCAATGTCACATAAAATAAATACTTGAATAGCATTTGATTTCTGATTCATCTTTTGATTCTGTCAAGTCTATAATCATCACTGCACACTACTGTATATCTCCAGGAACCTGGCTGGTTATCAGTGCTCCTGTTTCTGGCCAACAGAGCAGGACTTTGGATATCTAGTGAACACGCAGAGTGTGAAACACATCAGGGCCAGGTCACGCAATAACGGAGTAACAAAATAGGTGTATTTTGTATCAAAGCTCCAAAACCAAGTAATACAGAGTTACAATTTAAATGGCTTTGAGTAGGTCCTCCCGACTACTTCAAACAACAAAATAGCCAATTTTGTTCATTTGATTTATTTTGAGTGAAAACAGCAAAAAACTTTGGTAACGGAGCTACAAATTTGTAACTCCGTTACCGACCGGTTTTTTGCCGTTTTCACCCAAAAAAAATCAAATGACCAAAATGAGCTATTTTGTTTCTTTTTAGTGCCAGGGAAATCCTACACAGAGCCATTTAAATTGTAACTCTATCTTACTTAGTTTTGGAGCTTTGATACAAAGTACACCAATTTTGTAACTCCGTTAGCGCGTGACCTGGCCCATCAGACTCCAGTGAGAATTCCAGAGGGTGAGCTGCTCACTGTGAAACCCAGGCCACAAGCTTCTCCGTCCTGAAGATCATCTGACTGGTACTGCTGTTCTGGACCGTTTCTCCGTTCACTCTGCAGCGAATTCCCAGGTTGTGTGGGTCTGCGGACGAATCAAACGCCATTACCATACTCAGATTCTCTAGACCACAGGTGAGCACTTATGGTGTCTTCGTACATCAGTTATTTCTGTTTCTAGGTTTGTACACTTAACTTCTGACCAGTAATACTCAATTACCTCTAATTCTTCTACAACCCCAATTCCGAAATAGTTGGGACAAAGTGTAAATTGTTAATAAAATCAAAACGCAATGACTTTCAAATCACACCAGCCAGTATTTTATTCACAATAGAACAGAGATAACATAGCAAATGTTGAAACTGAGAAATTTTACAATTTTATCCACAAAATGAGCTCATTTCAAATTTGATGGCTGCTACAGGTCTCAAAAAAGTTGGCACAGGGGCCTGTTTACCATGGTGTAGCATCCCCACTTCTTTTTAACACAGAGTGGAGGTGTCTGGGCATTGAGGAGACAAGTTTCTTGAGTTTAGCCATTGGAATTTGATCCCACTCTTGTTTAATACAGGCTTCCAGCTGCTGGAGAGTTTTGGGTCTCCTTTGACGGACTTTTCGTTTAATTATGTGCCAAATGTTCTCAATTGGTGAAAGATCAGGACTGCAGGCAGGCCAGTTCAGCACACGGACTCTTCTACTACGAAGCCATGCTGTTGTAATAGCTGCAGTATATGGTTTTGCATTGTCCTGCTGAAATACACAAGGCCCTCCCTGGAATAGATGTCGTCTGGAAGGGAGCATATGTTGCTCTATAACCTTTATATACCTTTCAGCATTCATGGTGCTTTTTAACCCTAGAACACTATCGCCGGGTGATTTTCACCTGAGCAAACGTGTTTACGTGATTTTCATTATGTTGCGTTTGTCTGAGTGTCATGGGTCCCTGGGCAGCTTCAGCATTGTCTTTGACATCTTTGAAGGGACGGGTGTTCTGTTTACCTCATGGTACTTTTTTCATTTTGTTAGACATGGCACAGTTGAAAATAAAAGAACACTAATTTGTCATGTATTGTCGTATTTTGATATATTTTGATGACAAGTACTTTTTATTGGGTATATAATATCGGGTAAAAATCACCCGGCGTTAGTGATGGTGTTACTAATTTTAGCGATAGTGTTCTAGGGTTAAAACATGCAAGTGTCCCATACCATATGCACTAATGCATCCCCATACCATCAGAGATGCTGGCTTTTGAACTGAACGCTGATAACAGGAGGGGTGGTCTTTCTCCTCTTTAGCCCGGAGGACACGACGCCCATGATTTCCAATAAGAATGTCAAATTTGGACTCGTCTGACCACAGGACACTTTGCCACTTTGCTACAGTCCATTTTAAATGAGCCTTGGCCCACAGAACACAGCGGCACTTCTGGATCATGCTCCACAATGGCTTCCTTTTTGCATGATAGAGTTTTAGGTGGCATCTGTGGATGGCACGGCAGACTGTGTTTACAGACAGTGGTTTCGTGAAGTATTCCTGGGCCCATTTAATAATGTCAATGACAGAATCATGCCGGTGAGTGATGCAATGGTGTCTGAGGGCCCGAAGATCAAGGGCATCCAGTAAAGGTCTTCAGCCTTGTCCCTTACGCACATAGATTTTTCCAGTTTCTCTGAATCTTTTGATGATGTTATGCACCAGTGTTTCCCACAGACTTTTTGGAGACTATGGGGGCACATGCGTGGTGGCAGACTGATTTTGTTGAGCGCAAATTCCGCGTCTTCCGGTACCTTTCCTATTTTTCAGTTTTTGTTTTTTTTTTAAATGTGCGCATGTAATCTCAACACGCGGCAATTGCGCATATTGAGACTATGGCGGGGTAAATTAGACTATGGCGGGCCGCCATAGTCTCGTCAATGTGTGGGAAACACTGCGCACTGTCGATGATGAGACCTTCAAAGCCTTTGCAATCTGACACTGAGGAACATTGTTTTTAAAGTATTCCAAAATTTCTTTTATGCAAGCCTTCACAGGTTGCAGATCTTCTGGCCATCTTTACTTCTGAGAGACTCAGCCTCACTAAAACATCCCTTTTATAGCCAATCATGTTACACACCTGATGCCAGTTAACTTAATTACTTGCTAAATGTTCTTTCAGCTGATTCTCTTACATATTAATTGCTTTTTCAGCCCTGTTTTGCCTGTGTCCCAGCTTTTTTGAGACCTGTTGCAGCTAGAAAATTTGAAATAAGCTCATTTTCTGGATAAAAATGTAAAATGTCTCAGTTTCAACATTTGAAATGTTGTCTATGTTCTATTGTAAATAACATATTGGCTCATGTGATCTGAAAGTCATTGCATTTTGATTTTATTCACAATTTACACTTCGTCCCAACTATTTCAGAATTGGGGTTGTACCATTTGGACTCTAATATGAGTGTCTGAGTGAATGACTACTGATCTCTAGAATGGATTGGCAAATCACTGATGGAGCAGCACTGCCTCAGGTGCAGTGGTGTCAAACCCTGTTCCCGGAGAGCTGCCACCTCGCAGGTTTCTACAAACCCCAATTCCAATGAAGTTGGGACGTTGTGTAAAACATGAATAAAAACAGAATACAATGATTTGCAAATCCTTTTCGACCTGTATACAATCGAGTACACTACAAAGACAAGATACTTAATGTTCAAACTGATAAACTTTTATTGTTTTTTTTTTTGGAAATATTCACTCATTTTGAATTTGATGCCTGCAACACTTTCAAAAAAAGCTGGGACAGGGGCAACAAAAGTTGAGGAACGCTCAAAAAACTCCTGTTTGGAACATTCCACAGGTGAACAGATTAATTGGAAACAGGTGAGTGTCATGATTAGGTATAGAAGGAGCATCACCCAAAGGCTCAGTCGTTCACCAGCAAGGATTGGGCGAGGTTCACCACTTTGTGAACAAGTACGTCAGCAAATAGTCCAACAGTTTAATAACAACGTTTCTCAACATGCAATTGCAAGGAATTTTGGGATTTCATCATCTACAGACCATAATGTCATCAAAAGATTCAGAGAATCCGGAGAAATCTCTACACATAAGCGGTAAGGCCGAAAACCAACATTGAATGCCCTTGACCGTCAGTCCCTCGGGCGGCACTGTATTAAAAACGGACCTCATTCTGTAAAGGATATTACCATGTGAGCTCAGGAACACTTTGGAAAACCATTGTTAGTGCACACAGTTTGTCGCTACATCTACAAGTGCAAGTTAAAACTCCATCATGCAAAGCAAAAGCCATATATCAACAACACCCAGAAACGCCGCCGGCCTCTCTGGGCCCGAGCTCATCTGAGATGGACTGATGCAAAGTGGAAAGGCGCGTCGCGGTCTGACGAGTCCACATTTCAAATTGTTTTTGGAAATCATGGGCATGGAGACCTCCAGGCTAAAGAGGAAAAGGACCGTCCAGATTGTTATCAGTGCGAAGTTCAAAAGCCAGCATCTGTGATGGTATGGGGATGTGTTGGTGCCCATGGCATGGGTAACTTGTACATCTGTGAAGGCACTATTCATGCTGAAAGGTACAAGTTTTGGAGCAACATATGCTGGCTTTCAGGGACGTCCCTGCTTATTTCAGCAAGACAATGCCAAGCCACATTCTGCACATGTTACAACAATGTGGCTTCGTAGTAAAAGAGTGCGGGTAATGTGATGCAACACAATGATAAACATGCCCCTGTCCCAGCTTGTTTTGGAACGTGTTGCAGGAATCAAATTCAAAATGAGTGAATATTTCCAAAAAAAACGAGTTTATCAGTTTCAACATGAAATATCTTGTCTTTGTAGTGTACTCAATTGAATGTAGGTCGAAAAGAATTTGCAAATCATTTGTATTCTGTTTTTATTCATGTTTTACACAACGTCCCAACTTCATTGGAATTGGGGTTTGTAGTCCAGCTCTAATTCAGCTCAGCTTATTGAGCTAATTAACTGGGACATGAGGTGTACTTTGCTTCGGTTGGGAGTGAAAACCTTCAGGAACAGGGCTGGACACCACTGCTGTGGCCCATTGTACTGAACGGGCTCATAGCTTGTCAGTACTCCATGAAATGTAGAAATGTATTAATGTCATTTGACGCAGAAAATGCTTGGTTTTGTAACGCCTTGTTTGTGTGTCTTTGTCAAGGAGCTGAGGCTGACGTTCTGTTCATCTAAAATGTAGGGACTGGTCCCATGTAGACCAACTGCACAGTCATTAGGGCATTACTTTAGTGCTTGTGACTCTTCATCGGCAAACCAGTAAGTTTTTTTCCCATTATTTATGGGTCATTTTCAGCTGAGTTTATGACAGAATAGTGTAGAAAGATGGGGAGAAAGAGAGAGGGAGAGGCATAGTACAATAAAGGTAAGAGGGCGGATTCGAATCCCTGACGATGCAGTTCTTAACGAGTGTGTGGAGACTGCAGGGTCAGTGAGACACCTATTTAGTATTTCGGCGAAAACTACGTTTCCTTTACATTGTGAAATCATCATCGCCTCTACATCCGCCGCAGATCCTTCATGTTAACTTGATAATTCCAAAACCATTTTATAGATCCTTTTCAAATTTCATACGCCTTTAGATCTTGTCAAGATGGAGAACTAGATTGACTTTGGACATTGCATTATTGATATTATGAAATTAATTGACATTTTCCTGGAACACATGAGTTCTATCATACTGCCTGATATGTAAGCAATATCACCCTGAAATTTTGCCATTTGATTCTTTCTCTCATGATCAATCACTGCTGAATACTGCAGCAAAAATATCAATAGATTAAGTAATAAGTAGTTAACTAGTTCTCGTGGTCAGTGATAAATTTAAGTGTGTTTTTCATTATTAATAAATAATTATAGGCATTCTGCATAAGATAAAATTGGCTTCAGTTTGTGATAATTTAATTAAAGAAATTAGTTGAGTCGTTAAATTTTCTACTGACCTTATGAAAACATTGTTAAAGTGTATTTTTCATAATATATGAGTACATATGGGCAGTCTGAGCATATTTATCATACGTTTGGACAAAACGATCATTTTCTACTGGTATTACTCTTGTCGTCCATGCTGTCTGGGGCAATTCTGTAGCTAGGCCTTCTTTTTGGGGAGTTTTCACTGAGGGCTTTCGCCGATACACCTGTTGCTGTCGGGGGTGACAGCGTAAGTCTTGTTTTTTAAGTCCTTGTTATGACTCATCAAACATTACACGATGAAGCCCATGCATATATCCCTGAGCTACTTTCGCCTTGCAGCAATGTGAAGTATCCAAGATCTTCTGAAAACCTTTGTTATCACAAGGTTTGAACTATTCAAGCATCAAAGCAGCATTCCTTTGGGCATCCAATCATACGACTCTACAGTTGTTTTTCACAAAACATCTGAAGATCCACATTCAATCTCTGGCTTCTCCAAGTTCTGAGGCTCTTGTTCATGTTGTCCTGCATGTGATGTTCCCAGCCAATTCCACTCGCTTACTTTTATTTATTTCTTGCCCTCCTTGCACCTCAATTGGAAATTGATACAGGTCTGCCATCAATATGGAGATTATAGTCTTTTATATGAGTCTGGGAACAAAGGTTTCCTCAAAGTTCTAGAAGGTAACATTGAGACCTTCCTAATGCTTGACTAGTTAATGTACCTTTCCCCATCTTCCACACCTGTAACTGTCAGTAACTGGTCTTTTCGAAATGAAGTTTGAATTTGAAAGCATGAGGACATTCCATTTAGCTGTTGTCTCCGAAACTCCACCCTCCTGTTTGTCCTCCTGCTTTCTTCTCTCGTCTCCCCAAAAATGGAGTAGGACGAAAAGTCAGCCGGGTTGAGAAAAATAAGGGGCTAGAACGAGCCCAGTGTGTTAAACTTTATTAACCCTGTTTCTGAAAGACGGAGAGTAAATAGAGAATTCCTCGCTCACCGTTCAGGGCTGCAGTGGTGACCAGAGCAGGGCCTAAGGGACAGAAGCTGTCGAAGGTTTTTCCCAGCAGCCACTGCTTCCCGTTACGTCTCATCTGCCAGTCACGCGCACTTACATCATTGGCGACCGTGAATCCCGCCACATATGAGAGAGCCTCTTCTTCCTGGGAGGAGGATTCCAAGACATACAGTGCACTATACTTTAGCGGAAAATTCAGCAGGTGATTTTTGTCCAAAGTGAGTTATATTGGATTGGGCCTCATGCGACAGCCGTACTGATCTACTTTCGCTACACTGGGACTTAAACCACCAACCCTCTGGGTTCCAGTAAAATGCCTCAGCCATTATTGACCTTATGTAGCCTCATCCACTTCACCCACTTCCATATTTAATGTTTTTGTAACTTAATTTCTGGTTTGACAAAAAGCCAATTCAACCCAATAAAAAGACATTGGCATTAGAGGCTAGCTTGCTAAGGAAAATTAGCAGAAAGCAAAATATTAACAGGGCCACTTCCACCAGAAGCTATACCCCCCATGATGTTTTGTTTTTAAGAATCAGCATTAAACCTACCAAGCTTGTGGCGAAAAACAGACGACTCAGCCTGCTCTTGTTTACCGCCACCTGACCGCTTGCTGAAATGGAAGTTCATTTACAAAATAGGCGGTTGCCTGACGCCGCTGACTCTGCAGCTAATAAGGTCAAAAGGCCACAGCGAATTTGCACACAGTACATAAATGCTGCGTCATTCGGTCTGTATCGACACTAAAGCAGGCTATCTGCATTTTAATCCGGGGGTACGAGGATCCAATTTGAGACAACCTTGTAGGAAATTGCTGCCCTTTCGTCGCAATCTAAATATTTCCAGATACACTTTTGTTTGGCTGTAAGGATATTTAAAAATATTATAACCTCAGCATACAACCCAAGTACAAATTTAGTCAATCTTCTGCCAGACGCACACTTACCTTGATGTGGTTTCCTTTCCGGCCAATCACGAATGCCAATTCCACCTCCCAATCAACCTCCTTCAATCAGAGTGAGAGAAAAGACTAATTCCATTAGCATTTTGTCAATCACTTCTGCACAATGTTTGCACAAAGCCTTTGTATCGCACATTCATTTCAAAAGTGGCCTACATATGCTTAGATTGTAAAAAAATATCACATTGAGGAAGGATGGGGAAGATTTTGGAACATCTGTTACCAGTCTCACTGACTGCTCTAATGATTCAACAGCATGCATTTGGTAAACAGAACATGGGTACACGGTTTCAAAGTATGTAGTTTATATAAGTAATATGGAACAGCAAGTCATAGCAGTACTGCATGCGCTGTTCCAAGACCTCGGGCAAAAACAGGCCGTATGCCATCGCACCTGACTCTCCGCAGGCAAGATTATGTCATCATAAGGCCCCGTGATGGCGCTGGGAAACTTGCTGAAGATGATTGGCTCTTTGGGAATGGGCGCATTCTGCTCCAAGCAGTGATCGCGGTAGTTCATGCCTATGCACACAACCTTTTCTGGGGCCGTGATGGGCGACAACAGCTTCACCTCGGATGAGGAGACCACACTTTGGCCGCTGGACACTGCTCTGAGCAGGAAGAAAACTCACTAAACTCACTACGTAATGACAGACTTAACATTGTTTTCTTCCATTTTTCACGATGTTACTGTGTCCACTGATGTTTAACCCCTTTAACTCTGATTGTTGCTTGAATTTCCCTTCAAGTAGGTTCAAAGTTTTTCCAAATTGTCGGACAATGTCACATACTTATTTGGCATATGCTGGTTGCAGCGCTTCACTGAAGCTATATCACTTTAAAATTGAGTGAAATATTTGGAAAACCCAGGATTTCATGTTTTTATGGCCACAGCTTTACATCAAGTTGGAAATATGTAGGTGTTGAGAATCATTTTATACACATTTCCCAACAATTCCGTTGGACACAAATGAGATCGTTGGGAACCTTGGGATCTCTACCAGAATTTAAAATAGTTTAACGGGTTTGAATAAAGTAAAGTAGCTGCAATTTATGAACCAAGGAAAAAGATTGGCTACGGTGAAGAGAGTAACTTTGTCATGGGTCAGTTAAACATAACACTGAATTTCACTTCTTTTGGCTTCATCAGCTCTTGTATGGAAGCCAGTGTAGCCACGACTGAGTAAATGAGTAACAGCTTATGTCTGAACTGTCAGTCCTATAGTATTTTAGGGACAGTGTGTCCATAAGAAATTCTCACTGAGAATGTATTAGAACGAAATTCTCTGGAATACCTGTTTGCAAGTTCCATGCCCTTCTCGCCCATTTGAAGGAATTCTCTCATAGAGCTGGGCAGCGAGGGGTCGAAGTCTTTTAGGTCAACAACACCCCGTCCCGCATCGAGCTGGACTCCAACTTTCACCGTCCCTTCTTCGCTAGGACGACAGAACTGGACAAGCCGCATGGCTACGCCGCTCAGTCTCCTCTTCCCAAGATCCGCACACGAGCTTTTACCGAGTCTCCAGGCGCTCAATAAGGAACGGGTTGGTAATCGCATCTACTGAATACACATCAAAGACGATTAAGAGATCACATGCGAAAATTCATACAAGTAGCCGCCACCCTCATACAGTTAAAACAGATCAATAGCGGAAGATTTGCGGAGATACTGTACATAAGTCTGTGAACAGTACGCTTTCAATTAAAATGATCAAAATCTAGCACATTTGAGAAATTCTTCGGATATTTAATAACGTCCGATTTATTGTTGTTGAAGGCAACAATAAATAAACAATGAATACGCATGCAGTTACAAAGTAGGCAGCAGGGTCTTCATAAAATAGGTTAGTTGGCTGATAACGAGAGATAAAATAATCGTGAGCTGATAACTGAACCTTCAAGTTAGCAATTAATCTAAACTGGGGCAGACAAGGTTCAAAGAGTACACCTCTGAGCGTGCAGAAACTGCAAAGCTTTTCAACCTCGCCAACAGCCCCAAAGCAGCAATTATCAGAGACATCAGAACCATCACTGCGATTAATAATACTCTCAGAAAATTCATAAATACACTTGTGCAGTTTTAACAACAGTACTCCCCTACCTGTTTAGGTCGTGTCACATATTACATTGACTGATAGTAGTTATAGTAAAGAACGTTAACTCATGTCGCGTTTATGTAATATTCGTCAACAGTTCGTTCAGATGGTAAATCGGCTGGGGCAAGAAATTCAGTAGTATAGCTCTCTAGCATTTGATAGTAATGTAACTTTACTCAGTGTACCTTGGACGGGAGATAGGCACGCGATCACCTTGCATGTCGTCGAACTTCCTGGTTCAGTAATTGTAGTCCTTCTGACAACCTCACAGATTATTCTCTTTTTTTCTATGATTACCTTCATTTGCGCTATGTGAGGATATCTGGCTACCACTTCCACGTTTATATTTATTAAATCGATGCAGTTTTGAGTCTTGTTCACGGATGTCCTCAGCTACTGATTATTTTTCTGAGAAATAAACTACAATTCCCTGAAGCATCGCGGTCCAGTCATGTGAGTTAAGAGTTCAGCTTATAATAAATGTCAGCTGACTTGCACCTTTCATTTCTTGCTGAGAAGTTAAGACTCGTGGAAGAGGTTCCAGACCCCGGGCAAGAATGGAGGCTGTGAGGTGGGTGTGCAAGTTATATTTCTAAGAGTTTTATCCTGGAACCGGTCACTGTAAAATTGTCATCAACTCGTTTTTTTTTTTGACTTACTCAGTGTCTTAAAATTGACTTGGGGCTTTGTCTCGTGGCATCGTTGCTGACGGGATGCTTTCAATGACCGTGGTATTTTATCTTCACAAATGTAATGTTAGCCGATACAGTTTCACTTATTAATTTTGTAGATTGCTGTTCATGCATTAAATTCGAAATCGGTGCGTAAGCTTAGCAAAATGAGAGCTGCCGCAGCTTGCTGCATTCGTTGTAAATCCGGTGACCTGTGGTATTTCTTATATTTTCTAAATTTCGTTTATCACAGCTCATTGTCACGAGGTTATAGTTTGGGTTTAAGTTCTGAATGTGGTTAGGCAATGTGGCTCTTCCCCTGAAGTGTCATAATGTTTAACTTTGACCACAGCGTTGTGGACATTTTAATTTATTGTAAGTAGGGGAGGCGTTTGGATAAGCCATCCGGTCAAAAAAAAAAAAAAAATCATATGATCAGGGATTTCAAAATAGTGGGCGATGATAAATCACTCCTTGAAGCCATACATATTGGCCCTGTTGTAGTTTTATTTATGGATAGTGTTGAGTCAACGCTTAATATTTTTCAGTGTTGTAAAAATACTTGAAACTTGCTGTCATTTATAGTTTTGTGTCATGGTGTCAATAATACCTGCGATCTTTGCACACAATTTTCTCCTGCACGTTTGAGAAGGAGCCACATTTGAAAGCACTTAGTTTTTACCACCCAATGTAGACCGTTTAAATAAATCATTTATCCTCCTATTATGTATTTATTCTTCACATTATTTCTGAATGTACAGTATTGAAATGTGGAACTATCACTGAGCATCTCAGACAGTGAAAATTTTCTCTCACTCCGTTTAGTGTTCAGCCGATGCTGCACACCACCAACTGCAAGGATAAAGAGTGAGTACGGGGGCATGTGGATTTTAATGTGCTTTCCATAATTGTGTTTTTTAGAATTGGACAGGACACCAGCTCTTGCTTTTTAGCATTGGTTATATGTTTTGGGTGCTTCTCAGGTCCATCATACAGGTAACATTGAATTCCAGAAATGACAGGGGCTCTGCTGAATGGTGTACTTGGTTCTGACAGGTTTGATGGCGTAGTTCTGGTGGCTGGCTGCTACAACGATCTGCCCAAGGAGCTGAAATGTCTTCAGGATCCCCTGCAGGACTATAATTCTGTGAGCAACACACACTCGCATCTGAGATCTGATCTCAAAGTTCATAGGCTGCTTCAGGCTGCTCTTACTTGGCAGGTGCTTGTAATGAGGTAGTGAGCTTTGCTGTGGCGTGTTCAAAAGAGACGTGGTGGCTTATCCCTCAAATAAGCCATTTGTTCAGACCTTACATCCATGTTGCAAAACACATTATCACAAGATGGGTTTATCATTTGATCTTCACAATGAAAGTGGAATAATATAAGATTAATTTCTCGAATTGTTTATATTTTTTTGGTTTCTTCTTTTGTCTTTTTTTTTTTTTTTTTAAAGCTCACCAGCCAATAGGCGGTGAGCGATTGTGATCAGGCAACGTCCAGCATCGTAGTTGAGATCATCATCGTCAACCATTAGCAAAATCTGTAAAAATCTTCTTCTGAAATTACTGGCCAGATTCACTTCAATTTGGTATGGAGCTTCCTTGGGAGAATGTTCTGTTTTGAAAATTTTTAATTTTTTAATTTTTTTTTTTTTTTTTTTTGAACAAATTTTTTTCTAATTAAATTTCCCCCATTCACTTATAGTGGGAAAATCATTCATTATTATCTTCCATGAAGCCGGTGGCCAGATTCACCTCATATATTGTACTGCACTGTATTCATACCCCACTGAATCTCTAAAAAGGTTTTTTCACAAGTACTGAGCAGGGGCATTGGTCCTTTATTTTTATTTATTTATTTTTTAATGCAATGTATTCCAGATCGTACCGAGCTTGCCCCTGTTGATTTTTCTTTTTTTTCTGCCCTCAAAAATCAGATTAAAATTTACTGAAAGATATTGATCAATATTACAACCGACAAATATAGCAACTGCAGAACTTGGTTGCGTAACCGTTAAAGACTGTTGGACTGTTGCTTCTGTTAATGGATGGATCCCTGGAACATGTGTCTCTGCTGAAGGAGATGACGTCATCAAGGTACAGCAAACAGCTGGGATGTATGAATGTTATTCATCACAATGAAAGTTTAGTCTTGGAGCCTTTTGATCTCCTCTCCTTTATCACGTTAAATGCATTACAGTTACACCTACAACTTCCAAGCTGACAGATGCAAAAAATTTTGAGTGCTTTTTTTATTCCAAAAAAAAAACTTTCATCAAAGTGGCCCAATTTTGCCAAAACGGCTTAGCAGATTGCATTTCACCAGTGCATGTTGGTTTTTTTTTCTATGTCATTTATTTGAAAATAAAAAAATGTCACCTGTTTATTTTGCCTTGCGCAAAATTTGTTTTTAAGTCTCTATCCTGTGAAATCACAGGCTGTTTTGCATCTCTTCATTCACATCTTGCCTCAGGTCATTTGAGGTTATTTAGAAGAGATAAAATTGCTTATGTTTAATTAAAAATATTGGAAAAACATGACTGTGTATGCACATTAGACTATCTACAGGACCTGAGCTGATACAGTCCCTCTATTTGTCTGTAGTCACGTTTCTATCCGTCGTCAAGCAAATCTTGAACAAAATTTTGAATTTTGGTGAACTTCGATGATGCAGTATAGGACAAATTAACCTAGGCTCTGCTAAGTGTAGTTTTGTTTGAAGTTGATGGTATAGGCTACATTACGCATGGTTGTTTTAAACCGAGTTGAATCAGAAACAGCTGGTCAGTCGTGTGCGTTAAATGTTTGCTACGTGAGAAGTTTTTCGGGAAAGGTAGTTCCATATCCCATTTGGAGCATTAACCTTTTTCTACGACTGCAAAACCGCTTCGGTCGAGCCTCAAAACTTTTTTGTGAAATGAAGGAAGCTTTTTCGAATTTTGTCGTTCCCATCAACCTTTTCTCATGCGATACTTCAGAATGCGCGTGAAAATACGTTAACGGAAACATCGCTGTGACAGGTGGATTCGGCCGTGACTGAGGAGGTGGTCCTTCTGAAGGTGACAGACTTGCCTGGCGACCGATTGGTCTACGCCTGCACTGGGCCTGTCAATCGGGACTACGATGACGTCAGGAGGTTCAGCGATGCTGCAGGCAAAGGAATCCAAAGGTCTGTCTTGTCGCGCTGAGCTATTACCCCCCCCCAACGATTCTCTATAATCTGGAGTATTTTATATTCTAAAACAGTCTTTTTTTTCTCTCCAGGGCGATGAAAGCGGGTATGAAGCGCCCTCTGTTGGTGTGTCCGCCTCACAGCGCCTATCAAAATGGACCCCTGGTGGCACTTCTGGGTGCGTTGCAGGTGCTGTACATGGTAAGGAACCCGGATTTCTCCTGCTCTTTAATGGTCCTTTTCTATCGTGCTAAACTGTTCTGGAACCATCCGCATCTGGAACGGTGGCAAATCCTCTAACTCTCGCAGTGAGTTCCTGCTTGTGAGTCAACCAGCCTTTGTGGAATGGGATGATTACAACTGCCTGTTTTACAGAAGACAAAGAATTTTGGTGAATATTGGTCAACGGTTTCCTCTCGGTCTCTCCGTCTTTCTCTCTCTCACTATCCCTCCTTCTCCCTTGCCCTATCTCTCACAGCCACTTGAGGTGCGAGAAGCCGAAGCCAAACTGACTGCGAAGCAGCTCTCTGAGATGCAGAAAGCCGGGCTGACCCCATCCCAACACAAAGTGGAGGTGTTGGGTGTGTGGGCCATGGAAAGTGATGTGGGGCAGAAGCTGGTGCACCTGGCTAAAGCGCTGGAGGCTGGCAGGTCAGTCTGACGTCTGTTAGACTCTGAAGGTGTCCTCTGCGACACTCTCCCTGCATAAAATGAGTTTCTTCTCCCTTATTGCATGAGTCAGGGCACTTAAACATGAGGACAGCCGGAGAGGAATGCCAGAGGGCATCATGGTTGTAAGTTAGGAGTGAGGAACCGGTTTGGCTTTTGAGTAAAGGGGCCAGTGGCCATATAGAGTTCTTACCAATGTCTTCCCAAGCCCCTCCTGCTGTTCAAACTGGCAACTCCGGTTGGTCAGTCAAGCTGCCAATCACTAGGCTGCCCTGCTGATTACTGGGTGAACTTCTCCTGATTGGAAATGTTTACCATGTGACTTGATGTAATTTCATACAAAACCCAAAACCAGTGAAGTTGGCACGTTGTGTAAATCGTAAATAAAAACAGAATACAATGATTTGCAAATCCTTTTCAACCTATATTCAATTGAATACACTGCAAAGACAGGTTACTTAATGTTCGAACAGGTAAACTTTGTAATTTTTTGCAAATATTAGCTCATTTGGAATTTGATGCCTGCAACATGTTTCAAAAAAGCTGGCACAAGTGGCAAAAAAGACTGAGAGAGTTGAGGAATGCTCATCAAACACTTATTTGGAACATCCCACAGGTGAACGGGCTAATTGGGAACAGGTGGGTGCCATGATTGGGTATAAAAGCAGCTTCCTGAAATGCTCAGTCATTCACAAACAAGGATGGGGCGAGGGTCACCACTTAGTGAACAAATCGTGAGCTGATTGTCGAACAGTTTAAAAACAACATTCCTCAACGAGCTATTGCAAGAAATTTAGGGATTTCATCATTTACGGTCCGTAATATCGTCAAAAGGTTCAGAGAATCTGGAGAAATCACTGCGTAGCGACAAGGCGAAAACCAACATTGAATGCCCGTGACCTTGATCCCTCAGGCGGTACTGCATCAAAAACCGACATCAGTGTGTAAAGGACATCACCACATGGGCTCAGGAACACTTCAGAAAACCACTGTCAGTAACTACAGTTCGTCGCTACATCTGCAAGTGCAAGTTAAAACTCTACAATGCAAAGCGAAAGCCATTTATCAACAGCACCCAGAAACGCCGCCCGGCTTCGCTGGGCCCAAGCTCATCTAAGATGGACTGATGCAAAGTGGAAAAGTGTTCTGTGGTCTGGCGAGTCCACATTTCAAATTGTTTTTGGAAACTGTGGACGTCGTGTCCTCGGACCAAAGAGGAAAAGAACCATCCGGACTGTTATAGGCGCCAAAGTTCAAAAGCCAGCATCTGTGATGGTATGGGGGTGTATTAGTGCCCAAGGCATGGGCAACTTACACATATGTGAAGGCACCATTAATGCTGAAAGGTACATACAGGTTTTGGAGCAACATATGTTGCCATCCAAGCAACGTCTTTTTCATGGACGCCCCTGCTTATTTCAGCAAGACAATGCCAAGCCACATTCTGCGTGTTACAACAGCATGGCTCCGTAGTAAAAGAGTGCGGGTACTAGACTGGCCTGCCTGTAGTCAGACCTGTCTCCCATTGAAAATGTGTGGCGCATTATGAGCGTAAAATCGACGACACGGAGACCCCGGACTGTTGAACAACTTAAGCTGTACATCAAGCAAGAATGGGAAAGAGTTCCACCTGAAAAGCTTCAAAAATTGGTCTCCTCAGTTCCCCAAGCGTTTACTGAGTGTCGTTAAAAGGAAAGGTGATGTAACACAGTGGTAAAAAGGCCCCTGTGCCAACTTTTTGCAATGTGTTGCTGCCTTTAAATTCTAAGTTAATGATTATTTGCAAAAAAAAAATAAAGTTTCTCAGTTTGAACATTAAACATCTTGTCTTTGCAGTGTATTCAATTGAATATAAGTTGAAAAGGCTTTGCAAATCATTGTATTCTGTTTTTATCTACGATTTACATAACGTGCCAACTTCACTGGTTTTGGGTTTTGTACAACCAATGATGGTTTTTATTCTGGTTCTCATGCTCATGGTGTGCTGTTTTCTAGGACTTGAGCATTTTTTTGTAAAGTCTCCTGGTTTTCATCCTTACTGGCTGTGACAACTTTTAGCAACTCGATTTAAGCTTGTCTTTCTCTTTTGGATCGATTGGGAATGATCATAAACTATGCAGGTGAATGGCACCTTTGGACCGCAAATGAGGCTTGTCTTCACAGCTTACTGGATTAGCTCGTTTACCAGACCGCCATTAGCGTTATGCATTGTCTCACATATTCATTTGGGAGTTTGGCCCATTTCTCCTGATCGAGGCGTTTCTTTGCTCCTCCTTCCCGCAGGCTGGTGTGTCGGGACATCGGTGGGTCAGATCCGGAGCGCATGGCCGCCCCTCGCGTGGCCGAATACATGGAGGCTGTTTTTAAGAATAGCCCAGTGAAGGTATAACTCCAAACAAGTTTCTATGCAGTGTTCCGACTGCAGGAATATTGACCCTCAATGGTGCCAGATAATGGCAGCGCTAATGCTAACACTAACCTCTACCTCTCAGGTATCGGTGCTGAGCGACCGCTCGACCTTTGAGCAGGAGTACCCCTGTCTGGCCGCCGTTGACCGCTGCGCTAACAGTACGTTCTCCCGAAGGTCTGCCAATCCCTGTCAGTATTGGTTTTCGCTCCAAACCAGCTGAAAGAAACACACACCTGAAGTGATGAGGTGTCAGCCAATGAAAACAAGCATGAAAAATATTGAAGCTGGCTGCACGCTTGTAGCTCCCATGCAAAAAAATTTATTATAATTATTATAAATCAAGACATTTATAAAACCAATGTTCTGGCAGGACAACTGCCTTCATCAGGCTTCTTCCGAAACATACATTTGACTGACATTAAAAAAAACATTGGTACTCGGGTGCAAACAATTAGAGTTAATTGTTGTTGTAGCTAGAGTGCAGGTAAAGACACTAGTGCACAGGTGCTGGCAATCTATAACCTGACCAATCACAGAGAAGTTAATAAGGTAAATTAGCAAGATCACAACAATTAAGTAAATGGTATCTTTTCCAATTAATTCATAACATTAAAGCAGAGTCCATATTGAACCACAAAAAGGAAGACATCATATAGTGCAGCAAAAATAGACCACATATCATAGATGTACCATATCAATAAACAAGGACTCAATCTACATAACACACTAATGAGGTGAAGAGTATGTTCTCCACCTAGATGAAACTTGAAAGGTACCCATCAATAAAAATAACTACAAAAAAGGACTAAGATCCTAGTCAACATTAAGTCCCAGAGGTGCAAGTGTTTTGAGATTATAAATCCATGCTGCCTCTTCGCTCAAAACCAAACATGAAACTTGTTGTTCAATTGATGGGGTTCTTGAAGAAGTGATGTTATTGAGTGGAATGGTGTGCTGAATTTTTTCTGGCCTGGACAGGGGGTTACTGTGGTTCCTTAAATTGGAGGTGTGGGGGTTTATTGACACCAGACTTTGTGTTGGGTTGGGGGCGGGGCGGGTGTATAATGTTTCTTACAGTTTCATCTATTTAACTTTGCTCATACTTGTATGCCAGCCAGTCATGTGCTATTCCAGATGGAAAAATACCAGTGGCAGCCTAGGTGTGGCCAACAAAATTCCAGAATGCACCAAAGCAGGAAGAGGGTTTTTGGCACTGGCAGATCTAAGATGTTTTTGTTTTGTTTTTTTGTGTCTTGCAGCTGTGCCTCGTCACCAGGGTAGAGTAATAAAACTGGTGTACTCTGGGGAGGAACCCATCGAGCGCACGCTAATGCTGGTGGGGAAGGTAAGCGAGACGGACGACGTGCTCACGCTCAGAATCTGTCCAGCAGGGTGCTGCCGCCCCACACCAAAAACAATAATCACTGATACAGTGGGCTCTGTCTCATTTCTTGGAATCGTTTTGAAAGTAATTTTTTCCCCTCGAAGTGCATGAACAGTAGCAGTGCTCTCGGCCAATCAAAATCCAGATCATCAGGGCGTGACTATCGAAATGCATAGGCTGTCAGAATTTACAGAAGGGTATCTATCCTCAGTGTGAATATTAGTTATCTCTGCAGTTTCAGTGATGGTTTTGCCAGCTTAAGCCAGCCTCCGCTTTTTCAGCCAGCGATTGATCTGTCACTGATTTCCTTCAGATTTATGGGACCCAAATGCCATTTTGGCTCTCTGCTTTAAATCATGCCAAACCCTTATAGAGCGCGCACTTGCGGCCAATGTGAACTCAATCCCGATCAGAGGCAGCCATATTTGTGTTTCTTAAGTGCCTGCTTTATCCAGTGAGCACATTGGCAGCATTATTGGCTATAAATGTTGCGTTTGATATTTGGTGGATGGATGATTTCGGTGTAGTGCTGGATTGCTTTTTATTAAGTGGGCCTATTGACCCGTTTTCTCTGTTCTCAGGGCATTACCTACGACACTGGCGGGGCGGACATCAAAGCCGGGGGCTTCATGGCGGGAATGCACCGCGACAAGTGTGGGGCTGCTGCTGTAGCTGGCTTCTTTAAGGTACACCGCTGACTTCTCCTAGCTCTCTTCCTTTTAGTGACAAGTCAGCAGGACCATAAGTGCCAGTCACTGAGGGACCACACCCACATCAGCCTGCTAAAGCTAAAGATGAAGAGTAAACCAGTAATGGCAGTTTGCCCCGCCCCCCCCGATCTTTGTTGGTACAGAAGCTGTTCTGCATTCTTAACGACATCGATGTTGCCTACAAAAACCGTTCCGCCTTGATGAACTGAGAGCATTTTTATGAGCATGAGTAGAATACATAACTGCAGCATCAGTGCGTAATACTAATATCAGTATCGGGATCGATGCATCCCTAGTTCATGAACAAGCCTAGTTCCCAGTTCAGGACAAGGTCAGGAAAATGCCCATTCCCCAATCAGGACAGGGTTCTGGAACAAGCCCATTCCCCAAATAAGGGCCCGGTTGTGGAATAAAGGATGGGATTGAAGAGCTGGGTGCTGGGAGGGTTGGTGGAGGGAGGGAGGGATGGTAGTGCTCGTGTGAGGAAAGGTTGGGGTTATTCTGCCTTCTTTTTCTCCTGGACACATTCTCACTCACTCTCTCACTCGCACACTCACTCACTCAATCACTCAGTTACTCACACATTCACTCCCTCAGTCACTCAATGACTCACTCACTCATACACACTCTAAATGCTGGCACAGCATTATACTCTGAAATATGTCGCCGGTAAAACTCACCATTCCTGCTGTTCTGTAGGTCCTGGACGAGCTGAGACCTAAACGGCTGAAGGTGATTGGTGCCATGGGGATGGTGCGGAACAGTGTCGGCTCAGGTCAGGGGTGTGGCCAACGTGCGCAGAGAATTTATTGAGCCAATATCCTTTCACAAGAATATTGGAATATACCAAAGACATGTGGGGGGGTCCTCATTCTTGGCTTGTAGATATGTCATTTACATTGGATTAAAGCTGCTTGTATGATCCTTTATCCTGAGCCACTAAACACTGATCAGACTGAGAGGGGGCAAATTCCACCCCCATCAGGGAAATGTTGGGTTTTGGGCCCCACTCAAAGGCCCCGACAGCTGTGCCTAATGTTACGTTTCCACTCCAGTGTTTGAGTCCCAGTCGTGACAAGGCATATAGCTACTCTCATTACCAGCAGACGAGAGCAGGGCTGCCCAAACCCGTTCCTGCAGATCTAACATTCTGTTTCTCTGCACTTTTACCCTGAATCAACATGCATAAATCTACCTATTGGAATTAGGAAAAGATCTTTAGCTGTTTAACCCTTAGAGCTCTAAATGCAACTATTGTTACTCAATGATGTAAGATATCATTATCAAAGCTGTTGAAAATCTGTCATGTGGCTCCAGCAGGAGCTCTTTTAAACAAGTCGCCTCATGATAGGTTTTCAGCAGCATAAAATAAATAGATTTATATATATACATTTTTTTTATTTCTGTGCTTGAAGGGTTAATGGGGTCTGCTTTGTTTGGTTGGAGTCTGCAGCTGTGTGATCTCCATTAACAGGGTTTGGGAACTCCAGCCGAGAGACTTGACATCATAGATTTTTAACAGTGTAGACCTCCTGCCTTTAATTGTTCGGCAGATGCTGATCTACAAACTGAAATCTTGCCTCGTGAAGAAATACTTCATAATGATGACACAGAATACACCTCCCTTTGTCTGAACGACACAAGGTTGAAAATTCCCATTCAGAAAGGAAAGTCCTTTCCAGTATTTTGGTCTGACGACCTGGATTTTTTTATCCCTGGACTCTCTGCTCACCTCTGGTGTTTGATTGGGTAAAGTCATTTGTTCCGTCTCTCTCTCTCTCTCTCTCTCTCTCTCTCTCTCTCTCTCTCTCTCTCTCTCTCTCTCTCTCTCTCTCTCTCTCTCTCTCTCTGTGTCTCAGACTGTTATGTAGCGGACGAGCTTGTCGTGTCCCGGGCTAAACGGCGCGTGCGCATTGGAAACACCGACGCGGAGGGCCGCATGGTGATGACGGACCTGCTCTGTGAGATGAAGGAAATGGTGAGCCTGTCTTCCCGATATGAAAATGTTTCAATTCCACAAACCTTCGGTGGGGGGAGGTTAAGGCTTAAGGGAGGAAAGGCCACAGACTGTATAAAAAGATGGACGAAGCAACCATGACGTCACCCATTGGTTTCAGCATACCATTTAGGAAGCCTCGATTTTGGCAATTTGAACAGCGTCATTTTGAAACCGGATGTGATTCCGATTGGACGAGAGCCTGAATTGAAAATCCAGGGAGGAGTGAGGGGTGGATCTACGGGTGAATCTGACCGTATCTGACGAGGACCACAGGATAGCCACGCCCCTAAAGCATATACTGGCTTTATGCTTTATTCTACTCTATTTGGGACCATAATTTACAAATATGATCATCATGATATATCGAAGGAGACTTGAAACTTGTGATAGATACCATAAAATAATGTGGAAAATCATTATTGAAATAATAAATCAGGTGGGAAACTAGGGTTATTTTCTCATAAACGTCTACGGCAGGGGTCACGAACTCCGTTCCTGGAGGGCTACCATCCTGTAGCTTTCTGCTCTCTCCAATTCGGCACACCTGATTCAACTAATTAGCCACTCCGTTGCCCAGCTTGGTGATCTTGTTAAGTAGCTAATTGGTTGAATCAGGTGTGCTGAATAGGAGGTAGAGCAGAAACCTACAGGATGGTAGCCCTCCAGGGATGGAGTTGGTGACCCCTGGTCTACGGCATTGAACTTTTTTCTGCAACCACCGATGTCGCCATCTGCTGGCCATTAAATAGAATGCAAATTTTGGAGATTTCCGCTTAAGACCCGGGTGCTGCGTCCATCTTTTTATACAGTCTATGGACAAGACATCTGCCCCCCCATTCTCCATTCTTCCATTCTTCATCCCATGGATCAGAGATCTCCGACCCTGTTCCTGAAGATCTACCATCCTGCACTCCGACACTAAATTGTCAGATTTACTCAAATAATTATCAGCTCAATGCTGACCTCTAGCTGTTGAATGGGGTGTGGTTTGTTCTGGTTGGAGTGAAACTCTGCAGGATGATGCTCCTCCTGGAACAGGGCCGGTAAGCACTGCCATGGAGAATGCAGTTGCAGGCTGCAGTTGAGTTGGACTGTTTGTGCTCTTTATCCTCTGTTGGTGTTTATTCTGTTCATTTGGTGGAATTGAGTTTCTTCTCCACTTCACCGCTGTTCCTGTCCCCCTCTCATTTATCCCTCTTTCCTGGGCACTGTTACACTCACTTAATTCTCTGTTCTGGCTGAAGGAAGAAAACCAAGTGATTTTTTTTGAAAAGGGTTCAGTGTAGAACCACATTGATCTGTCTGTCTGTATGTCTGTCTGTGTCTGTATGTCTGTGTATCAGGCGTTCGGCGAGGTGTCTCCACACCTGTTCACCATTGCAACTCTGACGGGACACGCCATCCGAGCCATGGGCCCCAACTACTCGGTGAGCAAAACTACTCGCGCGTTCGCATACAAGCACGACTACACGCGTGTTTGCGCACGAGCACGACTGCATGCGCGTTCGCGTACGAGCACAACTACATGCGTGTTCACTTGCAGGCACATTCTGGAGAAGCGTACATCAATAATGGCATGACCGACGCTGATGTGGAACACTAGTACACACTGTATTTAGTAACTCATATTTGTATTTGCAACAGTCGATGTCTTACATTCGTGGCAGTGGAAGCATTTGTGTTTATTGAGCTGTCTTCTCCTACACAGGAAAAAAATAGCTGTATTTGAGTAGTTTGTTTCCAAAACGCAGTATATCCATGTTGGCACCTATTGCATTTTATAGAAAAACACAAACTTTGACCATGAAAAAAATACACCCTATAGTGTGAATTTCTAAAAATTGATTTTTGCACCATGTGTAAGAAGCACAGGGCTATCGCTCTATGGAATTATCTCAATTTTTGTAATTTTGGCACTTTTTGCATTTTGGAAGCAAACTCTTCATTAGTTGTCATATTTCAGTAGATGCATTGAAAAGCCTTACCACCTGTTAACAATACACTGCAATAAATAGCAGTTTACATATGCATTAGCTGTATCTGCCTCAATAAACTTAAGTTGCTTCCAAATGGCTAAAACTTCTGTTGCTATTTGCAAAAGTGTGGTTGTTAGTTCTGATTCGTTTGGTTGCTATAAAAGAACTGATTACTAATTCCACAGCTTTACTGTTTCACTCGGACCGTCGTTCTTGCATTGTGTCTTCTTCAGTTTGTCATGCTCTCCAAACTTGCCAAATATATTCATTGTTTCATCGGAAAACTCGAACTTGTTGTCTCTGTCGACTTTACCCTGCACTTCCAGTGTTTTAAACTTTGTGACTTAAGTGTCAGTTAAATTTAACCTCAAATTAAAACGTGGCGAATTGATATGAAGTCTCGTCAGGCTAAGGCCTGGAACTACTTCATAGGCGTGCAGTCTTAAGAAAATGATGCACACCGTGAGAACGCCCTTCAGCCAATCACAATTAAGCATTATACAGACTCCGGCATTAGAACATATAAGTGCTCAGCAGTTCACAGACAGGAATAGGTAGTGATTATGATTTTGCATTTTTCGCTCTCAGATTATCATGGACAACGGACCGGCCCGTCGAGAAGACAACGCCCGAGAGTGGCAGAAGGGTGAGTGGAGAGGTTCTGAGCGCTGCCCGAACCCACTGCCCACGTCCTGCTGTTTCCTGTGCAGTGACAGAATCTGCCTCTTAGTTATTTATTTTAGCAGTGCAAATCCCAGATTTGCCTGGCATTTTGATAAGAATGAAGTACTGGGCCGTGAGCTTGTATATGCCTCCTTTCCGATTTACGCTATTGCTGCGTAGTAGTCACCTTGACTGGTTTTAGATCTCAATACAAAATATAAATATAAAAGGGTACCTGTGTGAACATAAAATACATAATCTTCAGTATTATGCCGCTTACTTAATAAATATGTTACCACCCTAACAGTTTTGTGCGGCAATGAGGCAATACAATATATTAGGAAAGGGCAAATACTTTTTTCACAGCGCTGTAAATGACTGGAGAAATGCTTCATGTGCAGCTGGGGAGGAGCTAGGCGATATGTTTGAGGTGTCCATGATTCGCCGGGAGGACTACGAATTTCACCGCGGCAAATCCGAGTACGAGCAGATCCTGCAGTCCAACAACCTGCCGTCGAGCGTTACGCCGCGCGGACACCAGACTCCCTCTGCCTTCATCATCATGTCCTCAGGGCTGGACGAGGTATTAACTATTAACGGCGATGATGAGATCATTTGTCGAGCACCTCTCAAGCTGTGAACACAGTGTGTAGCTGAATGGGTAATAAATACAACGAAAAAGGACAGAACGGACAATACTGCGAATGCTATCCATGACAGCGAAGATTAAAAGTACAAAAACTGGATTTTTAAAGTAAACAAGTATAGAAGTGAACATGAATTTAGTGAACAATTTCACCATCGTTGTTTTCATGGTTCACGCCAACTATGCTAATCCCTGCGTTAGTTGAGCACCAAGACTGTAAGTGCCCTGTGATAACTGAGCACAAGTACAGCGAAGCCATAATCAAATACCAGCTCGGCAAAGTCTTGCGCTAACGGAACACCTAAAAATCTCAGCCCTATGCTAATAATCGCAAGCGCAGTTTAGCCCCATGCTAAATAAATACCACCACTGTCATGCTCAGTGCTAATTACATTCCGACTCAGCAAAGAGCCTTGTTGATCGAACTCCAGCGTAGCGAAACTCTGTGCTAATTGTAGGTATGTTCTGTGCTAATCAAATGCTAATGAAGCAAAGTATTTTGCTAGTCTTGCACCAATACAGCTAAGTCTTGTTCTAATCAAGCACCAACACTGCTCTGCCCTGGGCTAATTAAATATTAGTACGGCTAAGCCCTGTCCTAAACAAACGCCAACATTGCTATTTTCTGCCGTTATTGAACATTAGCCCAGCAAAGCCCCCAACTAAACAAACGCCAACACTGCTATGCTCTGGGCTAATCTAACACCAACGCAGCAAAGCGCTGTGCTAAGTGAATGCCAGCACAGCAAAGTCCTGCATTAATGGTATACCGACGCAGTTTAATCCCGTGATAATCAAGCACCTGTGTTTTCCAGCTCTAAATTGGAGGAAAATGAAAAGTACACTTTCTATTCATGCAATAAAAAATGACTCTTCCCCCCCGCCCCAATTAAGCTGCTGATTTTCATGTTTAAGAGTAATTTGGGGGTTTTAATTGTGTGGGTGGAAGTGTTTGTTTTATTTAAATTTTCTTTCCATTTTGTGTATTTTTCCCCTTTCTCTCTCCCACTTTTGATTAGTGCACTAGTTATCAGCGCCATATTGGCTGTGCATGTTAGCTGCTGTGTATGCAGCATTGGGTCTGAAGGTCAGCCACTCATCTAGTACCGCATAATAATGCAATTAAACTCATTAGAGGCCTGAACTCAGAGCTGCAGTACAGGGCTACTACTCACTGTGGGTCTTATCTTATGAAAACCCTTCTAGTTAATCTAGGGGTCTGCAGTAGCTGCAAATTATGGGGCCCCTGTAAGAATTCCGACTTCATACTCCTGGGTCTTTAGTTGGCCCCTAGAATTGCTTCCACCTTGCACCCAGGTAGCAGTGGGTTATGGTGCACTTTGTGGTACTTTTAAAAGTCCTGTGTGCAAAACATTTTTCTCACATCTGTCCCCTGTGCAGCACGGTGTGGACTCGGAGAGGCCCCTGCCATACTCCCACATCGACATCGCCGGGTCCTCCGGCCCTTTCCCAGGAGTGCCCACTGGCGCCCCCATCTTGGCCATGGCTTATCGCTACGTGCTGCCGAACCTGTGAAGCCTTACCGTTCCCCTCATCAGCCAACAGACCGCATCAGTATAAATGTTTTAAAATGGCTAACAAAAAGAAAATGTGGTCCATGCTTTTACAATTCTGGTGCCTTATTTTGACTGCTGCTTTCAGCTTTGTCATGTTTCAGAATTCGCTCATAAATGTGTGGGCCTGTGAATTTTTTCCCTCTTTCTCTCCCTCTCGTATCTGCTCATGAATTATTTCTAGCATGTTCTGTCTGTGTTAGTGGCACAGTATAAGTGAACTATGGCTGTAGTGCTGCACATGCCTGAAGTTTTCCGGTATGGTTATTGTAATCATGTCGCGTATTTTCATGTGATCCTCAGATTAAGTTTTTTGCTGATGTACACCAGTATGATTCTATTCTGTCTCTAAACACCAATTTATTTGCTGTCACAATGTCTAACGCAGGCAGTTATGTTCATAAATATTTGGAAAGAGATGCAATTGTCATTGTTTTCATTTTCTTTGCCGCCATGTTAGGTTTGAAAAGAAACAATCAAGATGTGCTGGAAGTGCAGACTCTCCACTTCAGTTGAAGCTTGACTCAAAAATTTTGTCTGAACTGTGTATGAACTACTCCCATTTTATGCTCAGCCCCCTCAGTTTTTAGGACCCAAAAGTAATTTGGCAAAATGACAGAATCTATGATCGTCATTTTTAAGTTTCGGTGGGAAACCCTTTGCGGTTAATGACTGTTAGAAGTCTTGAACACATTGGCATTACCAGACACTGGATTTCTACCCTGGTGATGCTCTGCCCGGCCGTCACTGCAGTTGTCTTCAGTTCCTGCCTTGTTGGGGTGTTTTGCCTTCAGCAAGTGGAGTGTATGTTCAGTTGTGTTCAGGTCATATGATTAACTTGCCAATGGAAGAACATTCTGCTGCTTTGCTATAAAGTATCTTGGGTTGTTTTCACAGTATCCTCCCAAGGCACAATCCACACTATAAGGCCTCTTTTAATTATTGCAGCCCCCAGATGAAGTCGGGCGGCTGCTATGGACTCATGCTTGTCGTCTCCGCCGCCACCGGGTCCATAAACTCTTCCCTTGTGGACGCTGTACAGGCTGTAATTTTTCACCGATTACTTTCATATTTGGAATGGACATGTGTTATACACTGAACAAAAACATAAACGCACAAAGTGATTTTTTTCGAATTATTTTTTATCAATCGGGAAATATTTCAACAAAACAATTATTTTATTCTTGCCTTAATATTCAAGCAACAGAAACATGACTAACAATTTACTGCACACAATTCATGAGTTATCACAGCCTGAACCCAACAGGGGTCAGCGGGCAGAGTTCACAGCACTCAGTAACGAGTGTGTCCACCATCGGCATCACGTAAAGCGGTACACCTCCGGCACGTGGAGTTCACGAGGATGTCAATAGTGGCCTGTGGAAATGTTGTCCCATATCCTCCTGCAGCGCAACTCGGAGCTGGCGCACATTTTCTGGAACCGGAACACGTTGTCTGACCCGCCGATCTAGAACATCCCGAAGGTGTTCAATTGGCGACATATCGGGTGAATATGCTGGGCAATTGAGAACAGGGACATCCTCCTCATCAAGAAGATGCGAGCAGTGTGTGGCCGGGCATTATCGTGCTGGAATGTCACGTGATGGAGTCGCACTAATGGTATGACTATGGGCCTCAGGATCTCGTCGCGGTACCGATGCCCGTTCAAGTTACCCTCAACGGAATGCAGACGGGTAAGCTGTCCATGGCATATGCCTGCCCATACCATTACACTTCCACGATGTGCCACCCGACGCACAACATTAGCATCAGCGTAACGCTCGCCCACACATTGCCATACACGTTGTCTGCCATCAGCGCAGTACAGTTGGAATCGCGCTTCATCGCTGAATAGCACCGTCCTCCACCATACAAGCGTCCAGCGAAGGTTGCGGTTGGCCCAGTCGAGTCTGTACCGATGACGGACGGCGGTCAGGTCGAAACCTCGGTGCGGTCGGCGGGCTCGGAGGTCTGCCTCCCTCAGGCGGTTTCGGACAGTCTGAGCTGATATCCGCCTGTTGTGCAGTCCGACGGTCTCGTCAGCTGTCCTGGTGGCTGGTCGGAGCCGATCACGGAGGTGCTGGAGCCGCATGTGCCGATCCGGTGTGGGCGTGGTCACACGTGATTGTCGGGCATGTGGATGATTCACAGTGCTGCCAGTCTCTCTGAATCGACTTCTCAACCAGCTGATGGTGGAATGACTCACATTCAAGTGTGTTGACACCGCTGTCACAGATATCCCATGACTTGAGACATCTGTGGCATTGTGACTTGTGACAAAAGTGCACATTTTGGGGTGGCCTTTTATTGACCCTGGTGCAAGGAGTGCCTGTGTATTGGTCACGCTGACTGACCAACTCAAAGTTATGCTCTATGCAGCTCAGGGGCGGAATAACTCAATGAGTGAGTAATCTCACAGGGATTGGTCAATGAGAAGTGGGTCACCAGAATTGAGCAAAGCAAATCATTCAGTACACCAATAAACACGTTTTGTGGGCATATTTCATTATAGGTCAATTTAACTCAGCATTTTTGGTTCGTGCGTTTATATTTTTGTTCAGTGTACTTCAGTTATGACACCTATCAATTTCGGTTGCCATGGCGACAGTATTGGCCGAGTAATGTGCAAAAAAGGGGAGAAGCGGGCTTTCGGGGGCTACCCCCATGCGATTGCAGGCGACCGGGCTGTCTAGTTTCTGATGTATTTTGCTGAATCCAAACACATTACAGCCCTATACATTTCGGAAGACATCCTACAGCTTTTGTTAACCATCTTTTCTCCAGCAGATACAAGGGAACCAGCTAAATTAACAGCCATACATGCCCACTCTTAACAGATGAGGTGGTCTGCCCCAGATCATGAGCAGTTTCCTCCCTTCTCTATATCCTTTTCCTATCTTCCTGGCATGAGTTGATCTTTATCTTGTTTATCAGATGGTGGTCCAGAACTATACATCTATTTATTTTATTTTATTTATTTATTTATTTTTTGGGGGGGTGGGCAGT
This sequence comes from Gymnothorax javanicus, assembly GCA_029692085.1. NCBI lineage: Eukaryota > Metazoa > Chordata > Actinopteri > Anguilliformes > Muraenidae > Gymnothorax > Gymnothorax javanicus. The sequence continues at coordinate 85,344,688 of CM056194.1, forward strand.
GTCCTGTTCTTGAGCCTTACAAGTAGTTTTGTTGTTACAATCAGCCCTCTGTATTTACTCTTGTGAAGTCTTTTGATTGCTGACTTTAAAGTACTGATGCGTCTACCAGCGTCAGAATGTTCTTGATCTGGCCAACTGTTGTGAAGGGGTTTTTTATGCCCCCGCCTCGAATGAGCAGGGGGCATTATGTCAACACCCCTTCCGTCTGTCCGTCCGGGCATCCGGCCGTAAACTTCTCGTTTCCCTGCAATAACTAAAGAACGCCTTGACCAATCCATCTCATTTCTAGGTGGTGTATGGGGGGTGGGTAGAGGAAGGTCCCTTTCAAAAACCAGCGCTGTGAGATATCCAATATGGCCGCCATGGCAGCCATCTTGATTTCAGTTTCCACGCAATAACTAAAGAACGCCTCGTCCGATCCGTCTCATTTCTTGGTGGTGTATGCGGGGTGGGTAGAGGAAGGTTCCTTTTGAAAACCAGCACCGTGCGATATCCAATATGGCCACTACGACAGCCATCTTCATTTCAGTTTCCACGCAACAACTAAAGAACTCCTCATCTTCATTCGAAAACCAGTTTTCTTTTAACATGTTTAACTTTCAGTATTATTCACTCTCACTACTCACCATGCTAAACTAGCAACCTATTCAATCTTAACCCCAATTAAACATACGGGCGGGGGCATGTGCCACGCTCCGCATTGCTCTTGTCTGAAGCAGGGAAAGATTTCTCCAGTCATCCACCTCATTTGTCATCTGTTGCCTTCCTAGCCTTTTTGTATTCCTGAGCTCACCAGGGCTTTTTTCTCTTTAAGAACGCGCCAAAAAGCTCAGTTGCCCGCACCTTTTGCGAAAGGTTTGTTTTGATTTTACTGGCACTGACAGCTCTTTGAATTTAATATTGATGTGTTGATAGTTAAGAGCAACAGATTTCAAATTAAAATGCAGCTGTTAAATCAACTGGGGACCTTTTATGTATTAACTTTTAAATTAAATTGTTGGAGAACAAAACTCACCTGGCCATGGAACAGCTGAGCATCCAATAGTCCAAATACTTTTGGTCCCTAAAAAAGGAAGGACCTTTTAAAAATGCTGCAATATCCTCACCATCCACCCCATTTCTGATGTATTAATCCTCTAACTGAAAAAGTATGTCCTAATTTGAAATCGTATGATTCAGTTAATTTCAACTCAAAATATTCTACATGGTCCACGGGTAAAATACAACCCCAATTCTGAAATAGTTGGGACGAAGTGTAAATTATGAATAAAATCAAAATGCAATGACTTTCGCGTCACATGAGCCAATATTTTATTTACAGTAGATGATAGGTAATATTTCAAATGTTGTAACTGAGACATTTTACATTTTTATCCACAAAATGAGCTCATTTCAAATTTTACGGCTGCAACAGGTCTCAAAAAAGTTGGGACACAGGCAAAAAAGGGCTGAAAAAGCAATTAATATATAAGAGAATCAGCTGAAAGAACATTTAGCAAGTAATTAAGTTAACTGGCATCAGGTGTGTAACATGATTGGCTATAAAAGGGATGTCTTAGAGAGGCTGAGTCTCTCAGAAGTAAAGATGGCCAGAGGCTCTCCAACCTGTGAAGGCTTGCGTAAAAAAATTGTGGAATACTTTAAAAGCAATGTCCCTCAACATCAAATTGCAAAGGCTTTGAAGGTCTCATCATCGACAGTGCATAACATCATCAAAAGATTCAGAGAAACTGGAAAAATCTCTTTGCATAAGGGACAAGGCTGAAGACCTTCATTGGATGCCCTCTTCGGGCCCTCAGACGCCACTGCATCACTCACCGGCATGATTCTGTCATTCACATTACTAAATGGGCCCAGGAATACTTCAAGAAACCACTGTCTGTAAACACAGTCCGCCGTGGCATCCACAGATGCCACCTAAAACTCTATCATGCAAAAAGGAAGCCATTGTGGAGCATGATTCAGAAGCGCCGCCGTGTTCTGTGGGCCAAGGCTCATTTAAAATGGACTGTAGCAAAGTGGCAAAGTGTCCTGTGGTCAGACGAGCCCAAATTTGACATTCTTGTTGGAAATCATGGGCGTTGTGTCCTCCGGGCTAAAGAGGAGAAAGACCACCCCTCCTGTTATCAGCGTTCAGTTCAAAAGCCAGCATCTCTGATGGTATGGGGATGTATTAGTGCATATGGTGTGGGACACTTGCATGTTTTAAAAAGCACCAGGAATGCTGAAAGGTATATAAAGGTTTTAGAGCAACCTATGCTCCCCTCCAGATGACATCTATTCCAAGGAAGCCCTTGTGTATTTCAGCAGGACAATGCAAAACCACATACTGCAGCTATTACAACAGCATAGCTTCGTAGTAGAAGAGTCCATGTGCTGAACTGGTCTGCCTGCAGTCCTGATCTTTCACCGATTGAGAACATTTGGCACATAATTAAACGAAAAGTCCGTCAAAGGAGACCCAAAACTCTCCTGCAGCTGGAAGTCTGTATTAAACAAGAGTGGGATCAAATTCCAATGGCTAAACTCAAGAAACTTGTCTCTTCAATGCCCAGACGCCTCCACTCTGTGTTAAAAAGAAGAGGGGATGCTACACCATGGTAAACAGGTCCCTGTGCCAACTTTTTTGAGACCTGTAGCAGCCATCAAATTTGAAATGAGCTAATTTTGTGGATAAAATTGTAAGATTTCTCAGTTTCAACATCTGCTGTTATCTCTGTTCTATGGTGAATAAAATATTGGCTGGTGTGATTTGAAAGTCATTGATTTTATTCACAATTTACACTTTGTCCCAACTATTTCGGAATAGGGGTTGTAATAAACAAGTCAATGTCCAAATATTTATGGACCCAACTGTATGTTGCCAAAAATAAAGACTAATGCCAGCATTGTACTCCAGTCTTTCCTGAAATTCAGCATATTTGGCATTTAAAAATGTAATGTTTTTTATATATATATATATATATATATATATATAACTTGAATTTAGGGGTTAAAATTTGTGAGAGACATTATGAATTTGTGGGAGCTTAATGACAGCGCCATTTGAACCATGCTTTATTAGGCTCGGTTTATGACGCGCGGCACTTAGAGGAAAGACAGACACGTTTATATTTGGGGTGGGCCCCAAAGTATCAAAATTGCTCAAAACCGGGAACTGAACCATTCATTCATTTTGGCGCCATTTCTTAAATCTGCTCGTGTCCTCCAGTGAGAGGTGGGCGGTCGTCATCGCATCGCTCTGTGGTCGTCATAATCGTGACCATGCTGGCTCAAAAAAGAGCGCCTGATGCATGTTTCAACATTACCGTGACGCGATAAACTAGAGCCAAGATGGCTGGCGTTTGTCGCTGTTTCATTATGGGTGGAGCCCACTGGATGAACGGAAATGACGATTGGAAAGACCGGCTCCTTAAAACAAATCGACAGCGCGCGCAAACCCATTTAGTTTTTCTTGCGTGGTTGGTTGGACGTGTTCCTGGCGCGTTAGTTAGCCACTTAGCTAGCTTGTTTATTTTCTGTCCTTTTCTTTGTATCACAACACAGTGACAAACTTGTGCCGTCCTGTTTTTTTTGCACTTGAGAAAGATCCTTAGCGCAATCATGTTTGAGGCAAGGCTGGTCCAGGGCTCGATTCTGAAGAAGGTTCTTGAGGCTTTGAAGGACCTGATCACGGAGGCTTGTTGGGACGTTAGTTCTTCGGGTATTTCATTGCAGAGCATGGACTCGTCTCACGTCTCTCTGGTACAGCTCACACTCCGCAGCGACGGGTTCGACTCGTACCGCTGTGACCGTAACTTGGCCATGGGCGTCAATTTGAGCAGGTGAGGGTGCCGGCTAGTCCTGTTACTTTCTCGTGACCCGACAAAATTTATCGTGCATTTCTTTTGCAGTCTTTTGACGTTGTGATTTCCTGTACTTAAATCGAAATTGAGTTGTCTTAATGTGTAATTCGGCTAGCCGTCCCAAACCATTGGCATGATCTATGTAGTTATATGATAAATGACGTTACTCCCTGTGACTCAGCAGTGCGCATCATGTGATTATAACGGGACTTGATTTTAATACCGATGTAGTGCTTGATAAATTATTGCCGCCGTTCGCGGCGATAACCGAAAGAAGGTTGACTTTTAGCTAGAAATGCATTGGTCTTGACCGGGTACTCGTTCTTGATGGTGCAGTACGAGTACGCGCCATTTGAATTTAGCCGCTGACGTCATTTCGGCGCCAATCTTATATCTATTACAGTTGTTGGCGGGAGTCCGAGAACCTCGCTAAACTTCAAATGCAAATGGTGATCAATATAGCTGGCTAGCTATAACTGATATGCCGATAGCATTTATAGTTCGCTAATATACGTTTTGTATGGAGAGAACTCTAATCCTATGATTTGGTGTTTACATTGAATCTGTTAGATTTGGCCATCAATGCCTTTGGTGCTATTCAATTTTGGTGCCTTGCGTGGCTACTTGGTCTTAATCTCTGAGTTTAATCCAGTCAATGGTTTCCATGCATTGTGGGTATGGTGTATTGCCGTGCGGAAATGGCCCCTTGTCTGCACTATGATTGCTTGCGTTGTAAATGGGAATTGCGAACAGCCTCAGGATAGTAATATGGACCTTGCATTAGCTAGTTATGGCGGAAGTAAGCGGGATGTCTGCTTTTTCCGTGGCTCACTAATTTGTATGTCCACAGTATGTCAAAGATATTGAAGTGTGCTGGCAATGAAGACATCATCACTCTCCGAGCAGAGGACAATGCCGACACACTGGCTCTGGTGTTTGAGACCCTAAGTAAGCATGATTCCATCTGTTACTCTTTCATAGGGCCTCTATCACTGACTCAATTTATTGCATTTCAATATGTAGTGCGCCGTTGAACTAGCTGCAGTGGTCATCCAGTAATTAGCCAGTATCTTGTCCTCGACTAATTCCGACTTGGATCCCTTCTTACTTACTTATGCTGCTTTAGTTCAGTGCTGCATTCACTTGGATTTTAGTTGACCGCTGATAGGAAGTTATTGTGTGAAATTGCTGACCTGTAAAATCTGATTTGGATAGTGAAATGTTTTTGATGGCAGCGATCGTTGGAACTTGAAGCTAAAATTTGTTAGATCTTGTTAATATTTTATTCAATATAATTCCAAACTGGCTGTGAAGTGGCATGACGATTCAGATGGAGCTATACGAGTGCAATCATCAGTGACATCCTGGCAGAATATCATATTGGCTATTTTGCTGTCCTGCCTTTTTTTTTTTTTTTTTTTTTCCTCCCCATATTGTCTTACAGTTGTAATTTTTCTGCTATAATTCATGTGAAAATGGCATGAGATGACAGCAAGGGGTGTTCTGTGCTGGTGTTAAACATGATACACTTTTCCCCACCCCCAGATCAGGAGAAAGTGTCCGACTACGAGATGAAACTGATGGATCTGGATGTGGAGCAGCTGGGGATTCCAGTAAGTGGTGCCCTCTCCTGCCTTGGAGGTCTCACTGCACCCTGTTAATTTAGCAGAGCCCATCGCAGCAGTATTCTGAAACTTAAGTCCGGAGGGCCAAAGCTTCTGGGTTTTTGTAAGGTTTTCAGTCACTAATTAGCGAATGACTCTACATACCTCTTTTTCAAAGCATTAGTTGGCAGCAGATTGATTGGAGCCCATAAAAGTATGCAGAGACTGTTGCCCTCCAGGACACCTGCTTTAGAGGCATTGATCAGACTCTTGTACCTGAAGCAGGGCTCCCCAGATCTGGCCCTCGATTCCAAATTCAGCCCTGGCTTTCTCTTGTCCAGGCATATAATTAGACTATTATTGCCAGTCGTTGGCCAGACAGTCATCAAACCTCACTGCCAGATAAGGTCGGCATTAGATTCCATCCACCAATAGCACAAGCCTAAGAGGGATTTCTGAATAAATCATAACTTGAGCCACAAAATTATCAGAAATTTGACGGATTATGATCCCCTAACTCTATCGACCGAGGTTCCTTTGGTGCATGGAATCTATACGCTACCGCCTGGTAAAGGGGGGGGCGGAAAACAAGCAGTTCTCTGGTATCGAGGACCAAGGTATGTGGACTTCTGCAAAGGAACTTGCAGTTCGTTAGACTAAGCGGGAGCCAATACCCGCAGGTCTAATGTGGGGCTGAGGGCCTTGCTCAAGGGCCGAGCAGCTGTTCTGTTCTTACTGTGATTGTACTGGGGCCCGAAACACCAGCCCTCAGGCCCCAGTGTAGTAGCACTGTCACCTCCTGACCGCAGCCTCTGCTCTCCCCTCACAGGAGCAGGAGTACAGCTGTGTGGTGAAGATGCCCTCGGGGGAGTTCGCCCGCATCTGCCGGGACCTGTCCCAGATTGGAGACGCTGTCATGATCTCCTGCGCCAAGGACGGCGTGAAATTCTCTGCCAGCGGGGAGCTGGGCACTGGGAATGTCAAGCTGTCCCAGACCAGTAACGTGGACAAAGAGGACGAGGCGGTGAGTCCAGCCTAGGGGTTGTGGGGGAGAAACGTGGACCCATTACCCCTGTGTGTCGCACACTGCATTATTTTCAATGAGCAGATGCCCTTATCCAGAGCGACATTCTACACAAAGTGTGTTTGAAAGAACAAGGTGTGCAGATAACCCAATATGGGACTTCTCAAACACCTGTTGTGACAGTACATAGAGAAGACTTCACTCTGTGAAGTACGTGGAGAGAAAAAGTAAAATCAATCAATAAAACAATTCATTGAGCCAAATCGCCATTCATTTAATAACTAAACCTAGTACTAGTTACAACATTGGATGGGGGGAGAGAGGTGCTCTGAACAGTTGAGTGATATTGCTTCAGTTAGGTGAAAAAAAAGAAAAAGCTGTTTTCAGATCTCGCTGTGATGCAGAAACTAGTCATTTAACAGCTGCAGAGATGAGTTCTCTGTTAAGCCTGAAAGATGCTGTATCCTGACCTGCCCCTTATTCTTCCACAACATGCATCTGTTGTCCTAATGTCACACTGGCTTAATGATCGGCACACTTAGGTATATTAGATGAAGAGAGAACTTACACTGGCTGTTCATTTACTTGTTGGAGGGAAGCGAGTGATTTGCTAATTGGCAAATGATTAATTGAATTTGCCCATATTTATATAGTTGTCTTGCACTTTACTGTCCCAGCCTCATGATGCCATTTCACATAATGACTGGAAAATAAGCCTTAAAAACACCTCTCTTTGTCTGCTTGTTCCAACAAAGCATTTGTCTCACTGGAGTTGTTCTGGTTTTTAGTGTTCCTCAGTATGCGTGTGATCGCTTGGTCCTTGCTTTTGTTGGCATCGCAGTTGAACTGGACAATCCACTTAATCACGTGGAGATCTCGAGCCAAATTTGTCAGGTGGTTTTCTCATTGCCTCTCTGAAGCTGGCAAACAATGAGCAGAACTAGTTATTGGACTGTAGCTTTTGACTACTGTGGTTTACAGGATAGTATTTTATGTTTGGAACAACATGGCTTCAGTGGTATTGGGATTAGATTAGAGGCATATTGTCTCTTGTGCCCAAAATTAATATCCAGAAGCCATTTTGCTCAGGATTTAGAGTTGATGTGTCGTCGGGTGGGTGCAGAGCCCTCTCTGGGCTCGTCAGAGGCTGATTTTCTCCATCTTTCCATTTCTAGGTGACTATCGAGATGAACGAGCCAGTCCAGCTCATTTTCGCGCTCAACTACCTCAACTTCTTCACCAAGGCCACACCCCTCTCAAAGACTGTCACCCTCAGCATGTCTGCAGATATCCCTCTAGGTAAGTGGCTGGGTAGCCTAGCAGTTAGCCGCTTGGGGGCAGTGGAGTAGGCTAGCCTAGCAGTTAGCTGCTTGTGGCTATGGAATAGCCTTGCTAGCAGTTAGCTGCTTGTGGCTATGGAATAGCCTTGCTAGCAGTTAGCTGCTTAGAGCTGTGGGGTAACATAGTGGTTTGCTGCTTAGAGTGTTGGGGTAGCCTAGCAGTTAGCTGCTTGGGGCAGTGGAATAGCCTACCCTAGCAGTTAGGTTACCCCACAGCTCTAAGAAGCTAACGGTTAGCTGCTTAGAGCGATGGGGTAGCCTTGCTGCTTAGGGTGGTGGGGTAGCTTAGCAGTTAGCTGCTTGGGACAGTGGAGTTGCCTAGCCCAGCAGTTAGCTGCTTAGAGCTGTGGGCTAGCCTAGCAATTAGCCACTTGGGGGCAGTGGGGTAGCTTAGCTGCTGGCTGTCTGGGTCCTTGGGGTGGCCTAAGAGTAAAGGATTATTAACAATATGTTCCTGGCTCTTTTTTTTTCCACAGTGGTGGAGTACAAGATTGCAGATATGGGCCATGTCAAGTACTACCTGGCTCCCAAGATCGACGAGGAGGCCTCATAATTGCTGTCGGAATGGAGAAGGGAGATCGGGAGTCCGGGGTGGCTCCCTGGAGGTTGGGTGGGCGACGGGCATTTTGATATTTGACTCCAACTATTCAGAGGGTGGGCTGTTTCTCCCTCGTGTTCCCGGATTATTTTCTTATTTTAAAACTAATTTCTTGCCTTCTCCTGCAGTTTTGTTGAACTCCAGGGTCCATTTTCATTGGACATGGGACTGTAGTCTCTGGACGAAGGTGGTGTTAGGCTGTTCCGTACCTCCCGAGGCAGTGGTGTAGAATGAATTGTCTTTAGTGCACCTTGCAGTCGAGACCTTGGGTATGGTTTATGGTGACAGTCGCTGACCACTTAACAGATCCTTTTGAGTGGTTGGTCAGCAGGGGTGTTTTCTAGTGATTTTTCATGGTGCAGGAAAATGGTTTTGTCACTTCCTGCGTCTCTGAAATGACTTGCACCTTGTCTCCATCCGGCTTCTGTACCACCATCTCCTCTTCTCCCAATTTCATCTCCTTTCTGTTCAGTGGATAAATTGCTCCCCAGGATTTGTAGATATATTACCTGTAAATATTTTGCCACCCAATTTTGTATTCTCAAAATATGACCTAATAAACCATTTGAAAGAGACCTGTATGTTCACTTGTGTTAAATGTCTCCAATTTGACGAGTTAACTACTGTCTCGGGCTGTTAATGCCGTGCACTACCTTTTAGTTTGATCATCAGACTTCGACATGTAACTATTAAACGGATGCTCTAATTGGACATTGGCTATTTCACTGCGAATTGAAATACACTGGGGTGAAGAAATGGCAGATATGGCTTCAATATAAGTTGACCTAAAGTGCGCTTTAAAGGCAAGCAGATTTATAGGTTAAATTGAGTGGTGCATTTCAACAATGCGTCCAAACTTGAATCACAAGTAAAAGAAATATTGTCTTACTGAATGAAAACATGAACAAATGGAGCCTTCGAGTGACAAAAGGTGGACGAATCTCTTTACAATTCGATCCAAATTACCGCTGGACTTAAGATGCAGCCGAAAATCGCACTCGTTTTGAGTTGCTTCCAAGTTTTGCTGGACAATATACATGCATTCTTTTTAATTGGGTTTTTGCCCTGGCTCTTAACGTGGAGGATATTGGCAACTAAGAACGCAGGTAAGGTTACAGAATCTAGAAACATTTATGATGGTATAAACTGATTATCCGTCAATTTATCTGCTATTCATTGGGGCACACAAATGTTGCCTGGTTTCAGGGGCTAGGGGAGGCTGGATTATTTTTCATAACCAAGTTTGGTGTTTTTTACAATAGTTTGAAATTCGGATGGCGCGACAAATTTAAATTCGCGTGTACATATATGAACATAAGGGTCATTCCCTATAAAATCTCCCAAATCTAAAAAGTTCCCTCCTGATGTCTTGGAATCAGCTGATTTTTATAGTACAATAACTACAGTATATTTAATAAATCCTTGCCAAATTTTCTCTGATCTTGTGAATATTTTTTGAATTACAGGTTCTAAAAGTACACTGGGGTAGATCAAAATTTCTCTGATTATTTTTTTTCTAGCATTTTTGAGCCCTATAACTTAATGTGTATTAGAGATGGCTAAATTAAATTTTCAGAGCTGAAAGACATTGGAGCCACGTTAAACTGCAATTACATCAATTGTATGCCCATTCTAGGTGTCACAATCCCAAACTAAAATCTGGATTTTCTCCAATGAGATTTGTAATCTAACTTCAAGCTTCAATATCATGGGAACTATAGAAATTTCAATAGCAACTCTGCACCAATTTAATAACATACTGTAGTAAAAACAAGTCTTGGATCCATGGATTTGTGTTTTCTTGTAATTCACCAGTGAATACTTGTAATTGTGCATGTTGGGGAATCTTCATTGGGTCATATCACCATGAGGGATAGGATGATCAAATCAAGCTTTGACGTGAAAGATCTCATTTTGATCTGCATTTTGCTACCAGGCTCATCTTTAAGCCATGATTACTTATTTTGTCAAATAAATTCACACTTGTCAATGTAGAGCTGTATTGACGAGTGAAAATTATTTGGCACAGAAGGAATCATAGCTAGAAGATGAGTCTAGCATCAAAAATTTAGATCAGAATGAGATCCTTTTGCAATAACTGGATTTGATCTTCATTCTATCCCACATGGTGATATGACCCCTTGAAGTTATCCTAACATGCACTTTTTCAAGTGTTCTTTGGTGAATTACTAGAAAACACATGACACATCTATGGTTCCACTGGTTGTTCTTATTACACTATCATAGTTATTAAATTGATGCTGTGTTGCTATTGAAACTTTGATAGTTTCCATGATATTGAAGCTTGAAGTTGGTTGCAGAACAAATCTCGTCCAAGAAAATGCGGATTTTTACTCAAGCCTGTGACACCTATGGACATACAGTTGACTTAATGGCAGGTTTTAACAGTGCTCCAATATTTCTTTCAGCTCTGAAAATTTCATTTAGCTATCTCTAATACATATGGAGTTATGAGGGCTCAAAAATGCCAGGAAAAATGACGCCAGAAATTTCAACCAACCCTCATGTAATTTTAGAGTGTAACTCAAAAAAAATCCACACGATCAAAGTAAAGTTTGGCGAGGATTCGTGAAATATACTGAAATTATTGTAGCTGATTCCGAGGGGTCAGGTGGGAGGCACTTGTTGATTTTATATGGAATGACCCAAAAAGAATCAAACCTGCCTAATTTAAGTGGCGCAATGATTGAAAGCCGGACAGATTATCTGATGCATGGACAGAGATTCTGAGCGTTTTTCTCACTTTCTTGTTGGTGAGATTTTAATGGATTAAAAATTATCGGAGGCGGGTGGGTATTTCCGGGGCGGGCAAGGATGTTAGCTGATTTTTTTTTTTTTTAATATATATTGACTTGCGTGCCAGTTAAAGTGCATGCCGCCATCCTTTAGCATTGCCGCTTGAGACTTGCCGTAATGAATTTCCAATTTGGCAAAGCAAATTTCCATTTAAATTGTTCCGATTTGTAGCCACTAGATGGCGCTCGCGTTATGACAAACTTTTGTAATTCGTTATAGATTGCAATGCAAATTGGGATTTTCCGTGCTGTCGTGCAGGGTTCTGACCACTAATCCCTCATAAACAGCAACTACGTTCACATCCTTAACACTCGTAATGGATGTCAAAATACGATTAAAATTGCTTTTAATTTGTGCCATCCAGACTAGATTTTGACGGCGTATTTTAGGTCAGTGATTGTCCGTGTCAGTAATGGGTGGATTGTATGCTAGTATAGAGATTGTGTAAAGATTGCTGTCAACACGTGTCCCAAAGGTTAAATAACTGCTCTGAACATGAAATGCTCCTAACTGAGACACATCAGCAGCTTAAAATCCATCGATTGCAATTTAGGTTGGAGCAAAAACCAGCATACACCGGGAGGTCCCAGGGCCGTGGTCCTCCCGCTGTGTTACACAGCTGATGCTGAATTTCCTTGCCAGGGATTTGCACGAGGGCAGCATGGTGGTTCAGTGGGCAGATCCAGGACCTGTCGAAGTGGAGTTTGCATGCTGGCCCGGTATTCGCGCGGATTTCCTCCCACAGCCCGAATATATGCATGCCGCGCGAACAACCGGAATGAGTACCTGATGAGTCAATGAACTGTGCTGTGCAGTGTATGTTCCTGCCTGTCTGCCATTGGGTACAAAGATGGACCTCAGCCCCTCCACAACCCTTACGAGGAATAAACGGGAAAGATTATGGATTGATGATGCTTGTACAGCGTAGAGCCCTAGTCATTTCACACGCCGCTTGCACGTCTGTTCAGTGCGTCTGGCAACCAGCCTAAATACGCGGCAGTTCATTGCACGGCACAGAGGGCATGCAGTAAAGAACGGTGGTTGTGGAATTAGGCGGTGGATTATGTATCAGATTATACAGGCTTCAGTTCATATGAGTGAATATATTCCAATATCTTCTGTAGATGCAGTTTCTCCCTCCCTTACAGTAGTGCAGACCATTAAACCACCCAGCTGTTGGCTAAAAATATCACCCTTGATTTTGAAAGGAATTCCGCAAGACGTTGTCATTTTTGATCGGCACTGAAACTTGAAATGCGCGATTCTATGTTAATCAAAGGCTGTGGGTTTGAGGTTTGCGATCAGGCCGCATGAACAGGTCGAACGTACGGAGTTGGAGGGAGCGCTGTACAGAAGCGATGAGGCTGTAATTGAGCTGTCAGTGTAAGTAATGTGACAGCACGTCCCTTACTGCCTGTTAGAAGGCAACTTCCATATTTAATCAGCCAGTTAAGGGTGAAGATAAAATTAATTGAAAACACTAGGAGGGTTACCTTCTGGTCTGGGTACAGTTAGAGCGGTTATGTGCGGCGAAGGTGTGGATCAAAGAAAATACCCGTCTGTGTGTGTGCGCGCGTGCGCGCGTGCGTGCTCTTGTATTTGCTACACAATGAGGACTAGAAAACGTTTTCCTGCGGTGTGGGGACATTGTTGGCCATTGAGGATATTTTCACCTGTCATCACAACTAAAAGAGCAAATTATGACTAAGTAGTTAAGGATAGGAGTAGGGTTAGAGTTAGGGATAGGTTAAGATTAGGCTGAGGGTTTGGGTTAGGCGTGCTTTGCTTATTGTTAAGATTGGGGAAAGGTAGAGACCCTCAAAGAATGAATGGAGGTCAATGCAATGTCCTCATAAGGACAGGAGCTCAGGGATGTAGGCGCGTGTTTGCGCGTGCGTGAGCTGTTCGAGCATGTAATTGTTCGTTTGTGTTTACATATGTGCATCTCGGAGTTGAATGCGTGTGCGTGTGGGTGTATGCTAGCGTCTGCAGGTGTATCTGCGCCCTTGCGCGCGCCTATTTCTATCCGTGTGCGTGCGTGTGCGTGTGTGTGTGTGTGTGTGTGTGTGAGAGAGAGAGAGAGAGAGAGAGAGAGCGCGTATGTGCCAATGCGCGTATACGTGTACTTTTTAAAATGGGGTTCTCTGGTGATGCACTTGGCCCGAGTCGTTCAGTTTCTGCTCTTCATCCGCCTCTCAGCCCTCTTTCTCCAACTGCTCTGACCCTTTAATTAAATTCCGTTATAAAGGGATTGGAGACAGTCGGAGAGATAAGGACCGCGAGCGAGTCGTCCCCTCTGAAGGTGATTCGTTCAGTCGTTTTTTTTCTTTCTTAAAGGGAGAGAGGCACGCTTTCTAATGAATTCGCGTATTCTTTAGTATTAAATATTCATTCCTGTCAGCTTCGTCTGCTCATAGCTTCGCAGATCCTAGCATTGTTTTTGAGCTGAGCTGAGCTGAGCTGAGCAAAGTGGGAAAGACGTCGAAAGCTGCGAGCATTGCCTTTCCGAGCAGTGACAGTTGACCAGGTGTGTCACATCCACAAGTGGCACGAAAGGCATCTCCATACCAAGAACTATATTTACTGGGAACACTCCCTAAAACCTTGTATCTCGCCAATGACGAGCTGGCCCACCCTTTGCCCTATAACAGTTTCAGTCTTGGAAATATCGGTACAATTCATGAACTGTGGGTAGATGGATGTCGGCCCATTATTCAAAAAGAATAGTCAATTTTTTATGGATGACGGAGGTAGAAATGTAAAGTTTTCAAATGAATAGGAATCACCGGTGCAGATGCTTTCGTAATTGAGCTCTGATTCCTCGAAGTTAATGCCATTTTTCAGCGGCGTTTCTGATATTTCGGCATATCTTTCTGATATTATGTGCTTGTTTTGGTATACACAGTCAAGGTATATTGGCTTTTTCATCTCCCATGCTCTCTTCGTCTGCCATTTTGAAATAATGTGTTTGAGAGGTAAACGCTGAAGCCTGTCCCGAGTCCTTGCACAGGGGCAGAGAAAGGTTTTGCATTATTGACTTACGCCTTATGCCGACAACTTTTTGGGGGTTGCCGGGAGGAGATACATGCATACCGGTGATGGAGTAAACCGTGTCATTATGAATATTTCCATAGTAGCAGAGGCAAATGAGACTGGACGATTATGTGGGAATTCGCCATGGAGGCTTGCTCCATTGTTAGGGCTTCATGTTTGTGTGTTTCAACCTTACTTGAGGGTTTTCCCTGAATACCTGTCCATCCAAACATCCATTATCTAAACTACTACTTCCTCAGTAAGGTCGTGGGGGGAGCTGGAGCCGATCTCAGCCAACTATGGACAAAAGGCAAAAACATGCCTTAGAAAGCTTGCCAATCGATCACAGGCCACACATACACACTCGCATCTATGGGCAATTTAGAGTCTCCAATTAGTCTGATATGCGTGTCTTTCGACTATGGCGGAAGTAGGGGAGACCAGGGACAGTTGCAACACTTTTTGCATTGGGATCTGTTACTTGGCGAAAGTTGGATTAGACAAACCAAATTTTTATACAATAAACTTACATCTGTCTGTTAATAGTCAAAACTATTTAAAGATGATTACAGAAAGTACATGCTTCACAATTTGCATTTGAATGTAAGGAGTCAGATGTTGAAACTGACCCCGGGCCCGGGGACAGTTGCAACATTGTTTGAGGATGTTTGCAACATGTTACAAATACAATATATTTCAGTGTTAATAAAAGGATTATTATTAAAATAAGGTATAATAATATTACAGTGTGATTTATTTATCAGCTTTGATCAGATGACAATTATAGATTTGTCTAGATGAGTAGGCCTTATGTGCAGATGTCAAAGATTCAAATTGATATAAGTGACTTAGGAGGAATGGAACAATTTATGAGGCAATTAACTTTTATTTTGCCTATTGTCAGTATATGCATTCATTATGCAAAATTGACGTGCAAAATTGAAAACTGGGCTTCCAAAACCATTTTGGAAAAATACAACTGTAGAAAATGCATCTTAAAAACGTATAAGTTTTCAACTATAAAACTGCCATTAACACCCCATTATCTACTTAAGTATATGACAGCTATATAATTGCATCATTGACTTTTTTATCCATCAAACTTTTTTATCCATCAATTTTTAGCAATGCGGCTGTACAAACTGTAATATCGACTCTATAATTCCATCTTGCGTCTGGTCAAAACAATTTAAACATTTTTAAAAATCTATATCTTATATCATCATTTTCATTTTAGCAGTACAACGGTAAAAAAATGTCATTTCAACAATATTACTGTATCTTGCATCTGGTTAAGATAACTTTACGGCAATCACTTTCATTTCAGCAACTGTTAAAACTGCCCTGACTGCCCTGCCTTCATCCCTGATAATGTTAGAGGCTCTCTCCAAAATATGGAGTAGAACCCTCTGTCTGTGACCCTCTTTATCACTCTGGGCATACTGAAAAGAAAGAGACAAATATATTTATATTTTTAGATAATTAGACTATTCACTGTATCTTCCTCTGCACATAAACACACAGTTGCACAAACGCATGGACACAGACACATGCGCGCGCGCACACACACACTTAAACCTCCTGTCCCTGCTCTAACCTGATAAACTGTATTATATTTAAGTAAAAACTAATGAAAAAATGTTAAAAATATTGTTTTGTGGTCTGTTTTTATAATAATGCATTGTACGGGGACAGTTGCAACAGTTGTTGCAACTGTCCCCCTTCCTGTCAGCCATGATAAAACCTCATGTGCTAGCTAAACAAGGTGACCTTGATACATGCTAACCATATTAGCTAAAAGTTAACACATCACTCATTTAAACCATATAGGTTTGAGCTGAATCACAAAAACAGTGACAACAGTTTAACAAAAACAAAGCTCAAGAAAAAAAATACTTTCATACCTCAAAAACAGTTTTTTCCAATAAATCCTGGAGCAGCTCTTGAATTTGCTTGCTTTTTCTCTGCAAGGGGGGGCATTCAACTGAGCATGTGCAGTGTGAGTATCATCACTCTAGCTTGTTACTGACTGGAGAAAAATGACATGTTGCAACCATACCCTGTTGCAACTGTCCCCGCTCTCCCTTACCCTCAAGAAACCCACAGGAAGATGGGGAGAATATACAAACTCCACACAGAAAAGCCCCTTGGCAGATTCAAACAAACAACCTTCATGCTGTGAGGCAACAGTGCCACCCATTGCTTCCCTAATATTCACCATAATTCTTGGCTTTGACCTTTTATGTCGGTTAAAAATATACACCAATCAGCCACAAGATAAAAACCACCTGCCGCATGTAGTACTTGTACTGCCGAAATGGCTGCATCAAACTGATGTCGCCTGAATTCCCAAACTCAGGGTTTCCCAGGAGAATATTTCCCAGAATATCACACTCTCTCCACCAGCTTGTCTTCTTCCCACAGTGCATCCTGATGCCATCTATTCCCCAGGTAAGTGGTGCACATGTACCCAGCCGGAGCACATGATGTAAAAGAAAACGGGACTCACTGGACCAGGCAACCTCGTTCAACTGCTCCAAGGTCCAGTTGTGAAGCTCAGGTGCCCATTTGGGGGTGCTTTTAAAGGTGGACCGGGATTAGAGTGGGCACATTCACTGGTCTGCAAGCTAAAAAGTGCAATACTCAGCAGGGTGTGTGTTGCGACACATTCCTTATGTAAATGTCATTGAAATTCTCAGCAACTCCTGCCATTTTTGCCCTTTTGTTGGTTTAGACCAGTGGTTCCCAAACTCGGTCCTGGGGACCCACTGTGTACGCAGGTTTTTGTGTCAACCACAGCTCCAATCTTAGAATGCTAATGAGTTGCTCATTGCTCTTGATTGCACTATTCTTGTTCACGCTGATTATTTATCCTTTTAAACCACATGTCAAAAATGGCCATGATGAAAATCATTTCATAGTGTGTTAAATTGGAAATTACTTCTCTAACATAAAAAAATGGAAATTTGCAACTGATGACATGAATCTATAAATGGGCTTCTAGTAGATAAAATTGTGGACCCAAGGTCATTAAAGCGAACAATTATTAGGCAATTAAGAATTCAAAGACAAAGCAAACGATGAGTCAAACCTGTTAAATGTCACTTGATTGGTTTCAGGAAAGAACCTGAGCACCTGAATTCAGAACCCTAATCACCAGATTACTGACTGATTGCAGTCTTGCATTTGATCACATAAAACATACTGCCACCTTTGATTGTCGTGCTTACGTGGAATACATCAAAATAAAAAATATGAATGTTGGGCTTTGAAATTTCATGGAATGCGTAGCCATTTCTGTCATAATGTGGTTTAAGGGGGTAAAATGTCCCTCGTATCTGACAAGCAACTGCTAATTAAAAAATGAACAGCTTGTTAAAACTCTGGGATCGTAATTGTGGTTGGAGCAAAAACCGACATACGCTGTGGGTCCCCAGGACCGACTTTGGGAACCACTGGTTTAGACCAGATGGGATAGCCTTCATAGCGCTTATGCATTGATGAGCCTTGGGCGCCCAAAACATGGTTTATCCCTCCTTGTACCACTGCCAGTAGGGACTCACATCTCCTGACAGGGAGCACCCCAGAAATGTTATCACTTCAGCGATGCTCCAAGCCACTCATCAGGCCATAACAATTTTGACCTTGTAAAAGTCATTCAGTGCCACAGACTGTATAAAAAGATAGACAAAGCTACCGTGATGTCACCCATTGGTTTCAGCGTACCATTTAGGAAGCCTCGATTTTGGCAATTTGAACAGCGCCATTTTGTCATTTTGAAACCGGATGTGATTTCTATTGGACGAGAGCGTGAATTGAAACTCCAGGGAGGAACAAGGGGTGGATCCACGGGTGGATCTGACCATATCTGACGAGGACCTGAGGATAGCCACGCCCCTAAAGCATATACTGGCTTTATCCTTTATTCTAGTCTATTTGGGACCATAATTTACAAAAATGAACATCACGATATATCGAAGGAGACTTGAAACTTGCAATTGATACCATAAAATAATGTGAAAAATCATTATTGAAATAATACATTAGGTGGGAAAGTAGGGTCATTTTCTCATAGACTTCTATAGCATTGAACTTATCTCTGCAACCACCAACGTCACCATCTGCTGGAGATTAAATAGAATGCAATTTTTTGAGATTTCCACATTGGCCTCACTTTTCAGACCCGGGTGCTGCGTCCATCTTTTTTATACAGTCTATGTTCAGTGCCCATTTCTCCCACATGCAATGCGTTGAATACAAGAACTAACCGCTGGCTCATCGTTTAAAATCTGTCTGGAGACCTAGACATGTGCTGTCGTTCCTAGATAATTGGCTCCAGTTTAATTGGTAGCAAACAGAGTGAAACGCAATAAAACTAAAGTTAGTGATGTGAGGGAGAGAGAGGTGGCAGGGCGAGTGAGGCTGCGGGAGGGAGCAAGGCACATAGACAAAGCTGGTGGACTTGAGCAAAACAGATCAGGTCTCCCTATGATGTAAAAAATGGCAGAAATTTCAAGCCGCGTTTCAAAGGCCATACAGTGGAAAAGGGAGGTCTTCTGGCTAAACTGGGGGGGGGGGTACTCGAAGTCAGCCTTTACCTGGCTGTTAGATATAGTGACGAACATTCTCAGGTGGACTTAACTGGAAAAAGTATTTTTAATACAGAATAACATAACATAACATAACATAACATAACATAACATAACATAACATAACATTACATTACATAACATAACATAACATAACATAACATGAGTGGTGAGAACAGGCCGTTCAGCCCAACTAGGCTCGCCAGTTTCTTTGTACTGTTGTGAATATATCACTTCAAATACTCAATGACTCAATGGTATCTAGCTTTAAGTCAAGCCTGCTCTTGAAAATTCCCAAGGTTTCTGCCTCGACAATATGGTCAGGCAAGCTATTCCACATCGAAATTACTCTTTGGGTGAAAAAATATTTCCTAATATCAGTGCTAAATTTACCCTTGGTCAACTTCCAATTGTGACACCAAGTTCTACTAACAAAACTTGGCTGAAGGAATCCAACGTAATTCACTTTGTTAATCCCTTTAACATATTTAAAGACCTCAATCAGATCACCCCTAAGTCTCCTTTTCCTAAGACTAAAGAGATTAAGGATCTTCAGCCTCTTCTCATAGCTTTTATCTTTTATACCTGGAATTAGCTTAGTGGCTCTTCTCTGAACTTTTTCTAGAGCCTCTATATCTTTCTCAAAGTATGGTCCCCAGAACTGTACACAATACTCCAGATGTGGTCTGACGAATGTGTTGTACAAGAGAAGTATCACCTCCTTGGATTTGTACTCAATACTTTTGCCAATGTATCCCAGCAGCCGATTGGCTTTTTCAACTGCTACGGCACGATGGCTAGAACCTGTGAGGGTTTGGTCAACAATCACTCCCAGATCTTTTTCATATGGAGCACTTTCCAGTTTTAAACCTCCCATGAAGTAATCCTGTTTAATGTTTTTAATACCTACATATACATTTCGCAACATTAAATTTCATTTGCCATATTTCTGCCCAATTCTGGATTCTATCCAGATCATCCTGAATCACTGGACTCTAAACTATTTGCCAAACCTCCCAATTTAGTATCATCTGCAAATTTAACTAATTTGCTCTCAATATTCTTATCAAGGTCATTAATACAGATGAGAAACAGCAGGGGTCCCAACACTGATCCCTGAGAGACGCCACTCCCCACCATACCTAGCTCAGATGAGATTCCACAGACCACCACTCTTTGTGTTCTGTCCTGTAACCAGTTTTGAATCCACTCCAGAATACCTCCTGTAACTCCAATGGAGCTCATTTTAAAAATTAGTCTCTTTTGCGGTACTGTATCGAATGCTTTCTGAAAATCCAAGTATATGATGTCATAAGCCCTGCTCTGATCATAAGTCTTGGTGGCCTCTTCAAAGAATTCCAGAAGGTTTGTTAGGCATGACCTTCCCTTACGGAAACCATGTTGGCTATCCCTCAAGATATTATTTCGTTCAAGAAATAATTCCAGCTCATCTTTTATAAAAGATTCCAGTATTTTGCATGCTAAGCAAGTCAAAGTGACTGGCCTGTAATTTCCTGGCTCAGTACATTCCCTTTTCTTATATTTTGGTATTATATTGCCCTACTTCCAATCATTTGGTATTTCTCCAGTTTCCAAAGACCGTCTGAAGATAGAGGAGAGCAGTTTAAAGATGATCTCACTAACCTCCCTGAGCACTCTAGGATATAAGCTTTCAGGACCCGCCGCCTTCTCTGCCTTTAGTTTATGCAACTTGTCTAATACTTCATTATCCCTAACCTCAATTTCCACTAAATAATCTTGAGCATTGGACATGCTCTCTGGCTGAATAAAAACGCACTCCGAGGTAAAATTCTCGACAAAGTAACCGTTCAAGGTATCCACAATATATCCTTGTTATCATATAGCAATAATCCATCTTTATTCTTTATGCACTTAACCTCCTCTTTGACTTTTCTTTTTCTGCTGCAGTACTGAAAGAAGCGCTTAGGATTAGTTTTTGCCCCTTCTGCAATTTGCCTTTCATATATGTTCCATGATATATTATGGTGGTCCTTCAATGATTAAATACTTTAAATTGTCCCATGAATAACAAATGGTCGTAAGTGACATTCCTGATGAAACCTGTTTTTCTGCAGCACGACTTTGTGGTGCAGAAAAACAGGTTTCATCAGGAATGTCACTTGCGACCATTTGTTATTCATGGGACGAAACACCTTAACCTGTAGCAGTTTAGTTTGTCTGATTAGCAACAGTTACAAAGACCAATTGGTAGAATGAATATTAAATTTATTTTTGATTGCGTTATTT
This sequence comes from Gymnothorax javanicus, assembly GCA_029692085.1. NCBI lineage: Eukaryota > Metazoa > Chordata > Actinopteri > Anguilliformes > Muraenidae > Gymnothorax > Gymnothorax javanicus. Next base: position 85,365,806 of record CM056194.1, read on the forward strand.
TCTATTGCATCACAAATTTTTAACAACTGACCAACAGAGGTAATTTTGCAGAATAATGTTGCCTCAAACCAGTTCAAGCAAATTTTTTAGCATTAATAATCAAAGAATTAGCCTTCAAGCGTGCCTTCAGGCTACGCAAGAGTAAAAAAAAAAAAAGAAACATTTGGAACACCTTTCATTAGTAAAAAAAATTTATATTTGCAGTGTTATTGTTTTTACAAATATTTTAACCTCAATATATTGTATGTATATGTCCTTTAAAAATCTAAGTTTTAGGTGCAGTCTAGCGGTAGGAAAATGGTGCGCTTTGGTTGGGCTGATTGACCTGAATTTTGGGCGATATAAACAGGCAGTGGTGTGATAAGGGCCGGTGAGACACAACATAGAGACGGGCTGTTTGAGTAGCACACTGAGCAATGCAGCTTTGGATCAAATACGGCTCCTGCCAGCACTGTCTTTGGCCAGCTGTCTCATAGCGGTGGTGTGTAATTGGTTTAGCATCATGCAAGATAAGATAAAATATGCTTTATTGAACCTCCGGGGGGGTCATTTGTCCTCTGCATTTGACCCATCCTCGCTACCTCGGAGCAGTGGGCAGCCACAGTGCAGCACCCGGGGACCAACACCAGTTCTAAAGCCAGAGCCTCGGGTTGCGATCCAATTTAATATACGGTTTGTATTGCCCTCCCCCACTTGCCGGGCCACTTTCACTTGGGAGGGAGTGATGCTGAACCAAAAATAAACGAGTAGGCTGTCAGAACATGGGTGCGAGAGGCATATTTTTAAATCGGTCCACACTTGTACTCAGAAGTTTGTGAGAGAAACCATGGAAGGGCCCATTGCTGTTGCTTGTGTTCTCTATGTTGGTAAATTAATTCCACTTAACATCCATGGTATGACGCTAATTAGTCAGAGCAGAATTATAACACAGCTTGGTGATAAAAGTTTGCTTTCTCAATGTTTAAGTCATGCTTATACTTTGAAATGAGCTTGTGCACGTATAAATCGCCATCTCCAACATCCCAATTGTTTTTGTAGAATCAATGCTCATGACAGGAAATATGGCGGCTGAAACTTATCACAGGAAGTTTGGATATGATGTACGGCATTATGGGTAATTCCACAGCTTCTCGTTAGCAGAATTGTAGACTCCTTCCCTTGAGTGAAATTAGTCAGGAGCTGAAAACTGTATTCTTCACTTGCATTTCTAATGGATTGGACCACCCTTCAAATGGTGTCTGAAGGGATTCCTCCGAGTGGGCGTGGCTTGACTAACTGACTGGACCACAGCACTAGTCAGAAGCTTTTCTACAGAGCATGTCTTTTGGGAAGTGAGGCCCTGAATTTCAGGATGAAACTGTGCCCAGCCGGGATTGAAACCCCTAACCTCTTTATTGTAAAGCTACAGTGCTAACCAGGTATTCTGTCTGTGGGGATAACGGTGCTTATTGTAAAAGAGACTCCAGTTGGCTGTCCAAGTGCATGCATCTTGCTCTTTCTACCTATGAGGGATTGAGGTGGCCTGTAGCCTTGTGGCTGATATGTATGGCTGCAACTCAGAAGGTTAGCAGTTTGAATCCTGCTGTAGCCTCTATGAGAGCAGTGCTGCTCTAGTCTTAAGGCCTGGACTTTTCAATTGTTGCAGGAGGGGTTGACCCCTTGCTTAGTTAAATAAATTAGGGCTTTTTTTTGAAAGAGTCTAATATATAAGTGTAATTGTATGATTGGGTCTTCTCAGCCACTGCTCTAGGTGGGTGTGGCTTGCGCTTATGGAGCGAAAGAGCAGCAGCTGATTGGACAGTACGAGTTTTGTGCAATGACCGCAAGTCGCATGCATTGTCCATGATGGTGAAAGAACCTGTACATGAGTACACTTTACAAGTTCAATGATAGGACATTCAAATATCAATTCAGGTTGGATTTGTCAAGCTAAATTAAAAATAAATAAATGAGAGAAACGGTATTGGGAGTGAGAGTGAAAGGGAGGTATCAGAAGAGATAAGGATAGATTAATGACAGGGGATGTTTCTGACATTATTTGATTGATGGCACAAGTGCTCTGTTCTTAATTGTCCTTCTTTGGAGAAATCTCTCTCCTCGTGCAGGAATGGTCCAGCATTAAACATCTTGGTTCCTCTAAATTCAGTGTTGAGTACATTTAAACCTGCCCAGAAGGTAAATTTGAAGCAAGCAATCGAAACCAGGCATCACTATTGATGCTAATTTCTATGTCACGTCTATGAGAGTCGCTGCTGACTAGTGAGTCTACAGTTGGCTCCCTTATAGGGAATCCTGACCTTGTTGTTAAGTCAATGGTAAAAAAAAAAAAAGTACGCTCAACATACGTTTTTCCTGTGGAAAAACCTTAGCAATGCTAGTGTATGATTTGGACTATTGAGAAACATATTTCAGGCGAATCGAAAGCAGGTGACTTCATCACATCTCATGTGCGTAAGCCAGGCTCACATCCAAAGACAATTCAGCTGATTTTGGGTTTGATTCCCCCTTCCGACAATCATAAGCAAAGCCTGTTTCGTTTTTCAACAGTTCTGCAGATTATCTTCCCTGATTCTCCTATGGTGTAAGTCGTGATAAGAGTGTATTTGACATCACCATATTTGCTGGGAAGCCCATCAAGGTCTCGCCAATGTCAAGTCGGAAATGTTTAAGTTCTATGTTTACGATCCAATATCGTACGGTGTGGGATTAAAATCATTATACGAGTGTGCTCTCACACACCATAAGACCAAAAATCTATAAAAAAATTTGTGATTTATGTCATTATATACGGTGTCTCTAACATGTAAACATTGATTAAGATTTAAAAAATTTGTTGGAGTAAGTCAGGCTTTGGTGAACACAGACTCAAAAGGCTGCACTGCGCAAACTCTAGCTCTACATTGAACAACTGTGATGAGCGACTCTGGTCTTGGAGGACCTCAGAGTCTGCAGGGTTCAGTGGTCTCTTGTCTATCAGCTGACAAAGAAAGCAGAGAAGAACAAGGTGCATGTGCCCTTCAGCCAATCAGAGTCTTAAATGCAATCCCTCATGCAGAAACCTGCAGACACTGTGCTGCTCCAGGACTGGAGCTGGTGATCCCTGTCGCTCACTATAGACTCACCTGACAGTGCAGTTCTGTGTTCCTGGTTCAAAAGGCTTTTCAGAAGAGTAGTTGAGTGCACATCTCACCCAAATAGGCCCGGTACTGAATTCACATATAACTCAAGCAAAAAAAAAAAATTAATGTCTTTATTCTCATAATAGTAATATTTACTATGAAATTATTCTATATTAACATTGCCAAATTGTTTTTCTCTTAGAATTCATTTGTAGCTTACTGTGTTTTCTGTGGTAATATCTTTGACATGTCACTGTTTAGCCCATATTTTGGTAATTACTTGCCAACGGAGATCCAGGCCACATACCAATGGGTCAAATGTCTTTCTTCATGCATTTTATTATTGTATTGCCATTGATGTATTGATGTTGTGTTTTTGCCCTCTTTGTCTTGTTTGCATTTGATGACTGAGTCTCTTAAAAGGGCAGGTGCTCATTGTGCCTTCGGCCAAAGTGTCTGTACCCTATTGGTTGTCAGCTGATACCTCATCAGCCAATGACCAGGTAGATACCGCCTATATATTAGTCTTTCTGTCTGTCTGCCAGTCATTTGCCTGATGAAGACCCTGTGAGGGGTCGAAATGTTGCATGTCATCAATAAAAGTTTGGGAGCTTTAATCCAGTGTGCGGATTTTTTAACTTTTTTTGCTCAAATGCTCTTAACCACACTGGGGGAACGTTTATCGGTGTTTTTTTCTGACGGCCTTTTCACACCAAAGACGCAATGGAAAAACAAAACAGGATGTCATGTTTATCTTTTTAATGTGTCAATTAAAAAACTTGAACCCATTGATCATTATGAGCCCATTCACACCAAATTCAAAACTTTCCTATTTCGCCATCAGCAAGTACTCCACATTTTCGATTCATTTTTCTGCTTCGTCCTTGGTGCGAAAAGACCTTAAGCGCATGATGCGATTTGTGATCAGATGGAGAACGAAGGATTAGGGCACTAAAGATGGGCAGCTAAATCGATAAAGAAGGTGAGAATGGATCAGACTTAAGAAAAGTGGAAAGGCAGGATTCTGGTTTGCCGGCGGTGTGGAGATACGGGGTGAGAGACGGGGAAGGAGAGTGGTGTGGAACAGAAAATGATGTCATGATGGAACGTGGCCATGTCAGTTATGTAAGACCCGCTCAGAGCGCCCTGAAAATAAATTATGCAAACCCCGTAGAGCCTTTCGCGCGCCTAAAACAGGGCGAGACCACCACATGCGTTTCCCTTGAGTGTCTTGCTTATATCTTCAAAACACAGACCACAATCCACAACCCCCCCACCCAATAACCGATTGCCCGATTTGTCTCCATTTTATTTATAGCAATAAACAACATTAGAATGTCAGTATTTTTGCGGTCAAGCACTGGAGGCCGTGTTGCTAAAGAAACCGAGCGAACTGTCATCGCTAATATTTCACACAGCGACCTTTACGGATCTCGCTTCCTTTTTTTTTAGTTTTTTTGCGCTCAATACTTTTGTACTTCTGTTTTATAGATCAAATTATTTTCCATCAAAAAACTAAATAGTCTTGGCAGTCGCTCGGCAGAATCAAGCGCTGGAGGAGGAAGGGAAGATTAAAGCGGATGATGGGAGGATTGCCGAGAGGGGGAAGGAAGGAAGAGGATGACAGGAGGGTGAGTGAGGAGACGACAGGAATGAGAAATAAAACAGAACAGAGATGACAGCCCAGAGGAGGAGTGATGTGCATTGGGAGGAATGTTTGCATATGCATGTTAGTGTGTGTGTGTGTGTGTGTGTGAATGGGAGATACTGAGAGAAAGATATTTAGGTGATTTTGAACACCCATGCAGAACAACTATCTCACTGGCCACACACATGACCACACACACTCATGCACACACACACACGACCACGCACACACTCGTCTGCACACACATGATCATACAGCATGCTCATATACAGGAACTCTCACGCACAAGCACACAAACAGACATGCATGAACTTTCGCACACCACACCCATACACACAAGCTCACACACCAAACACACACCACCGCATATATTCATGAGTGCACACACACACACACACACAGACACACACACAGGATGCACTGAAATACATGCACTCTCGCACATCACATACACAAGACCACACGCACTCGCACTTAAGCGCACGCTTTCATGAACTCATACCATACACACACACACGCACACACACACACGCTTGCAAGCATGCAGCACACACATGCAGACAGAGACCTTCAATTAAGGCTTGTGGTGTTTCATTCCCTGAGGGGTTTGGTTTGGCTGCTCACACTAAAGTGAGTTGGGATAAAAATAACCTCACTGGCTGTTGAGGTGGGAGAGTGAGAGCAAGAGAGAGAGAGAGGAGGAGAGAGAAAGAGGCAGAGAAGGAGAGAGGGAGAGAGAGACCAGGCGACAGAGACACAGGGGAGAGCAGAGACTGACAGCCCCACCTTCTCTGCAGCGAGCCCTGCCAATCAAACCTCCCCGAAAAGCCATCCAAACACTCGCAATGGTGGAAATCCTTGTCTTTCCATTAAATCAGGTACTGTTAACGGCTTAAAGGATTAATGATTAAATCATTTCAAGGTGGTTTGATCTCCAGTTAAAAAGCTTATTTTTCTTGATCATGGGTGTACTGTGATGCTGTTTTGCGTTTTCAATTTAATTTTACTTATTTATGCGTGAAGACACTTTCACAGCCATATCATGCTGTTCGTCCAATTATTACTTCAAGTGTAGGGATTGCCCACCATTCACTCACACGCTCACAACCTATGAGCAATTTCGCCTGACGTGCACGTCTTTGGATTCTGCGGGTGGACACCAGACTACCTGGAGGAAAACCTATGCAAATGCAATGAGAGCATACAACCTGCACACAGAAAAGCCGTTGGGCAGATTCAAACCCATAACCATCTGGCATCAGCCCTTCCCTTTCATGGTCCAGATATGCCCAAACCAGCCCCCGTTGACGAATTGTGAGCCAGCTCCTCCCAAGCTAACAGACAAGGCCACCTTCAGTCAGGCATCGAGGAGCTTCGCTCAGCTTCTGCTTCAGCCTCTCCGCCTGGCTGGTGGTTCCCAGGTGGAACCCCGAAGGGTGGTGCGGTGAAGCTGGCAAATTGGGGACCGTGGTCTGAGATCACCTCCTGGGGCACACTCTGAGGGCAAATCACGTAGAACAAAGTGGGCTGGTTTTGAGAAGCAGTGTACGATGGTGAGGATGACTGTTAACCCATCAGGAGGAGGTAGTTACATGACAAAATTCCTCACGATGCGCGCCCACGGTCAGTGGGAACTTCCAAGGGCTGCAGAGACGGCAGTGTCGTTGGTTACTTGATTTGGAACGGGCACACGCACTACAGGCTGTGACGAATGACCGGGTACCCTGGCAGATGGTTAGCCACCAGAAGCCCTGGGGCAGAAGGGTGAGAGTGTGAGAGAGTCCGGGATGGCGTGCCAGCGGAGAGGCGGGGCCGCAGGGTAGGATCTTGCCCTCACTCACTCGGGAAGAGGAGATGATTGGGAGGAGTAACCAGTGGAGAAGGATAGGACCGCAACACCTCTTCGACTTCAATCTCGGCGTGCAGCTCGTCAACCCCTGAGTTTATTAGAGCCTGGATGGTAATAGGGCAGCCCTGCCAAGTCAGTTGAACAGGAAAGAGTGGAGAAAAAGATGAGACAGCAGCGCCCAACAGCACCTCACTATCAGATGTCACTTGCGTCCACTGAACTGGGCATTCAGCAATGGCATCAGTGATACCTCTGCAATACAGGCTGAGATTCAACCTTATGCTGCTCAGCCATTCCTCAGGGGCCAGCTTGTGAAGCCGAGGCCGGTCGACAGCCATGGGTACCGGATGAGCCAGGCGGGAATAAGCTCCAGGTTCAACATCCTGGGATACACGCAGGGAAGGCACCCGTAACCATGCCCGACAGTCTGACTGCAGTTACTGCAGACAGACGTCAATCTTCAGCGCCGCGCCGATGAGATTGTCCAGATCTGGAGGGAGGACGTAGGTGATCGACTCATTATGGATCGACCCTACCAAGCCAAACTGGTTGACATCATATAATGCCCAGCTATCCTAGTGTGTGAAGACAGCCAGGGTGCAGAATTCGATGGAATGTTTTGACACTGATAGGTTGCATTGATGCAGCTGGAGGGCAATGGCATCGTTGGAGCGAACACCGTCCTCTTCTTTGCGGCAAAGGCATCGAACGATGACACTGTAGGACTCTTGGCCTCCTAACAGGCAGCAGCTCAGTCCCTGGCAGGTTCAGAGGGATGAGTGAGGACAAATAGTACTCTGAAACGTTTAGTGGGGAATGAAGATGGCTGTAGCTCACAGACCATTGTACACTGAGTCAGGAAACTGCGACAGGTGGTAGAATTGCCATTGTAGGAGTCCAGGACCACCAGGTTTGGCTGCCAATGGGCTAGCGCTTGAGGAAGGATCAGCTGTAGAATAGCGCTGGCTACTTGGGCAATGGTGGCAAAGTCCCATCAGATATCAGTTATAGAGACGAGTGAACTGGAGAGGGGTCTAATGGACTGGTGAGGCTGCTGGAGTTCTTTCTGCTGACCAATTCGCACACCCTGGTACCTCATGATGCAGTAGCTTGGGAGGACCTCTGTTCCAATCTGATGACTGTAGAGGGATTGGGAGCTTGTTCCTAATAAACTGAATAGAGGAACAGACTTGGACGGGGTTTAAAACAACACAGTCCCACACCTGGACCTTGAATAAGGCTTTGGAGCCTGTTCCAATTAAACTGGACTAAAGAGCAGACTTCAACTGGGTTGAGAAGACCACAGTCCCAATCCTGGACCCTGTCTTAGGCTTGGGAGCTTGCTCCCATTAACTAGGCAAGGAAGAAAGTTCCGGTGAATCACTATTGGGCGGCACAGAGGTGCAAGGGTTAGCACTGCTCCCTCACAGCAAGAATGTTGTGGGTTCGAGTTTGCCCTGGGCCCTTTCTGTGTGGAGTTCGCATGTTCTCCCCGTGTTCGCGTGGGTTTTCTCCAGGTACTCCAGTTTCCCCCACCTGGAAAAACATGCATTATAGGAACACTCCTGCCAGTATCCCTGACCAAGGAACTGGCTTTAGAACTGGAATTAGTCCCTGGGTGCTGCTTTATGGCTGCCCACTGCTCCTCACTATAGGATGGGTTAAATGCAGAGGACAAATTATCTCACGGGGTTCAATAAAGTGCAACTCTCTATCATTACGTTAGACTTTTGGAAGACAAAGAGTTCTGTTAGTGCAACGTAAATGCTGATTGGTTCTAAGCACAAATGGCAAATTACAATCCAGCAACTTCAAACTTAAAGCAGGGATTTTAAGTACACCTCACGGGTACACAAGGAAGTGACAAGAAAACAAGGCACAGCCGGAGATGGGGGCACACGCGAGACGTAAACCAATCAAAGGAGACATACGTACTTCTGATTCACGTGCAATTTGCTGAGTGGGAGGAGACACAGAACGTATTCACACAAGGGATGTGACACTACCCAGTGTGCCACAGTGCCAACCCCCATTTAATTAGAAGCATTATTATCGCAAATATTAATAAAAATTGATTTCATTGAATGAAATTTTACTTGGTTAGAATGAAGTAAATGTGCTTGTGCTTATTAGTGCAAGGTGCTGTGTGAATTGAGGGGGAACTGTGTAACAACAGTATTTACACGCGCTCAGTAAACTAACTGCAGTCCCCAGTCCTCGTCAAAGTCCCAGCATACCTTATTCATTATGTTGACAAAATCACATCCAAATCTCTCAGGCTGGTGAAGAAGCAGAGTTTGAATGAATGCATCAGCGTACATACAGCACATGATCCCACCGTTACTGTTACTCTACATGCCTAAATGCCGAGCTAGCAACTTCAACTTACACTTTCCTTTCATTAATGTCCTCTTTCTCCACTTGCGCGCGCGCACACACACACACACACACACACACCCTAGTTCTTCTTTCCTTGTGAGGACATTTCACTGACATATATTCATTGTTTGTATGTCCCCAGAGCCTTTACTTATCTCAACAATAAGCAACGTATGCCTAAGCAAAATCCTTACCTTAATTTTAACCTATCCTTAATTCTAACCTTAACTGTAACCTTAACCAGTAAGTCACTATTTTCCTTTAAAGTTGCGAAGACTTGCAAAAATTCCCTCACATCCTTTAAATGTCCCCACTTTGTTGGTTAAAAGCGTGCTCTGGTCCTATGTACTAGCAAGTATAAGAGCACACTCATGCTCACACATAAATTTTTTTTTTTTAACTTCTCTCCCAATTTCTTCCTTTCCCTGTTCTCTCCTGCTCAGATTATTTTCCTTTTCTTTCTCCATCTCCATCCCTCGCTTCCAAAGCATCTGCCACTGCTACTTGGCAACGGTTTCCAGGGCTACAAAGCCCCCTCTCTGTGCAGCGACAGCGTCTGTGTCCGATTCCTCCTGCATAGCTTCACGCAAAGCGCCCTCTCTCTGGAGCTTCGGGGCAGCATGCTGTAGACCGTTAATGAAGTCGTGCTCGATATCTCTGGGACAGCAGGATAAGTGCTCAGGATTTGCATCCAATTATCCTGAACATATGATTTAATCCATGCATTATTATACATTCTAACCTTCAGTAAAATGCATGTCAAAGTAATATTACAGCCGTTTATTCAACATTTAGTCAAGGATGCTATTTCAGGGAGCTAGGACTAGTTTAAGAAACACATGTAGTCATTCTTTCTATATATACTTTGCAGTATTACACGTGCGCGGCGGTTCAAGAAGTAGCAACCCGCAACAATTCAAAATGTCACCGCAGTAGTTTTGAGCATTTGAAAAAAAAATGGTTTTCGTTACCTCAGAGCAACTCCTATTCTAAAATATCTGCTTTGACTTGAGTGCTGTTGGTGGAGTAGGTCAGAGACTGCATCAATATAACGACAGATCGAAGTATGTTCAACATGACTCCCGAGGCTTTGCAATGCAAAGGTTCTGTTGGATTTTAATGATGGAAAAAAGCAATAAAAGAGCCAATATGTTGTTATTTTAGAAAAAAATTTAAAAACAAAGATAATAAGTCAGAATGCAGTGGCAAAAAATGGAAGTTATACACATAAAACAGTGTGCAGCTCTCACAGTACGTCTAAGTTCAGTAAGCCCCTAAGCTTTTTGGGGGTACAGTGCTTGAGAGAACGGCTTCCGCTGAACAAACACAGATGCAGTCTCAGGGGTGACGAGCTCATTCCCCCCTTCTGGCAGTTAATGTAGAGTCCTGATCCCTCTTTTTCTCTTGATGAATGATGCGCGCAGATCTGATCTGGGCCCGGAAGGAGGGCAGAAGTCAGCCAAGACGCCCACTCCATCCACTGCGGTTTTATCAGTGTGGTCCCAGGCGGTGTCGGAATCGCAGTGATGTACTGCACGCATAAATGATCGGAACAATCCGTTGCTGCGTGCTCTTCGTGCTGCCTTCGGAGACCGTTAACGTCGTCAAACTATTGCCGGGCCTTTTGAACGAAAGCGATTGAGTCCGTTTGATTTTTACGGTTTGATACGAACCGCAACTGGAGAGCAAAAATAAAAATTCATAAGATTCAAAAGTAGAGAACACCATGTGTTTCATTGATCCCTAGAGGGGAGAGTCAGTTTAGAACCAGCAGCAAACAGAAACCCAATTAAAACTAAAATATAAATGCCGGCTGTACTGATGGTTCAGAGTCAGATGGCCCTGTGCGCTTCCCAACCCAACGGCTGTGCCTGTGGGAATTTTAAATGAATCTCCATTAACATGCGCTTCTGAATGTATTCCTTCATTTTGCTTAACGCCAATTACATCCACTAGAATTTCTCATTTGAGGCGGCCCAGATGTGAAACCTTTGATCAATTGGCCTGTACAAGTGCAGCAAAAGTTTACTATCTAAGCTTTGGAACTGTGGGGTGGGCGACGGACCACCATTTGCAAATAGAGTAGACAGTTTTCATTCAAATTTTTCCCCCCTAAAGGCAAAGAATCCATTGTAATTGTTGGTTTTTGTTGTTTATATTCTGAAATGATTGTCTATGGCAGCCTTAGAACCTAAGTGTCGCTCTTTTTAAGATTTGGCGCCGTGATAGAGGGCTATATCTTCAACCCAAAAAGCAAATATGGCAACCCCAATGACCTTCCCTCTAGCACACCCATCAGGCCAATGTCATGACTTCTGGACTGTGTGTTGGAAATTCAAAAACTGTATATCCCCCAAACCCGTGAGTCAAGCCGAGTCTAACGCTCACTATAATGTCATTATCCACCACCATTTTGAATTGATTCAAAAACTGTTTTTTGGATTTTCTCCTGCAATTTTTATCCAATCACCACCAAGTATGGCTCAAATCATGTTATCCACTCCTCGGTCTTGGCTTTTTCTTTTCTTACGAATGTCGAACCTCATACACGTGACAGCCCATTAAGTATTTCAAAGCTTGGGGACAGTTGGCAAATTAAGCAAAACTTGCGACTGGAATGTCCAATCGTGATAAAATCCCTCGCAAGTAATCAACATGCTGTAAGAACAAATTCCACTCAGTACAGAGTAATTTCTCGGACAAAAGCTGCAGTAATTATCAAAATGGGAAATAGACAATATCTATACAGACATTTGGCCTATTTACATTAATTTTTTTGTTTGACTCCAGACATACTACAGGTAATTATGATGATTTCATTGAAACCTTTTGCTCATGGCTGCCATTTAGAATATTATCAAAACCAGTTTTTTTTTCCATCTCCTCCGACAGTATATGATTAATCATCACCAAATTTGGTGCAAATCATGTCAGGCACTCTGAAAAATTGGCAGTTACTTTTTTGGTGGATATGTCAAAAACGATGCGTGTGATGAACCATTGAATTTGTCTGGCCATGGCATCAGTTGACATTACCAGATGTAACTCGAGACTGAAATGTCCCATTGGGATGAAAACTCTCATATGTAATCAACACATGGTTCTGGCAAAATTTGCCATGTACTGTATGGTCCAATGTGGTGCTGTAATTTAAAAAAAAAAATGGGAATTTGGCAACCTCTGAATCACTGTTTCCCAAATGTGACCCCTGTGTTTGCTGATGTTCATTCCATTCCCCAAATTTTAACAAGCTGTCAATTTTTCCAAACAAGGAGTTTATAAAGGGGGATTACTTTCACTCTTAAATCAAATTCTTTCAGATATTGCGATTCATCATATAAGAAATGTGTAACGGTCGTGCTTCGCACACTGTTCATGTGCACAGAGGACAGGAAGTTGAGGACTGGACTCAGGTGCAAGGATGGACTTGGTAGTATCGATTATGCCCACTGCGCGGCGGAGGGCACAGACGAAGAAAACACAAAACAAACAGGAATCGAGGTTCCTTAGAAACACTGTTGATAATACAGACTCTGGGTGTAGGCTGCAGTAACAATGTACTACAAAAAGAAAACAAACGGGAAACAAGGTTCCTGGGTAAAGTGCTAAAATAAACAATAACAGCACTAGAATTTACGAGTAATATATACACACGCAAAACGCGGGGAAAAGAGTGAGGTTTGCGAGACTTCACAAAGACCGTCTGTGAGGCTCGGTCTTATATAGCATACTACTACCACACAGTAGAAATGACAAACCGATGCAGACAATGATTACAGAGTGAAGAATGCAGTCTGGGTCTTAATAGACCGGTGAGCTGGAAGGCTGGAGCCGTGGTCTTACAAAATGCGTATGAAAACCACAATGGAAAAATGATCAGAGTCATATTTTCATGTTGTGGAGAAATGATGAATTAAAAACTTGAAACGATATTAGAAACAAAGCAATGAAAAAATATGAAAAAAATATATAAAATATTATAACCAAATAATTTTATTATATATAATTATGAATAGTGTAATAAAATATGATATATAAAATATACAAAGATGCAAAATTTGGTCTCTGATCATTTTTCCATTGTGGCCCTCATATTTGGGCATGTAGTATTTTTTGGAGTAAATACAAAGACCAAATTTCAGTTTACATACTAATTGTATGTTAAGAAGTAAATTATCACTGACAAATGAAATTAAGACTGAGGTCAATCTGCAAGCCCCTGTTTGGTATAAACATCTGGCTACCGATCTTAAATATCAGTAAGAAAATTAAGAATTCAGTGATAATAGGAAAGATAATGAGGCCAGCCTGCACTGAGCCGAAGTACAAGGAAAAATGGAAAATGATCACTTATCAACCTCTTCCACTCCAGAGTTGTCATCAGAGGGATATTGGCACTGCTCTCACCTTGCCTTAAAGCACATTATATCTCCAAACTTGATCCCATGTAGGTTTCCTAATTACCAACTCAGTGTTATTTTGTTCTCTTGCGAGGATGAGCCCGTATCCATTTTCCCTCAGCTTGCTTTATAGTTCATTGATATAATTATCTGAAAATGATCATTTTCCTATCCACTTTTATGGTGACATAAAACGTCAATGTCTTACAAAGCTTCTGAATTCCTGCAGCTCATAAAACGGAATATATTTATTTCTGCGTCTGAGTCCAATTGGCTTGATATGCCTAAGAAAACGTTTCTAATCAAAGTGATACTATCGTTAACTCCTTGATATGCTGTTTGTGAATCTTACCGCCCGTGGTCGTGCTAACGCCAAATTGATTGATTGACTGATTGATTAATGAGTGATGCTCGAGCATCATCACAACACTCCTTCCTAAGATTCGCTCCAGGAGTAAAAACGCGGTTTTTCCGACATAGGTGCGCCTGTTAAGACTGCTCAGGTAACAATAAAACTCTGGGTCACACTTTAGATGAAGAGTTGCTCATTAAGGCTTTATACAGCATGTATAATGCCTTCATAAATGAGACATAATGTCTTCATAAATTATATATAAGCGAATCTCATGCTTTGTGAAGGGTGAGCTAACACATCCTCATTCAGCATGTGATGCTAGATGTGATGTAACTGATAATGTAACTTAGCTAGTGGCAAAATGCTATAAAGGGTGACATTGTCAGCTAAGTGACATGGTCATTGTCACATCTGGCATCACACGCTGAACTAGAGGCACTCTTAGAGTGCAAACCTCCGCCAAGGCAGCAGAGTCCAAATCTTGGTGAGTGGGAGCAAAGCTCAGTTATCGTGTGTCATAGGATTTTAAGATGGCTGCCGTGGCGGCCATATTGTTTGACTGATGGCGGTGAAAATCAATAGGGTCCATCCCTGATGTAATGGCAACCCACCAACAAAATTTCAGCGATATCCGTTCATTACTTTTTGAGTTATCTTGATCACAAACAGACAAAGAAACAAACGGCACAGATCACATAACCTCCTGCCACACTTCATTTGGCGGAGGTAATAAGTATGTGTTATTTCACCCTTTACAAAGCATGACATTTGCTTATGTATGATTTATGAAGACATTATGTCTCATTTATGAAGGCATTATGCATGCTGTATAAAGCCATTATGAGCAACACTTTGTCTAAAGTGTGACCAAACTGTCTACAACCAGTTACATAACCATAATGCAGGTTAACATTCAATCTTTTTATGAGTAGGAATCAGATAATGAATTGAATTAATTTACTGAGCAAATGGGCTTCCAATAAGCTGCATTACCATAAACGATTATGACATACAGCTTTGCTTTAGCGAGGAAGGCTACAATGAGATTGCATGGGTGGTAGGTAATTAAGTGAAATTTCTCATTTCTCTTGTTTTTTGTTTAATTGGATAATTGTCGTTCATACAATCTAATTTTATAGCCTTCCTACAACTTTCCCAGAAGCCAAACTGCAAAGACCTGATGAATGACTTTGCTACCTTGAGAGTTCTACGCATAACATGCATACTAAATTATTTTAAATGCATGCTATGCGTCGAACTTCCACGATGCACTAATATCCAATTTACTAAATTATTCAATCACCAACGCTTCGACGTAAGAAGCCTTGGTAATTTAATGAATTAATCATTATCGCTTCGCGCAGCAACCAGTGTGCAACTAGGCTTCCCTGCAAATGCAACCTATTCTTTTGTAAGTTGAAAACATTGTGATTAAGTGCAATCCTAAAATAAATTAGGTTGCACTGTTAAAAAAAAACCTAAAACAGGAGATGGGATTCAGGGAAAGCACTGGGTTAATAAATTTTTTTTTAATTATTTATTTTTTTTCCCATCCAGACAATATCACGATTAAGTCTGCTGTCAATGTTACCCTTCAGTGATAAGCCATATCTTAATACTTTCTTAATAATCACAGGCTTATATAGTGGTCTTGATTATTCAGTAAATAAATTGTTTGATTATTGATCAAGCGATCTTAAACGGAACAGCTTGAAAGCAATTATGCGATTCAGGGTCAGAGACTCACAGCACGTCATTTGAAAATCCCGTAACGCCGGTGTTACCCCTGGGGTGGACATTGAGCTTTAGGGAGTTTAACAATTAAGTCTACCAACTGACCTGTAAAGTTGTTATTTTGGCCAATAAACCTAATTTACTTGTTACCTCATTTAGTGCAATTGTATGCCTTTAGCGAAATAAGTGCACTGTTACATTGGGAATGTTTTTGGCATTGAGAAACTATGCTGTCATACTGTGGATTAGGAAGGTAAATTCATATGATCCAGAACAGACGCCAAATACAGATTCAGAGTACAATCCAATAGTAGGGTTTAATGAGAGTAATCCAGTATTGACAAAGGGACAGAGCCCAGAGAAAAATGACACAGTTCAGTTCAGATGCTAGAGGCTTAGGTGCAAGGTTTGTGTCCGTGCCTGATCAATAGCCATCCGGGACAGCTGCCAGATGGAGTCCACACTTTACCAGAGCTGAGCTGTCAGATGGCAGGACCATCGAGTTTAGCAGGAATGCGAACCCAATCCTAATAACCCCAGAAGGCTTGAGATGTTGTTCCTAATAAAAAGGACAGAGGAACAGTCTGTCATGGTTTGTGAGGTTTGCGTGTTGTTTGGACCTTTCTTTGCGGCTCTCGTCCGGGGACGATATCGAATTCCTGGGCCATTGAATTCTTTACCCAGCTGGTTAATTGAGCTGGGGCGGCGCTTCCCCAGAATCTATGTAAGCAGGATGTCCGGCACGCCTCCTTTGCTAGAGTGTCTGTTTTTAGATTCGAACTATAGCCGAAGATATCTTTAGTCAGGTTTGGTATGACTTTCTATCTTCTAATTATTGGAGTTTCTCCTCCCTTTTTCTATCTCGCTTTGCTTTCGTGGTTCGGACTATTATACGTCCTTTGGAAGTGCAAGTACTTTCGTTTGGTCTATATTATTCTCTGTGTTTGTACTGTGTTCGTGCTACTCTCTTTCTCTCTGTCGTTGCGCTTGGCCTCCGTATACTACCGGCCATTACACAGTCTGAGGGTTGATTAGCAGAATTGCTGTCCTAATCCTGGAGACTGAGAGTAAGGCTTGGGAACTTCTTCCCATTAATAGAACTAAGAAGAGAACTTCCATATTTAACCATCATTATAAATTACGAATAATTTCCGAAGACGATAGACTTATACTAAGAAATAATGACTGCTTGCTAAAGGGCATAAAACAAGTGCCAAAGCAGCAAATTGCACGCTCAAAGTGAGGGGTATAAATGCCTTAACACACAAGTGAGGGAAGGGCACATGAATGCAACACAGCTGGCGCGGGAAGCATGCGGGACGTAAATCAATCCAAAAAGACAATGTATCTAAAAGACTGCTGGATGGGAGGGGACACACACAGGATTCACACGAGGGTTGTGACAGTTAAAAATCCATTGACACTTCAAACTCACCAAATTAATTAAAATGAACAGCTTGTTACAAATTCTGAAATTACCATTGTGGCTGGATCGAAAACCAGCATACACAGCGATTCCCCAGGACCAAATTTGAGAACCACTGCTCTATACAGCCATTTGGCCTATTGACATGAATCTTTTTATACTGGTCCCCAGAGATCATGACAGCAAGTCATTATGACGATTCAGTTGAGCCATTTTGCTCATTATGGCCACGCCATTTAAAAAAATCTGAAAACGTTTTTCGTATCTCCCACCTCCAAAACCATTCAAAGGATTGGTTTGAAATTCGGTGTGTATGATGGGAGTGCATTCTGAGAAGGAGTGTGATGCATAGCGTCCACAGAGTGAAGTATGTGTGCATGTCTGAAGATGCTACACGGGAAGTGGAATGTGAATGCTGAACTTCTTCATATTGAAATTACTATCTTGTGAAAAGTGCACTTGTGCTTGGTCTACTGGAGCTGCGGGTGGTTTACTGGAACAGATTTAGTATCTGTTTTATTTGCCAGTTGTGCGATAAGTAATACATTAGAGTTTCTAATTAAACAGTCTATTTTTTGCTTCATGTATCATTTTAGTAGTCATATTGATTATATAATTAGGCTGCAAACTAACTTGTTTGATCAGACTCTTTTATTTTTGGGCGTAATTTGCTGTAATTGTTTTATTAAGTAGTAGGGTGTGAAGCCTCGCACGGAGCAATGTGAAATTAGACTCTCTGGTAAAAGTGCATTAGCACTCAGTCCGCAGGAGCTGCAGGGATTTACGAGACGATGTTTGGTATCTGTTGTCATGTCTGATGTCACTTTAAATGAGTTTCGCATTTTTTTCTTTTTTGGCTGTTCCTGTGTCTCACATTTCTTTCAATTTATTCCTTGATTTAATGGGATGATTGTCTCATTACCTCCCCATTTCCTCCATGCATTCCTGACACCCATTTCCGCTCATTTCTTATCGTGACACGTTGACTCTGTTATGTTCTTGTTTGACAGCCTTTCTTTGCCAGATTGTCCTGTGCTCACATTTGTGTGCGTTTCCTGCTTTTTAGTGTTCTCCTCTCCAGGCACCTGTCACCTCATTACTGCCAGGTCTCCTGTGTGTTTCAGTCAGAGATGCCAATTTTGTACTTTTGAAACATTTTCAAAACCATTGAAAAAACCACAGTTACGAAGTGCTTCGAAAGAATGGTCCTCATTTATAAACGGTGCGTAAGCGCAAAAAGGATATGTACGTCACTTTCTTTGCAGATTTCTGATTTATAAAAACAAACTTGACATTAAAAAAAGGGAAATTATTAAGATTATGCACAATCTCAATAAATTCCAAGTCCATCCTGATTAAATAAATGAAAATTACATGCAGTTTATTTTACCCATAGGTTTATAAATTAGGTTATTTTCCACAAAATGTCATTTTTATTTTTTTTGCGCATACATATTATTTAGGAATGAAATCCACGCAAATTTTTGTAAATAAGGCCCAATGTTTCTACCAGTTGTGCACGGTATACTGGCAGACACTTTTACTGCAGCTATTGTGAATGTTTTGAAGTGAAATAAGGCAAGGCTACAGTCTGCTGCACTTCTGTCCCTTCGGATGCACTTAGTGTTGCACTTTGCTTCTCTGGCGCGTTTCCCAAAAACGTAGTTGCTAACCAAATTAGCAACTTACATAGTTTCTCCATTCATTGTCAATGGGCCCAACTATGTAAGTCAGCATCTGTGATTTTGGGAAACGCACCCCTGGATAGGAGGGTTTGCTACATGATACTGTAGCGTCATAAATGTTCAGAATCGCCCTCTAATCAGGTCTCCTGTTGTTGCTCGAGCTTTGCATGGCATCGGAAACACTGCATGCAGCTATATTTTTATTTATTTACGTATTTATTGATTTATTTGCTTTTTTATGCAGGATTAGGTTCTCTTTGTGCTGGAGAGTCTTGGCCATGTTTGTCTCCTCGTCTGGTAAAATGCAGGCAGTGCAGGTCCAAACTCTGGCTCAATGTGATGGACAGGTGGAAAGAAAGAAAGAAAAAAAGACCAAAGGAAAGAAAAAAAAACACATGTAGACAGACAGACTGGCTGACTAACCAGTTGACTGAATGCTCATTGTTTGGTTGATTACAGGCCGCCATTTTCTATCATCGCCAGCAGCACCCAGTAACTGCCTCTATTCAGGCGGGAGTTGTATTTGACACGTGTCGACACATGCCCTTGGGTCCATGTCATTATCATTCACTTCACACCTCGAATTTCATCAGTATTCTGAGGCTGGATCACAAACCATGAGCACGATAGTTTTCTTGACGTGAAACTGCTTGTTGTCCATTGTGGAATTGATTTTTCTTCTAAAACATTAATTCTGTCTTAATGCGCAAGAGGATTACATCCCAAATCAGCTTTACACAAAAATGGGTTGGTGCGCATAATCGGTCTTTCACGTGAAACAGACGTGACTGGCGAGCAATAAATTGCATTAGTGAATTAATTGACCGACTGAAAGTCAGGCATATTTGAGCCAATTGTGGCTATATTATTGACCTACTGTACATCAAAAGGATATAATCCTCTTGGTCTTCAAGGACGTTATGTTAAACTTGTTGTATCACTTCAGCAGGTATGTGTTTTCTTGATTTGTTTTGTTGTTTGGTTCTGAGAATCAGTTCAAATACTTTCTGCAAAGACTTTGCGCCGAGAGATGTCTCCTGTTTCTATGGTGAACGATCTGGCTATTTTTAGCAGCAGGGAAAAATAGACCACCCTTCGCCTCAAAGCGCTGAACTTTTTTTTTTCTCTCGATGTTGTCATTTATATTCTCCCGCGGCTGCAGTTCATAGTGAGCTGTAAGTCTACACAGCCGTTTATGACCATCTTTATGCTTATGTGTGGTGCGAAGTGCCTTGTTCACACCTGTCCGTTTGTTTTGACAGTGTGGCAGACCAAGGGCGTGGGAACCCATTAATGGGGTTCACAGGCTCTTGAAACTCCATATGACGACGAGGTAGCCGTGTCCGATCAACCAGTCAAAAATCTTGAGGTGACTGTCTCATTAAGGAGCACTATAAGGAGGGCCTGCCAAATTAGGGAGTGGAAGGGATATCCCCGTATGAAAATATCCTATTGTAATTTCTCAGTAATACTATAGTATTTATAATATACTACAACCCCAATTCCGAAATATACTATTCAAAAAAAGTAGGGGATATTTTATTTTGAGATCAAAATTTTCACATATACAAAGGGATACGAAACCATGTTGTATAGTTCCTTACTGAGGAAGCATTTCCAAAGAAATTCATCACCCAAACACATCAATGACACTCTCACGATCTGCACGGGATCCTATTGATGATCAAGGGGGTTGTGCCACAAATTTGCATGACTCTGAATTGGAAGGTTAGAGCCACTGTAAAGGAAGATTTTGAAGAGAAAGCATCAGATTATCAGTGGTTGAAGTCGTTAATTAAACAGAGACCATGCGCCGTCTAACACAGGAGGAGAGGTTACGTGCCCTTGGCATGCTACAGGTTGGCACAAGACAGGTCGTTGTGGCAAGGGCAATGAATGTTTCCCAGTCTGTCATCAGCAGATTATGGTCCAGACATCGTGCTACAGGGTCTGTTCAGGATAGACCACGATCCGGTCGACCAAGGGCAACAACTCAGGCTCAGGACAGATTCATCCGCACTATTGTCTTGAGAAATCGTATGGTAACAGCAAATCAGATAAGGTCTCAACTTCAAAGGGATACTGGCTTGGTAGTGAGTGGCCAGACCATCAGGAATCGTCTGCACAGATTTCACTTACACGCCCGACGTCCTCGTGTCATTCCCTGTTTGAGGGATCGTCACATTAGGGCCAGACTCCAATGGTATCGTCATCATCAATGCTGGGATAATCGCCGATGGAACAACGTAATGTTCTCAGATGAGTCGAGGTTCACTGTGGATTTCCTTGACAGACGCAGGAGGGTTTGGCGCCGACGTAACGAACGTTTCCATGACGTTAACGTCATTAGACATGATCCGTATGGGGGTGGATCTGTAATGGTGTGGGGAGGCATCACTGCTGCCGGCAGAACAGACTTGCATGTTGTTGCTGGACGTGTCACAGGGCAGTACTACCGGGACAACATCTTGGCACCCCATGTTGTGCCGTTTGCACGTCGTTATGGCTGCCGTTTCATTTTCCAAGATGACAATGCCAGATGTCATAGGGCCAGGATCGTTACAGATTACCTCCAGCAGCAGAATATCACCACATTACCATGGCCAGCACTCAGTCCGGACCTTTCCCCCATCGAGCATGTCTGGGACATGCTTGGACAGCGGCTACGCCTAACGTCAACAACCTCCTGCCAATGTCCAAGAACTTGCTGCAGCATTGCAACAGGAATGGAATAACGTTCCCCAAAATGACCTGGGACGTCTCGTTAGGAGTATGCCACGCCGAATTCGAGCTTGTCTAGCCAACCGAGTGGGTTTTACCCGCTACTGACTCTGTTTCACAATGGTGGTAAATTTGCTGTGTGACCCTGTGTTTGTGTCGACCCTTATTCTGGAGAATCTGCCCTTTACTGACTGTACACAGGGTTTCGAATAAATTGACAAATGTTTCCTTAATGTTTTTATGTCATTTGTTTCCTTCCTGACCTCATGATCTGCATTTCATGGTACTTGTAAATCCAATATCCCCTACTTTTTTTGAATAGTATAGTTGGGACAAAGTGTAAATTGTGAATAAAATCAAAACTCAATGACTTTCAAATCACACCAGCCAGTATTTTATTCACAATAGAACAGAGATTACATAGTGAATGTAGAAACTGAGAAATTTTACAATTTTATCCACAAAATGAGCTCATTTCAAATTTGATGGCTGCTTTAGGTTTCAAAAAAGTTGGGACAGGGGCCTGTTTACCATGGTGTAGCATACCCTCTTCTTTTCAACCAGGGCCGGCTGCAGCCTGCTTAGACTGGTGGTGCAATGAGAATTGCTGGGGGGAAATCGCGTTTCATTTTGTTGGCCGGGGGGGGGACACGTTTCATTTTGTTGACGGCTTTCTTTTCATTCGCATTGCACACTCCTCTTAATTTTGCAAAAGTATACGTCAGTAAGTCAGGAGGCGCTGGGGGGGCGCGGTAAAAATCTGGGGGGGCGTAGATCCGGCCATGTTTTTAACACAGATTGGAGGCGTCTGGGCATTGAGGTGACAAGTTTCTTGAGTTTAGCTATTGGAATTTGATCCCACTCTTGTTCAATACAGGCTTCCAGCTGTTGGAGAGTCTTGGGTCTCCTTTAACAGACTTTTTGTTTAATTATGCGCCAAATGTTCTCAATTGGTGAAAGATCAGGACTGCAGGCAGGCCAGTTCAGCACATGGATTCTTCTTCTACGAAGCCATGCTATTGTAATAGCTGCAGTTTGTGGTTTTGCATTGTCCTGCTGAAATACACAAGGCCTTCCCTGGAATAGATGTCGTCTGGTAGGGAGCATATGTTGCTCTAAAACCTTTATATACCTTTCAGCATTCATGGTGCTTTTTAAAACATGCAAGTGTCCCACACCATATGCACTAATGCATCCCCATACCATCAGAGATGCTGGCTTTTGAACTGAACGCTGATAACAGGAGGGGTGGTCCTTCTCCTCTTTAGCCCAGAGGACAAGATGCTCATGATTTCCAACCAGAATGTCATTTGAACTCGTCTGACCACAGGATACTTTTCCACTTTGCTACAGTCCATTTTAAATGAGCCTTGGCCCTCAGAACACGGCGGCGCTTCTGGATCATGCTCAACAATGGCTTCCTTTTTGCATGATAGAGTTTTAGGTGGCATCTGTGGATGGCACGGAAGACTGTATTTACAGACAGTGGTTTCTTGAAGTATTCCTGGGCCCATTTAGTAATGTCAATGACAGAATCATGCTGGTGAGTGATGCAGTGGCGTCTGAGGGTCCGAAGATCACGGGCATCTAGTAAAGGTTCTTCAGCCTTGTCCCTTACGCACAGAGATTTTTCCAGTTTCTCTGAATTTTCTAATGATGTTATGCACTGTCGATGATGAGACCTTCAAAGCCTTTGCAATTTAACGTCGAGGAACATTGTTTTTAAAGTATTCCACAATTTTTTTACGAAAGCCTTCACAGGTTGGAGAGCCTCTGGCCATCTTTACTTCTGAGAGACTCAGCCTCTCTAAGACATCCCTTTTATAGCCAATCATGTTACACACCTGATGCCAGTTAACTTAATTACTTGCTAAATGTTCTTTCAGCTGATTCTTTTATATATTAATTGCTTTTTCAGCCCTTTTTTGCCTGTGTCCCAACTTTTTTGAGACCTGTAGCAGCCAGAAAATTTGAAATAAGCTCATTTTGTGGATAAAAATGTAAAATGTCTTAGTTTCAACACCTGAAATGTTATCTATGGTCTATTGTAAATAAAATATTTGCATTTTGATTTTATTCACAATTTACACTTCGCCCCAACCATTTCGGAATTGGGGTTGTATAACTATAGCTTAACTATACAAATTAGTTTGCATAGTATAACTACAGTAGTATTATAGCCATCAAATTATAATTACAGTATTACCACAGTTAACAGTATCATGATATTACTATATTCCACTCAACTATATTGCTGTAGTTTGAATAACTATAGTGTCACTATAGTTATACTGTACACTATGGTGGCGAAAATTCCATCCATGTACTATAGGATAACTATAGCTTGGAACTATAGTAATTTTTCACGAGGGTCTGCTCAGTTGCCAGGGTGAGCAGGAAAGTAATTTGATTGTAGAGCTGTGTGGTCAAAAGGCTGGTAAAGAGAGGCTGAATTCAAATGTCCAGACTTCACCTCTCTTGCAGACTTTGTGGGTGGGTTACCGGGGAGGCCAGCATGTGCTAAGGACCGCCCAAACCCAGAGTTCATCTCGTCCTCAAGGGACCTCGAGCAGACTCTCTGCAGACTTCCAGAGAGTTCGTATGGGGTACTGACTACACCGGATTTAGGCAGTGGGATTTCCCAGTATTCATAGCAGTAAGGATGTGGCGATACAAATTATGACTTGAAAGTAATATCAAGAAAGGGAAAATATCAATTGAAATGGAATGAGAAAATAACCAAGTAACACTCTCAGAAAAAAAGTACCTATTTGTACTTTAGAGATACAAAGGCTTGTCACGGGGGCGGTACCCTCAAAGGTACTGCTGTTGCACCCTCAGAAGTGGGTACTTATTTGCTTTGGAACATAAAAGTGCCTGCGAGGTCCTCAAAAAGGTTCACACAGGTACCTTGAGGTCCTATAATTAGTCCTAAGGGGTACATAAGTGCTGAATGTACCAAGGGGAACAGAAATGGACTACTGTATTCCCATTTCTGACATTGTAATGTATGTACAGTAATGCGCAAATCTTTCAGCCTAAATGAATACTTATTTTCATACATTGAGTTATCCATGTATTTGATTGGGGGTTGCACCCATGGCGATGTGTGTTAGGTTTGACGACGGATGCATAGCAGTTCATTCAAATTCACAGCATGTAAGAGCAAAGTCTGAGAGAACCAAATCAGCTAGTCCAGAGTACGAACGTCTGGCATGCTTATAATTATGCCAACATCTCTCCTTGCTTCCTTCACACGTATCTTTTCCTAGTGTCTTAGCTCTTCTCAGCGAGGATGCGAGAGAGATTTAAGGAAGAGACACGAGGGAGGGAATCTAGGAGACATGCTAGCATGATCAAATACTTTTGTACGTAACGCCACTTGATAAGACTTCCATGTAGGATACACCTGTATTTTCTCACTCCAAGATCCTCTAAAAGCCGCCTCTCTCCTCGCTCCTCACTCCTCAAGATGCATTTTAGAGATCCCATGATGACGGACACGAGGAAGCATATGTTAGCATAAGAAGAAGCACCCTCGGACTTGACAGGAGAAGTTAGCAGAAGGCAGGAAGTCAAATACCATTGAAAGAAGTTATTTTGGCTGATAACTACTTGCATGTCTTTCTGTCCCAAGAGACAGCAGGAGGGAAGCTAGCAGTTATTTCTTGTGACGAGATTTGATGATGCCTTTTACCTCCTCATCACAACTCTTTTTTAAATTTAATAAAAAATGTCCTCTGACAATTCATAGCAATGACTGTTTCCTTTCAGATACCCATCCTGTTGTGATCCTCTGATGCCATAGTTGGCCACAGCGAGCATTTAAGTTTTGACCATGGTATTGTGTTTGCCAACATGATCATCATAACGTAACATCATCACTGGCTGTACCCTCCCATTATTTTTGTCACTGCTTCTTCCTCCCCTCGGGTGCCTTTTCTATCCCTAGCCAAAGCAAGCCAAAGACTGCAGTGGCGACTGGCGTAATGGAGGATCTGATTGTGAGTCTGTCGGTTCGCATTCAAATACATAGGCAAGGTGCCTACTAAGATTCCTATTTTTTTCTGCCAGTTTCTTAAGACCAGCAGGGGTCATGCCAGAATTCTCGATCTCCACCTCTCCTTTTGACTCTGAGTAAACAGGAGTGTTCTGTTTTTAGAAGTACAAAGTATCTCCATGCTGTCGTTCTGTGCTGCGGTCCACAGGTTGGGCTCACACAGGGACGAGGTAAGACCATTTGCATCAAGTTCTCCCAGCAGCGGTCAGTGGAGCGTGGTGAAACAATGTCACCCCATCCAGCTGAAATCTCCCCCTCCTTACCAATTAAACCTTTTACCGTCACGGCTGGTCACCCTGACAAAGATGGCCGACCACTTCACTGGACCCAGCACTCTCCGCCATACCTTCTATCATGTCTTCACCGAATGTAATGTACGTGGGTGGTGAAAGATTTATACATTCAACTTGATTTAGCTTAAAAAAAGACTTTTTTTCATAATTTCTTTCCAGGATTTGTATTATGTGGCAATGTTTTGCGCTGTTACTTATACTTCTATCATTATCTGCAGGAGTTGGGTCGTATTGAAACGAATTAAAGCTGCCTCTGTTTTGACCACGGCGATCAATGTTTTTTCGGGGGGGATGAAGAGCGTGGAGGTCATGTAACACATAGTTTTGCTTTACTGATGCAGACAAATTGTTCTTGTCCTGGACCACTGAAGTTGATATCTTGGGGGTGTGTCGTTCGCCAGTCATAGTGCCACCCTGGCCGACAGATAAATATTTAATGATAGTGCTCGCCACTTCAATGTGCGGTTAAAATGTATAGTTAACGCATAAAGTGTTAGCTGTTCACGGTCCTGCGAAATGAAGTGGCACAGTAATGGCCTTACAGAAGCAGTTTTAATGGCAGTGCTGCTACCGCACCACTGGCCCTTTGCGCATATTCACTCCCGGGCTATTTGCAATGCTAAGCAATTCATTATGCAACGGGCTTAGAGCGAACGTAGAGGCACAGGCCCGCTTATTATTCGGCGGTGTGCACTCCTTTTGTCCTTTTTTACCCTGTTACGTCCCGTTATCACCCAAGGTCACTAAAATTGATTTGAATCCGCAGTGCGCTCGAGAATTTCCAGCAGGTTTATTTTAATTGCAGTTGGGTAATATTCATTGGACTTTCTCCGCAGGCAATCATTTTTTGATTTGGTGGACTTTATTTAATTACCTTCTCCAAAGTAAAATGTATTTCCGTAAATCTAGAGACAACTTAATGGCTGATTTGACTGCTGCATGTGCAACATGGAGATAGATTCCTATAAATGTAGTTTTTAAAAAATCATTTCATGTTGTATTATTTTATGTTTAATATGTAATATTCATTCATCTATTCATTATGTTTCAGTCAGGCAGAGTTTAATCCTAATCGATGCGAATGAAATTGGATAGGCCAACAGCTGTTTTCACACAGATCATCTAAACCACTGAAGTCATGCGAACAGACCAACCACTGATTCACCGTCACTCAATACAAGGCGCCAGCGACAGAGGAATAAGTGAAAAAGGAAAGGAGAAACCCGCACCCCCCCTCTCTCTCTCTCTCTCTCTCTCTCTCTCTCTCTCTGCTGGCAAGCGTGCGGTGAAGGAAAACGAGGAACATATCTTCAGGTCTCGCTTGTCAGAACCAGACCGGCAGAAAGGTAAAATCTACGCGGAGAAGGTATCCGTCAAAAGAGACGCTCGCACTTCACCGAATTCGTCATCATCTTGGACACTATGCAGGTAATTTCAGTAGAACCAATGGTAGGTGCTTGTAATTTTCTATGGTGGTGTACCGGTACAGAATTCAAGTTTTAGGAACTGATATAGGTGCTGCCCGGAATGTTAAACAACTCCAACGATGTAAGAAAGTTCAGACCCTGTCGCACAGATTTTCATTGGAGTAGTTTAAGAACGAATTCATTTGCGCATCTTCATTCGGTTAAGGGCACGCACACTCCTCTTAGAAAATATTCCCGGGTCTGAGCTGAGATTAGCTGAGTTATATAATCTTACCGTTGCAATAGGTTGTAAACCCTTGCGCGCGCTTTTCCCGTTGCATAGGCATCCGCGATCTACTTAAGTGCATACACGATTATATCTTGTACAAAATCACTCTTTTTTTTTATTTGATTTGAATTAGGATTTCACTCATAGGCGGCGAAAACTCGTTGCTTCCCCCAACACGAAACGCAGATCGTCACTCTGTTTGAATTAATTCTATTTTAACTTCTTAAAACCTATAGACCAATAGTTGGGTCCGTAAAATGCAGATGTTGTATTTAAACCTGTGGAACTTCAGGCATGTTTTAAATTTGAGAGGAGATCCCACGGTTTCCAACAATCCCAAATATGTCCAGCTGAGTTAGAGGGAAATGTGCTAAAAATCATTTACAAGATCAATATATTTTCTCATCGATGCAATGCTGTGGTTTCAGTGAAGCTCTGCAACCAGCGGATACAGAATATGCATGTGAAATTATCCTATAATGTAAAAAAAAAAAAAGCTTTTTTAGAATCTGCCTCAGGGAAAACTTAAGTGAAAAGTTTGAGTTTAAAGGATTAAAAATGTAAATAAAACATTAACAACTTTAATGAATAGTCTACATTTATTGTCATTGCACAATTCTTATGGTCTTGAGGCTTGCTTTCAGTCCAGTGGGCTGTGGCTGCATCATTACTGCTGGAGTGGATAACCAGGGGTAGGTCACCCCAGGTCATGTGTAGTTTGTGGGAAGGTGAACATGTACCCTGCAGATCAAACAGCAGGTGTCCTGCTGTCAATGAGGAATCTGTTGGTTCACTTCCATTCAGTTCAGGGAGGTATTGTAGTAATGTGTTGATTTTAGACGGGGTAAATTCAACGAGGCAAATTCAGAGGGACTATTTGTGCTCTGTTCAATTATGCATGTTTTGTGTGTTCATGCAGCTCTCTCTTAGAAAAAGGTCCCTAGTGGAACCTTGTGGCTCCATAGAACAGCCTATGGAGAACCCAGCCGAGTTTAAAGGTTCTTTTAGAGGAAAATCTGATTCACTACTATGAATGAGGGTTCAGTGAGGCACTGAAGGGGTTCCTCTACGAGCCAAATAAAAAAAAAATGGAAAGAACCTTTTTTTTTGAGTGTGTACACTGTTGTTAAAATCACCAACATAATTGATGTATGATTATAGAAGTCTGAATTTAGAATTCAGACAAATCCTTAATAGGCTCGGTCAGATGCTTTGATCCATTATGAAAACGCATGCTATCGTCATCTGGAGGACATTATAGAATAGTTTTTCTGATTATCTTTGCGAACCGAGAAGAGGTTTGGTAAGCTATTTAGAATCCATAGATTCAATCTTTTTTCTTATTATCTTTGTGAATCGAGAAGAGGTTTGGTAAGCTATTTAGAATCCATAGATTCAATCTGGGTAAAAACATTTACTGGATTCTCTTTGCATCTCCTTGCTGCTCCTCAGTGCGCATTACCTCATTATCAACACATTATCACCTTCAAGGAAGTGCGAGAAGGAAAATGTAATAGTGCGGTCAGATCTCGATATGCCTGGTCATCGATACAGTACCAGCAAACTGAATTTCAGGCCACCTGTGATTTGGATAGAACAAGGAATGAGTGCAGATATGGACATTTAATAAAGTAATGCAGTTGAGCTTACATCGGGATACTTACCGGCCCACCAAATCTAGCCCAACGCCCATTGTCATAAAAGCCTATGAAAGCAGGAGCACTGACCTCAGACCAGTTGTCCCTGCCCTCCTCTAAACCACTTCCATTATGAGTGACAAACATAAAACTGATTCTAGATCAGGGCTCTTACTTGACGATGTTTTATGCATATAGGCCATCGCTGTCTGTGTCATATGCAGACAACAAACTTAACAGCTAGGAACACAAGCAAATATTAATTGTTTAGTACAGCCACACTCATGCCCATTTTTTTTTTTTTTTTTGCGACTAACATCAGAATCCTGTGAATCGAACAAGTTTTCCATGGAAGCAAAAATTTATGCATTGCCTCTCTGTGAGCATATTGTTGAATAGCGTCAATATGGCAGGCAATCTCAACTGTTAAAATAAGTTTTTCTAGCACAACGATGCCCGATAAGACTAGCCTCTGACGCGCAGTAGCCGCTTCGTGCGAAGTCAGCCGAAAGCTCGGCCTGAAAGCCTGTTATTTTAAAGTTAACAGGAATGAACTGTAAATTGGCTTGCGGGAGATTAGAACGCAGATATTTTTGGTTCATATAAAAAGTCTGAGATAAATGTCTTTCCCTCTTTTTTGCGAGGTGAAGAAGTCCGCGGGCATCAGGTCACCTTTTTCTTGTCTCTTTCACACACACGTGCACACACACACACACACACACACACACACACACACACTGGCACACACACAGCCGTAGCTTAGAATTGTAGGTCTGGGGAAAGAATATTCGCCTGACTGCCTTTAATGAAACATGGGCCTGTCGCACTGCTAGCAACTGCTACGCACTCCATACAATCAGAGCGATCGTTTGCCACAAGCCTCGTCACACTATCTTGTTCAGTGCAACGGAAATACTGTGCTTGAAAAGAACAGATTCTGTCATATTTTAAGTCTCTTTGACAAGATCTCATTATAAATTCATTCACTGCCATATAACATCATGTAAGGTAAATCTCCTCTTTGCCATTTTGGAGTCGAGTGTGGACCTCTCAACAGGTTGTTTTACAGTAACGTTATTCTTGTTATTTGCAAAACTGCGTTTTGGGCTGCCCACGCAAAGACTGTGGAAAAGAGGCAGTTCATTAAAAAAAAAATCACAAGACAATGTAGCCTTCATTCATACGCTCGGGGTCAGGAACAGGTCCTAGGGGAGACAGACAGGCAGTCATTAATAATTTGGCGTGTCTGGAGTCGCGTGTAACCCCAGCTTCAGAGAGGAAAGCAAAGCGATTGCATGGAGTCTGATCTGATAATCACACATCAGGTCAGGAAACATACTCCTCCTTCACCTCTGTCCACATAATGCTGCTCTCACATATAAAAATATCACTCTTCTTTTATCGTGTACCGTAGCTCATGATGCTGGACTCTGTGGTGTCGCCGAACTGTACTGCTGTTGGTCAAGGCAAGACAATTCACTTTAAATAATTACATTAAAGTTATATAGTTGTGGTGTTTATTTTAAGTGACTAATTGTTGAATAGATTAAGCAGTGACAAACCACCCTGGTGCAATGTGGGGTCTACGGTCCTGATCAGAGGTGTTGTGCTGATCTTATTGTGGCTCCGGGCGAACTTGAACCAGCAACCTTCTGAGTTTTTGTTATTCAACCTGTCCGCTGCTGACAGACCACTCCAAAGTCAGAAACTCTTCAGCTTCTGTAAGTCTTGAAGTTTGGTGACCTATGTTCGCCAGAATGTAGACTGCCCCGTGGCAACACGTCTAAAACAATGAGTGAATTGATGAATGAGATTTGAGCTGTTCCTTGCTGTAAAATATCCGGTGTTAATTCAGCTCTTACTTAGAGCGTGGTAGTTAATCAGACACCATATGTGCTCTTTTTTGTGACTGGCTACTGGCAATTTTTGCTGTGATATAACTTATCATTATTAATGAATTGCACTGCCACTCCACAGCAAAAAGGTTGTGGGTTCGAATCCAGCCTGGGCCCTTTCTGTGTGGAGTTTGCATGTCCTCCCCGTGTTTGCATGGGTTTCTTCCAGGTACTCTGGTTTCACTCACCCAGAAAAACAAGTATTATAGGAACACTCCTACCAGTGTCCCTGATCAAGGAACTGGCTGAAGAACCGGAGTTGGTTCCCGGGTGCCGCTCTGTGGCTGCCCACTGCTCCTAACAATAGGATGGACAAATCACCCCATGGGGTTCAATAAAGTCTATCTATCTATCTATCTATCTATCTATCTATCTATCTCGTAGGTTGATACTATTCATTTTAATTACAAAATCAGAACAGTGAGTTAGAACTGAAGATAGACACTCTTTCTGGATGACGGCGCCTGTCACTGCAGACGCTCCTTCTGGATGCATTAGCAGTGCCCAAAGACTGTGCTGGCGGGGGGTGGGGTGGGGGAACGCGATAATTGGAACTCGGCTGCTTTCTATTACAGCACTCAAGTGCAGGACTCCCCGGAGCGTCACAGTCCCACCACAGTGGGGGTGCACTTATCGACATAAACTCCGGCAGACGCGCACAAGTCATCCACACATGTGAGCGAGCGTGCATCGATCAGTGGGCCTGCCCTTGCACAGACGTGTGCTGCTGTGACCTACACCGAGTGAGCAGTATGAACAGATGTCTGAATACACTGATTCCCACATGGACACACGTATGTACATACAGGCGGGCGTGATTTCCCATCGGTGCGCAGACATGCCAAGAGATGCGCAAATATTCTCACGTGGCTGAGGACGTGTATGAACTGACTCATAAACACAAATGTAGACTTACGCAGACACACAAACACAGGCTAACACAGGCTTTGAAGTACAGACACGCAAACAGACTGACGTAGACTCATTAACTCAGCCATACTAACATAAATTTACACAAATGCACAAACTGACCTACACCAACACACAAATACAGACTAATACAGGCTCGAAAATACAAACGCACAAACAGACTCGCTCAGGCTCACAAACTCAGGCACACAAACACATACTTTCATTGACTCACAGACACACTCTTACACAGACTTAGACACATTAAAACAGTCTGAGACTCTCAAATACACAAATACAACAGTTTAACACGGGCTAATGCCTGCACACCAACACAGACTTGCACAAACACAGATTGTGATGGTGGTGAAGTCCCTAACAAACTGCCAGTAGTAGGAAGGCAGGTGCAGGAAACCCCATAGTGTGAAGGACAAGCTAATCCCTCCCTGCAGCCACTTTAGCTATGTCGGTTAACACCCCTTCTGCACCAATGGCATGGCCCAAGAAAGATGTGTCCTGCAGGAACAGGTGACTCTTCTTGGGATGATGGCACAGATTAGGCTGCCGGATTGCATGGAAGACATCTCTTTGGTTAGCCAGCGCACTCTCTGCTGCATGGGCAAGGAGGTCATCTAAATAAACAACTCAGGGGTTCTGGAGAATGTCAGCCAGGACCCTCTCAATCGGGCAATTGAAGGTGGCAGGGTCGTTGCAGAGGCCGAAAGGCATCACTTTGAACTACAACAACCCTTGGCCAATAGAAAAGGTGGTCTTGGAGCACGGCTTTGGTGTCGTCTCCACCGGCCAGTAGCTCCTGTAGCTCCTGCCGCTGGCATCTCTTATCAGCCTGAAGGCCCTCACAGGTCCTTGGGCAGACGTTATCGACAACCTGCTTGGTTTTGATGAATAGATGTTTGTGTAATGTTGATGACCCGGTGACCCCCTTGGCCTCTGGTGGCTGTGTAGACGACCCTGTGGCTGGTGGTGGTGATGCGTTGGACCCTCTAACTGGCCTCAGTGACATGGAGGCAGTTCACAGCTCATCTTTACCAGTGATGTTGAGTGCCACGGTCTCAGTACCCAAGTCGAGTGGAGCTCTGGTACGTCTTCCACATTGCCAGTAGGCCCAGCCCAATGATGCAGGGTCTTGTATATTGGCTAACCAGAACTGGTGGTCAACAATTTGGCAAGCAACAGTCACCTGGGGAGATCCTTTTCTTTGAATCTCAGTGTGTCGACTAATGACTGCAGTTATACGAAGCTTCGTGGGTCTCCAGACCCCTCGTCTCAGGTCATTCTTCCCCCTTTTGGTTTCCTGGATGGACCAGAGGAACTGCGGACCCCCTGTTGACCATGCAGGGCTCTGCGTGGGGTGCCACTGAGGTTGTGGTGCAGGTACAGTCCATACGTCTGGCCCCGATGGCCGAGTAGTTTTTGTGACTTTAGAGAGGAGGGGTTGCTTCTGGGTGGCAGTTCCCTCGTTGTAGAGGTATGTCCCTCTATTTTGACATTTTCCAGGGTGCTTGGCTTTGTGGAGACTGTACCGGGCAGTAACTTGCAACGTGGCTCATCTTTCACCATTGATAACATCCTTTTGTTGATTGCCAGTTGTTCCTCTTTTTCTCCATTATGGTTGTTATGGAGATGCAGTGGCGGTTTGTGGACCACTTTTTCATTGTTGCCTCTTACCCGCCCAGGCATCAAGGAGATCTCTGATTTTGGCACATGGGCTCACCCTCTTTTCTTCAGCGGCTGACAAGCTTGTTTTGTTGTTTTTGTTATGTTGTAAATGTGTCAAAAATACCATTTGGTGTATTCTCATGGAAATATGAAGCTGTCTTTTTTATCAGAGAGGCTGAGAAATTGCATGGTCCTGAAGCAAACTTTTATGTAAGAAGATTTTGTCGCAAACCGATTAACATGAGAAGTAACTGTGAATGAACATTCCTTAATTGATGATCTATTAAATGTGAACTAATCAAGCAAGTCATAGTGACTTGATTATTTGTTAATGGTGAGCAACAACAATTGAAGAGCCTAGTCCTAAAAGGACTTCTGTCACATTTTCCCACACCATGAGCTAAGAATGAGAAAAGTCATTTTTTTCAATTTCCTCAACGAACATTTTGTTACTTAAGCACTTTTAGCACTGTGGTCTTCAATTAGTAGATTTTGTGGATCTCATTTATATTCAGACCCCCTTTTCTCTCAATAGACATGTTTCAACTTAAATACTACAAGTAACTGGGTCTTCAATTCATGATACATCCTGCATTAATTCACGCATTAAATCATCACGAATCATGCGTTTGTTGAGCATTACCTAAGCAAGTGATTTGTTCTGCTATTATAAAGTGTGACAGAGCTGTCATTGCACTTTTTTGAGTGTTCGATGAACGTGTGGAGGTAATATCATGATTGTTTATTTTTGGATTTTGACACTGCGTTTGATTAAAGAAGAAAGCCTCTCTCCCTCTGCGCCTGTCTCCCGTGTATCCTGCGCAGCCACTGCGCTGTTATGCGCATCAGTTTTTCTGGAGATGTCTAAAAATGATATTTCTGAGTTTCACTGGTCTGGTGTTCCAGATAAGAGTTTTGAGTTTCTTTCATTATTTATGGAAGCTCTGATGTAGGCTTGCTTCTTCAAAAGATCAAATTAAGGCAGCCGAGTTGATATCTTAGCGAAAGTTTGAATGACAGTGTGCCAAGATGATTTAAAAAGTACAGTTTGTTAGCTACATTGAATAGAGGAGGAAAGGAATTTTGGTTCATTTCAAAGTTGGAGGTCTGTATTCGGGGATTATTGAAGAGGGAAGGTATAATATTTGACTGCTTGGTTTTATCAAACAGAGATTTACGAGCTGTAAAGTAAAAGATTTATTGTATTGGAATAACGACTATATGCTCTACGTTGTATATGCGTACTTCATAACCATAACATCAGAAAAGCAATGAGATGATCCTGACCTGGTGCAGGAAAAAATTTCTGCTCGTTCTGAAATGCACCAGTTTGTGATGATAGAGATATAATGTGAGTAATGCAATATACGTACATTACCTGACGTAGTTTACGGTGTCATTGACTCGAACAAGCGTATCTGCCACCCAGTCATCTTCATTCATCAGATTAGTTTTGTTCAGGGGACATATTTCCTGTAATATTAATATTTCACTTAACAAACCAGCTCCGAAAGGATCCCACTTGCAGTAAAAGATGAAAGAGCTGAGTGCATTAAAGTAATCTGGTGATTACACTAATCCAGGGATCTCAAATCTCATCCATGGAGGGCTGGTGCGGATGCTGGTTTTTGTTAAGACGCAACACTAATACACCTGATTCTGCTCATTGAGGTCATGATTGCACTCCTTGATTACATAAATTAGTTGAATCAAGTGTTGCAGCACAGGGCTAAATAAAAACCTGCGCCACACTGTCCCTATGCGGATAACATTCGACGCCCCCGGATTTATGTCTGTAATGACCAGATTACTTTCATTCACTCGGCTCTTTCATGTTTCAGTGCCAGCGGGATCCTTCCGGTTTGTTTAGCGCTATATTAATAATACTTCCTCTGAACTAATTACTGTGATAAATTTTCTTTTGAAATGCATTACCCAACTGCACCATTATGACAGTATAATCTTACTTGCAGGGCATCACGGGTAGACTGCAGTTAGAAGCATCAATCCATAAAACTTCGGTGTCTTAGGAGGAACTGACACAAGCAGAATGGTGCAGCGATGAGTCGAAGTTTGGAAATGTTGCTGTTGCTACGAAAACGAATGAACAGCCGCTCAGAAAATGTCCCAGAAGACTTCAAACCGCAATAAATAAATGCCTTATTATTGAACATTCGTTCGTTCCTGAGATCTGTCTGCGAGTTTGTGGGTGGACAGCCCAATTATTTTTAAATTCACATTGATTTTATTTCAGAGCAGAGGGAGAGCTGAGGAAGCCTTGTGCTGTTTGACTGCTGATGTATTAATGAAAGGGGGCTCAGATGGAATTGTCCACTGTACGTTCTCGTTAGTAGTGGCTCTGGTGCGGATGGCAGAAAAAAAAACGTGGTGTGCTTATGAGGTGGGGTGGGGGTGGGGGTGGGGGCGGGGGCGGGGGTGGGGGGCAGGGGCAGGCTTGTTACAGGCCTTTTTAATTTGCTTAATTGGACTGAGCAAGTGTGGATTAACTGTACGAAGTGTGTGCAAGTTTTTATGGGTGTTTGTCTGCACAGATGTGTGGACGCTTGTTGTGTTCACATGTGTTTAAATGTTTGCCTGTTTGTGCGTTTGTGAGCATATCCTTGTCTTAAAATTGTCTGCACAGGTGTTTACCTTTAGTGTGTTTGATATTACGTGTCGAGATGCATATGGATAAATTTACAGTATATGCATGTATTTGGCATGCATGCATCTCTTAATGGTATGTGCGTGTGTGTGTGTGTGTGTGTGTGTATGTGTGTGTGGGGGTGTTTGTAAGTGTGTGGTATTTGTGTGTGTATGTCCATGTGTGATATGGGTGCTTGTGTGTGTGTGCTATGTATGTATATGTCTGTTTGTATGTCTATGTGGTAGATATTTTTTGCGCGTGTGTCTGTGTGTGTACGTGTTTGTGTGTATGTCTGTGTGATAGGTATGTATATGTCTGTCTGTATATGCCTGAGTGGTAGGTATTTTTATGCGTGCGTGTCTGTGTGTGTGTGTGTGAGCGCGCACGCGAGTGTGTGTGTCTGTGTGTGTGTGTGTGTCGATGTGTGCATACGTGCGTTCGTGTGTGTGTGTGTGTGTGTGTGTGTGTGCATGTGTGTGGTACGTGCTCCATGCTCATATATGCTCATATACAGTACACGTTCTTCCCCCTCCTGTTCATCTCCCCGCAGTTCTGATTCTCTTTGATGTATATAAATATGATAATCAGATGTGCTTCACTTGAAACTGTAGCTCATAATGGGCTGTAATGTTCCTCAGAGGCACGAGCCCCAGGCTACGCACCTACATGAGGGTATTTCCTGAATGCCATTATAGCTAACGTGTTATGCTGGCTGTTATCCTGCAAATTATAATGTCATCAACCTGATTTTAAATGAAAAACATTCAGGAGATAATCCTGTACAACGTACAGAGTGTTTCAGCCATTTCTGTGGACTGTTTAATAAAAAGGCACAACTTTTCAGCTTGGCTTGTGAGGTTCAGCCACTCTTTTTTTTTTTTTTTCCTGACTGAACTGTGAACCTTTTTTCCTTTCTGACCATTTTTAATTGCTTATTTTTCAAAGCCTTCTAGCCTATTAAATCTTTTTTTTGCTCTAGTGGGGAAACGAGAAGTTAAGTAAAGGAAGGGAAGATGAGGGCGATCAGATAAGTGTGATTCAGGGAGATGAAAATGTGCTTGTTCCTTCAGTTGTCATTTCAAAATGATATTAGTTATGAATGTTTCCTGGAGCTGGACATTCTAGGCTGGAGAAACAGATTTAAAGGTCAGTTATACCATATTTATGCATCCCAGACAACATACTTCCATGAAGGATCAACTCACCATTCCCTGATTGACTCACCTTTTGGAAAACTCTCCGTCCTTTATCCTTACTTGTTTAATGGATTGGGATTTCCTTTAACCCTCGACACCCAGCTTGTACAAAACGAAACATGACTGCTCTGCCCAAGTAAATTAAGATCACATATCCAATTCAGATATGCTCGAAGTTTTAATTAAATTCTGAGTTAACCATAGCATTTCAAGGTATGAAATGGGAAAATTAAATGTTGCTTTTACATTTCAGCACAAGTTGGATGCATTTATTTACAGAAAAATGTAGCCTATTTTACATATTGAGTGCAAATGTTCAGAGTTGCATGATCAGTTTGAATTTGAATCTTTGCTGAAGACCTTGATTCGTAGAATGCAGTGTGTAACTGCTCAGTTGTAATTAAAGCCTGCACCTACACTGGCCCTTTCTGCATATGATTGAGGACCCCAAGGCAGTGGAAAAACACAGAAAAATCTGTATGCGGGCAGAGGAGTCAATTTACATAATACGGACATTTCTGAATGCGAGCGCGAAAGGTTTAAGCCGTCTTCAGGGTAAAAATTTCGAATTTTTAAAAAAATTTTCAATATTTTTGATTTTCACATAAACTAAATAAAATAAATAAAGGAATACAGTGAGATGCCAGTAAACACCAAGATTCTATGTTTTTCCTCTGCCTCAATTGTTACTTGTGACTTTAAATGCAAATTACCGGAAATCAGAATTTTGACTGATTTTCAACCTTGTGGCATTCATATAATCATTAATATTCATCTGATTGACTTGAAATTTGGACTGAAGTTGTAACTGTTGGAGATCTATGAAATAACTTAGGATGTTTTAGATAGGGGCATCCCTAGGGGGTTAATTTTGTAAATGAAGCAAGTTGATGATAGCGATTTTCATTATGGTTACATAACAGAGCTTATTAAATATTCATAAATGTTTCAAACAAAAAAAAAAATCCTATGTAATTTCATAGAACTCTCTTGAACCTTTCATATGGGACTAATTTGAGTAAAACCTGACCATGGGTTATTGAAATATCAGTGCCACAAAATATTTTCAGATTTTGTCATTAAAGTGCCGTTTCCATGGCAACCATGTAAATTTTTATCAAAATACTACATTTTATGAGGTTAAAATCATGTTGAGTATGTTTATTTCTTAGTTTTTACATTATTATGGTTATTTCTACTCTTTACCCTGAAGACCCCTTAATGATGATGGACCTCGATTGTTATTTGGGGGAGATGCAAAGACTAAAAGAATTGAAGTGTAAAATGTTAAGTGACCGTTTGGAATGAGCCCCGTGTCGCTGCTTGAGGTCCGTTACAAATAAACAGATTCAAATCAATGCAATTAGTGCGAGTTTAGGGAATGAGGAGTTTCGTATAGGTATCTTGAGCAAGGATACACAATAGCATCCTTTAAGGAAGTGTTTTTTTCTGAACGCGTGTGATAGAAGAGAGCAGCAAATAAACCTCTCCCCCAGCTGCCACGCTTATAACCGACGTCTTATCAGCATGTGCAGAAACGACAGCGTGTCATCATGCTAATTCAGCATCATTGGATTCCACCATCGGCATCTCCTTCTGCAGCTTATTATTTTATTTTTATTTATTTATTTATTTTTTTAATTTAACCTTTATTTAACCAGGCGAATCATTGAGAACTAGTTCTCATTTACAATGACGACATAGCCAAGAGGCCTCGGCAAGAGCACATAAGCACATGAAAGGAGCACATAAAATCAACATAGTCAACACACAACAAAACACGAAGCAAAGATGGCTACAAGCAACATAGGAGATGGAACAGGCAAAAAGGCAAAAGTACATAAAAAGCGAGTTACAGGGTATTATTCATGGAGTTTTAAAGGCGAAGAGAGAGGGCTGGGGTGATCAGCAGGTACAGCAGTCAACAATGATCTTTTGCAGATTTTGCTTGAACATATTAAATGATGTAAAGGCTGTAAGTTTACGCGTGTCCTGCAATTTATTCCAATCGTGTGCGGCAGCAAAACAAAATGAATTACGGCCAAGGCTAGTACGGACCTTAGGGATGGATAACATAATGAAATCAGTGGGTCTTAAGCGGTCAGTACTGCCAGTAATGTGCAAGAGATTTGAAAGGTACTGCGGCGTCATTCCAAGGATGGTTTCATAGACCAACTACAGCCTGTAGCCGGCGCCTGGTGAGGGAGGGCCAAGCCACCAGTTTCTTGAGAATACAATGATGGGTGGTGAAAGGTGCGCCGGTGGCAAAGCGAATTGCTGAATGAAACAAAGAGTCGAGCTCACTTAGGGTGCCTTTAGATGCCATCTTATTGATTGTGTCCCCATAATCAAACATAGGAAGGGTAGTCATTTTCACGAGTGCATGTTTGGCAGGGTGTGTAAATGAGGCCTTGTTACGATACAGAAAGCTAAGTCTGCTCGAAGGTTATTGATGCGTGTGTTATTAGCCTTATGAAGTGAGAAAGGCTACGGAAAGGTACTAGAAAGACACTTTGTCTCTTCTTTCTGCCCTCAGTCTGTCTCCTCTCCCTCTTCCTGGGATCGAACTGATCGTATGGACCTCTCGGGCGATGAGAGAAACTGCCCCTGTTTGTGAAAAGTGCCCATCTCCACAGAGAGGAGCCGCCGTTTAAAAGTTTGACGTGTTTTGAGCCGAGCGATTTTCGCCCCTTCTGTTCTCGTGTTCGGCGTCATGGGAGACGGGGTGAGACGGTGGGCCATTGGTCCACATAGAGCCAATCAGGAGGAAAAATGGAGCGTGTATTGGCTTTGAGTCTGGATCAAGTGGCCGGTCGTGCTGTGTTGGGTAGTGGGCTGGGAGGTAGGAGGGGGTGGGTGCAGGGGAGGGCAGCTGATTGGTGGAGAGCTCCAGAGTGAGGGAGAGGTGGAGAGGGTTTTGAAGGACAGGATGAAGGGAAGAGCAGGAGAAAGAGAGTTAGAGAGAGAGAGAGAGAGAGAATTAAGGGGATTGGGAAGGTGAAAGGAAGGACACGAAAGAGCTGATGATGGTGACTATGGAAAAGCGAAAGACAGTTACACCCAGAGGTCCGGACGGGCTCAGCCTCGCTGGAGATAACAGGGGTTAAGCTGGCTAAAATTTGTTAGCCTCATCGCTCTTTAGCGACCAACCCTGGTCAGCCAGATGCATGTATCTGTTTGAGCAAATTGTACAGTGACAGCGTTATCCTCGATCAGCAAGGGCGGCGTGTGATTGGCAGTGCGATTGCATAGGGTAAAGAGGAGAGGGCCAATTGAGAGGTGAATTAGTGGAGCCGCATGCCTCAATATCTTCCTCCTGAGTAATGGGAGCAGGTCGCTGCGGGGGACTGAACAGCTCAGCTGAGTCAAGGGCGGAGAAAGGGGGGAAAACCCAAAAAAAAGACAGGAAGAAAAAATAAATCAATACAAGGAAGGAAGTGGGGTATGTAGCCCCCTTTTTGATGTTTAGTTCTGTTCTGGAACCCCCTGCAGTCTCTGGCTTTGTAACTGTGGGCGTGGTCAATATCCCTTTTTTTTTTTGCTTGTCAGTTAAGCAGTGTGGGCGGGGTCAGATGGGTTAGCTTTGGGTAGGGGCTGGGACTGTGAGAGCTTGGGGCAGATACATCATCATTCGGTGATATGCTGCTGTGGAATTTGCCATGTTATTATATTTATTTTTGCGAATGGGCTGGCAGTTGTCCAGACTGCGAGCTCGGATTAGCGGGAGCTTCAGCATGCTGAGAGGGAGAGTGAGATGGAGGGGGGGAGATGGGGGTGGGGGGAAGTTACGGTGCTAAAAATAACCTCCACATATCTCCGCGGCGATAGCGCGATGAGACGGGGCCTACGCCGCTGAGAGAGGGACCTTCGTCACGCGTGATTAATTAATGGAGCAGCCTGTGATTGACACGAGGGATATGCATTTAATCTTCCCGTTTTTTTTTTTTTTTTAAATTTTGCCCGCACTATATCAGTTCCCAGTATCTTCTGCCCAAAGCTTTGTTTTCTCTGCAGGAAGAGAATGAAACTGATTAGGGTAAATTACATTAGAAAAAATGGTGTTTAGCTCTCCTCCAATATCTCTCGGTAAAGGTAAATAATGAGGACGTCTGACGTTCATCTGTGTCAGATGCTGTGGGAAGACGCTATAAATACACGCGTTGTGAGTAGTGTTGAATAATTGATTATTCAGCGTGTAGCTGCATCGATGCCCCTCGTAGCACTGCAGCCTGTTTTTGAAATTCCCTCGCGGTCGAGTCTGTTGTCAAAACAGACTTCTGAAGAGAGGCTCGGGGCAGCAAAAGAACCACAGAAGAAGTGAGGCGGGAGGATTAACAGCTGCTCGGGGTCTTTGCATTCAGTGGGGGATTTTGGGGGTTGTTGGGTGTCTTTGCTGGCGTTTGCGGTTATTGAGGGGTCTGTGCAGTTTACGGGCATCAGCGCTGCAGAACTAGGGATGAGGAAACACTAAGATTTGTTACTCAGATCGACAGTCCGGGGTCTAACCGGTAATCAAGGCAGTGCAGAGTGGGCAGGGCAATGACGGTGGGCTAGCAGAAGCCAGGCAGCGGTGAAAAGGATCAAAGGAACAGACAAAGAGTAATCTGTGATCCAGTCCTGGGTGGAAGCCAAGGAGTCAGTCCGAAAGAGAACGGGTGCACAGAGGAGAGGAATGTTGGGGCTCGGGCAGGCGAAGGCAGGAGACCTGGAGTGACACACTGACGAGACTACGGGGGAAAGACTGGAACTAGAATTTGAATTCTTCAAGTCGATCAACAAAACAAAACAAAACTGAAACTGACAGACAGCCGAAATGCGGGGAAAACTAATTAACGGAGACACAGGACATGACAGTTGGGGTGTTTTTGCAGTTGTTTGAGGATATTTGTAGTGGTGGGGTTTGTTTGCCACGTTGAGACGTCTTTTTCAAGTCCCCTTCATGAAGAGAACTGGTGTGCTTGGTGTGCAGCAGAGGCCAGAGAATCAGGCCTCACATAAATAATAATGCAATATCACAGGAATAATAACACTATATAACATGAATCATCACTAAATATCACATGAATAATAACACAATATCACAGGCATAATAACACTATATCACATGAATCATAACTCAATATCACATAAATAATAACACATATCATAGGAATATTAACACAATAACCCACAAATAATAACACAATATCACATGAATAACAAGACGACAGTGTCATCACTATCCCCTGTCACAATCAAGGGCCATAACTCTGCAAAAACTCTGCTTCAACATCCATTTTTGAACTCAATGTAGATCACGACTAGCTTATTAAGCATACAAAATTTGACCCATGTAGCTGTCATAGTTCTTGAGGTAACTTGTCTCCATTGATAGCCTGACGGACAGAAGGAAGGACAAACTGACGGACGAATCTCAATCCTATATTCCCGGCACCAGTTCATGGCAGGGGATAATAATGACACAATATTACATGAATAATTATACAATATCAGATGCGTGATAACACAATATCACATGAAACATAATACAGTATCACATGGTAATAGAGCTGTGAGCTAAAAACATCAGCAAATATTTGAAGTGTTTATTTCCAATACGCAATATATCCATTTTACTCTTTTTCAGTAAATCAGCTTTTTCTATTTTGGCACCTATTGCATTTTATAGAGAAACACAAACTTTGACCATGAAAAAATACACCTCATAATATGAATTTCTAAAAACAGAGTTTTGCACCATCTGTAAGAAGCTTCGGGCTACTGCTCAATGGTATTATCTCAATTTTTGCAATT
This sequence comes from Gymnothorax javanicus, assembly GCA_029692085.1. NCBI lineage: Eukaryota > Metazoa > Chordata > Actinopteri > Anguilliformes > Muraenidae > Gymnothorax > Gymnothorax javanicus. The sequence goes on from CM056194.1 coordinate 85,408,927, forward strand.
TTGGCACTTATTGCGTTTTGGAAACGAACTCTTAATTTGTTCCCTTTGGAACTCTGTTAGTATCCTTATCTTGCCTTGGAGAATTACCAAGGAAAGCGCTGCTGATTAGACCTCTTTTAAATGCAATGACCTGCGTAGGTAATTCTGATGCTGTGATTTAGAGCATTCCGAGTTGAAGCCATTTTTCAGTGGTGCCTCGGATATCTTGTCCATCCCCTGAATACTTAAAGACATTTTCATGCGGTGATTCAGAATTGATGAGATTAAGTGTATTTGGATTTCAGCTCGTCTCTACAGAGCTCCTCTCTTACAGCTGTATAAATCCTCTGTTCCCCCTGTACTTCTCTCCACTCCAGCTTCATTTCACTTTTTCTGGTCACAGTCTGTCCCCTCTTCTGAGTTTCCTCACACCAGGACAAAACAGCTTTTTGAAGCTCATGAAGTGCTGTTTTGTCTGACTGGTTTGGATATAGATTGATTTAATTTTGTCTTGATTTTTAGAGCTGTAGGTCTGTGGTTATTAGTAACTATCCTACCAAGTGTCTTTCTGTCTGTGTCACAGAGCTTCAACATCTGGTCAGTTCTTTTTGTTGTTGCTGTTATTTAGTTTGTGTTGTCAATTATTTCCCCAAAACTGAGTTTTTCAGGGATATTTTGGATTCGCCTTGGATGCTGCTTTCACCTCTGTGGATTTGTCACATTTGCCTGATAAAAAAAAAAAAGTTTTTATGGGAATTGCATGAAACTTCTCTTGATTCTTTGGTGCATAGAAGAAAGACGCAATTGTTTTGTGTGACCCCATGACCTTTCCTGCAGTGCTACTACGTTTACATTTCCAAATGTAATACCTCAAACAGTTCTGATGTCAATTTTCTCACTCTTCTCCTGATCAGTTCTAGTGCAGAGAGAAGGGCTGTTACTGATGTTAGCCACCCTGTGACCTGTGCTGTAGCGCCACCACCAGGCCAAACTTTAATTTAAAAAATTAGCTATAACGCTTTCAGCTTGAATGGGAATCATGAGAAATCTGCTTTCAACATTCATGATGGATAGAGGAGGACGTTATTGACTGTGATGGTACGGTAATGTTTTCTGGAGCACTAATACTCGATCAAATTGAAAATTTCCGAATGAAGTGACTCAAGCGGTTTCAATGTGAATCATGTCAAATGTTCTGTGATTGTTCCTGGTGCACAAAAGTGACATTTATGACACGATGACCTTCCCTGTTGTAGCACTACCACTAGGCCACACTTTTCTTTTTAAAAAAGAATTACCTTGAGTTTTAATGAAAATCCTGTCAAATCTGCTGTCGAAAATTCCTGGTGCGTAGAGGAGGAACTTTATTTTTTTAGCGCTATTACTTCAACATTTAACATTTCCGAGTGCATTAAGGCAAACTGTTCTAATGGAAATTAGATCAACTTTTCTGTGGATATCCTGGTGCATTAATGAGCAATCCTAGACCATTCCTGTAGCGCCACCTTTAGGACCAACCCAACTCTTTAAAAAATTCAAGTCAAACAGTTCCTGTGGAAGTTGGGTAAAATTTGCTGGAAACACCCCTGAAGCACAGGGTAGTCCCCCTGTTGATTTTCTGAACCTTATACCCTTTCCTGTAGCGCCACCACTGGAGAAAACTATGAATTTCGTCTATGGGGAGAATGCTGTAGTTTTGGGAATATACCCTGCTGTCATCCACAAACAGCATTTGTCTAGTCTTCAACACGGCTCCTCCTGCCTCTTTGTATAATTCCTTTTTTGTGACCAACGTGCCTGCAATTCAGGAAACAACTCTTTTCTCCCTTTTGAACTCTGTTAGTGTCCTCATCTTGCCTTGGAGACTTACCTAACAAAGTGCTGCTGATTAGACCTTTTATAATTGGAATGACCTGTGTAGACGATTTTGTAATTTAGAGCATTACACATATTATATTAAAGACATTTTTCAGTGGTGCCTCGGATATCTTGTCCATCCCCTGAATACTTAAAGACATTTTCATGCGGTGAATCAGAATGGATAAGATTAAGTGTATTTGGATTTCAGCTGGTTTTTATACAGAGCTCCACACTGAAATCATCTCTGTTCTCCCTGTACTAATCTCTACTCCGTCCTCTTCTTACTTTACCTGCTCTTGGTTTCCCTCATCTGAGTAACCTCGCACTCGGACTGAACGGCTCTACAAACGTCAGCCTGTAAAACACACACATGCACATGCACGCTCACACACACGCTCACACACAAGTTCCTAGCACTTGCACAGACACATACTCACCCATCAGGGAGCAGAGCTGATTTGCTCACCTCCTGCATGATATGCACAGCTGGGGACTGGGGCTCTCGCTTGTAGGATAAGAGGTGGTGACAACCTTTGGGGCCCCATATGGGGAGGGGCCCGACAGTTTGAGAGGGGGCATGACTGACTGAGTGTTATGCGGCAATTTGTTCCATAGGATTGATCCCTATGCCCTACACCTTGTGAAGTCACTTCCCTTCATACTGAAAACTCTGAAGGGCAGCAGGGAGAAGGGTTTCCAAGTTGTCCTTTGGAATGCCCTTTGACCTATCTCGGGGCTGCCGCATTCTGTCTGAGCAAGTATAAACAAAGGCAGCCTACTGACGGGAGAACTGCTTTTACTGATCGTGTATCGGTTTCGCAGTGGCTGTATAACCAACTGCATAGCTTTCATAAGACAACAAATTTCCTCTGGTAAAAAAATAAAAATGTCAGTTAATAACTTGTGTTAGCCAGTCAACGTCAGCAAGCTATCAAGCTAGGTTCGTTAGCTTTCAGTCCACTAACTATCAGCCATCGTTGTCGTCATTTTCTTGAGTGACGTTGAGTTGCACACGTCATTAGGCTCGGGTCGTCGCCTCACTCGCCTGGCATTTTGGGAGCAAAGTGACCATCGCCTGCTCGCTTCGGAAATGACCTTTATGTAGGGCCCTGTGAAGTGATGAGTTTTACACACTTTGGATTGGAATGCCCTTCACTATGGTTGCAGTGGGCATGGCCAAAATGTTTTCTTTGAAGTGAACAACCCTAGCTTTTGAAATACAGCCTTAGTATGCTCAGCAGCATACTGCAAATGTGAGGGACCCCCGTGCTAGTCATGAGAGCCAGCCCCTCGCACAAAGAACGAAAGTTGTTGGCCTGTATAAATGTGGGATACAGGTGGACTGGGCGAGGAGCGGTCTGGGGAGTGAACACGAACCTTAGGCTACTACTCGTCATCTTCGTTCTATTAGAGCATATATAATGATGTTATTATTTTGATCTAATTGTTTCAAAATATTGCATAAGATTCCGGAGAGAGTTAAGTATTATTCTCTCAATATCAGTTGATGAGAAAGATGTCACGCGACTGAACATTCTTAGGCTCAGCCAATCAAAGAAGAGGAGAAGGAAATCTTATGGGTATTCATGATTCTGCATGAACTTGTGAGAGATTACCCAATCAGCATAGGACATGGTAACGTTATTAGCCTATTTTCAATCTCACACAGCCTGTTTTTCTGTTAATGTTCATTCAAACCCTCACTACAATTTGCTGACAACATGAAATTGCCCTGGTTAATAATGAGCCCAGACATGCAGCCAGCGTATGAGCTTCCATAACTGCCGGCTAAGTTCTGTCATTTAGGTTCTCTGCTGTTCTTCATTTTATCACATCATCATGTCAGTGTGAAAAGCGTTTCAAATTCAGGCCTCTTCACAAAAAGTTGATATTTTCTGTGATGGGGATGGGGCCTCCTCCATCCTGGGGTGGGGTTTGGAGGGGTGAGTTGTGGGGGTGTCCCGTATGCCAGCGTTTATACTCTGGGGCAATAAAAAATGGATGTTAACACACTGCGAATACCAGCAAGAGGAGGCATGAGTGCAATTCGATCAGTTTCGGCATGATCACAGTCTATGTTCCTTCTCAAGAGAGAATATTCAGTCCCACATTAAAGCCAAACCAGCTGAGAAACATTTCTCGACCTCTGATCAACTGTTAGAAGCCATCAAACGCAAATGCAAAGCAGACTGGTGTAGGATTGTTTTCATTAATCATTCAGAAATGGCGGTCAATGGTTATGGTAGGGTACGTTTGGACAGAAAGGGACACGGTGATGGAGCTATTCTGTATATTTTTAAATTAAATAATTATTGTGCTGTCAATGAATCAGTAATTGATATTGAATAACTCTGTAACTTTTTGACTTCGCAAAACCATAATAATTTTGTATTGCTTGGTATCAGCCACCAGATTCTCAGATTGAATGTTTTGATGAATCTGAAAAGGTTCTACCGTACTTGGATGCAAAATTACATGATTATGTAATTATCTGAGGTCTTAATTATCTTTTTATGAAAAATGAACCATCAAGGCCAACTAAGGAATTGATAGAACTTACAAACGATTATGGTCTATGTCAATTTGTATCTAAACCGACAAGAATAATGTCCCAAATGTGCAACTATCAATCCATTCTTGTCTTCGAATAAGCTTTTGTTCTTTTTTCTGATGTCGCACAGATCACCCTCAGCAACCAAAATATGGTCTTGGCTGCCCTTGGTAAAGGTAAACCTCTGAAATCTAATCATAAATACACTCTATCGCTTAATAAGAAAAACATAAATTTTAATGAGTTTTGTAAAGAATTACTGGCTGAATCCCAGAGCGAAGTTTTAAAAGAAACTGATGTTTGTGCAGCTTATGAAAAGTGGTGCACCTTCGTTAAAGGAAACTCAGATAAATACGGTCCCATGAACCGCAGGCGTGTAAATGGCTCCGTGGATGAATGATATTAAAACTCTCATGACAGATGGAGATAAAAGTAAAGCAACCGCTCAAAAGACAAAGTTACAGTCTAATTAGGATAAGTGTGAAGCTTTAAGAAGTCGTGCTGCATCATTTATTTGTAAATTTAAGAGAAAGTACGTACAGTTGCAATCAAAACCCCTTTATTCAACCCCTTTGCAAATTAGATTTACTGGCAAAATTTACAAACTTTCTGCTGTTTGCAATGAACAAATCAAACAAGAACAATTTAAATGGCTCAACGCAACAAATATTACAAATGGCTTCTCCAAATTCAACACAAAATGCTACTTTTAATGACTACTGCAGGCTCAAAATTATTCAACCCCTTCATGACAAGCATCTTTAATACTTAGTAGAAAATTCTTTTGCCGCTATGACCTGCTGGAGATGTGAGGCATGGGCAGGCCACAGCTTCTGGCAGCATTCCCAAGGAATCTTAGCCCAGTCCTCATGGACAATGGCCTCCAGTTCACTAATATTCTAGGGTTTGCATGCTGCAACTGCCTTCTTCAAATCCTGCTGTTGTGTCCTGTATATGGATGTTCTTACTACTACTGCCCCTAGAGGGCGCCTGTACAGTATATAAGGACATGCCGCCTAGAGGAGGCCGCCATTGTATGCAGCGCATCATTGAAGCAGGCTGCGGCCACACATGTTAGCTACCACGGTCTCCCTCGTTCATTGCTACGTCTCGGTCGACCATGACACTACAACTTGGCGACGATGTCGGTTTCGGTGCCCATGCCAGCGCCTTTTCTTCCGAATGTGGGTGAGCCTGTAATTCCGTTTATCCGTAAATCTTCGATAATTACCTGATTGTAATAAATGCGTCGGGGGACGCATGGCCTGATGCTAGGCTAAGAGCTGTGCTCCTTCACTGTCTCGGAAATGAGGGCCAGAGACTGTTTTACACATTACCGAACGTCGGTACTACTTTTGCACAGGCCATGACAGCTCTTGAGAAATATTTCTCCCCTAAAATGAATCCCGTTACTGCTCGCCATCGATTCAGACAACGTGCACAGAGACCTGATGAAACCGTGGCGCAGTTTGTTTCAGCATTGCATGAGTTAGCTGCCCCATGCGAATTCGGACAAATGGAATCGGAAATGATACGAGATCAACTGATTGAACGTGTTTCTCTGAATGCTATAAAAGACAGACTTTTACTGGAGGACAGACTTACATTGGAAACTGCCACTACTTTAGCTTGCCAGGTTGAGTCCGCCGTCCAAAGTGCTGCTTTGCTGAACGGGACCCCGAGTCCTGTTGCACCTGAGGTTCCATTTCAAGAAGTCGCGGCAAGAGCTCAGCGCCGCTGCCAGAAGGCAAACCAGTCTGCAGAGACTGCCTCTGGTCCTGCTCCAGTTTCGGGGACTCGACAGCGCCGCTGTTTTCGCTGTGACTCTGTAAACCACCTTGCTAATGCCCCTATGTGTCCAGCTGCTACTGCGACATGTAACGTCTGTGGTAAAAGAGGTAATTTTGCCAAGGTTTGCGGGGCAAATACAAGGAAAGTGAGGGAGGTTGTTGTACCTGAGTTGACCGTTTTATGCACGGAAAATGACAACTCGGGTGGTAAAATACACTGTACAGTTGACATCAAAGCACCGATAGGCCACACATGCAATGTTGATTTAATTGTGGGTACAGGCTCCAGTGTGTCCATTTTGCCAGAGCCATGATACCTTAAATACTTTGCTGATTGTGACTTGATTGAGCCTAAGATTAGACTAGTTACATACTCACGAGAGCCCCTGCCAGTGATAGGCTGTCTTCCTGCCTTGGTCTCACATGACGGTGTGTCCGACCCCGGCGCACTTTTCTACATAGTCAAAAGTGGGTCCTCACTGTTAGGGATGGATTTGATTTGGTCACTGAACTGCTATATAATAGGAGATTCGGTGGTGACTAAGAGCATACTTGTGCTAGAGACGCGCTCCGCACCTGTTATAATTGCTCCACTGGGGTGCGTAAAAGGGTTAATTCACGAAGTAAAAATCGATGAAAAAGTGACACCAGTACAACAGAAGTTACGTAGACTACCGCTAAGCGTCCGAGACGAGGTGTCAGCTGAAATATACAGGCTACTACAGTCCGGGGTGATTGAAAAAGTAGATGTATCACCCTGGGTATCCCCAATTGTGGTTAGTCGTAGAAAATCAGGGTGAATCTGCATGTGCATAGATTTAAGAGAGCCAAATAAAGCAGTCATTATGGATACCTATCCATTGCCGCACTTATTCACTGAAATGAGGGGGGCTACCGTGTTTTCTCAGATTGACCTTGCCTCAGCCTACCACCAGTTACCTCTATATTTAAATAGCAGAGACCTTACCACGTTTATTACACACGAGGGACACTTTAGGTTTACGCTAAGCGCATTCCAGAAAACGATGAAAATGATACTACAGGGACAACCAGGTTGTCAAAATGATCTTGACGATGTCGTAATCTACGGTAAGGATAAAAAAGAGCATGACGCCAACCTACGAGGTGTCGTACATCACCTTGCCGATGCCGGTCTCCAGCTAAACATGCAGAAATGTAAATTCAATCAGGCCAGTATCCCTTTCCTGGGTCATGTCATCTCGAAAAACGGACTGCACCCAAATCCTGATTCTGTTCCGGCCTTAAGAGACGCACCTGTCCTGCAAGATAGGGTTGCCCTACGCTCCTTCCTCGGCCTTGCTAGTTGGTTTTCTAAATTCGTTTCTAATTATGCCACTATTGTTGAGCCACCCAGAGAACGCAAAATTGCCGATTGAGACTGCGCAGGAAGAACAAGTCGAAACGGAACCTGACCTAGGTAGACAGATGCGCGAGAGAAATCCTCCTCTCTGGCTCAAGGACTACGTATGTGACGGAGGGTCCTTACCAATGATGAAATAGGTAGGGTATAGAACGGGAGTAGGAATTGACGGGTTTGCATACAGTTTACACATGTTAAAAAGTGAATGGATTTTATTTTCTATCAAATGCACTCGTTGGTATGTGCAAAGGTTTCTTTTGATGTTTTCCTGTCACATGCTGTTGCTTGTTTGTTTTATAAGTAGACCATTAGGCTTTTCGAGAAAAAGGGAGATGTTACGTCCTGTATAAGGATCTTCTTACTACTACTGCCCCTAGAGGGCGCCTGTACAGTATATAAGGGCATTCCGCCTAGAGGAGGCCGCCATTGTATGCAGCGCATCATTAAAGCAGGCTGTGGCCACACATGTTAGCTACCACAGTCTCCCTCGTTCATTGCTACGTCTCGGTGGACCACGACACTACACTTACCAGAGGTTTTTTATGTGGTTCAAGTGAGGTGACTGTGATGGGCACTCTAGAATCTTCTCAGACTTCTTCTGAAACCAAGCCTTGATGGATGTTGAGGTGTGCTTAGGATCATTGTCCTTCTGGAAGGTCCAATGATGCCCAAGCGTCAGCTTCCCTACAGATGGCGTGACATTTCCTCCTTGGATATCCTGGTGGTACTTGACTGAATCCATTTTGCCTTCCACACTTTGCAGATTTCTAGTGCCAGAGGAAGCATGGCAGCTGCAGAGCATCAAAAAGCCCCCACAATTCTTCACTGTAGACAGGGTGTACTTTTCAGCCTATGCTTCTTTATTCCTCCTGCAGACATAAGACTGATTCATAAGCCTGAAATATTCCAGTTTTGTTTCATCACTCCACAGAACAATATCCCCAAACTTCTGTGGCTTATTTATGTGGTTTTGAGCATATTGGAGCTTGCGCTTTTGGATCAGTCGTGGTGTATGTCTTGGAGTCCTTTAACATTTAGTGTGCGCCCCACTGTACAAACTGAAACCTCAGCGCCTCCTGCCTCCCAGTCTTGTTGCGGGTCTCCTGCAGTCACTCGAAGGTTTTTGACCACCCGTCTCCTCAGGAATCTGGTGACAGCCATTGACAGCATCCTCTTTCTGCCACATCCTGGCACTGTAGCCACTCTTCCTTTAACTCTGAACTTGCAAACTATGCTTCTAACTGTATCTCTATGAAAATTCAGTGCCTGTGCTACCTTTTTGTATCCTTCTCCTTGTTTGTGCCAGGCAATGATCTCCTCTATTAGCTGTTTGGACAATTCTTTTGACAGCCATATTTCTAATATGCAATGAAATGTCACTGTCAACAAATCCCTAGCGAGTGAAAGTATTTGATGTGTTCTATCTCAAGCAAACCTGATGCAACTAATTAAGCTCTTGATTAGCTGCATTAGGTATGCTTTAGACAACACTGATTTGCAAATATGCTCTTAAGACAGATTCTACTTGGGGGGGGTTAAATAATTTTGAGACTGCAGTAGTCATTAAAAATTGAATTTTGTGTTAAATTTTGAGAAACCACTTGTAATATTAGTTGTGTTGAGCTATTTAAAATTTTCTTGTTTAATCTGTTTATCAGAAACAGCTGAAAGTTTGTAAATTTTGATATTAAACCCAATTTGCAATGGGGGTTGAATAATTTTTATTGCAACTGTAATTGAAAGTGCAATGAGAAATTAGGGTTACCCGTCAGAAATTTGGGGATTATTATGAACTTTGATGCTCAACAAGAAACAGTTGAAGGTCATAAATCGTATTGAATATGAAAATAATGAATTTTTGAATCATCAATAAAGTGCAAATATGATGAACAATTCACATGCAGATGAACATAAGAGGTTGAAACATGAAAATGCGCTCTCCCAAGGCGATGCTGTTCAGTTTATTGATAATACGCCCAAAAATTGGCTTTTCTCCAAATTTACCTACTTTTTTGCGCTTTAAAGAATAACAGAGAGCATACATACAAGTTTAGCTAAAGGGCTTGCTTTTGGAATGGTTACCTTTGAGTTGAAAAGGCGTTTGACTTGGTTTCCCATAATGTTATTATTGAAAAATTACATTCCTGTGGACTTGATTTGCAGAATTTGGTCTTGTTTGGAGACTTTCAATTCGTAAACAGATTACAGTTGTTAAGGGGAATTTTTCAGGACCCCAATATGTTACATGCGGAGTTCCTCAGGGAAGTATCCTTGGTCCGATGTTGTTTATCATCTATTTAAGCGATATAATTAAAGTTGTTTGACATTGTACTTCATATCTTTGTGCAGATGATGTGTTTCTCCATTATGCCAGTGATGACCCTAGTTAAATGGAACATAGTATCGTTTATGAAGATTTGAAAAATGCTGCTTATTGGCTCCACTATGACCAATATTGTTAAATTGCAGTACACGAGAATTTATGATTGTTGCCTCAAACCGTAAGCAGCGTTGCTTTGAAAATATTCTAGTTAAAATGAATAGTTTCCCTATGAGATGGGTACATAAATGTAAATATCTTGGGGTAGTACCTAAAGAAAATATGACATGGAATGATCAAATTGAAAATTTGAAAAGCAAAGTTACTTCTAGTTTGCACTGTTTAAAAAGGGTAGGACCATTTATATTTCAAAGCACTACACTGTCATTAGATAGCTGTCTCTTTTAAGCACATTTGATTATTTTTTGTACATTTGGAGAAATACAGGGAGGACACAAATTAAATGTATTGGTGTGATGCAGAATAAAGCCCTTCAGAAAGTCATGACGCCGTACAGCATGTACAGTACTTCAGCTATTTACACAGACTTGGATGTGGAACCTGTTGAATGCATGTGGTAAAAGCAAGCCATTGCGTTGGTTTGTTAGCTGCTCCATAATCTGTTACCATCATTCTTGTGCAATAGGATTACTCTGAAACAAGTTTCCTCCCACTGTCTTCGTAATTCATAAGGCATTCTAAACTTTTGAAGACCAAGAGCAGATCGTAGGGTTCAGGAATTGAATTCACTGACAGAAAGTGTTTTTGTATCTGACAGTTTGAAGTCTTTTGAAGCAGAGGTGGATTAAGTTATGGAATAAACAGATGCTGAAATCATTTTGCACAATCGGGTTATATACATGCTACTGATGTGCTTAGTAATGACTATTTTTATGTCTGCTGTTTAGTGAGTTTGTTTGTTCATTACACAGTTTGCTTGTTCTAGATTGTACATATATTTTTATTTCATTGTTCTTTGCATTTTGCAATGATTTCTCATTTTTTAGCTCACCTGGACAAAGGGTCCGGTGGGCTTAGGTCAGGGGCCGTCTGTCCGTCGTCGTTGTCGGCGTCGTCGTCGTTGGTGTCATTGGCGTCATCGGTGTTGGTGTCGGCGTCATCCATAAAAATCTTCTTCTTCACAACCACTGGACTGATAAAGCTAAAACTTGGCGCAATTGTCCCTACCCACGAGGACACCAAAGTTTGTTCATGGTGTTGCAATCCGATTGCAAATATGGCTGCCATGGCAGCCATGTTGTAAATACTATATGGAGTTTTGAAGTGATAAAACTGCTATTTGGCATATTGGTAGATGGGAGCGAGTCCTAAACGATATTTGACGGGTTTTGTGACATTTTGAAATTTGACCTTGATTTCACCTCAACACTTTGGCCACGCCCACTTTTCAAGGTGTTTACTTTGTACATCTCCTTATCCGAAACCACTGGACCAATAAAGTTCAAACTTGGCACATATTTTCCTACCCATGAGGTCACCAAAGTTTGTTCATGGCATTATTTAACAGCCTGTACAAGTATAAACAATCCAGGTGATCTACAGTGCCCATGGCACTATTTTTATATTATTGCTCCTATTGTATTGTATTCACAACCTCTGCGACAAACAGCCTATTTGGCTGTTCAAGAGCTTTTGCTGTGTTTAAATAAAAACATATCAAATCGAAACTAAATGGAAAAATACTGTACAAAACCATCAGCAATTTTTCTTTCAAGGCTTCAATCTTTAAAGAATTCAATGAGAAGAAATTTACCTATTTGTTTGTGTTTAGCTAATATCCTTACAATTGACCTGTCGTTAAAAACATGAAAAGTTGATTTCTTGCATTTTCTTGGCTTGTCCCTTTATATCCCTTGAGTGTATGTGTGCATATGTTTGTTTACTTGTTAGCCTGCGAGTGTGTTTGCTTTGTACTGTGTGTGTGTGTGTGTGTGTGTGTGTGTGTGTCTTTAAGCCATGCATGTTGGATGGGGATTAATTGGAGTCTACATCCTAGATCTTATCTCCCAGTTACTTTGTGTCTTGGCTTCGCTGTTTCTTATTAATAATGCAGCACCGTCAGGGCCTAATCCAATCACCAAGAACACACTGAGCGCGAGCAGAACGGCTGAAGCCTTAGATCAGGGTGCAGAGTCATTAAGGCACAGGGGCAATAAATTATGGCATGACAATCTACAGTATGAACAACATTTGCATATGGAAAGAACTCGGAGTGTCATCTGAATTCCTCTCAGTGGTTTACCCGGCTCCGTAATGTGCGATATGTCCTGAATATGAGCGAGATCGATTTATAATCTATCCTCTCCCAGACACAGGGTTGAGTCTTCTTCTGTAGCTTTTTTGTAAAAGACATTTATTTTTATATTTTATGGTCCCCTTCATTTTTTTTTTTTTTTCTAATCCGGTTTAAAAAAAGATCTTTTCATTGAAGGACTTGTAGATTTATTCTTGGCCTTTTCTTGTGCTTATTATGTAACGTTCTGTCTCTCTCTCTCTTTCTCTACTGCTTTCTCTCTCTGTCTTTCTCCTCTCTCTCTTTGTCTCCCCCTCTTTTATGCTCTGTCTCTTTCTTTCTCTCTGTCTTTCATCTTGAGGAATGTACAGAAATAGGTATGCAAATTTCCGCTGGGTAAAGTGGGTTTATTCAATCTCCATATCTCCCTCTCCCTCCGTTCCTCTCCTCCTCTGTCCCTTTTTGCTCCGTCGAATCAGCTTTGCTTGATTCATTACGATAACGGGCTCCCTTTTTCACCGAGAAACAGCCCTTCACTTTTTACCCCCTTCATCTCTGTTTTTAAAATGGAGGGCATGTGGCAGGAGTTCCAAGGGGGTGTTGAAAATCGTTTACCACTTAACCCTATTCACTATCCCCCCCCATTGACTCCTGTCACACACACACACACACACACACACACACCCATCCACACCGTTCTCCCAGTGGCATAATACACAAACACAGCTCCCCTATCCTGTTCTGTTGTGTGTGAGACAGGCTCTTTCGGGTGGCCGGGTTTCCTAATGGCCGGTTCCGTCACTGGTAGCAATAGCGGTGCTGGTTAGAGTCCTCACTGGGACTTATGATTCTGACTGGCATCTGGATGAAACCGAAAGCAGCTCTCCCAGGTAAAGAACAATATTTATTTAATGACCTGATTAAATAAATGTTTGTGGCTATTTCTAACGCAACAATTCACGCGTACCATAATAACCCTCACCGCATAACATAATGACTGATGCATAATGTAATAACCACTGACGCGTAATGTAATAACTGATGCATAATGTAATAACTGCATTATGCAATAACTCCCGAGGCATAACATAATAATTCTGCATAATGGAATATAAAGAATATATTTTGGCTCAGCCCAGTGTTTGCATAAATTAGCAGAATGTGGGATAAAATATGCTATGTGGTTCATATTATGATTTCATAGGTTTTTTTTTTTTTTTAAGTCGATGATTTTTAAGATTCTGGCATCCTGTTGGGATGCAGGTTCTGTAATTAGGGGTGAAATTTGGGTTAAGTAGTCATCCCCGTACCTCACTCCTCCCATCTCTCCATCTGTCCATCAGCGCTGTGTATCATTAACCCCATAAAACCTGCAGACCCATATATGGGTCTGACAAATGCGGCTACTGTACTCATACCTGTGGAACTTCAGGCCTATTTTGAATTTTTGTGGATTTTGTGAATTTTTCTCAAACAATCCCAAATATGTCCTGCTGAATTACAGGGAAGTGACAACCCCAATTCCGAAATAGTTGGGACAAAGTGTAAATTGTGAATAAAATCAAAACGCAATGACTTTCAAATCACCAGCCAGTATTTTATTCACAATGGAACAGAGATAACATAGCAAATGTTGAAACTGAGAAATTTTACAATTTTATCCACAAAATGAGCTCATTCCAAATTTGATGGCTGCTACAGGTCTCAAAAAAGTTGGGACAGGGGCCTGTTTACCATGGTGTAGCATCCCCTTTTCTTTTTAACACAGAGTGGAGGCATCTGGGCATGGAGTAGACAAGTTTCTTGAGTTTAGCCATTGGAATTTGATCCCACTCTTCTTTAATACAGGCTTCCAGCTGCTGGAGAGTTTTGGGTCTCCTTTGACGGACTTTTCGTTAAATTATGTGCCAAATGTTCTCAATTGGTGAAAGAACAGGACAGCAGACAGGCCAGTTCAGCACACAGACTCTTCTACTACGAAGCCATGCTGTTGTAATAACTGCAGTATGTGGTTATGCATTGTCCTGCTGAAATAAACAAGGCCTTCCCTGGAATAGATATCATCTGGAGGGGAGTATATGTTGCTCTAAAACCTTTATATACCGTTCAGCATTCATGGTGCTTTTTAAAACATGCTAGTGTCCCACACCATATGCACTAATACATCCCCATACCATCAGAGATGCTGGCTTTTGAACTGAACGCTAATAATAGGAGGGGTAGTCTTTCTCCTCTTTAGACCGGAGGACACGACGCCCATGATGTCCAACAAGAATGTCAAATTCGGGCTCGTTTGACCACAGAACACTTTGCCACTTTGCTACAGTCCATTTTAAATGAGCCTTGGCCCACAGAACACGGTGGCGCTTCAGGATCATGCTCAACAATGGCTTCCTTTTTGCATGATAGAGTTTTAGGTGGCATTTGTGGATGGCATGGCGGACTGTGTATACAGACAGTGGTTTTTTGAAGTACAGTGCCGTGCAAAAGTATTTGTCCCCTTCCTGATTTCTTACTTTTTTGCATATTTTTCACACTTAAATGATTCAGATCATCAAAGAAATTTTAATATAAGAAAAAGATAACCCGAGTAAATACAAAATGCAGTTTTTAAATGATGATTTCATTTATTAAGATGAAAAAGCTATCCAAACCTGCCTGGCCCTATTTGAAAAAGTAATTGCCCCCCTTGTTAAATCATGAATTAACTGTGATTAACCACAGTTTCACTAGCCACACCCAGGCCGGATTACTGCCAGACCTGTTGAATCAAGAAATCACTTCAATAGAACCTGTCTGACAAAGTGAAGTAGGCTAAAAGATCTCAAAAAGCAACACTTCATGCCGTGAACTAAAGAAATTCAAGAACAGATGAGAAACAAAGAAATTAACATCTATCAGTCTGGAAAGGGTTGCAAAGCCATTTCTAAGGCTTTGGGACTCTGGTGAATCACGGCGAGAGCCATTATCCACAAATGGAGAAAACTTGGAACAGTGATGAACCTTCCCAGGAGTGGCTGGCCTACCAAAATTACTCCAAGAGCGCATCAACTACTCATCCAGGAGGTCACAAAAGAACCTTGAACAACATCTGAAGAACTGCAGGCCTCACTTGCCTCAGTTAAAGTCAGTGTTCATGATTCAACAATAAGGAAGAGACTGGGCAAAAAATGGCATCCATGGGAGGATTCCAAGGCAAAAACCACTGCTGACCAAAAAGAACATAAAGGCTCACCACACATTTGCCAAAATACATCTTGATGATCCCCAAGACTTTTGGGAAAATATTCTGTGGAATGACGAGACATAAGTTGAACCTTTTGGAAGGTGTGCGTCCCATTACATCAGGCGTAAAACTGACATATCATGTCATAAGAAGAGCTTCATACCAAAAATCAAACATGGTGGTGGTAGTGTGATGGTCTGGGGCTGCTTTGCTGCTTCAGGACCTGGACGACTTGTCGTAATTGATGGAACTATGAATTCTGCTCTCTACCGGAAAATCCTGAAGGAGAATGTCCAACACTCAGATTGTGATCTCGAACTCAAGCGCACTTGGGTTATGCAGCAGGACAATGATCTGAAACACACCGGTAAGTCCACCTCTGAATGGCTTAAAAAAAACAAAATGAAGATTTTGGAGTGGCCTTGTCAAAGTCGGGGCTTAAATCCTATTGAGATGCAGTGGCATGACCTTAAACAGGCCGTTCATGATCAAAACCTCTCCAATGTGGCTGAATTAAAATAATTCTGCAAAGAAGAGTGGGCTAAAATTCTTCCACAGCGATGTGAAAGACTCATTGCCAGTTATTGCGAACATTTGATTGCAGGTGTTGTCGCCGAGGGTGGCACAACTAGTTATTAGGATTTAGGGGGCAATTACTTTTTCGCATAGGGCCAGGTAGGTTTGGATAGCTTTTTTCCCTTACTAAATGAACTCATCATTTAAAAACTGCATTTTGTATTTATTCGGGTTGTCTTTGTCTAATATTAAAATTTGTTTGATGATCTGAAACATTTAAGCGTGACAAATATACAAAAAAAAGAAGCAATCAGGAAGGAGGCAAATACTTTTTCACGGCACTGTATTCCTGGGCCCATTTAGTAATGTCAATGACAGAATCATGCTGGTTAGTGATGCAGTGGCGTCTGAGGGCCCAAAGATCATGGGCATCCAGTAAAGGTCTTCGGCCTTGTCCCTTACGCACAGTTTTTCCAGTTTCTCTGAATCTTTTGATGATGTTATGCACTGTCGATGATGAGACCTTCAAAGCCTTTGCAATTTGACATTGAGGAACATTGTTTTTAAACTATTCCACAATTTTTTACATAAGCCTTCACAGGTTGAGAGCCTTTGGCCATCTTTACTTCTGAGAGACTGAGCCTCTCTAAGACATCCCTTTTATAGCCAATCATGTTACACACCTGATGCCAGTTAACTTAATTACTTGCTAAATGTTTTTTTTGGCTGATTCTCTTTTATATTAATTGCTTTTTCAGCCCTTTTTTGCCTGTGTCCCAACTTTTTTGAGACCTGTTGCAGCCAGAAAATTTGAAATAAGCTCATTTTGTGGATAAAAATGTAAAATATCTCAGTTTCAACACTTGAAATGTTATCTATGTTCTATTGTAAATAACATATTGGCTCATGTGATCTGAAAGTCATTGCATTTTGATTTTATTCACAATTTACACTTCGTCCCAACTATTTTGGAATTGGGGCATATTATATATTATATGGGGTATGTATATTAAATGATGTACAAGACCTAGATTTTTTTCACTTGATGTGATGCTGTGGCCATTTAAACATGGCGTCCTCGGTTTGAATAGTTTTGTCAGTGTAAGTGTAATGTAGCTTCAGTGAAGCGCTGCAACCAGCAGATACAGAATACCTATGTGACATTGTCCTACTAGATGGAAAAATGCTTTTTCTGACTTTACACCTACTGAAGGGAAAACTTAAGTAAAATTTATGTTTAAGGGGTTAAAATGGCCACCCGTAACATCTCAGATCTGTTAAATGCCACCCTCTGATTAAAACGGGTGTGAGGAGGACAGAAGGGGGTACATTCAACACCCCTTGGGTAATTTTTCCGACATCCGTCGCAGGTGGATGCCAGGTTTTGTTTGCCAGGGACCGGCGCTTGCAGACGTTCATTAGGCAGGTGAAATCGACTCCGCAGTCCTTTGTTCCTGAATGGGGGAGCTAATTGTCTCACACCTGTATTGGGTGTCTGGTTTTGATGCTTACCTCCTCGGTGTCGAAGTTATATTGAATGGGGCTGAAAAGCCTTGGTCGAGCCTCTGTGGGCTGTCAGTAGAGGCTAGCAGGGCACCTGTTCTCCAGCGGTCCTCCATCTCCATTTCTCTTGACATTCTTACATGCAAAATTTTTGCATGTGGGGAAAGGTGGTTGTGATGGGCCTATGTGCATTACGCTCTCGGTAATGGATATGTTTCTGAAATCTTAATACTGCTCATTGGGGGGGACGATAACACATAATTGGAGTTTCTTGTTGCCGTTTCTGAAAGTGCGGAGTAAATAATTCAGCACTGCTGAGAAGGAGCTTCAGTTTTTTCCTGCCTGAGATTATTTTAGGCTCTGGAGTGTGGGGCAGGATTCCGGCCTGTGATGTCACAGGGCCTTTGTTATGATGTTACGCAGCCTCCAGCGGATCTGATACTTTATTCATGCTATTTTTAATGGGGTCGCATTACTGTGCCTGTATGGAGAATCTGCACACATACTCACGCACACATACACACACGCATACACATCCATGATTGCATGCTCACACTAACACACATGCGTGCATGCCCGTTTACATGCATTCACACACTCTCAGTCACACCGATACACACACACAGTGCCCATTAACATGTAATTGACAAATATATGCACACAAATTCACTCATGCATGTATGCGCATGCTTTTGTTAAAGTGCATATATGCAAAATTGGATGAACACAAATATGCATGCATGCATGCACTTGCACATACACATGCACATGCATGCTTGCACATACACACACACACATGCGTACTATTAAAATATTGGGACCATCTTTAGGTAATCCTGCTCTAGCTGTTGGATTAGATTTGCTCTATTGTGAAGGTTGGTGTGAAAATCTACAGGACAGTAGATCTGCCGGAACAGGAAAGGGAACTATTGATATGCATGATTCTCTTGTAGTACGAACTGTGTGCTGCGAACCTCTCAACGAAAGACAACCCAGTCTCCACACAGAGCTCACTTGAAGAACCAGGTTTTCTGCTCTTTGGATCCGACCCGGACCTGGGTTACCGGGCAGATTTCAAAATCCCTGGCCAGGATGATGTAACCTGCTAAATAAGTCAGAAACCACCGTGTCACATGGTTACAAAATGAAAAGGGACTTGTCCAGTGAAGGGAAAGTCAAGGATAAAAGGTTGCAGATCAGTGAAAAAAATATGTCAGCTATTCTCAGACTGTTCACTTTACTGCTTCTGCTGATTGACGTGAAGTATTTTCCTTAGTGATTTTGGAAATTAAAAAAACCCTAAAATTCCCGGGCTGGCTTTTTGCAACGGCATAGGAAACATGCTGTGAATGCGTCATTTTAACAAAGCATTATGAAAAGTTCTATACAGAGCTTCTTTTTTAAAAATCTTGCATCTCCAATCTCAGCTGAATCCGTAATGTCCGAATGGCGAATGATGTGCTTCCATACTTGCATGCAACACATGCCGCCATCTTGGAAGACAGCAGACAGTTTGCGATTCTCCTCCAACACACACCCTGATATGCTCTGCGTCATTTCACTCGTAACTTCAAACCTTGTGTGCACTGAACAAAGGTGGAGGAAACCCGAACATGTGATTGCTTAGAATCCAACTGACAAACTCCCGCATGGTCAGCAAGAGGCGCTTGAGCAACAAACTATACTAACCCCTAACCAACTGTATCCCTCCCATATCTCTGAGCAGCGTGAAGCCAATTATGCGCAGCTTTCAAAAGCTTTATGTCCGTTGTTGGTCCTGGCATGGCTTAATTCTATTTTCTAAATCTGGAGTATTATTTAGCCAATGGTCTCGGTTTACTCTGCTCTGGAGTATGGTTTATCGCTGTGGTCTCTCGTGTGGTTTTTTGTCTCTGGAGTATGGTTATCGCTGTGGTTTCTCGTGTGGTTTTTTGTCTCTGGAGTATGGTTTATCACTGTGGTCTCTTGTGTGTTATTTTTTGTCTCTGGAGTATGGTTTATCGCTATTCTCTCGTGTGGTTTATGTCTCTGGAGTATGGTTTATCACTGTGGTCTCTCGTGTGGCTTTTTGTATCTGGAGTATGGTTTATCGCTGTGGTCTCTCGTGTGGTTTTTTGTCTCTGGAGTATGGTTTATCACTGTGGTCTCTTGTGTGTGTTTTTTTGTCCCTGGAGTATAGTTTATCGCTGCGGTCCTTTGTGTGGTTTATGTCCCTGGAGTATGGTTTATCGCTGTGGTCCCTTGTGTGGTTTATGTCTCTGGAGTATGGTTTATCGCTGTGGTCTGTTGTGTGGTTTATGTCTCTGGAATATGGTTTATCACTGTGGTCTCTTGTGTGGTTTTTTTGTCTCTGGAGTATGGTTTATTGCTGTGGTCTCTTGTGTGGTTTATGTCTCTGGAGTATGGTTTATCGCTGTTGTCTCTTGTGTGGTTTATGTCTCAGGAGTATGGTTTATCGCTGTGGTCTCTCGTGTGGTTTTTTTCTCTGGAGTATGGTTTATCGCTGTGGTCTCTTGTGGTTTTTTGTCTCTGGAGTATGGTTTATTGCTGTGGTCTCTTGTGTGGTTTATGTCTCTGGAGTATAGTTTATCGCTGTGGTCTCTCGTGGTTTTTTTGTCCCTGGAGTATGGTTTATCGCTGTTGTCTTGTGTTGTTTATGTCTCTGGAGTATGGTTTATCGCCGTGGTCTCTCGTGTGGCTTATGTCTCTGGAGTATGGTTTATCGCTGTGGTCTCTCGTGTGGTTTTTTGTCTCTGGAGTATGGTTTGTCACTGTGGTCTCCTGTGTGGTTTATGTCTCTGGAGTATGGTTTATCACTGTGGTCTCTTGTGTGGTTTTTTTGTCTCTGGAGTATGGTTTATTGCTGTGGTCTCTTGTGTGTTTTTTTTTCTCTGGAGTATAGCTTATTGCTGTGGTCTCTTGTGTGTTTTTTTTTCTCTGGAGTATAGCTTATTGCTGTGGTCTCTTGTGTGTTTTTTTGTCTCTGGAGCATGGTTTATAGCTGTGGTCTCATGTTTCTGTTGTTTTTTTTGTCTCTGGAGTATGGTTTATCACTTTTGTCTCATTTGTGTTTTTTTGTCCCTGGAATATGTTTTACCTGAGGTCTCCGGCGTATTGTGAACTGCACTGCTCTTAAGTATTATTTACCTCTGTGGTCTCTAGTACGCATTCTCTGCTCTGCTGCTTGATGCATCTCTGTGGTTTCTAGTATGGTTTATTCACACTCTTTAGGGATTATCTCTATGGTCTCTGGGGCGGTTTCTTTACTCTGCAGTGTGATGTATCTCTATGGTCTCCAGTGTGGCTCTTTTGCTCTGGAGTGTTGCTGATATCTGCGCTCTGCAGTGCTCTTTTGAAAACGTGTCTCCTCCAGGCTATGCAGTAACAGACCCAGGACTGACACCTTTCCTCGTCCTTTCTGTAGTCTTTAGTAACCTCTTGTGTATTTAGTCCTGCTGGAACCATCACTCAATCGTTCACACACAGTCTCTCTCTCTCTCTCTCTCTCTCTCTCCCTCATCCATCTGTCCATTGGCATTTCACCTCCCTTTCTCCATCGTGCTCAGTAACACCCCTGCCGTGTTCTGTCAGCAGTGAACCCACTTTCTCTCCCGGCCCACGGTCGCTAATCTTTTTTTGCTTTTTCTTTCTATTTTTATATGTTTTTCAGTCCCCACCTCCACCACCTACTTCTGTCAGTCTGTCAAATTCAAATCTAAACGTTGATACTGTTTCATGGGCAGGGTGTCTCAAGCAATCAATAAATAAATAATAACGAATATATAGTATATAGCTTTTTAACTGTAATCTCTAGTCTCCTCCTCTAATGTAATCTGTTGTGAAATGGAAAGGAAAATGGTTGAGCTGTACTCACTTTAGATTGTACTGTATATGATTTGACCTAAGCATCTAAAAAGTGGAATGAAATGTAAACTATAAATGTTTGCTAAAATCTCTCACCTCTCTCTCCCTCCCTGTTTCAGGAGGACAGAAAGGTGGCGGATGGCGATGCTAATGGGGTGGAGCGGGGCCCCAGGGGTCAGAAGGTGAGCAGGAAGTGGCAGAGGCCCAGGTTCACCCGCAAGGCGCTGATGAAGTGCTGCCTCGTCAAATGGATCATCGCCAGTACAGTACCGCAGGGGCCAGGTAGGGGGCATCAAAGGTACACAAACAAATGTTCATTATGCCTGTCTCTTTCCCATGCCAGTTAGCTTTGGCAAGGTGTCTACTAATAATAACTATATACGTGCTGTTCCTCGGGAAACTGTGTGGGCTTTCTGAAATCTGCTGAGTTTTAAAAAATAATGTACTTAGTAAGCGGAGCATTTTAGAATTCAAGCTGACAGCAATAAGAAGTTGAAAATTTGCTGAATCTGAACATGATGGAGAAGGATTCCATTATAAAAGTCACGACTGCAGCATTTGTATTTGCAATAAGCAGATAATTTTTAAATTTGAATGAAGTTTTCAGCAGAAAGTATGTGAAAGTAGTTGGGTGCCAAAAATATGGTTGATAAATATTACTACTACTACTACTACTACTACTACTACTAATAATAATAATAAATTAACATTCAGCACGTCCCTCTAATGTCAGTCAGCTTAGACATGGCTTATGCTTGGTATTAATAATGACGAGAAGGATAAATAGTGGTGTTAACTTAAGTGTGCTAGCTTATAGCCGGCCTGCTAACTTTGATAAGCTATTATTAAGCTTGTCAACCTCAGTCCTCTGCCTGTCAGCTTGAGCATGGGATATGCTAGCTAAAGATAATAATTGCGTAAATGACAATCCTAGTAGCAGTAGTCGCAAGGAGGAGGATAAGAATGCTGTTTGTATTTGTCATTTAAAAGCTGTGAGCTCAGTTTTGGATTATAGATGGGCTTTTGTTCTGTGCACCAGGCTGAGAGGGTTGTTTGCTCTGCATGGATGGGGGGATGTGGGGGGGGGGGGGTTTGCAGAATAGACGGTTGCTGCATCTGAAGTCTCCAAGAAGCAAGGAACCTTCCTTGATAGCGGTCGCGACCCGGAAATAGTTCAGCTGATAGCCATGGCACAGAGTGTCCCAATTCTCAATTTGATGAAGGAAAGGATGCAGTTAGCACCTTCACTGTGTCCTTCTAGCAAGGAACAAAGGACCAGCCTTGGAAATAGGGAATAGTGGATAATGGGCCGCAATCCTTTTCGTCTGTGGTGATTGGACTCTCCTTTTGTTATAGTTTTCCAGTCGGATCAGTCGCGTCATTGGCGAACGGCATCATACTTATGACGTATGGAATGAAAGGACATCCGATTTTTCTCAAACATGTTGCTAAGTAACTCCAAAATCGCCACTTTCCCTTGACTCGTGTGATATTTTATTGTGTGGTCAAGGAAAAGTGGAGAGGGCAGGAAAAAGACAAGAAATTTGTTTGAGACAATGACACAATTGGACAGTCTTCAGGTTCTCCTCATCACCTTGTTAGCACTTTCAATCACACTCCTCGTGCGCGGGAATGCGGAGTCACGCACGTTTGCTTTCAGAGCGGCACACCGAGCACGCCCCCCCATCAACGCCCACGCCAATCACCAACCCCCTTGGCTTTTTCGCATTTTCAAATGACTGCCGCTCAAACTCGATCTGCTGCGGCCTACGCTGAACCTTTAGCCTGGATCTTTCTATCTTTTTTTTTTTCCCTGAGTGCAATACCTTCCTGTTTCTGCTGACTTTGAGGGATCGAAACCCCATTTAACGGTCTACCCACTCAGGCGCTCACGTATTCGTATACGCGTGTGTTCCCGTGAAGCGTGCTCTGATTCACAGTATGATGCCCTATGTGTCCTTACCCAGCGTGTTCTGTGATGAGACGGATCAGGGGCGCAATTTTTCCAGGTTTTTTAAGCTTTTTCTGGTCTGACACATGGGTAAGGAGTTCAAGCCCATGGAGCTAAACATGACCGCACATTTTAAATGACAGTAAACTTCACCCAAAGCCATTCTGTAAATGAGCAATATACTGTTTGCCAGCCAATTTTAAGGTGCCTAATATGCATTGAGGTTATTAAGTTTATCCATTTCATGCATGAGTGAACAAAAGAGGCTATTAATTCTGTTATTTTCAGGCTCTGACTTTCTAATAGGTTACTGGAGAGCGAAAGTTAATTAGACTCAGTGGGTTCTAATTATAAGAACAGAACCATCGGTGCTCGAGGATATTGATTGACTATATTGATTAGACTTGCACAGATCATACATTTGCTCTCGAGAGCACAAAATATGCTTGATAACAAAGATAATGAGCTGTGTATGAAAATTATATGTTGAAATCAAAATAAATCTGTTGGTTACATTCGGCCAGCATGTGAAGCAGACAAAATAGGGATAAGATCGCTTGCCATTTAGCGCCCTCTAGTGTTTATAAGTCGAACATTGTGGAAGTTTCACTGCCTCGTATTTGTTATTAATTTTTTATTTGGACGGGCTTGTTAGGATCACCATCTGGATACGTTTGGAATTAATTATGAATTACTATCTTCCTATCCCAGCGATATGTCTTTATAATCTCAAACAAATTTGGCTTGTAGTCACTTAAGAGATTACTTAAGTAAATGGAGATAGATGATACGGCATGGTTTTTATTACTCCTGGATAAGCAAAGCTTGGGAAGGAGTGTTGTGATGAGACTCGAGTGTTACTCACTAATCAATCAATCAATCAATCAATCAATTTGCCATTAGCACGATCATGGGCGGTAAGATCAATATGATCTTGGCATAGATGACGGGTCCCTAATTCACAAACGGCTTATCCTAGAGTTAATGATGGTGTCACTTTGACTGAGATCTTGCCTGTGTGTGCGCATGTGCGCACAGTAGTGTTGTAGTCAAGACCACCTAATCCGAGACCAAGACATTACCAATATTGGAGTGTATCGAGACCGAGTCAAGACCAAGACTTTTAGAGGCCTAGACTGAGTCAAGACCAAGACTAAGGCAGGCCGCGTCAAGACCAAGATCGGACCAATGCAAATCCCATGTGACGTGGCACACTTACGATGAAATGTAGAACATGCAAACCATAGGCACTCCTTAAATTGATCTGCAATATCCACCTTCTGATAAAAGCACCCACATTAAACAAATGAAGATTCCGCTTCTTTGACCTCTTTTATTGCCATTCACTGCACATGCATGTGTAAGTGTACTACAAGAAATCTGTAGATAAAATAATCAAAAGGCATTGCAGAGGTGAATTTTATGTGTGAGAATATTCCTTCATTTTCTATTAGCAAACAAATCCAAACACATGCTAAGGAGCTGAAAACAACTTCATATTTAATCAACATTCCTTTTCTATGTTTACAATTCACCTAACAACACAGTGTTTTGTGCAAGCATCAGGTTTTCTGAGTGACTGCTTTCTTCACCTAGAAACCATCATACAGAAGGTATAAAACAATTTAATGCTTAAGTCTTCACTCTTCTCTCTCCCTCTTTTTTTAACATAGTAAGTTTTTTTTACCTTTAACTTACTTCAACGGTTTTTAAACCAACTATAACAGGGGCGGATCCAGGAATTTTGGAAAGGGGGCGCGCAGCCCTCATACGAGCGCCGAAGGCGTGAAGCCTGGAGGGAGGTCTGGGGACCCTTCCCCAGAAAAATTGAAAATTAAAGTGCCAAATACGCATTTTCCTGGCATCTGGGAACAAAATTCAAGGTCTTACAGTTCGCTGAAAAAAGCATTTTTTTCATTAACAATCATCTCTATTTAAGGTATAAGTTTGCACTTGACTCTGCAAAGACAATCAAAACACAGAGACTTAGGTCCTATTCCGATAGAAACGGACGAACTGTGAAAATGATCAAAGCATCCATCAGGATACATCATGGATTAAATGTTTAAAACACAACACTAAAGTTGTTTTCTTTCATGGAGAATGGTATTTCATTCACTTTGAAGTGAATTTCCTACTTGCACATTAGGCATATTCAGTAGGCATGCAGAGCTACAAAATCATCTTCTGGAAATTTTTAATTCCCACTGAATGGGTTGATGAAGAGCATTCTTCGGGGGTATCTATGGGCGTACATATCGATCACTTTATCATAATCAAGTTTAAGATCCAGTTGCACTGGCACAAACGTTACTCTAAGATATAGCGCTGTTATCACTACTTAAACAAACGTTATAGCTTGTCTTATAGTTAATCCATATAGGACTGCATACAACAGACAGTGTACAGTTGTCAGAGTTGAATAGTCACTTGCTATTTACACATTCAGCTATAGAAATCATTAGTATTGAAGAGGCCTAGTTGTCCCGTGTTAAAATATAGCACTTTAACTGTAGTGCAATAAATACTCAGAGGATTAACTTAACTAAAAGTTTGAATATCACAATGTAAATGCTTTAATAAAAGTAGAAATCCTGCATTTAAATTAGGAGTGAACTCATCCATAAAACCGTGTTTCAGCTTGGCTTGCTTGTGAATATTCAATAACTGATCCTGGTGTGCCATCTAGTGATAGAATATTGTAACTGCATGCATAAATTTGCAGCTTCATGTCCGCTGGCATGAACATCTGTACAAAGATACTGTGCTGAGCACCGTTGTTCTTGAACGCGCCAAATTCAGATAATCCATATGATGAATTACATTCATATTTTAATTTGTAACGAGTAACGAAGTGGCCTGTGTCAACGTAACGAAGTGAAAGTATACTTTTTATCTTTTAAATGTAGTAGGCCTAGAGTAAAAGTAAAAGTCAAAACTCAAGTAAAGTCGCTCCGCGTGCGCCCCCCCTAAATCCGCCTATGAACTATAAGCTTTGTATAAATGTACAGCTGTCAAGTTAACGTTATTGGTCGCATTTGAAGCAGATGGTTTTGCATCCAATCACAGCAGTGATGTCAAAAATAAATCAGACAATTCACAGGCATATTAGTGATATGCTCGCAGGTGTGGTCTTGACCGGTCTTGGAAAAAAAATCCCGAGTCCGCTTTGTCCGAGACCGAGACAAGACCGAGTAAAACTGCAATCGATTCCGAGAGGAGGCCGAGACATTCAAAAAATAGTCTCGAGACTGGTCTCGA
Organism: Gymnothorax javanicus; assembly: GCA_029692085.1. Taxonomy (NCBI): domain Eukaryota; kingdom Metazoa; phylum Chordata; class Actinopteri; order Anguilliformes; family Muraenidae; genus Gymnothorax; species Gymnothorax javanicus. The sequence continues at coordinate 85,435,383 of CM056194.1, forward strand.
GACCAAGACCGGTCTCGAGTACTACAACACTAGTGCACAGTGTTTAATGTTTGTATTATGCGTGTGCATTTGTCAGTGTATGGTAAAAGGTTTGCATTGTAAAACATACTAATCATTGGAAGGGCACCTTCTGCGGTAAAATATCCAACTGAAGTATTTGAGGGGAGAGGCACAGGCCATATGTGAACAGTGGACGGACATCTGCAATCTCCTGCTCTCTCTCTCTCTCTCTCTCTCTCTCTCTCTCTGTCTCTCTGTCTCTCGTCCGACCCTTCGGTACATAAGGTCATCTCTGTATCGCGTCCAGCAAGTCCATTAGAGCCGGACGCTTCAGCCTCCCCCTGCCCCCATAGCGCCCGGGCTTGTAGGAAGGGATGAGGAACAGGGCCAAACGCATATTTATGTGTGTGTGTGTGTGTGTGTGTGTGTGTGTGTGCGCACGCCTGTGTATTTTGCTGTGTTAGCACGTTAACCTTCTGCAGTGTTAGCACGTTAGCCCTCACCTGGTTATGACTGGGCCGCTATAAATAAAGTCCATTGGCAGGAGGGATGTACTCATCGCGGCGTTAAAGAGGGGGAATGAGAGACTGAGATACGAAGGGACAGAGAGACAGGTGCAGTTATGGGGGTGGAGTGAGGAGTGTGTCGTTGACGTAATTAAGCCCCGCCCCCTGCCCCAGCCTTGGGCCAATGAGCTACTCACCTGGCTGCTGTTCCGTTTAGTTATTGAGCATACAGTGAGCACCACTACTTACAGGATAGTAAAAAATTTTTTATTTTTTTTTTAAAGATTATTTTTTGGGGATTTTTTTCTTTATTTGACAGTTATATTGTGGAGATAGACTGGAAAGTTGGGGAGAAGAATGGGGAAGACATGCAGCAATTGACCCGAGCCAGAGTCGAACCCGGGTCCTCGCGAGAAGGACACTGCCTTTATGGTGCGCGCACTTAGACCGATGATCCACCGGGGCGCCGTGATAGTAACAAATTTTTTAAATTGGTTCTGTTCTTCAGTGCTTTCATTTCAAAAGATTCAGTTACATTGAGGTTGAAGTGCAGAAAGTCAGCTGTAATTTGAGGGTGTTTTCCTCCAATTTAGATGAACCGTAAAGAAATGACGGCACCTTTTATATATAGTCAACGAACATAGTACATTTTCAGGCGCGGCAAAAAATATTGGACAGTTTAGCATAATGAAGAGTAATCTTTTTTTTAACATGTTGTTGCATAACGTTTGGATGCAATGTCTGCTTTAAATTTGTGACACATAGACATTACCACATACTGGGTACCTGCCCTGGTGACGCCCTGCCAGGCCTGTGCTGCGGCCATATTTACTTCACTTAGCCTTCAGTATCCTCTTCAGCATGTACAAATGGCGCATTCTGTTGGATTCAGAGCTGGTGATTGACTGGTGTGTCACTGTCCAATGAATTATGGTGCTCACTGTTGTTAAAAGGGGGGGTGCACTGGATCAAACGTGTTCCTTTACTTCCCTCGCAGAAAATAACCTAGGGCCATAGGCATTCAGGTTAAAAAAATATACTGTCTCTTTTTCAATGAAAAAAAAAAAAAAAAACTAAATGTAATTTAAAATTGGAAACAGGTCATTATGACCTAAACACCATATGAGGAGGTTTAATTTTGGGGGGCGCTGTGGAATTTGTTGACTTAACTGCAGAGTGTGTGTTTCCCTTCGACTGCAATAAGCCCAGAGGCTTTCTGCTAGTGCAAGCTTTCTTTGTGTGGCCAAAAATACAGCATAAGCTTAGCTTTCAAAAGAAGCGCTGGCTTTGTTTTTGCAAAGCGCTGACTGTTTTGTCTGGGACTCGATGTCTGCACGCGGCGATTTGGTCCCCAGCGGTTCGGATGTGCGGCCATTTCCTGAAACCGACAAATAGACATTCTTGCGAGACACTGTTTTTAGCGGTAATTTGCGTAAAGTGATTACGCAAACTTTTTTTTTCCCAACCATACTGTAAGTGGACGAGGAGCTCAGAAAAAAAACCCTTTAGAGTGGAAGGAAATGTCGCTGTGTGTTAATGGCATTAGAATCGCATTTCCTGTGTGCGCTTATTATGTTCGATTGCAGTTAATGAAGCAGAGAGCGATAATGCCTGCTAACAATCGTGGGCACTCCCCGCCGTGCCTCCATTTTGATTCTAATGCACTTTATTAATGAATGGATTTTGTGGGAAAGAGAGAGAGAAAGGCTCAATCTGGGGTCAAGGGGAGGGCAGGCCTGGGGAGCAGGGTGTTGCATTCCTGCTCAGAGGAGAAGATGAGAAGAGCAGGTGAATTAGGGAAGATGAAGAACTCAAAGAGAGTGTGGTAGAGGGAGAGATGTAAAGAAGGGAAAATAAGTGAGGTAGAGTGGGATCAGAAGAGAAGCAGAGTGAAATGTTGCCTGAGGAACCATCCGGAGGAATGGAGAGCAGAAGAACTTCACTTTGCCTGTGAGGAATTCCCAGCACTGCTGTCCAGCGATGTGTGTGTTGGCACTTGTACTGGAGCTTGAGGAGTAAGTGACTGGTACCAGATTGTGGCCCTGAATAGTACTGGTATAGAGAAGAAGAGGTGCTGAGAGACTGGACTGGACTATTTTTTTACCCCCCAGCACAGGTGCGGTGAAGTGATTACCTTGCAGAAATGCATAAAGAAATAAGTCTCATTTTTTGTCTGTGGGGCAGAAGCGGTGATATTAGGGGGTTATGTTACAGCACTGCCTGGCATCTGCATTACCGCGCTGACAGAGTCGCTCGCTGAGACTCTAAACTCAGCTGTCCTGCACGCATTATTGGACCCTCCCTTCCCTGACGGCTCCAGGCCGGCCCGATTTGACTGACGCTGTGGAAGCGAGGGATCGGGAAGGAGAGACGTAAAGCGGGAGAGGACTGTGATGCCGGCGGACAGGGGAGGGATACCGGACTTTGAAGATTCTGAGTCAAATGAAGCTGGAAGTTTCTGGAATCATCCGCTGGACGTACTGGGGCAGTCGGCACTGTTAACTAGCGGATAGGTCCTGTGCTTGGTGTTAGTTATAGGTACAGTTTTTGAGTGAGGTGGTAGCTGCGCTGTTAACTACAACTACCTCCCTGAACTAGAATTTGAGGTCATTAGAGATGAAGCGGTGTGTCTGGGTGGTGTGCAAGTGTATGTGCTGATTTGTTGTTTTGGATGAAGGCTGGCCTGAAGATTTTGGGGGTAAAAGCGCAAGTATATGCTGACATTTTCGGGAACAGGTATTCAGTGCATGGATAGTTTTTGGTAGGCCAGGCACAAGGATACGTTGACGTTTTAGCGGTCAAGGTGCCAGTGTATGCACAGGTATTGGAGTGTCTGCACTCAGGTACGTGCGGAGGGTACTTGCGCAAGTGTGCTGGGAGTTTTGGGGTACGGGCGTAGGTGAGCTGGGAGTTTTGGGGTACGGGCGCAGGTGAGCTGGGAGTTTTGGGGTACGGGTGCAGGAGAGCCGGGAAATATGAGCAGCTGCAGGGAAGAGGTGCAGAGAGAGCTGAGGAAACTGCTCCGCTACGTCATTGGGTTCATCACAGGGACCCTGCCAGAAGGTACTATCACATCTTCATCTCTCTATAACTGCTCCTCTCAACATACCTCACATCTTCTTCATCTCACTGTCACTGCTCATTTCTCAATACCTCACATCCTCTTCATCTGTCTCAAACTGCTCCTCTCTCACTATCTCACATCCTCCTCATCTCTCTTTAACTGCTCATCTCTCACTACCTCACATCCTCTTCATCTCTCTATAACTGCTCCTCTCTCAATACTTCACATCATCTTCATCTCTCTCAAACTGCTCCTCTCTCAATACCTCATATCCTTTTCATCTCACTGTAACTGCTCTTCTCTCAGTACCTCACATCCTCTTCATCTCTCTTAAAGTCCTCGTCTTTCAATACCTCACACTGTCATCTTTCTCAAACTGCTCCCCTCTCAATACCTCACATCTTCTTCATCTCACTGTAACTGCTTCTCTCTCAATACCTCACATCCTCTTCATCTCACTGTAACTGCTCCTCTCTCAATACCTCACTTCCTCCTCATCTCACTCAAACTGCTCCTTTCTCAATACCTCATATCCTCTTCATCTCTCTAAAAGTCCTCGTCTCTCAATGCCTCATATCCTCTTCATCTCACTGTAACTGCTCCTCTCTCAATACCTCACACTGTCATCTCTCTCAAACTGCTCCTCTCTCAATACCTCACACCCTCCTCATCTCTATAAATGCTCCTCTCTCAATACCTCACACCCTGTTCATCTCTCTATAACTGCTCTTCTCTCAATACCTCACACTCTCTTCATCTCTCTATAACTGCTCCTCTCTCAATACCTCACACTCTCTTCATCTCTCTATAACTGCTTCTCTCTCATACCTCACACCCTCCTCATCTCTATAACTGCTCCTCTCTCAATACCTCACACTCTCTTCATCTCTCTGTAACTGCTTCTCTCTCATACCTCACACCCTCCTCATCTCTCTCAGACTGCTCCTCTCTCAATACCTCACACCCTCTTCATCTCTCTATAACTGCTTCTCTCTCAATACCTCATACCCTCCTCATCTCTCTATAACTGCTCCTCTCAATACCTCACACCCTCTTCATCTCTCTATAACTGCTCCTCTCTCAATACCTCACACTCTCTTCATCTCTCTATAACTGCTCCTCTCTCAATACCTCACACTCTCTTCATCTCTCTATAACTGCTTCTCTCTCATACCTCATACCCTCCTCATCTCTCTATAACTGCTCCTCTCAATACCTCACACCCTCTTCATCTCTCTATAACTGCTCCTCTCTCAATACCTCACACCCTCCTCATCTCTCTATGACTGCTTCTCTCTCAATACCTTACAGTGTCCTCTGTGTTTATACTGTGCTAACCTGTCCACTGATCCATTTTCTAATCAAAATTTTAATTGTAAGCTTTTATTTTGACCTTTTTCACTCATTTTGCTTCTTTAAAAAACAGACTCTTTAGGTGAAGCTGCATACTTGGCTAATGTAAAAGCCTTGGAAACCTGGTGCCACTCCAGCCAGCTTGTAATTAATGTGGAAAAAAACCGAAGAACTGATACTCTTAACAAAACAGGATGTGACCTTTCAAACAGTCTCACTCACTGGGCAGTTTGTTGAAACGGTTGAACATTTCAAATATCTCGGTACAGTTCTAGACTCATAGATTAACTTTTCTTTAAACACTGAGTCTGTTTTAAAAAAATGTTCACAGCGACTGTATCTTTTCAGAAGGCTCCACAACCTTGGCGTCAGCCAAAAAATTCAAGAAGTCGTGTACAAGAGCCTAGTTGAGAGTGTTTTGCATTTTCATCTTCCAGCTTGGTATGGTCATTTGAACTGTAGTTATAAAAGCAAACTCTCTAAGATCATAGCCATGGCCAGTTTGGGTAGACCCCAAACGTCCTTGAATCGACTCTATTGATAGGACAAGGAAGAAAGCTAGGATTATTGCGAGTGATGGTTCTCATCCTCTCTTTAGCCAGTTTGACCTTCTGAAATCTGGGAGGCGCTATAGTGTTCCTCTAGCAACAAGAAATATTGACAAGAAATCATTTGTTCCAAGTGCGATCGGCATCCTGAACTCTTCTGAGTGATTGGCTCTGACTAGGACATGGATATGGACCGTCTTTTCCTCTCTTGTTTCTGGTCTGTTGTGGCCATTTCACTACACAGATGTCCTAATCCTATTGTCTGATCTTGCTGTCGTTTCCTTGTTTATGGTGAGCCAAAGACAGCCTTCCACCATGGTGGACAATAAACTTCTATTCTATTCTTCTATTCTATTCTATTCTATAAGTTAAACACATATTTTCCACTCTAATCTTCTGTCCACTTTAATTTCCTGTCATGCACTTTGTGCTGAAATAAAATGCTGGAGATGACATTCTGTTCATTTTTAATAAAACAGTTTGATGGCTTTGCACCACTGCTCCGTTTTCATATTATATTATCGTATTCTCTGAGACAAAAGACTTGCGGGATAGTATGGTCTTGCAAGATGGCTGCTGCCGTATCTGCCATATAGATTTTGGTTTCATCGCAGGAGTGCAAAAAATAATAATAATTCAGTTTTTTTTTTTCATTTTGGCACATGGCTGGATGGGCACCTAAATTAGAGCAAGATAGATAACCTGGGTGATTTCATCCTTTTGTTGGGCCTGTGAAGATCTCAGTAGGCCCAAAAAAACAGAAATGTAAATATCCATTTCTCATTATAGCCGGCTCTTTTTTGGTGATCTTTCCTAACACTTGCAGTAAAAAGATGCTGCAACCAAAGGCACATTTTAGCTTGTCAATCAGGACCCTGGTTGGGATTCTTTGGCCATGTTGTAGAAGGGGGAGGGGGGGGGTTGGGCGGGGGGTGCAGAAGGGCAGAAGGGTGCGCGTTGATCATAAGATTCAAACTTTTACGTCATTTTACTAGTTTTACTTATCAATCTCTCGCCAGCTGTTCTCTTCTCTTTATCCATGATATACTCTCAGTTTTACCTGTTTTAACACAAGAGTTAAATAACTTTACTCTTTTCTCATCTGTATATTGTTTAATTATTTTAGTTTAAGGCTCATTCTGAGTCCTTCTTACTGAGGCATAGAGAACATATTGTCGTGTAAAAGTGCTCTGTATGATGTATTTAAGAACCACAGGGGAATACAGGTTATATTCTACTGCTGTCGACTGCTGTTATTGAGGCTCTCCACGAGATCGCGTCGAACGACAGTGCAAAAACAGCCTGCTGTGATGTTGATCTTGCTGATGGTGTAAATATTACAAACTATGATCAACTCTTGAGAAAAAGCTTCAACCATCTTGGAGAAGGTTTTCTGAATTCCTTTTATGGAAAGTCAGTGTTCTAGAACTGTCATTGCTTCATGATTGCTGGTAGTGATTTTTACTCCAGCAATGTAATGCTGTTTATAATGTTCTATCCTCATACTGTATCTGTGATCTCAGGCCTTAAGTGTTTGAGAATACCGCAATGCAATGCGATATACTACATTATTTTTATTTGAGATTTATTTGAGCAGAGGGCCTGACTGAGACTATAATCTAAAGTAGCAAAAATATCATATATTGAAAGGAAATCTAAATTTTAATTCAATAAATAGGATTGCCATCATAGAATTAAAACGACAATTACTTAAAACAGCAGCAGTTCTTTAGATAAAGCAATTTGATGATTTTTTTCTTTTTCAAATTTCCAAAAGGAACCAGTTCATCCAGTATCAGCTCACCTTGCAGCTGATTCCAGGTGTGAGAGACATAAAAAATAAGTTTTACTCAGCTCTGTTCTAACATGAGGAACATCTAGGCAGAAAAAGTCTTGTGACTGTGTCCCATGGCAACCCGCTCGCCGTGTAAGAAGAGAGGCAAAATATGGTGAGATTTTAAATAACACAATTATGAAGAAATAAAAAGCAATGGTTGTCTCACCTAGATTTCAATGATTATATTACATACTACTAGAGGCACTCCCAAGAGCGCAAACCTCCACCAAGGTAGCTTAGTTAAAATCTTGCTGAATGAATATGGCTCATAAGAAATTTAAGGTTTCTTACATAACTGCAGTGCTTTTCCCATAGCCCAGGTCATAACATATTTTTCACATTACCCTAGGGTAATATCGCTATTACCATAATAATAATATTACCATATATACATAATATTACCATGCAAAAATCTCATTGGCTGAGAGCTTGGGGGAGAAAAATCACTTTGCATTACCTCTCGCTGTTTAAACTTTGCCAAACTGAAAACCGAGTGTAACGTTGGTTAAATCGGTATGGCTCAGCGCTATAGCGGGCTAGTTATGTGCCACTCACATAACTAATTTCACGTTACTTAGCTAGGTAACGTGCACGCAATACTTTTTTAAAAACCATTATGTTACCTTAGTTTGTTAGCTGCAAACGTTAGCTAGCTACTCAGTTGACTGAATTTACAAACTGTTGCTCGTTCAGCTGCGAATGTCTGCGACTCAGAGACTGACAAAGCAGAGCCATGTAGTTAGCGCAGTGCTAACATGCAATGGGCGCTACCGGAAATGACATTTGCTTTCCATTAAATTATGCAATTCAGTTATGTGATAGACAAAATCTTATACTCTATGGTTGTGTCATGAGAAAGTTATGAAACTCGTTGAGTAAATTTTGGGTTACCCCAGTCATTTCACACTGAGTTCACAACTTTCATACAACACGCCCACTCGAGTAAGACTCTATATCTGCAACATAGGATTTTGAGATGTTTGGTGTGGTGGAGATATTGTTTGACAGAGTGCAGTCAAAATCAGTAGGGTCTATTCCTGATGTAATAGCAACTCACCCACAAAATTTCAGAGGTATCTGTTCATTACTTTTTGAGTCATCTTGTACACAAACAGACAGACAGACAGACAAACCAACTCTGGCAAAAACATAACCTCCTTGGCGGCGGTAATAATAGTGACATCATATTAATGACATATAGCTGATGCCCTTGCTCGCAGCTTCATAACACAGTTATAGTTTATCAGCAGATGAAAAAGCCCTGAAAACCATTGAGAGACTAAATCTTCAATTCCCAACAGTTACTGCATACATATGAACTGGGACCCTGTCGGGTTGCCCAATTAAACAAAAGCATCAATAAAACAACCCTAACAGATAATACAAGGCTAGTGATGCCAAGTTATGCCATTTTCTTTGCATATTCTTGATTTTAGGCTGAATCGTTTGAGATCGGAGTCTCAGAGAGTGTGTGTGGTTTCTGCCGGGGAGTTTTGCTGTCTCTAAGCATGTGTTTATCCTGTTTGCAGCCCCTGTCTGTCCCAGCATGTGTCGTTAATTAGCTGTAATTATCTATGAGTCTCTGCGCTTTACTGTATGATTCAGTGAGTGCAGTCTCGGTTTCCTGTCTCTCTGTGTTCTGTTAGCTGAGGCTAAAGTGCCAACCGACTGCTTCCTCTCTCCTTCACCTCATTCATTCTTAAAATCTCCACTCATTTTCCTTTCTTTATATGTGCTTGTGTGTATGTATGTGGGTGGGGAGGAGTATGTGTGCATGTGTGTTTGTGTGTGTGTGTGTGTGTGTGTGTGTGAGTGGGGGGATGAGTGTGTGTAAGTGTGTGTGTATGTGTGGGTGGGGAGGAGTATGTGTGTATGAGTGTTTGCATATGTGTTTTGTGTGTGTGTGTGTGTTTATGTATGTATTTGGCTGGGGAGGTGTATGTGTGTTTGTGTGCATGTATGGATGCACATGATATGTGTGCCTGTATTTATGTGTTAGCCAGTGTTTGTAAATTACAAAAGCACACCTGTGTGCCTGCGGGCTGTCCTGAAATGAAAGTTGTGCAGTCGGCAGAAAGAGAGCATCCCTGTACAGAGTGTCTTAGATCCTTCACGAGAGATTTGAGCTGGACTCACCTCTTATGACCAGAGCAGTAGGGGTCACCAGAGCAGTAAAGGTCACCTTTTATGACCTGAGCAGTAAAGGGCACCTCTTATGACCTGAGCAGTAGGGGTCACCTTTTATGACCTGAGCAGTAAAGGTCACCTCTTATGACCTGAGCAGTAAAGGGCACCTCTAATGACCTGAGCAGTAAAGGTCATCTCTTATGACCTGAGCAGTAAAGGGCACCTCTTATGACCTGAGCAGTAAAGGGCACCTCTTATGACCTGAGCAGTAGGGGTCACCTCTTATGACCTGAGCAGTAAAGGGCACCTCTTATGACCTGAGCAGTAAAGGGCACCTCTTATGACCTGAGCAGTAAAGGTCATCTCTTATGACCTGAGCAGTAAAGGGCACCTCTTATGACCTGAGCAGTAAAGGGCACCTCTTATGACCTGAGCAGTAAAGGGCACCTCTTATGACCTGAGCAGTAAAGGGCACCTCTTATGACCTGAGCAGTAAAGGGCACCTCTTATGACCTGAGCAGTAGGGGTCACCTCTTATGACCTGAGCATTAAAGATCACCTCTTATGACCAGAGCAGTAAAGGTCACCTGATGTACATAAGTCTTCACAACCTCACAAATTGACTGTCCAACATGAAATTTGGGGTTCAGTTTGTTCACATTTTGCCCTCATTTTGGAAGACTTGCTTTGAGTTTTCAGAGTAACCAATTTTGATATATTCCATGGTTTGTATGAAGACCTCCAAAGTTCAGGCTTAGGAGTTAGTCTTTCTTCCTCTCTTGTTTTAAGCAATCTGACATTCACTCGGCGATGCTGAAATCGAGACTCTGTGGAGGGCAATCCATTGTTCCAAACAAACAAGCTGCTTGATACCTGGAGCAGTGTGCTTTGTTTGTGTGTATGTGTGTGACAGCTCCACCTCATCTCAGATATAGAACATAGAGTTTTACATGCAGATTTATTCAGATTTGGAGTGAGAGTTGAGATTAATTTTTATGGAGTGTTTTTGAGATACAGAATATGATTGTGGCATTGTCAATACTGTGATGTAGCGTTCAGGAACCACACGCAAGAGATGGAAATCCAAAAAACGTATGCCTTTAATGAAGTCCGGGTCAAAGCCAAAAAACACAAGAATTGCCAAGCCACAATACAAAATCCAAAAACAGAGTCGACTAGACAGGCAGGGGTCAGAACCAGAAAAACAGATGAGCAAAGGTACATAGACGGTAGGCAAAAAGTCGTAGTCGATGAACAAAGCCAAGGGTTATACACAGGGCATCCAAACACAGAAATCGTGGTCATACAAAAATGGGTCAAAATCCAAAAAGACAAAACAATACAAGAAGGGCTATGGCAAGAATCAAAGTTGGACAAACCAGTCGAAGGAAAACAATACTCAATGGCATACAAGGCGCTCTGCGCAAAGAAATATTGATCAACGTTCTGACAAAGTCAGAACTGCAGTGAGGACTCTTAAATAAACGAGAGAGAAGTCACATGCTATGCAGGGAACAGGTGAGCTGGATCAGACTAATTACAATGGGAGAATCACATGAGGGAAACCCTAACCACGAAAATTGGCGAAAGCCAGGACACGGACGGGAATCACACAGACAGCCTATGACATTTAAACAGCTCCGGTCAAGGAGTTCTAAGTGCACAGATAACGAGTGCAGGAAAGTAATTAAGCACGTACGAGAGATCTCGCAGAAACGCAGGGGGAGACAGGTAAAGCTGAGCAAGAGGGGGAGACTAGAACAGGGCGATAGCTGAGAGGGAATTAGTATTAATTAGTAGCGGTGCAAACTTTACAGATTTAACTAGAGTGCTCATTCGTAAGTTAGTAATATATATACATGGATTAGTTGCGTTAGTAGACTATGATACAAAATACAAATGTTAGTCATGTTAGTAATCAGAACAGTAAGGCGAAGGAAGTAAACGAGAATTGAAGGAATATATTAAACACCAGAAATCATTTAAATCACCCAAAGCATGTGAGCACACAGACCGGGAAGACGGACTGAACCAACTAGATCACAAGACGGGAGACAAGTGCAATGGAGCTGAGAAATGGAATGAACTAAAACCTGAGAATACAATAACCAAAAAGAATAAATAAAAGACAAAATCATGAACACTGAACTTGAACATAAACATGAACATAAACATGACAAAAAACCATTACCATGACAAATACAATATTAAAAAGTGCTTTCGCTGACTTTGAACCTATTTAAGGGAAAACTTCAGAGAAAAGCAAGAGTTTAGGGGTCTATCTTCCTTTGGCCTGTTATACCACCTTTAGATTACTGTAATCTGATACTGTAGATTAAGCAGGGGAGGACCTATTGCCATACTTGGGGTTAAGGGGCTTGCTTAAAGGTCCCATATGTTACTCCCTTTTGACTATTTAAGACAGCTCTCTGGTGTCAGTAAGAACAAGTTTTGAAGCCAGTAGGACAATAAAACTCAGATTCAGCATTTGCAGCCAGTTTCTCATTTTCTCCCTCCCAGGAATTTAGCCCTGTTTCGAGTGGCTGATAAGTCGGTGGAAATGAGGCTTTGCTCTGATTGGCTGTCTTGTTGTTGTAAAAAAATTAACAATGGCTGCCGAAACTGAAACATATCTATACTGGGATATACTCTACAATTTGTGACTCCCTTTGTGATGTCGAATGGGGCACAGAATCAAAATGGGCTGTTCAAGTGTGTGATTTCTTTAGACGGTCACTGCAGTAACCTTGCCGAGACAATTGTGCTGCCCCTTTTGTCGGATGTCATGCAGAGGGAAAACCAAATTAAATGTCAACTGCCTTGTAGAACTGAAGCTCATTATACGGGGCCTTTAAGGACCTGAGAGTAGTGCTGTTCTTACTGTTCTTACACTGACGCTCGGGCTGGAGGCTGCATCACTCTCAGCCGCTTGGATAAGATACGGCCTAAGAAACTATAGGAGACGGGGGGTAATTTATGACCATCCGAAATGCCGCATGTTCATCGAGGAGCCTGTCCCTGTCCAGGGTCCTGAATGCTTCCCATGTCCCCACAGGGCTGACCAACTTCCAGAATCATATGATATGCTGAAAAGATGTAATAATGTTAGACTTAAGCTTAGGACATCGCTCCTTTAATACTGAAATGTCACACTAATGCAGTGTAATATGGAATTATAAACTATATTGGTTGTAGTGTAGAGGTCTCCCTCACGCTGATGTTCCCTGGAATACACTGGAACGTAGAAGCTCTGGTCTCTTCTGACATCCCCTCATACAAGAGAGAGAGATTTATTTATACTGTACTATTGCACTATTTCTGTGATGATATTGCAACTCATGTGAAGCCATACTAATAAAGCATTTTGAATTGAATTGAATTGAGAGAGAGAGAGAGAGAGAGAGAGAGGTGGCACCTCAGGGTTAAGACTGGTATTAAAAGGTCTGAGCTGGGGGATTAATAAAAATTATCTGGCTCTTTAACTGCCGCAAGGTTAGGACGCCTGTGAAGCTTCAGTGAGTTTGGGACACTTAAAATGTTCCTTTCCTTCTTGCTGGTATGGCGTTCTCGCCCATTTGTCTTTGTATTGGCGGTATGTCCTCAGAGAAGATTGAACTCAAATGAATTACCAGACGCGTCATGATGCCTGGAATTGGGGCCGATTGTCGCGCAAATCCGCTTATGATAAGGAATTAGCGCTATCCTGGCAACGAGCAACAAACGAAAAGATCCTGAGTCCTAAAGAGGAGTTCCCCCGCGCGCGTATTTACATGAAGGCTCTTGTGCCGTCGGTCGCGTGGGACGAGTATTGCCTGCGGTGAGACGGCTCATCTCGGGACATTTATTGCAGCATCTTAGTGGTGATTTAAGGGATAATATTGAACGTTCGCTTTAGACGATTTATATGAGAGAAAACCCAGAACATCTCAATGTGTGGGTCTCAAATGACGGATTCTCTGTCCAAAATTAGTTTTCTAATGTTTATATAGTTATATCTAGTTTATACATCTGGTCCAATGTCCTTTCCTGCGTGCGTTTTAGTTGACGTGACTGAGAGTATTGCATTCCAGTGACTATATTATAAAGAAATAGCGCCACTTTGTGGACAGTTGCTATTATTTCAGTTCTATAGAATTTTTTAAAAAATTAAATAATTATTATTTTCTTTTTTACTTTTCATAAAATGTTGGTATATCCATCCATCTATTATGACTTTCCTGATCACGGTCATGGGGCGAGGTGCGGGGGGGAGGGGGGTGGCCGGAAGAGCTAGAGCCTATTCCCAGATTACTATGGGCAAAGGGCCGGGACACTATCGCTCGCAGGGCACACACATCGTTCACTCATACCTGCGAACAATTTCGAGTCTCCTGGTAGCCTGGCATGCATATCTCTGGACTGTGGCAGGAAACCGGAGTCCCCGGAGGAAACCAACACGAACATGGACACTCTTGTAAAAGAGATTTTTAATCTCAATGAGGCTTTCCTGGTTAATTAATTTTAAATAAAAAATAAAATAAAATGGTCAAAACTAGACACAGGAAGGCCACTGGCTGGATTTGAATTCACTCTTCTAGTTACCCACTGCACCAACATCCTGCCCAATGTAACGTGAATTTGGGCTTAAAACCAAGACGGAATTAATTTTTATTGGTATTATTCTCAATTAAACATTTATGAAAACCCAGTAATCACCGTGAGGTAGAACAAATTCTGCCCTCAAATAAAAGGTTGCGACAAACAAATAATGGATAATTCACGGTACCTGTGCACAATTCAATAGAGTGTTGCATTTCTGCATTCATAAACCAAGCATGCCTATTTAATGACTGATGATCATGTACATGTTTAATGAAATTCGGTTGTGAGACAGTAGTTATAATTAAGTGAATGCAGTTACAAGAAGTATCACTAGGGGGCAGCCAAGACGGAGAAGTCGACAGGATGGCCCCGAGGAACAGTCGGTCTTGTAGAGGAAGTATGGTTGGTTGATAGGCCTATAACAAAGCTTTGGTTGTCTTGCGATTTCAATATGTAATGTTTCGGAAATGTTAAGGCACCTGTCAGCCTCGGATGAATGTGTTCTAAACCCTTTATTAGGATTTTATAATGTAATGGAACATGGTACAATGAATGAAATGGAAAACACAGGATGTTAATATTGCCATCGCTGGTTGTTGCGGGTGATACTAATGGACAGTTAAAAGTTGTTTCGGGAACATGAGGATGGGGATTCTGGAGAGCTGTAGTTAAAGAGGTTGGAGGAAAGCGGGCTGGATGGAAAAGAGGAGTCCTGTGATGTGTGTTTTTGGAAAGGTCGTGTCATTTAGCGAGCGGCTTTGATGCCTTTTTCACTTCCCCTCTCTGTTGTCTTTGACTGGAGCTCAAGCACACGCTCCAAAGAGACTGAGAAATGCGGTGTTACACACACATGCGCGCGCGCACACACATACACACACACACACACACACACACTCACATACATTCAGACACGCACACACACACACACTCACGTGCATTCAGACACAAACACACGCACACACACACACACACACAGGCACACAGACTTGTACATACTCTCTCACCCTGACACATGCAAGCTAGAGTTTTGTCACTCAGGAGGGAGTTTAGTTTCACTTGTTGCCATTTTAATTTTTATGGCATTTCTCCTATACATTGCAGCAGTACAATTTTGTAATTGTTTATTTGACTCAGTTAAGTCAAATCAAGTCAAATCGACTGATTAAGGTAATCTCAGTCCTCTTATTTAGTGTGATAGAATTTATGTCGTATGACATTCCTCTCTTGAGTTTTATTGTGTCCTGCTGTCACTATCTTGTGCAGGTTTGTGCAGGTCTTATGAATAGTTTTAAAACTGTGGTGGGTTTGGTTATCGTATAAGCCTTAGTCTCTGGGATTGAAGGAGCACTGTATTGTTATCGTGACAATTTGCGGCGCTGAGTTTAGAGATGGGCGGGGTGATGGCAGCTCTGTCTCTGGAGACGCGCCGGAGATTCTCTCGCAGGAGCTTCCTGAGAGAGTGCAGACTCAGCACCGCGCGCTACCACCGATCAGGTACTGTCCGTCTGTCTGTCTGTCTCACTGCATGCTACCGCCAATCAGGTACTGTCCGCCTGTCTCACCACCGCTACCACCGATCAGGTACTGTGCGTCTGTCTCACCACCGCTACCACCGATCAGGTACTGTGCGTCTGTCTGTCTGTCTGTTTTACTGTGCAGTATCGCAGATCAGGTACTATGCGTCTGTCTCACCGCGCGCTACCACTGATCAGGTACTGTGCGTCTGTCTCACCGCGCGCTACCACCGATCAGGTACTGTGCATTTGTCTTACTGCGCGCTCCCACCAATCAGGTACTGTGCCTCTGTCTCACCGCGCGCTACCGCCGATCAGGTAATTGGCGTCTGTCTCACCGCGTGCTACCGCCGATCAGGTACTGTCGGTCTGTCTGTCTTATTGCATGGTTTCCCCAAACAGGTATAGTCCGTCTGTCTGTCCATCTTTCCGCGCGCCTCCACTGATCAGGTACCCTCTGCCTGTCGGTCTGTTGGTCTGTCTGCCCATTTCAACACATGGTACCACAGATCAGATGCTGTCTGTCTGTCTTTCTTTTTGTATGTCCATCTCACTGTAAGGTACCATTGATCAAGTACTGTCATCTGTCTGTCTATGTCTTTGTCTGTCTGTCAATCTCACTGTAGAGCACCGTCAAACAGGTACTGTCCAGCTGCCTCCCTCCTGACCATCTCTATGTCTGCTTTTGTGTTTGTGTCCATTGATCAATCTGTCTGGATGGCTCTCAGTCTCGGAATGACACCGTCGCTCAACCACTCAAGCACTGTTTGTCTGTTTACAGTCCATCGTTTCCACTGCATCTCGTCAGTGCCATCCTTATGTCCTTCTTAAGGGTATCCATGATTCGTACAGCTCTCTGCGTACTCCCGCAGAACATTTATTTTTTTCCCACGAAGGAAGAAGTACGCAGGTATCTAGCCCCCCAAACCCCCCCTGAGATATTTCTTCGATTTTTTTACCTGCTGATAGGCATGGCTGTTTTGCCGCAAGGGACGATACGGAGCGGGAAATGGACGGGGTAGTTTGTCTTGGCGAGTTTCACCACCATCCATATCAGAACCGTTCTGTCCTGTTCAGTCCACAGTACATCCCCGCCTGGAGTATAGTGTATCGCGGCCACGTAACTTCAGCCGCTACTAGTGGTCAGAAATTGCCACTGTAAGGGTGGGGACACCAGGAAACAGGGGTATTAGATATACTTTTGGGCTGGTATCCGTGCGGTTGTTGGCTATCGGCCACCATGATTGTGATAACACACGGGATTCTGTTTCTGAGTAGGAAATACTGTATTTTGTTGATAGGGGTATAAGGTTCATGGGGTAAGATTTGTTTGTAAATTGAGATGCTGGATTTTTTCATGATGGTTTGGATATAGGTCTGCATTGCAAATTCCCAAATACTGTATGTATGTGAGCATAAGTCGCAACTGTCGATTTCTGTGGCTTATTATCAGTTTTTTTTGTACTTCAGCACCATAAAGACCAATGATGACAATGTTTCAGTATCAACACTCCACTCGTACAGGGATGAGTAATTCCATGCCCAGAGCAGTTTAAGACTTCATGTATGTAGGCTGGAGTGTTACACAGTAGTGATACTTAGGTCTCATCATACAGGGTGGTGAAGCACCTCTTAAAAATGGCTTTTACTTTGAAGCCTCCAAACCACAATAATAAAAGAATCAACACAGGTCCTTGTTATTAATTTGAATGCTAATTAGCTGCGCCTGTCAGCTCAAAAGAGGTCTGACGAGCAGTACTTTGCAAGATCAGTCTCCAAAGCAAGATGAGGTTACAAATTGAGTTGTTAAGAGGCTAAAGAGCTGGTGCCTGAATTGCCAGTAAATTGGCAAAAATACTAAAGGAGCCGAGGAGACCTGTGCCAGAAATCATGGCAACATAACTAGTGCCAAAAAACAGCAACAAAAAAGAACAGAGGCTGCCAGTCAGAGCTCTCTAACAGGGATAGATGCTTAATGGTATATTTGCTAAGTAGCTCAAAACTAAGTCTCAGAAAATCCCCTCAGCAATAAATTAGTCCACATCTGAACTGGTCTCGACAAAAACAGCATGTTGTGAGCTTCATAAAGCTGATATTTACGGCAGCGTTTCCAGTGATTTTCCCTGTATGCGTAAGACTCGTTTTGCAGTTCACAGGTCCGTCCCAGAACACTGCCCAGGACTAATCATTTCCTGGCTGCGCACTTGAGCAGAATTCTGTACTGAATGTTTTTTGTTGCTGCGCTTGATATGTGTATTAAAGTTGAAAGGGGAAGTTCTGGACGCTAATGGTTTGGCTCTCCCCGAGGGGGCCGTACCTCTGCGGCGCTCTCCGGCTGACGAGTCTCGTCATGCTGAGTCAGACGGCCTCAGCGCAGCCCTTTATGAAGTTTAAAAGGCTCTGCGTGCGCGGAGCCCCAGCGCTCCGTCATTACTGGGAAATGAGTCTGGCCTCCGACCGAGCCATCCGCCCATCCGGGAGACAGGAAGGAAGGACGGAAGGAAGGAGAGAGAGAGAAAGAAAGAGCGTCACTGGGCCTGTTCCACTGTAGAGTTTTACAGTGGAAAGACTTTTATTTTGAAAGTGGTTACTGTTTAAGAGAGGAAGTGTGTGAACAATGGGTGCGTCTCAAAGCGTAGGCTGCATTCTTCGAAGGCTGCATTTTTAGGGGTCGTCACTTACTTTCATCCGCCAACCTGGCATTTAGGGTGAGGGACAAGGTTAAATTTAGTGTTAGGTTTTGGGTTAAGTGTTAGAGTTAAGGTTAACGTTAGGGAAACCAGTGATGACTCGCTCAAACCAATGCTGTTTAATGGGGATGAAATGACGTTACGTCAGTTCAGCAGAGGGAATTAAGTGACGACCCCTAAAAATGCAGCCTTCAAAGGATGCAACCTAGGCTTTGAGATGCACCCAATGTCTGTCGCAGTGAAGGCAGAGCCATGCTCAGGTGGCCCCACAGCATTGTGGGAACACTGAGACCCACAGTCTGGGCTTGTTGCGATTACTCAATTCTTTCTGACCCAGAAATCGTTTGAGCTTGGCCATTATTAGGGGATTCCAATCCGTTAAAATAAGTTGAGAAGTGGTCATTAGGAGTTTCCCTTAAGATGTCTTGAGTGAGGAAAGATGAGACCATCCTTTGTGGAGGTTTTTTCCGAGGTACGTGTAATGACCAATCTGTAGATGCACATGCTCCCCCTCTGCCCTGCTGGCAACTGATGTTTGAAGGATCAGAGATAATGTCCTCACCAATGGGAGGACTTCAGCTGAAGGAAAGGAAGGACGGAAAGGGAGGAAAGATGAGCAAAGGTGATAAGCTCTTAGTGCAGTGCATGGAGGAGGGACATCGTGAGTGAATACTGCTTCAGTGGATGGAGACAGATGGAAATCAGTCATATGAAGTAAAGAAAGGGGATTTTGCTGTATTTTAGATAGAGTGTCATCAAATTATCATTATTAATGCATGTCTTCTCTTTGGAAAGTTTATATAAATGCTGTTTGAGAGTGTATCTCCCCAGTGTGGCGTGTGTTACACCTGATGTGTGCAGTATTTTGGGGACAGGCATGGTTTTTCCCATCTGTCACTCCGTAGAGCCTCTTTGTGACAGTGTGCTGTACAAAAGCTGCTGTATAAATAAGATTGAATCTCTCTCGCTTAGCTACACATCCATGAGTATCAATAATAATAGAAACTAGAGCTGTTTGCACATTTAGGCCTTGAGCCGAAGAACAGTTCGTGCTCGAGGTGTATTTGTAGTGGAAATCAATTCTGAAGTTATTATTAGACTGTGTTGGTGGAATAACTGACTGGAAGAGCATGTGAGGGTACAATGGTTGCATTCGCAAGCAAGGCCAGGTGTCTTGACAGTCATCTTGACAACCACGGGATACTGAGCTAACCGAGCTTGCATTTTACTGAGGCAGCATGGGAAGTTGAGTTTTCTCATTGCGTGGTCCATACTCTTAATTGCATGAACTCCTTGGAAAAAACAAAACAAAACAAATGAAATTATTTTGTGAGTTATGCTGGCCATTGAAGTCCCGAGTGGTTAGCAGACAGCTATTAAGAGCAGTAAAGAGGACAAAAAAGAGCTACCAAAAACCTCACCCCAATATTTTCATGAACATTTTTGTTCTTGTGGAAAGTCTCAGATCTGATCATAAACAGTGTGTCAATGATCATGAATGCCAATCCATAAAAAAGTGCTACAAAAACCTACTCGGATTCCCGGTAATCAGCTATTAGCATAAATGCCAATCCATCGTAAAATGAATTGCCAATGACCACCATATAAGGAGGTGTAGATGCATCCAGTCGACCTGTCAGTCATGAAAAAGAAAAGAAAGAGAAAGAAAAAAGAATTTTTCGAAGCGGAGATAGAAATAATTTTGGGTGGAGTTAAAAAAAAAACATTTTATTTTCATCTGTTAGCAGTGGTGTGACAGGGACAGGCAAAGCGAAGGCCTGGAGGGAGGTGACAGATGCCGTTAATGTGTCTCTGTAGTCCAAAGAACCATGTCCGAGGTGAAGAGTAAATGGTTTGACATGAAACTGGAGGCAAAGAAACGCATAAGCGCACACAAAAAAAAAATACATCAACCACAGGAGGAGGAGGCTCACAGTCACAACTATCAACTGCAGACAAGTGCATCGCTGGCATAATTGGGGAGACCTCTCTGTCAGGAATTATACCTCACGGAGACAGCGACATGCCTCCACTTTTATTTTTTAATTACCATCATTCAACATGTAGAAAGAACGTGTAATCTATTGAGTTGATTCACATAGATAATTCACAATCATGAACCTAATCTGGATCTTAAACCTGCCAATTGCCAACTAATTTAACTAAATGTGTTATATTTTTTATCGTTCGTCATGTTTAGGCTATATCACGTGTTTCAAAGGCATCTGCATATTGTGTACATAACAGAGCGCAATATGAATTAAAATGGTAATTTCCAATAGTGACAAGCATTATTTATGTGCAGTCTTAAAATTTACACAAGCACTACGCGTGGTGAGCAGCATGTGTAGATTTTGTTAGTAGCTACGAAAAGATCGGAGCTACTAAAATATTGATGAATGCGGAGATGCACGTAAATTTCCGTCTGCGAACAGTTTACACACAAATTTGTTTTGCTCACGTTTCATGAGTGAGAGCCCATGTGTATAACAAAGCAAATTAAGAAAAACCAGGATCAGTCATTTTGTTAATGTTTAAGCAGATCAGTAGCGATGGTCTAATCCAGTGCTTCTCAAACCTCTCCTGGAGGCCCACCTGTCCTGCATGTGTTAGATCTCTCCCTGCTCCAGCACTGGTGATTCAAATCATCTACTCATTATCAAGCAGCTACAGGGGGGTTGATAGCGAGCTGATCATTTCAATCACCTGTGCTGGATTCCTTGTGTAAGGGTTTGTCCTTGTAGTCCCTCCCCCTGCTGCATTCTTCACCTCCACCTTAACGGGCAACAGGTGTAGCTCGTTGAGGTGGAGGTGAAGGGCTGTTTATTTAAGGGTTGGCTGTGCCATTATTCTGTGCAGCAGCATTCTGATTTTTAAGCCCTGTTGTGTTTGTGCTGCTGCTCCCCTTATGTTATGTTTGTCTTTTTTGAAACATTTATTAAAATTTTTTTCTATTTTTACTCAGCCTGTGCATGTGGGTCCCTTCCCCAGCCTTTGGGCCCATGGTCCCAGTGCCCGCCGGCTTGTAGTTTTCAGCCGGCGGGACCAATCCATGACACCTTGTGGATTTTTCTTGTAAATTTACTACAACATATTTGTAATAAACAAGTATTGGGTTCCAGTGATCTCTTTGTTGAAAACGTACATGTAAGATAAAGACTTGACAAGATCTTAGGGTGCGCAAAAACTTTTGACTGGTAGTGTATGCCTTCTGCAGAGCTTGGAGCTCCAAAGATGTTCACACTCAGAAATTCTGTACGGCATCGTACCACACTCAGAGTCTCTGCAGAACGAGCAGCGCTATGCCTGGCAAGATTTTGGTTCAGCTCCCAATGTAGCACAACTGAAGAGTGTAGTGCTAAAAGTGCTTCAATGACATTTCCACCCATTTTGAGGTCAGGATGGAAAAAGGTCTTTAGTGGTTACCTAAGTCAATTTTCTCAAAATAGACATTTTGCGACTCAAGTACTTTTAGCTCTGGGGTCTTCAATTTAACTCTACATCATACCGCCATACATCATACTATAATCATTGGTTCAGTTCACAATATGTAATCTTACAGTCTGTAGCATAAGTGCTTTTCATATCATGTAGTTTTGAGAGCATCAGTGATTTCAGTGACCCAAAGTTTGGAAGGCGGTGCATCGGCCGGACCTGCGGAGCCTTTGCGCTGTGGACAATAATGTGCACTGTCAGACGGCGAAGACGAGCGTAATGCAGCGTCAGCACAGGGCCCATCATTTAAAAACCTGTAAGTGTTTTAATGTTGGTCTCCCAGGAATCCAGGCTGCGTCGCTCTGCCAGCCTAAAAGCGCACGTTAGCTTCCGATATCCCTGCTTTTCTCCTCATGCCAGGTTTTTAAAAGACCTTCTGCCAGCGGAGAAATGCTTTCCCTGTTTGGGAAATGCTTGAATCTGCACTATGAAAGTTATTTTTCTTCATAATAAGTGCTTGACAGAAGTTGTACGTGCATTAGGTAGCTAAGATGTTGTTGAGTTGCAGGTAGAATAGAGAGTGTAGCTGTTTTGGAAAAGAGACAGGAATGCGGTCGGGGATACTCCCTGTCGAGATTTTGCCTGTTCTCCTGGTGTTCACATAGGGTTCCTCTGGGTACTCCAGGTTCCTCTAACCTTGAGAGACATGTATCATATCAGGGATCCTCCAACCAGCCCGTAGTTTATGGCTGAGGTGCTTGACTAGGCCTCAGATGGTTGTGTGTTCAAATCCCAGCTTACTCATCAGTCCATCTTGGCTCATAAGTGAGGCCCTTGACCCCATTTTGTTCAAGGGCTTGGCCCCTGCTTCATCCAATCAGCTGCATGTTGCCTTGAGACAATGGTGCTGTACTGTAAAACCCCGAACTCTGGCCTCAGAACTGGAGTGGGTCCTCGGGTGCTGTACTGTAGCTGCGCTGCTCCTAAGTGACTGGGATAGGTGTGATGCCACTAGTAAATTACCTTATGGGACTTGTTAAAGTACATCTAAATACAAACATGAAAAATTACCTTCCTTACAGTTGAAAAACTTTTAAACTATGGATTCACCATGAAAAGACAAATGAGCTGAAAGCGTTTCAAAACACGATGTAAAAATGCAGTTACCTGCGTACTCATTTAAACACTTTGCAGAGATGGAACTTGTAGTGCAGTGTCATGGATGGGAATGTTAATATTAATGGCAGCCATTGATTGATTTTTCTGGGTCAGATTCAGGGAAGAAAAGAGGACAGGCAAAAAATAATAATAATGACCAATATTATATGGTGTAAGGATTCGTTCTCTCCTGATTGATTGAGGTGAGCTCTGCCAGTCGCTGTAAACGGTGATATTCACCACGCGAAAGTGCGCGAGAGGTGAATATAACAGTCCAACGACCTCCTGCTAAAAATAGATTAGGTTTCCCCGCAGGAGCTCCTGACAGTGTCTGTATTTTGTGTTTCATCGTCCCCGTGAGAAGCTTTACGTTAGAGTTGTCGCCCATCTCTAATTTTATATTTTCAAGTAGGGTCATATAATGAAACCATTATTGACTTCATTCATCGGTGAATCCAATTATATATCCTCATCGGACAAGCGATATTCACCGGGGCTCAGCCTCAGTGAATATCACTTGTCCAAGGTGGATAAAACATTGGATTCACCTCAACTGAAGTCAATAATTGTATAATATTGTAAAGCTGTTCCAATATATCTTGTGAGAGTGCCTGAAATGCAAGTGAGTTGAAAAGAAACAAACATCCACAAACTATTGTTAACAAAATTGTCCAAAATGGTCATTTATTTTGGTTTTACTGTTCGCATTTGGGGTGTGGCCATTTAAAGGTGTAGACGTTTATGCAAGAAAATACGCTATTTTAAAGTTTTTCAATTATTAAAATATTGTTAATTGTTCTTATCTTAGTGTGATTCCCACAAGGAATTAAAATTGATACTAAACACGATGCTATTTAATTGGCTTAAGCTTTGGCTATATTTGACTTTCATTGCCCTTTCCCCTTTTTAACAAGTTGTCCTGGAGTACCATGGTTTAGAAACATTATTTAACTATTTATTGTGTAGTGATTAAATTAATAGGAATGCAGGTCTACTTCCTGTAAACTGAGCATTTGAAATGCAGACCTGTTCAGCCCTTGGTATATCATTTGTGTTCTACTTTTAAGATAAAAGAGGAAATCTATTAATAATTATAAATGAGTTAATAACAAAGACGTACCATTGAAAGTATGTTGATTTGCTCAATAACTAAGAGATATCGGTAGGATTACTGAGCGATGTACAAACAGTTAGCATTACTGCGTTCATGAAATGTTCATGAAACAGCGCAGATTTGTGTTTGCAAGACTGACTGTGCTAAGAGCAGTACATAGTGTTCAACACTGATTCAATAAATAATGCTACTACAGTAGATAGAAATTAGTATTGGGTCATTCCATGTCAAATGTCCGAATTTCAGAGAAACTTCCCACTTGACCATCTCAGATTTGGCCGAAAAAATTCCAGTGGGTGCACTCACCTCCTAATAGGAGAATTCCAAAATTTTAGTTCTCAACTCCTACAAGTTTTGTCATAAAAAAATAATTTTGCAACTAAGTTCCGGCCCTTTTTGAACAGCGATTTCTGAGGAGCCACTTTCACATGGCTATATCTAGAAAAGTATTTCAGCTGAGTCCTTCAAATTTTCAGGGGTAAATATCTGCTACTCTAACTTGAGGAATATGGACTTATATAGGTGTCCCTTCAGTTTATCATATATTTCTGGGTGCTTAAAGTTGCTCGAAAATCTTACTCTGCGTTCTGCGGTAGCATATTTGAAGGACTTAAAAGCCTAATTTCAGACAGGGATTTGGTATTGCACATACAGCTTCCCATATATGTTGTGTATTTTGTATTCTAATTCTGCCCAGGTCTCTTATGAAAATATTAAGGCTTGAAAATGAAAAAAAAAATTTTAAAAATAAAATTTGCTCTATTTTTAACATTTTATACCAAAAAATGACACCATCCACCTACATAAAATTGACTGTTTTAGAAAGATTAGATGCCTGTTATTAACATATCCAAAATTTGTGATGGTGTTCTGCTTTATTTTCTCAAAATACATTTTTGAAAATATGGTATTTTTGTGGGCACAGCATTTAATGGCATCAAAGGCATATTCAAACATTATTTTATGAAATGCACATAGTTAATGATAGAAAGCTCAACCTCGACAAAATGCTTTATTTCATAAATATTAACTTACACTTAAAGAATAACCCATATGCAGTGTTTAGATATTGAAATATTACAACCTTAACAGGGCCAAAAATTCAAGTTTGCTATGAATCTGGAAGTGTTACAATAATTAATTATATAATACAATATAGCTATCTTTCAGAGGATGTGTTAAGAAAGCCATTTCATTTGATCACAGATTAAATGATTTATCATACTTCGTATTAATTTATTTATTAATAAATCACCCTGTAAAATAAAACAAAAATTAATTATGGCATTTTTAAGCTGCAAGTTTAGAAACATGTTTGGTCATGCAGAAGCTATAACTTGTCTGAACAGATCATGCATCCGCACGACCCAGCAAAACGTTTTTTCTGGCCCAGGAGGGAAGACCTATGCTGGGTCCCTGTGCAACATATCATTGCCAAGATTGAAGTTCCAAGCACTACAACTGGACGTAGATATGCACTCAAGGAGCAAAACACCAAAGTAGCTAAAAACTTCATGAAAGAGTTCAAATAATTTGTGTATTATTTGTGCTAACTGCTATCAACCGGTCATTTAAAAAATTTCATTATTTCCAATTCTGCAGGACTGTCAAAAACTCTTTTTAACACAGGTTATCGCTAATTGAAGCATACAGGTAAATTTTTTCTACTTGGATGTAAATATTCATTGATACAATAATTTTAAGTAATGATTTGTAACAAGTTTGATCTTCCACTGATGTTGGGACTACAGAATTTCAATATATATCTCGAAACTGTATACGGGTTATAATTCAAGTGTCAGTTAAAATTTATGAAATAAAGCATTTCGTTGAGTTTGAGCTTTATATTGTTAACTGTGCATTTTATAAAATAATGTCTGAATATGCCTTCGATGCTATTAAATGATGTGCGTCCACAAAAATGACATACTTTCAAAAAAGTATTTTGTGAAAATAAAGCAGAACACCATCACAAATTTTGGACATGTTAATAACAGGCGTCTAATCTTTCGAAAAAAGTCAATTTGATGTTGGTGGATGGTATCATTTTTTTGGTATAAAATGTTAAAAATAGCACTACATTTTTTTTTTTTTCATTTTCAAGCCTAATATTTTCTAGATCATTCATAAGAGAGGGGCAGAATTAGAATACAAAATACACAACATTTATGGGAAGCTGTATGTGCTTTGAGAATAGGCAGTCTTTGAAATGAGGCTTTTTACAGTCCTTCAAATATGCTACCGCAGAGCGCAGAGTAAAATTTTCGAGCAACTTCAAGCACCCAGAAATATATGATAAACTAAAGGGACACCTTTATGAGTCCATTTCCCTCAAGTTCTAGTAGCAGGTTTTCACCCCTGAAAATTTGAAGGACTTAGCTGAAGTACTTTTCTAGATATAGCCATGTGAAAGTGGCTCCTCAGAAATCGCTGCCAAAAAGGGCTGGAACTTAGTTGCAAAATTATTTTTTTATGACAAAACTATTAGGAGTTCAGAGCAAAAAAATTGGATTTTTTCCTTTTAGGAGGTGAATGCACCCACTGGAATTTTTTCAGCCAAATCTGAGATGGTCAAGGGGGAGCCATTCTGACATTTGACATGGAATGACCCCGTTTACATGTTGTTTCTAATGAATTATTCAGACAATATAATACAATTCAATACAATCTCATATTGCAGCCCTCGTCTTTTTCGTTATCACGCCTTCATTATTACTATCATTATTTGATAACTTATCGGCATTTATTATACAGATCATTACAACCCCTTTTCCAGAAAAGTTGGGATGGTGTGTAAAATGTAATTGAAAAGAGAATGCAATGATTCGCAAATCATTTAAACCCTATATTTAATTAAAAATAGTGCAAAGACAACATGTCAAATGTTGAAACTGAGAATTTTTATTGTTTTTTGAAAAACATCTGCTCATTTTGAATTTGATGCCAGCAACACATTTCAAAAAAGTTGGGACAAGGGCCACAAAAAACTGGGGGAGAGAAAAAAAATACTTCTGCGCAGTGCGGGCTCAGTTTTGCTTACTCTATGGTGATACACCTTGATCAGTTTCTGGTCAGGGGTCAGAGGTTCAAGGAAAGGAGGGAAGTATGTGAAATATGAACAATTGAAATGGACCTATTGTTACCCTTGCTTACTGATACCCTATCACCCTTGTTTTCAGGCTATGCGCTAGTTCAGTTAACCATTACTCCGAGGGGCTTCAGGCTGCAGCTGGTTGGGTTTCAGAACCAAACCATAGGGCTAATATTTTCACTTGACCACCATCTTACAGGGTGAGTGAGCCGGTCTCTCAGTTTGCTTGTTCAACTGAAAACCTGCGCCACACTGACTCTGTTTTCTTTTAGTGTCTCTGTATTACTGTTCATTTATTTCCCTTGGACTGTCCGCACTGATAATTGCATCTCTGGCCCCAGCCCAGTGTCTTAATTGTAGGAGAAAAGGTTGAGAGAGAGAGGGAGAAAGAGAGAGGGAAAGCGTGAGAAAGGAAGAAGAAAAGAGTCATGGGGAGAAGGAGAGAGAAAAAAATGGAGGGAAAAATAAAAAGTGAAAGATGAAAAATGGATAGATGGAGAAACGAAGCAAAAAGAGGGGTAAGAGATTGAAAGAGGGAAGGAAAGGGAAGAGGAAGAGGCAGGAAGGGTGGAGCAGAGAGAGGGAGGGTGAGAGCGAGAGATCTTATCGATTTTATCTCCCTCCACCCCTCTCCTCTTCCTCCTCATACCTTCTCTCCATCTCTTCTAGTGCAGTGCATTAGTAAATGCAAACTCAGCTGTCAGCCATACCTCTCTCCACTTCCTCTTCTACTCTGGAAATCACTTATATACACTCAAACACACACACACACACACATTCACACGCATTCACAGACATGTATACACACACACCGACATGTACACACACAGAGAAAAACAGACACAAACACACAGGCACACACACACACACTCGCACAGGAGCACTCGCACATGCGTACACACCTGCGCTCACACACAAACATACACGAACACACAAAGGCACATTCACAGACATGTATACACACACAAAAACAGACACAAACACACAGGCACACACAAACACATGCAGACATGCACACACACACACACACACATACATACACACTCACTCGCACATGCGTACACACACCTGCGCTCACACACAAACATGCACACACACACAAACACACACAGGCACATGCACACACACATTCTCACTGGTAAAGAGGACACCCGACTCGCTGCTGAGCAGTCTGACTGTGACGTTCTTCTAACGAAGCGTAACACTGCTGTACGTGATCCTGCTGTATATACAAACAGTGACAGGAGGGCCTCTCATGTTTCATATCACTGCTCAGAGCTCCCTCGTTTATGGACTCCATCCCACAGAATGCTCTCTGGTGGTTTTCTAAAACAACAAAATCATCGCCCTTGCGCCACACTGACGACAATGCGCAGGCCTAATTTGTGGCTTCTATTGCTGGGGTCATTGGCCAGAGTGCACTAAAAGGCAAGCAATGGGCAATGTAAGGTATGTCTGAGTGTTGAAATAACACTTGCCAATCTTCTCGGAGACTTTGCTCGCTCATCAAAGAACACTGTGTTGTGTGAAGTAACTAAGGCTTCTCCTGCCAGTAAGTGGTGTTTTTGAACTCTTGCCTGGTCCATCACCGCTTGGAGACGAAACCGTGGAGCAGCAGGCGATTCCCGAGGTGAGGTGACCTGTCAAGTGCGTAAGTAAACGGCTTTGAGGTCCTGCGCCGGACCTGTTCTAATACTCTGGTGATCCTTGCAACCACAAAGTGTCATCCATCAATCTCAATACAATTTCTAATGCAAGCAGTCTTAATGGCACCTCATTCACTGTACACTGCACTGCTCTCCAGCTGCTCTGCTGAGCATGGGGAGAACGAGAAACTGCGGATGCGCGCGTAATGCCATTTTGGCTCAAGGAAATCAGCACTGCCCCAGTACTGTGGTGCTCCTTGTGCTATATGCGGGGGTGAGGGAAGAATCGAACCTGAGGGCAGGGGGGTGGGGGGGGGGGGTGGGGGCGTCCCTGGAATCTGATCCCATCCTTATCTCTCTCTCTCTTCCCGGCCGAGTTCGAGAAAAATAAGACTTTTGTCCTGGCATCTGAGCTGATATCTATGTCTGAGGCGAAGTGGGGCTGCGGTTGGACAGGAGCGATAGCGCAGAGGAGGGGTGGAGGGAACAGAGGAGGAGAAGTGGTTTGTGGCTGAAGAGAGCGAGGGCAGGAAAGCTGGAGGTGGGTAGAGAGAGAGAGAGAGGGGTTGGGATGGGAAGGGGCAGAAAAGGGTAAATGGACAGAGTGGTGGGAGGGAGAGAGAGAGAGGGAGAGACCAGTTCAAGCATCTTCAGCCTCTTACAGGACACTGAGAAAGAGAGAGAGGAGGGAGGGAGGGAGGGCAGAGAGGAAGAACTGAAAGAAGAGAGGAGGAGAAGGAGAGAGTGCAGCTCTTGACACGGTCATAGGAGAGCAACAAACAAGCGGGAGAGAAGATAACTGCTGTTAAAAAGTCAAACAGAGCAGCTGTCTGAGGCACAGAGACAGGGAAACATTTGGATAGGTTTTAGTGCACCAATGGGAGAGCCTCTTTGGAGAGAGAGGGATAGTAGTGGAGAGGGCGACTACAAAAGTTTTTCATTTCAAGTGGAGGCTACTGCTCTTTCCACTCGGCTGAGACGCTACGGCGACTAAAATCAGACCTGAGGGGATGCGCGATGGGAGAGGCGCTTGTCAGTGACGAGGACAGGACGATCGAGACGAAAAGAACAGATAGCCGGAGAACCAAAGCCCTGACTAACAAGACTCCCGCGGGAGATCAAACCTTCGCCAGAATGTGCTGTCAGATTGATTTGAAGGGGACGCAGAAGATATCTATCCTTTTTAAGGAGTGAGGGAAACACATTCAGCTCTCGGATTCGCGTAGCTTTAAACGTGGCCTTGTCGTTCGTCTCTTTTTGTGTTTTTTTCTTGTAATTGCGTGAAGAATCATGGGAGATTTTTCTGCGAGTTGCAGTGCAAGTCAGAAACTAAGCTACCCGTGAAGTTTTACCAGAGAGCGCGTTCCCTCTGGAGAGGATGTCTAGCTGACTGCTGTGTTCTCCTGTGCTTGTTATCATTTGGCTTCTGTCAGATGGGTCAGACAGTACGTTCCAGTTACCGAGCGCCTAATTTAGTGCGTCAGCCAATCACCCGGAGTGCTCGTGAGTCAGTACACCAGGCAGTCGGTTAGTGTGTCATGTTGTTGCGTTTCTCTGACCCCTGCTTAGTTCTTGCTGATCATATTAGGACGAGCGCCGCCTCGACAGCCTGGATTTCAGGTGTTCGCCACCTCAAACTCGCCCATTCTGCGAGGTGCAATGGATTTTGTTTCTTCCGAGGATTTGGTGATGAGATTTTTTTGAGGAACCCTTGGTGCTCATTGGAGACTTTTGAAGAAGAGTTATTCTTCCTTCCCCTTGCGGCTTTTAAAACTTCTTCTCATATGACCGGACCCCTCGGAATTATGGGTGAACTTACAGCGAGGGCTTGAATTGCGGCTCATCACACGTAAAGGCCTCTGTGGCGTCCGTGCCATGTAGCGGCATCGTTACGCTCGTCGCTTGTCTTCATGCCGGCCCAGAATGCTCTCTGTTGCCATCTCAGTTAGGCAACGCTAGCGCTCTCCACCCCCCAACCTCACACGCCCCACCCCTCCCCACCCCTCCCAGCAACCAGCCATGGGGATCCAAGGCATGGAACTCTTCGCCATTGGCGTGGTCATCATCCTCTTCGTCGCCGTGCTAAAGCAGTTCGGCATCCTGGAGCCCATGTCTTTGGAAGGTAAGGGTCTCAGTGGGGAGACGCACCGCTCACCCGCCGTAACGTAAAGACTGCAAGTAGCCAAACCTAGCCTAGCCTAGTGCTCTCACCTGCGTTTTGCGTTAATGTTGGTGGCTTGCGACATAAAGCGAGTGGTGTCCCGGGCAACTCAAAAAGGAAATGTTTTAATCTTTTTGAGTGCAAATTGGTTTGACTAACAAGCTGAAGCTGTTTTATTGCGCGGTATATTTTAAGTATGTCTTCTGCTGGTTGGTGTCGGAATTTTGCCAGTGGTTTTTGTCATTTTTGGTCAGATTCTAGCGTGAAAGCAGTACTGTCACTAATGTCAGTAAAACTGGGAATGACTGAAGGGGGAGTTGAAATGACCTCATGACCTATTGACCTCATTATTATCTCATTTGGTTCTGTTGTAGTCCTTTAAAGTTTCCTCAGTGTTTCTTAATTCCTTGCTGTAAAATACTGGAAGAGATTTTTACATCAGCATTAGAATATGAAAGCTAAATGCGCTTGAAGTGTGACCGACACAAAAATTTTTCCCCTGTATTTAGTCGTTAGATATGTGTACGCAAAACTGCTCTTAGAGCACAACATCCCCACCGGAGTCGCGATGGTGGTGTTCGTATCATCTGTCTATCTGCAGCATATGTGCGAACATTCAGTGATGTCCTATGAAAACTGTAGGAGGAGTTGATTCCATCAGCCAAGCAGCTTCCGATACGGACAGACGGATGGACAGCACCACGACATCATCCCCCTTTTGGGCTTTCACCCAGCGGGGAATAAAAAGCATTCTGACATTAAAACACTTGTAAGATTTAATTGAGCCTGTTTTTTGCTTTCAAATATACCGCTATTTTGACTTGAAAAGTGTCGCAAGGACTCGTGTCACGTGATTTACGCTTGTGAGGTCAGTTGATTTGACTCACAGCAAAACATGGCAGAAAGCAAGAGGAAGGCAGTGAAGAGGCTGTTTGGCTGGACCAAATAACCAGAGATGTACGAATGCGTTTTACACACCAGGTACTGTACATCGATGCATGTGTTTCCCTCAGATCCCACTCTGAGGGCAAAATGGGTCAAATTCGTGCAGCGGCACCGCGTTGATTTCAGCGAGTAAACATAAGTGAACTGACTCAAAGCTGAACCATGCTGAGACTGCAGTCAATTTAACTGAAGTCATGAGTTAAGCATTCTCGACCTCAGCCTTTGGGACAATATTAGAGGGAGAATCAGTGTATTTCAGGTGGCAGACAATAGCAAAAAAAAAATTTGTCATTTTTTTCAAACAACCAAAAACAGAAAAGCACCACGTACACTTTAGGTAAGGACGGAAAAACATATGGGTTACCTAAGTCCATTTTTTTTTTTTTTTACACTGTAATCCATGATCACTGAACAGTCTTTTAGAGATTCACTATGTTTTTGTGGGATATTTCCATAAAGCTGCGATTTTAATTTGAAACATTTTATCATATTTTAAGATTAGAGGAAGAAACACCATCTTAACTTCCTGTGACTGAGTTGTTTTTTTTTTTTTGAAGCCCCAGCCTCCTCAAGATATCGCTATGGATACTGCCTGTCACCACCTATCAGGGCTGGGAGGGGATGGGGCTGCAGAGTTTGAGGGGTGGGGTGACCTGTAGCACACTACTGTCTGCAATTATCTCTGCCTCTCCCACTCTGAGGAGATTTAGAGCAAAAATATAGCGGCAGGACCAGCAGAAAACTGCTTTTTAAAAAATGTCATTATATTGTGAATAGTTTACATCCAGTAGTCTCAGTAATTTTGCACAGAACTATGCCCTTAATAAGGTCACCTAAAGGGCATGCCTTTATCATTTACCCTGGTTTCCTGTCTTCGTTGGCCTTAGCGTGGGTGTTAGCGTCACACTTTTTTGTGAGGATGAGATCTCAGCAGCTGCTCGGCACAAGGGCTTCATACTTTTGTTATGTGTTTATACTAGTTGTTCATCCGCCATGTTAGGTTCACCTGGGTCAAGGGTCAAGATCACTGAACATGAAAATGTGTTTTATTTTGTTTGGATGGGATCTCAGTAACTGCTTGGTGCAAGGGCTTCATATTTCAGAGATGTGTTTATATGGTAACCGGTTGTTTTGCTACTTTGGTTTTGCACTACTGCACTTTCGTTACGGCACACGGTACTTTCGCTACTATGTCCAAGTCTGTTGGCCACTATAATCAAACAAAATGTTTGCTGCCGATTCGATCATTGTTTGATTGTCCGTATTGAGTCAGAACCTGAAAAAATATCCTCAGCTGTGATGCGAGTGGTTTTTATAAAGTTGTATTACTGATTCTTAAGTAATATTCATGTTCTTTACTTGCATTTATCTGTAGTAGCAAAGGGGCTTGGACATGGTAGCGAAAGTGCAGTAGCGAAAAGCCAAAGAAGCGAAACCGCCGTAAACCGTTTATACTAATGTCTAGTTGCGCACCCACCATGTTAGGTTCAGCGAAGTCAAAGGTCACAGGATAAATGCACCCACTTCTGGCGACTTCTTTTTTTTGCCCCGCAAAAAACGACTTTCTCTGGTATGATATTGTGAACAACTGTGATCATATCTGCAGCTGCACTATTAGTGTTGCCCTCGGAGACCATTATGAAGCTGATTACATATTCACCTGCGTTCAGTTCTTCCTGGAAAACAAAATGATGACCATATCTAAAAATAGATCAATCTGCGAATATTTAAGGGTCTGTTTTTGAAGCGTTTATTGAGCCGATAAAGAGGTCCTGGTTGCTCTCGATATACCTAAATTAAACTTTAAGAGGGGGCTATGCAGTCTTCTCACTGTCATCTCCTGCAAGAACGTCAAGAATTGCATCCGAACCCGGACTTTCTGCATGTTTGCCTGCTCTTCTTGCACTCGTGTGGGTCTCTACCAGGTACTCCGGTTTCCTCCCACAGTTCCAAAGACAAGCATGTCAGGCTAATTGAAGACTGTAAATTACCCGTAAGTGACTGTGAATGATTGATGTGTGATCCCTGAGATGAGCTGACCTCAGTGCTGGGTGTATCCCTGGCTCTCATAATCCAATTTATGCTGACATGGACTGACACCCCCCCTCCCCCCAAACCTGACCAGGTAAAAAGAGGAATAGATAATGAATAGTTGAATGTTTCAGTCCACCATTGCCTCTCCTGTTTTAATCATCTCCCAGGTTTGCACTTTAACGCTCTGAGAAAGGGAATAGCACCATAACACAACCAAGAAAAATGAGAGAGAAAAGTGTCTCCATCTTTAACTTTGATGCAGCTTTATAACTTATGTTCACATCTGACAAGATGAACATTGAACTTTATTGTGCTATACTTTGCTCGTTGTAAGTTACTCCTGTGCTCAGTGTAAAACTTTGACCAGCTCAAAGTTACTCCTGTGCTCAGTGTAAAACTGACCAGCTCAAAGTTACTCCTGTGCTCAGTGTAAAACTTTGACTAATTTAAAGTGACTCCTGTACAGAGTGTAAAACTTTGCCGAGTTCAAAGTTACTCCTGTGCTCAGTGTAAAACTGACCAGCTCAAAGTTACTCCTGTGGTCAGTGTAAAACTTTGACCAATTTAAAGTTACTCCTGTACAGAGTGTAAAACTTTTATTGGTTCAAAGTTACTCCTATGCACAGTGTAAAACTTTGACCAGTTCAGTTACTCCTGCGCACAGTGTAAAACTTTGACCAGTTCAAAGTTACTCCTGTGCACAGTGTAAAACTTTGACTATTTCAAAGTTACTCCTGTGCACAGTGTAAAACTTTGATTAGTTTGAGGTTACTCCTGCACACAGTATAAAACTTTGACTAATTCAAAGTTACTCCTGCGCACAGTGTAAAACTTTGACTAATTCAAAGTTACTCCTATGCACAGTGTAAAACTTTGACCAGTTCAAAGTTACTCCTGTGCACAGTATAAAAATTTGACTAATTCAAAGTTACTCCTGCGCACAGTGTAAAACTTTGATTAGTTTGAGGTTACTCCTGCACACAGTATAAAACTTTGACTAATTCAAAGTTACTCCTGCGCACAGTGTAAAACTTTGACTAATTCAAAGTTACTCCTATGCACAGTGTAAAACTTTGACTAATTCAAAGTTACTCCTGTGCACAGTGTAAAACTTTGATTAGTTTGAGGTTACTCCTGCACACAGTGTAAAACTTTGACTATTTCAAAGCTACTCCTGTGCAGAGTGTAAAACTTT
This sequence comes from Gymnothorax javanicus, assembly GCA_029692085.1. NCBI lineage: Eukaryota > Metazoa > Chordata > Actinopteri > Anguilliformes > Muraenidae > Gymnothorax > Gymnothorax javanicus. The sequence goes on from CM056194.1 coordinate 85,470,382, forward strand.
GACTAGTTTGAAGTTACTCCTGTGCACAGATTTGATTCCATCACCAACGGGAGGAGAGTGTGAGAGTTTGTGTCTTGAGCTGTCATTGTTGATTTCAGATTCATCATTATCATCGTCATTATCATCCACAGTCCACCTAATCCCAGCCTTTGTAATGACTCAACTTCCCCATCCCCCCTTCTCTCTCTCTCTCTCTCTCTCTCTCTCTCTCACACAATCCATCTTTCTCGTTCATGTATTGAGATTCGGTGCCTACAGCCCAGTCTAGCATTACTTGCCATTAATTATACATGAAGTATTGAGCCGTCCTTCTTTACTGCCGGCTAAATATGGACGCTGCAGTCTCCCCGTGAGAGGCGCTGAAGGGCGCTGGTCATCCCTCCGTCTGTCCAGGTGCTCTCCCCCCTTTTTTATCCCTCTCCTTTTTATACCTTTCTCATCACTCCATCTCCTTCCCTCTGTTCCTCTCCATCCGTCTCTTCCCCTTTTTTCATCAACCGCTCATATTTTTCAGAAATTCTGCCCCTTCTTCCAGCATAAATACGTTTGGCTACACTTCACTCGAACCCCAGGACATTCGGCTGACGTAACGCTGTCAGATACGCGACAGAAGAGCTGACACGTGATTGTGTGACAGATGAAGTCAGTTAATGTCATGCAACATAGCGCATTCACACTTATGTCTGTCAATGTTAGGGCTCTATGTTATGGAAAGTCCCGTTACTGTCATAGCTTTTACCAAAAAATGCGGTGATAATTTTATGAAGCTTGGGGTTGAGGTCATCAGTCAGGCCCTCTCTGTCAGTTCCACATCGCGCACAGTATACGATGCCTTTAGGTCAGACTTACGTTGAGGGTTCAAAACGTGATTTTCCTCGGTAACCCAGCCATGATGGAGGCTCTGTTCACCGCGTTGTCCTCTCTTGTGTTCGTAATCTTGCATTCACAAGCACAGGAAAAGCCAGGTGCGCTTCCAACCGTAGAATGATCATTACAGACGATTTTATTCAAAAACTCACGCTAAAAAAGACTGTGTGCTGGTTTGACGTACATATATTTGGTCTAGACCTTGACTCGTAAGTTTTAGGATTGAACTTAATCTATGTATGTGAAACCAGCCCAGTGCTTCATCATTCTGACACTTTGCCCTCTGACATGTTGACACTAGGTCACTGACTAATTTCAGCCGTTTTAAGTATTTAAAGATGAGCTCCCAGGCACGGTCCATTCACACATCGGTGCATCTTGCGTGCGCAAACTAATGTATGCTTAGAACATCTGCATTTCATTGTCTTTATTTGGGTTTTATTCAAAGCAATATGCAGTGAGTGTGTGCAGATGGCCATTGTAACTGCTTCAAAAGATATCTACTCAGATAAGGCGCAATTTATAAGATCTATCTGCAGACTCATTCATGAAGGGGAAAGCATTGGTTAGAGGGTTCATTCGTGTCCAGTCAGTTAAGCCCCTTTCACACCAGGCTGCGTAGGGGCGCGGGGCAGCGCAGATGGCCATACGCAACGAAAATGGAAGATCCGCAGGAAACTGAGCTCGCTCGAATGACCCCTTCCAGAATGGAAGCGCGTGTGGATCACGTCCGGAACACGTATGGGCACGTTCGTACAACGTTCAGATCACGCGTGCAATACGCACAGGTGCGTTCTGATTGCGTTCGTAACACGTTTCTTTGCGTATGGGAGGCCTCCGCAGCAGTCCGCGCAAAAAACTTAAATATTTAATTTTTGCGTTTGATGTCTGCGCACCACTGCGCATTACTGTGTACCCCTGCGCATCCCCACGGATGTCTTTGCGTTCTCCATTAACGCGTACGGCCATCCGCGCTGCTCCGCGCCCCTACGCAGCCTGGTGTGAAAGGGTCTTTAGAGGGGACTGAGAATGTTAACATATAGAAATTGTTCACCTCAACTCTTTTCCTTTGTCCTAAATGATTGGCACAATATGGCTGTGGGCAAAACACAAAAAATGTCTTTGATTCAAATACAAAGGCATGTCTTCATGGGGTTTGTATGTATTTCTCAAGTCTGTATTGGTTGCCTCTGGGAAGTCTGATTTCCTACCACTAGTATGTAGACATACTAGTTGGGCCAATTGTTGAATGTAAATTGTCTGTGTTTATGGGTGTGTGAGTGAATCGTGTGTTTGTTCACTGTCGTGGATTGGCGTCAGGTCCAAAGTATATTCTGCTGCTTACGCAATGCATTCTGGGATATGATCGATCTTCTTCTGACCCTGACCACGCAATAGCTTGATAGAAAATGGATAAATTAATGTTTTCTGCATAGTTTTACGATATTTTTATCACTAGTCTTTCTCCAAGATGGCAATATTACATAGGACATAGAGTGAGAGGGCCGTAATTTCCTGGACAGCAACATTTTTTCTTGTTGTTGTTATTTTGGCTTTGTCGGCCAAGTCAAACACCGGCACCCAATTGAACATGCTTTTTACATGCTGAAGAGGCATAATCTCAGTATGTGCTGGAAAGGATTTGAGCAGATGTCCCCAATCTCACCCAGAAAGGGCCAGCGTGGGGGTCAGTAACACACCATTCACTCCCCCCAGAAATACCTGTGCCCTTACGCACTTGTTCCAACATTGCTACCATTTCAAGACGCAAATACGGAAGTTTTCAACTGTTATGCAAAAAAGTTTAACTTGTCACAATCATTATAGGTGGTTCGAATGTCACAGAATCACTTTCCTTCCTCCTTGGGGTTGATTTCTGAGATCAGTAGGTGATGGGCCTGTCTGAGATTTACCACGATTCTCGCAACATGGGCGTTATGTGTGGAGAGATCGCCTGTCGCTGGGGTGGATCACAAAGTAATTACAAGGGCAGAGCTGATTCTCAGAACTTTAGGATCAGGCCTTCATGATCCATTGTCTTAAAAGGCCACTGCCTCAGTCGAGGGTGCGTAGTAGTTGCTCATTGGTTATCAAGGAGATTGTTCAGCTGTCCACCATCTTGGTTTTGGTAGCTGCATGACTTTGATCCCTTGAAATAGAACTGAGAATATAATGCCTTAGAACACTGGCAATTTTTACATTTTGGCTTCCCTTTTTATTATTTTCAAACATATCGCTTGTTATCCAATATTGCGGACAGTGAAGTCAGTAGAGATTTCATTAGATTAAATTTCTATCGAGTATCCATGTCTTGTCCAGACATGGCAGCGCACAAGCAAATGTGTCAAAGTTTACACAAGCAAAAAAACTAGACTGAAATATACAATGAGTTCTGCTCTGAAGTAAATAATTTGTTTTAGGAAAGAACATCTATGATTAACAGCTACGATTAACTGCATTTTGATGTCAACCAAACAATTCCCACCAGTGACGAACGCGGGGGAAAATAGCCAATTTTTTCAAGTTTACTACGCATGCCCAGCTGCGATGGTGCCCCTTCTTTTGAAATCACCTATTGCCCTGTTCTCAGCAGAAACCGTGCAACGTGAGCTTCACAAAGTTAGAAAAAAAAAAAAATCTGTTTTATGGTCTTAGTCAAAGTGACCTTGTGTCTGATGATCTAAATTAAATATTATATATTATAAACATATATATTATATTAAAAACAAGTTTCAAGTGTAATAATGTATATCTCAATAGTTTAATTATTTTAACTTCTATGAAGGACATACGTCAGATTAATGGAAGAATCTTAGCGATATCCTACTATCATGACCACGTATTGCATCGGTCGAAGGCAGTGTTTATTACCGTGTGTAACAAATGTTATCTGGAAAGCGCTGTACTGTTGGTTTTGACTGGCCAGTGAGATGCTCCTGCGTGTTTGTTGTCATAGGGATTTTCGTGAAATGTTTCGAATGATCTCCGCATCACTGCAGATCGTCTTTTTTCTATTGTGGGGGTTTGCATTTATTTTTGGAGTTTGGAAGGCTAAATAAAACGAACGTGTGCTGCGTCAATGTAATCAGAGATACTGTAGACTAATGGGCGAGAGGGGACGAGGGTGGTTGGAATCGGAGGGCGATCGATAGGGCCCGATTTAGTTCCCATAAATACGAAGGAATCCTCGAAACTTACCTTATGCCTGCCTTGAAGTCGACTCGTACCTGCCAGCTATAATAATGCCTACTCTTAAACTCATACAGTAAGTTCCACAGCGAAACATTACATTCAAATTAGAGGGCGCAAAACCAAAGGCATCATTTTTTATTATTTCCTCTAGAGGGCAGTGATGTCAAAGCGACTATACCACTTACATATTAAAAGTCCAATTAAATCTGCCAGCGCACGTAAAGGGGAGACATAAGGAATTAATAAGCACTGGAAACATATTCGTCGTCGTTTTATCGCTATAAACATTCCCTCATAATGCTTTCTTGGCACATTGTGTTCGATGAAACCGCAAAACAATGCAGCGCTTGCATTGGCGCGAGGCAGCTTGATGGTCATTGACGGAACGAGGGGCGAACAGACAGAGGGGGAGACTGTTGAATCAGACGGGATTTTGCCAAGTATTACTGTTCCCCGGAGAGCTGTAGTCCAGGTCCTTTTTCTGATGATGACAAGAATAAAACCTCTAATTACTGCCGTGTTAATGAACTCAAGAGAGAGGAGGGAGCAATTAGATGGTAACTGGCACAGTAGAGGAGGGTGGAGGGAATTAGGACGGCTTTTTTTTTTTTTTTTTTTTTTTTAGCTTTTGCAGTGGATTGGCATCAAATAACTCAGTTATCATCAGAAACTGTACTGAAAGTGTACACGTACGTGCTGTTTATGTGTTGCCAATATTGTTTTACCGTATCATTTCTCATTCATAGATAACTTGTTATATCATAGTGTTGTATTTAGTTTTCCTTTGGACAAAATATTTGGTTAGTCGTATTATGTTTGCCTGGACCCTGATTAATGATTTTGGCATAATCTATTTGACAATAAGCTGGTAGCTATAGTGGATAACTAGGTCCTCTAAGGTTGGTGGTTTAAGGCCCAGTGTAGCCGCGGTAACATATTTTAACCCCTTAAACTCTAACTTATCGCTTAAGTTTTCCCTTGAGTAAGTGCAAAGTCAGAGAAATCATTTTTTTTTTCATATTGTAGGATGATGTCACATATTCTGCATCTGCTGGTGGCAGCGCTTCACTGAAGCAACATCACACTTATATCAAGAGAAGTATTCAAACCTAGGACACCATGTTTTCTATGACCACAGCATTACATGAAATGGAAAATATCTAGATCTTGCACATCATTTTATACTTCCCTGTAATTCAGCAGGACATATTTAGGATTGTTGGAAACACTGGGATCTTATACTAAAATTTAAAAGAGGCCAGAAGTTCCACAGGATTGAATGCAGCAGCTACATTTGATGGACCCATATGGGTTTGTGGGTTTTCTGGGGTCAAGGACCCTTGTGCCTGGCTCTTAACCCCCAACTTATTCCTTGGAGTATTGCTCCATGTCACCCTGGAAATATAGGCTACTGAGCTAAATTATTGTAATGGAATGTGTTAAAGTATGTCTCAAAATGAGTTAATTGACAGATAATTAGCACAGAATCAGGTCTCTCTCTCTCTCTCTCTCTCTCTCTCTCTCTCTCTCTCTGAACATGTATGAACAGGAGGGAGGGAGCTCAATTCCCACAGCAATTTACGAAAAGTAGGGAAGAATAAAAGGTTAAGGAGAGAGAGGTGAAGAGAGATGGAAGGATAGATAAGAGGAGAGGGGTGCACCAGAAATTGAGTCGGCAGAAGAGAGTGAATATGTAATTGGAGGAAGAACAAGTATGAGAGTCTTAGAGAGTTTGGAGGGTCCAGCAGTAAAAACTGCAGTTTTTCCATTTTTTTTTAAATTCAAGATGTGATCAGGACGGCGAGGGCAAGAACCAGATGAAAGGGATTCATTGCTATTTGTCATTTTCTGAACTAGAAGAGTTTCTTTGTCACTAGTTTCGAAGAGAAATATATTTTACATGGATTTACTACGAAAACAAGGCTTTTAATGGGGGTTTCAATAGTTAATGCTACAGGTTCTCCGAAGCAATTAAGTCCACCTTCTTTTTTAGCAGAATTGTCCTATTGTTATTTTTCCAACTACAGTTCATTAGCTGTGAGTATGCCATGGTCTCTGTTATGAAATTAGACTGGACCCATTTGGCTCATCTATATCAATCCAGGAAAATCAGACAGCAATTGAAACCAGGCAGCAAAAGCAGGGCAATTTGACCAAAGTGTCCTGTTAGTGTAGAAGTGGATTTGAGCAGAAATATTGTGGGCAGTTACTGTGCGGATTGAGAGAAGGGTGGGTGTGGGGCAGGTAGAGTCTGATACAGGCTGAAGGACGGGTAGGAGGAGCAGTGAGGATGAGTGTGAGGTGGGAAACGGAGGGGCTGCAGACGGTGGGGATCGTCTGCCTGGTATTCATGTTCCTCAAACTCATGCACCTGCTGGGGCTCATCGACATCACCGAGACAGGTGAGAGAGAGAGAGAGAGAGAGAGAGAGAGAAAGAGAGAGGTAAAGTCCAGGGGTCAGATAGTAAGTGTCCTGCCATGTTTTACCTCCAACCCTGAGCTCAGTCCGCGGATGTCACTAGTTAGGTGCTTACTGATTGGTTGAACAGGTGTGCTCATAGGCTATGTGAGGTGAGGTGGTTTGAGCAAATTACGAGTATTGTGAGGGACTTTTACTTTTTGAAAGGCAATTTTGCACCCCTGGAGAGAGTGTGCAGGAGAGGGAGAGTAGGGTGGGATGAGATAGAGAAACTGAGAGAGAAAGATAGGAGAATGAGAGAGTGTGTGGAAGAAGGATAGAGTGAGGTTGGGATAGAGTGTGAGAGAGAGCAAATGAGGGAGAGCGTAGATTGCAGAGAAAGAGTTGTAGGTGGAATTGAAGTAACTCTAATATGCGTTTTTGTGTCTTAGCTTTCTGTCTCACGGGTTTGAAGGATTGTTTTGCAATAATGTTACAGCTTGTAACTCATCCACTTGGGTTTACTTGGGTAATTTTTGTTGTTTATTTGTGAAAGTATGCAAATTAGGAGGGCACATGGTAATGTATTGCTATGTGCTATTACTGTTTGGTTACACAACTGATTAGCACAGCTCAAACAATACGGCAGAGCAGCGATGCTAATGCCACCTGTCTCATCTCTAACTGCCGGTCCCTCATTCTGGTGTCTCAGCGTTTGTAGGTCGGCAGGTCTCTTCTTCAGGTGTTTTGATTTAACGTGAATTTTTCTCTGTTTATTCTGCCACTCTTTCTCTCTCTCTTCCTATCCTAATGTACTTTTCCTTCCCTGTGTGTGTGTGTTTGTGTGTTTGTGCATGTGTCTGTGTGTATGTGTATGTTTGTGTGTTTGTGCATACACGTGTACATGTTTGTACGTGTCTGTGTGTTTGTATGTTTGTATATGTGTTTACTTGTGTGCGTGTGTGTGTGTGTGTGTTGCACAGATGGTAAGTAAGAATGGTGTTTTCCCCTGACTGTTTTCTCCTCCGTTACGTTGCTGTCCTGCTCGCTGTATCTATTCTGTTCGCCTTTTCTTCCTGAGTTTGCATTTATTTTATCCTTCTTTCTCCTTTTTTTGTCAGTATCCTCACCCTGAATTTTGTTGTCCCCCTCCCTTACTTCTCTCTTATCCTAACATCCCTCCTTCCCTCATACCCTCCCTCTCTCTTCCTCTCCCCGCTCCTCCCTCTCCCCATCAACCTCCCTCCATCCTGCTCCCTCGTCTCTTTCTCTCTCCTTCCTCACCCCTTCCCCCTTTCCACCCCCTCTTCACTCTCTCTCCCTCCCTCCCCACCTCTCTCTATCTCTCTATCTCTATCTCTCCCTCTCTCACAGACAGCAGCGACAGTGATCTAGAACTTTCCACGGTGAGGCACCAGCCGGAAGGTCTCGAGCAGCTCCAGGCTCAGACGAAGTTCACCAGGAAGGAGCTGCAGTCTCTGTACAGGGGCTTCAAGAACGTAAGGGCTACGTTGCCTCCAAACTCTTGCTTCCTGCCTTTCGCAGTGAATCCCCTTGCGATGTCAACAGGGGCACAAATTCAAAACAGGAAAAAAAAAATGCCTCCCTTAAATCACTGTTCCATTTATAGAGGCCAAATTTAAATTTACTTCCCCTTCTGTCAGGAGTGTCCCAGCGGACTGGTGGATGAAGAAACGTTCAAGTCCATCTACTCTCAGTTCTTCCCCCAAGGAGGTGAGATGGTCTCTCAAAGTCGCTCTTATATTATTGGCTTTGCGCTGCTCAGGGTTATGGGAGGGTTGCATTCAGTTGGGGGTTAGCATTGTTTGTCGATCAGGCGCCTCCTGCTAGCCATCCAGGTGCTCGTCTGGGCTGATGCATGTTCAGGTTTCCTCCGCCCTCATTCTGCGTCAGCGAGGTTTGAATCTACTAGTTTAAAGTAGCGGCAGCGGACAGACGTGTCTTTTTCATGAGAAGGCAGCATGAGCCTCAACGAGCGTGCTCATAAATAGTTCGCTGATTGGACAATACTAATTTGGGTGGGATTGAAGATGCTAAATGAAAATAAAATAAACAAATGAAAAATAGAGAGAAAAAAATGTCACTCATCTACATCAGTTTTTAAAATGTGTATATTTTTATATTGGGGCTTTTTCTATATCCTGCTTTATTTGACAGGTTCATATAGAGAGATAGGATGAATGGGGGAGTGAGAGAGAGAGAGAGAGATGCGACAATAGTCAGTGGCTAGATTAGAGCCACCGATATCGCGGTTTCTGTCCATCATGTGTATAGTGCTCTATAGGCCGTGCCGGTGTTGCGTTATTTGACAGTTTAAATTGAGATTTGAACTGCAGTTTTGACAGCTTCTAAGTGGGGCATTGCGATTTAAAGCGGGGGAACACATAATGATCACACATGCTTAGAGTAACAGGTGCAATACCAGTACTCATTTAAATATACAACACACTCTCTCTCAGTACCCAGGGCTTGATATTAACAGTTGCGCAATTTCTGGGGGCAAGTCATATTGCTTTGTAGGCAAGTCAGACAAGTGTACTAGGCTTGCCCCATCAGGCAAGTTAAAAAAAAATAAAAAATCAGTGTCGTATGTTAAGTTTTCATGAAAACAACAGCCTTTTTCATACAGTCTGCTTCAGATGCGTGTAAATGGTTCAAAAAACATTATTTTGGGTTTAGTGAGATCGTTAAACATCAAATAATGATGTAAATATAAGTTCTCGCCTGCATGATTGACTCTGATGCAGCTAATTTCTCCTTGAAGAAACTGGCTACCTGATGATGAAGCTGAGAATGTGCTTCTTAATTTCTTAATAAACAATCCCTCTGAGATCTAGTTTCCTTTAACACTGCATTGTAGCATTTGGTTATTGTGATATTTAGTTTAGTATTTTTCATCTGACGTATACAATGTATATCTGAGTTATTTAATCAGACATTTTTGTTTACTTTTGAACTAGTCATTAGAACAGTTTATTTAAAATTTTGAGGCTTAGTTTATATTTAGTATTATAGTACTTATTTGTGAGATGGTAAGGGGTTTGTTTTTACAAATGACAAGTGATTGTTACAGTGCTGTCTGCATTGTAGCCTGTTAATAGTATTTCTTCAGCAAAAAAGAAAGCACAGAGGCCAGGTGGTATATGAGGGGCTACAAGTGAATCTTACCCCCTACTTACCTGAATGAGCAAGTGAAATAAAGTTAATGTGGAGCCCTGGTGCCCAATCCCTGTGTCTCCTCCGCTCTTTGTTCTCTCTCCCCCCTCTCTCTCTTCTTTTCTCCCTCTCTCTCTCCATCTACTCTCAGATGCCACTACTTATGCTCACTTCCTGTTCAACGCGTTCGACATGGATCGTAACGGCTCCATTCGCTTCGAGGTGAGTGGGGGGGACGTTGACATTCCCCATTATCTTTACCCCCGCCCCGGACGCTGTCCTCTGAAGTGTACCCTGCCTGACCAAACGCTTCGCTGCATGACACTGGCTCATTGGCTCGGAGGAGTGTGCTTTGGCTGCAGTAGCCACAGGGCTGGTGGCTGTAGTCCAATTATTTTTTTGGAAGTGAACTTGCTCTCACTTTACTGGTGCTAGTGAAGATCTAAGGCACTGTAGTGCTTCAGTCTGACTCTGACAAAGCCACGCTGCTCTACCGTGGTGTCTTTCTCCTTAGGATGGTTGTTATTGGGACTTTCTGAGCTCTGAGGGTGGGAGAGGGGTTATTTTATGGAGCTTAATTACAGATGTGGACAGAAGTTAAAAATGAACTCTTCTGGGTTTCACTCCGTGCACTTATTCAGCTAAATGAGAAATCCTGCTCTGTGAAATACCCCCCTTTTTGAGTTAGCTGGATAACTGTAACCCAGAGCTCTTATACAAGTGGAACATGGAGAGAAGTGAAAAGAGCTGTTTCAGGTTTTACCCAGCGCAGCTATCCAGCTAACTCTGTAACACTGCAGTGTGATTTGCTGTGACAGTCCCATAGCAGTGAGGGCTGGTGTTGTTTTTCTCATCGCTGTGATCTTTGCAGGACTTTGTGATTGGCCTGTCTGTGTTACTGAGGGGCTCCGTGACAGAAAAACTGAACTGGGCTTTCAACCTCTATGACATCAACAAGGACGGGTACATCACTAAAGAGGTGAGGTGTGTGTGTGTGTGTGTGTGTGTGTGCGTACGTGTGTGTGCGTGTGTGGGTGGGTGTGCGTGCGTGTGTGTGTGTGTGTGTGCACGCGCACACGCATGTGTGTTATAATGTGTGTATATAGGTGTGTTACTTTTGGTGAGTAGCTGTCCTAATTAACAAGAGCTGCGTGTGTGTTTGTGTGCGTGCGTGCGTGTGTGTGTGTGCGAGTGTTTGTGTGCGTGTGTGCGCGCGCACGCGTGTGTGTTATAATGTGTGCATATAGGTGTGTTACTTTTGGTGAGTAGCTGTCCTGATTAACAGGAGCTGCATGTGTCTCTGTGTGCGTGCGCGTGTGTGTGTGTGCAGGAGATGTTGGCGATTATGAAGTCCATCTATGACATGATGGGGCGGTACACATATCCCAGTGTGCGAGACGACGCTCCCTTCGAACACGTGGAGAAGTTCTTCCAGGTACCCGCCCCAACTTCCTTCCTGTGTCCAACGTTCTCATCTCGACTCATCATAGAGTGACGTTACCTGACCAAGCATCAACATATGACTAAATATTTGGCATCGCTATTTGATTTAAGGTTAGGGTTTGGTTTAATCCCCCAGTGGAGGTGTAGACGCCAGTGGACATGGGGCTGCTCTGTTTATGCACACAGTTACTCTATTCTATAACTAGATAGCACACCTGGATCAGTTATTGAATATTCACTAGCTAGCCGAGCTCGAACACGGTTTAGAATATGGACGAGTTCAGTCCCATCCCTGTTTTTCAGGAGTTGCATGGATTAAACTCCTCGGCTAAGCCTGATGTGCAAACTGCTCAATATTCTTGCCCATAGTATCTGTCCAACAGTTAAAAAAATGATCTCTTGCAATGGGAAAAATCGTTGTCCTCTGTAGCAAGCACTTCAGCTACAGTGAGCCAATGGTATCCCAATTAGTAGTTAAGAAAAATCAGTCTTCTGAAGCAAAAATTCAATATGGTATTGATACTATGTCATTTTACTATCAATTATAGTTATCGCATATCAAAAATGCGTTGTTTACTACCGTGGATTTACGTGCATATTCCTCCATCGACGAATTCAGCACTCCCGTATATCCTCCTAAGTACTCATGTTGATAGCCAATCACTCAATTATATACTTAGGCTCATCTGCCTAACACACACTTATAGTTCACGCCCTCGTGAAACTTTCCAGGTAATGATGTATTGATTGGCTTGCTTCTTATCCAATTCCAGAGAGTATAATATTTCCACAGTAACTGAAAGACATTGACTGGACAATCAGAAAAATATGTAAACCTTTGCGTAACAGCAAGGTAAGTTGTATTCTCTTAACATTGCGCACGATAATGCAGCTGAAAATGACATGATTTTAAATGAAAAAAGACTGTCAAAACTGGCCTGAAGTGTTCAGTTGCATTCACGGGATTTAAATGAGATAAGGACTTGGTCAATGGGAATTATTCCGAATGAAACAGGACTAGAGGGTTCCTTCTACCCGATACATCTGTGTCTCTGGAGAAGGGATTCAAAGAGGAAAGGTTTTTGTTCATTTTATGAGTAACTGCAATTTTATATTATTTTACTTATGGCTAGCTGGCTAGCTGTTTTTTATACTTGGTTTACCATAGCCATGATGATCACAGAGCTTGTTTGCCACTTTGGTTAGTTAGAGAAACCGTTAGTCTTTGCTGATAATAGCTGCTGCATATGCTGGCATTTTTGGTTTTACCTGATTGTGGAATGTCTGTTCTGTTATAATAAGGTATATTTCAGATATTACTGAGTTAGTGAGTTATACTGGTTCCTTATAAGGCGTGGAAAGTGTTTATATCAGTTCGTGAGCTTGGAAGTGAGAACTGCTAGCTTTTCATTGCAGGGTAAATGTTCTTACCATTAAATAATCAGTTCCTCTAATGAGTATTTGCACTGGCTTGTGGGAGTCTGAAGAAAAATGGACAAAACTCTAGACTTTATCATGGAGAAAAGGCATGTTTTGTGTTTGGAGAGGTTACTGGTGACCAGTGATGTCCAACTGTACCTAAATTGATAAACTCATGCCTAATTCATCTAAAAAATCATTAAGTTATATTGACTTTCATGTGCAAAAGTTGATTGGTGTTAAATATATGATTATTTTATGATTTGACAGTGCGCCATTTTGAGGGATCTTAGAGTTTGGGTTTCGGTATGGTTTAGCGCTGTAGCAAGCCAACTAAGTACCACTCTTATAACTAAGCTATCATTACTGAGCTAGCTAGACAGCGTGCACGGAGTACCTTTCCATAACAATTATGTGACATTAGTTTGTTAGCTAGCTAGCTACTCAGTTGACTGCGAGTTCAAAAACCATGGCTTGTTCAATTGCAAATGCCTGTGGCTCAGTGACTTATGGAATATCACAGTAATGGTGTTAGCTCAAGGCTAATTGGAATTAGCTACCATTACGGCACTAACGAAAATTAAGTTTGTTTTCTATTAAATTACGCAATTCAGTTATGTGATAAATTAATCTTATACTCTTGGTCTTGTCTTATGAAAGTTATTAAACCAGTTCAGTAAATTTTGTTTTTTTTTTGCTCTCTAAAGCTCGCAACAAATGCAAAATTTACTCAACTTGTTTCATAACTTTCATATGTCGCGCCCACTCGTGTTAGATCCTCTATATATAGAACCGTGGTTGAGAAACTGTATGCAATTTTTTACTTTACGAAGGATGTCATGTTTTACCTTCAATCTGGAGGTATGTTGTTTGTTTGTTTGTTTGTTTGTTGACAACATTACGGAAAAAGTTATGGACAGATTTAAATTGAATTTTTACCAGAGGTGTGCCTTGGCCCTGTTCAGAAGTGATTTCATTTTGGGAGAGATTTGGATCAAATTCTGGATCCAGGAATTTTATATTTACTTGTGTGGTGGTGCACAAAAATGCAGTGTCCCAGTATGTGTCCCAAACATGTGGGGGACTTCAGGGCCTTGGGTGAGGTGTACGCTACCAGAGTGCTCTTGTTAATGATTTAATTAGGATCAACTTAGAACTTTGGATGTGTGCAGAAGCTTATAAATTTTGTTTTTTTACTTCAGGGTTGTTTTTATAGATCTGAAATCTGCAAAGACTGTGGCGCATGCATCTGTCCTGTGCTTTTTCTTTGTTTATAAATGGAGCCCCTGGAGTTCGTAGGGGCCAGCCTGTGGCCTAGTGTCAACAGAGACATTAGTGCAGTTGTTGGGCCCATGAGCGAGGCCCTTAACTCCACATCTCTCAAGAGTACATTGGCCCCAGTTAGGTCTACCCAACTGTAATGAGGTGTCTCTGGATGAAAGTGTTAGCTGCATTACTGTAATGATTTAATGTGTACCAAGCATCATACAAGTTTGAAATCTTACACTGGGATGCAGTTAGAGATGTTGGGCACAGACTCTGTGATAAACCCTGAGGGTTGACGCTGTTCCCGTCTGCCTTTTCCCGTCTCCCTGTTCCCGTCTCCCCTTCAGAAAATGGACCGGAACCGAGACGGAGTTGTGACCATCGATGAGTTTATCGAGACCTGTCAGAAGGTACGACTCTGCCACTCCAGTAAACACTGTGTGAACTGGAGAGGAGATGCTGCAAAGTACACACACAAGAACACTCACACTAAACCACAAACACACGCGCTCGCGCATGCACACAGCCCATGCAAACAAACACCCCACACAAACACACAAATATATATGCACACATACAAACATACACATACACGTACACATGTATATGCACACAGACACGCACGCACACACGCGCACACACACACACACACACACACACACTAACCCACAAACACGCACGCTTGCACATGCACACAGCCCACGCAAACACACACCCCACACGAACACACAAATATATATGCATGCATACAAACATACACATACACGTACACATGTACATGCACTCATGTGCACACACACACAGATGCACACATGCATACGCACACACATTAACCCACAAACACACACAAACACCCTGCACAAACATGCACACGAACACACACACACATAAATTCACATGCACAGGCACACATGTACACACAAACACACATAGACAAGCACACACACACACGCACACATACACAAGCATGCACATCGACATGGAAACAGACAAACAGTAACTCAAAACTGTGAGCTGCACTTTAAGGCACAATGATCTGTCACTCAGCCCTGACCCACATATCCTGTAACTGAACACTGGAACACTTGTAAAATACACTATAACACAACACCTCAATTCACTTACACTGAAACACAATTAGGAACATCAATCACTGCGACATGATACAGAGGTTGCGTGTTCTTTAACACAGCGACATGAGCAAACTCATTTCTGCCACGGTTACTTGGGATACGCACACGCTTTTCGACAAGAACGACAACGCGCTAGCATAACATACTCTACATACCTATGGCTTACTTTAATCACTGTGGAGAACTGTCCTTCAAAAGCCACAACAGCCAGTGACTCCGGGCTTAGATCTGGGTCAATTCAGGCCCAACGTCAGCTGGATGAAACTGGTGCCGATGTGGCTCGGTGTCGGTTGCTAGTCAGGCAGATCTTTAATGTGAAATATCTCCCTCTTTCTGTCCCTCTGTTTTTAGGACGACAACATCATGAGCTCCATGCAACTCTTTGAAAACGTCATCTAGAGCAAACCGACTTCTTAACCGGACGTTCCCACCCTGCTCCCAAAACCCCTAACCCCCACCCCACCTCCTCCACCACCCTCCAGCACTAACACCCCCCCTCCCCTCTCTTCAACTCTCCCTAAAATGGAGCGGACAAAACACAAAGACTTATCTGTACACAGGCTTTAGGAGAACGACCTGTACACGATGCCACCTTCCCCTGCTCTGGAGGAGACGAGCACTGCACTTTTACCAGTCCTTATTGCACACAGGAAATGGAGAGCAGAACTCCGAAGAAGCTGCAAGCGGAGCGCCAAATGCTAGCCTTCAAGTAACCATCGCACCTCGCTGTCGTTCTGCCCCCTAGTGGACTGGCAGGACAAGAGATAATTAAGATAAAGTACATATTTTTCTGAAGATGGATTCATAGAGAATGAAAGAATATTAGAAGGAAATATACTGGCTGTTTAGCTTTTTTTATGATCAGCTACCACCCTCCATGAGGCCTACATCTTAGTCGCAGCCTCCCATTTTCCTGTCCCCTGTCCCCAGTAAGGCACAATACAGACTGGAGTCATGATTTCTGCTGATCATTGATTCTTGGAGAGAGCTTGAATGCAAGAAACTTTTTTGTAGCATGCTGGAGCTGATCCACTCAGTCGTTGAAAAAAGCACACACCAAAAACACAACAAAAGAAAAAAGAGATTGAATGACTTTTTATGATGAATTGAGAATAGCTTTTGCATGTTTCTTTTCCTGAGATCTTGTCATTTGTGGTTTGTTTGGACTGAGAAATATTGACTATCTACCCTGAGATGGTGAGAAAACCACAATCCTTGTTGTGTTGATGGAGTTTGAGTAAGATTTTAGACAGTGGGGTTGCGTGTCCCAGTTGATAGATGACTGTTATATTCTTTGGGTAAGACGAAATTAATGGGTTGGAGAATGGCTGTAAACAGAAGCATGGTCGTCTGAATATAAATATGCAACAAGCGCTCTGGAGTTGTGTGTGTTATATAATGACTGATTTATGGTTTGAAGAGTTTTCATTTCAAATAATGTCCCAGGTCTTCTTGAAGGCTTTGTAAAATTATGACATCTTCTGTGTCATCTTCATCATTAATGAAACCAGGCAACTATAATTAATCCTTGAGTACCCTCTATCAGGGATGGGTGAGTGGGGAATGCATTTATCAAACAGGAAGTCTTCTCTAATTGCCCCCCAAGACAAACAGTAATAGCACATTCTGTTATGTCCCTGGTTCTCTGCATCTATTGCATGTCCTGTACACCATCCCCAGTGTACTACAGGATTTTATTTGTCTAATCTGAGCAGAATCCCATCCCAGGTACATTGTACCGAGATGCGTTATGACCAATTCTTTGACTCGCCCCGGATGACTCCGTGTTTTCTAGCATGTTTGAAATAATAAGTGGACCTCGTCTGCAACTGATCGTTTAGTTAGCTAACCACAGCAAAACAACGATAAGCGACATCTTGTAGTATGCGCAGAGCATGGTAATGGGGATTACACTCAATTCAGGGGTGATACAGTTTCAGTAACATCAAAATGTGCTTACCCACAAATAAATGGGTATATGAAGGAGAAACTGTTTTACGTTAGAGTCCTTGCTCAGGAGCCCAGCAGCTGCAATGATCTTACTGTGGCTAGAGGTCCTAGATAGAGTTGTGACATGAGTGTTTCAGAAAATGTGGTCATAGAGCCATTTTGTTTCCATCACATTACTGGGCATCATCTCAAAGTCAATGAGTTTTTTTCTCATGTCTGATGACTTTTCCCTCTTATGCTTGTTGAAACCATTGCTTCTTGGTTTATTTTTTTTTTTCTCCAAAATTAAGATGTTTCCCTTCCAAGAAAAGAACAAAAAATTCCAGGGATTTCCTTTGTGTACAGTGCCTTGGTTTTGCACGATGGAAACAAAATGGCTCCTATTCTTGACTTGTCGCGACTCTCTATCAAGGGCCTCTAACTGTGGCTACACTGGGTCTTGAACCATAACACTGTGAGCCCCAGTCACATGTTCGAGCTGAATGTCTATAAGCCTCCCCTGCACCAGCTCCAGGCTACTCTGACATCATCCTTTCATTCTGACCTCATGTACAGCCTCACCTACTGCTGGGTTCATGTTCAAGTCTGTGGGATGGATTACACAAAGCTGGATTACTTTAATTAGCTGAATAACTGTCTGAATAAAGCCTGAACCCTCCCCATAATCTGGAATGAGGACTGAAATACAAATGCTGCTCTGGGTCATACTCTACACAGCTATCCAGCTAACTCAACTAATCCTACTTAATGGAATGTTGCGTGGAGTTAGATCGTGATCTGGATCTGGGGTGCGTTTCTCAAAGGTGTGGTTGCTAGCTAAGTTAGCAACTTACATAGCTCGTCCATTCACTGTCAATGGGTCCAACATTGTTAGCTAGCATCTGTAATTTCAGGAAACGCACCCCTGGTCGGCTCGTGGCTCTCTGTGAACCCCTGAGACAGAAATTAAGTGTGTGCTCTGCGATCGCTCCGATTTCACACACCGACACTCATCCGGCATGCTGGCCGCCACATGCCTGATTCCAGCTCTACTCCCGACCAGTTCCTTCGCTCTGAACTCAATGTCCTGCGAGCAGAAATGAGCGTTGAACCCTCAATTTTGGTGTAAGAATAGGGTAAAGCACGCTAAACCAGGAGAACTTTCTCTTCTCTGAATTCATAAACAGAAACGTCTGCCATTCTCAGCTCATGTGCTGGCTCTGAGTCTCTCAATTATAGAAGTTTAAAAGAGGCGAGGGCCGAGTCACGTGATCACATCATGGAACAGATTTGCTGATGCATGTGTATGCACGCTCACACAAACACGCGTGTGCATATGTATTCACGCATGAACATGGACACAGACAAATTGATGTAGTTTTTGGTGAATCAGGCTGGCATCGCCCAAGCAATCAGCCCAGGATTAAGCATTTTGTGGCTGGTTTTGATGGTGTACGGATTCCCCTGCTGTGCTCAATACGTACACTAGAGGGCGCTCCAGCCTCATCTTGATGCTGGAAGAATGGAAGTCAACTGTTCGGACCAAGGTCAATGACCTTTTTCTCTGTAATTATATTCTACGAGTGTGCTTGTATAGCAATATTTGTGAGAACCAACGCTTGAGAAACCATAGATTTTATGAGGACAGCTTGCGTGGTCCTCGCAGAGAATTATTACTAATTGGTTAAAGATAGGAATATGGTTACAGTAGGGGGTGGGTTACGGTTGGAGTTAAGTATAATATTGTTATAGTTCGGGTTTGGGAAAGACTATACAGAATAAATGAAAAATTTATAAAGTTTCTTCACAAGATTAGCTATATGTGTGTGTGTGTGTGTGTGTGTGTATGTGTATGTGTGCATGCGTGCTCACGCGTGCGTGTGTGTGTGTGTGTGTTTGTGAGAGAGCATGGTGAGCACGTGCCTATGTGCGTGTGTGTGTGTGTGTGAGCATCTGCATGCATCTGTGAGTCTATGAGAGAGAAGGAGAATGTGAAAGCTTAGTGTCAGAGGAGCTTTAAATACATGAGAGTTTTAGGTTCCATGGGGAGAGACGCTGCGCACACTCGATAAGGGAGAGATTAATAATGCCATGATTTGGTGGCATATACCGGAATCAGCTTTTCCTCCGTCTGTAGATGCAATTTTGACCTGAGCTTTTTCCTTAGACCATACGGTGGATTGTTTTCCAACTTGGCATGTATTATCACCATGAGAACCTGTGCATTTGCGATTTTGAAAGTGATTTGATTCTTATTCATAGCAATGTTGACAATTTTTACTTGAATAATTCAGTGGTATTATTTCAGTGCACACTATATGGTAATGGCTATTTCAGTTGAATGCTATGCTGAATGCAGAGGGTATTTTTTAAACCTTTCGGGAACAGGCACCTTTCTAGTTGTTTCTGTCAGGCTCCTTTTGATTTTCATTACCTGCTGACATTATCCAGGTGGACCTTCTACTCAGCCAGCCAGCTATTGCAAATGAAGTAGGCTGGATGATGATTCTGGTGGGCAAATTCAGTGTGCTGAATAGTACTATTCTTTTCTGAAAATTGTTGTTCCCTAGATCAGTGGTTCCCAAACTCAGTCCTGGGGCCTCCCTGTGTATGCTGGTTTTTATTCCACCCTTGATTGCAATCATCGGATTTTAACAGCCTGTCAATTTGTCTTAATTAGGTGCATTTAAATTTAGAGCAGCAATTTATCATCTCTTGATATACAGTATTTTGTCAGATATGCATACAAACAGTGAGGAATAAATTCCACATCCACATTGCAATATATGAGTAACAACTGCATAAAAAGAGGGAAAAAATGTACCCAATCAAAGGAAAAACTCAGTGGGTTCCTAATTGGTGAAACTGTGGGCACATGGGCACTTAAAATTTCCTAGACAAGCAAATGAGAGGGTCAAACCTATTTTATGTTATGTTTTTGTTATTGAGTGCAAGTAAATTATTTTGAAAGAATTCTAATCACCTGTGTTCAGCAACCTGATTTGGAGGTTACTGATTTTCTCAGTGCCTAAGTTGATCTGTTTAAAAATGTTATTACCTGAAATCGCTTGAAACAGAGAGAAAAAAACAGTATACCCAAGGGTCTTCATTGCACACATGGATATTTTTATTAAAATTTGGCTTTAGACAGCAAATAACTTATTTAAACACAAAAGGCACCTAATTAGGACAAATTAACAGCTTATTAATCCTATGATGGCAACTATGGTTGGAACGAAAACAAGCATACACAGGGAGGCCACAGGACAGTTTGGGAACCCCTGCCCTAGATTCACTGCTGCATCTATTTCTTTGATTTCATCCTTTTTAACTTTGCGATGTGGAACTTTAGGCCTATTTTAAATTGTAGAGGGTATTCTAAGGTTTCCAAAGATCCCAAATATCTCCTGCTGAATTATGGAGAAATGTGTATAAAATGATGCACATGATATATGTGTTTTCTATCTGATATAATGACGAAGACATAAAGACATGGCGTCCAGGGTTAGAATACTTCTCTCAATGTTAGTGTGATGTAGCTTTAGTGTAGCGCTGCAACCAGTAGATACGGAAAAGGAATGTGACGTACACCAACAATATGGAAAAAATACTTTAGCTGTGAACCTCAGAAAAAAAATTGAAGCCACTTTTTCCTCTGTTCTTTCTCGTTATATTTCTTGCCACTATCGCCTTTGGCTTGCTTTATGAAAGAGTAGGCAAGGTTGCCAGTTAAAGCTCATTGATAATTTGATATATTCATAACAATGTTGATTCGTAAACTGCGATAAGAATTTTTTTTTTGTCCTGAATGCGAAGCGATACCTCTTCAAACAGATTCACCCCCTGGAGTCATTTAAATCTCTTCTAGATGTACAAACAAACTAGCAATTTCCATTTTGCATTCTTCTGTAACTGTACTGTTTTGACACGTTTAACAGATATTACAATGCGGAGATATGGCTCCTCATACGGGCGGGTCTGCAAGTGAGCATGGACTTGCCTTTCTGAGATACGATGGAGGGAGGGGGGGGGAGACCGCTTAGCCATTTGCACGTTATGTAAATACAGCAGGTGTGTCAGTTTCAGTGATCGGCTCTATGTCTCCCTCTGCATGACGATCAGATCTCACGACACAAAGTGGATCAAAAAGCCCCCTCCGTAAGCCAACGAACAAACATTTCCACAGGGTTTAGCAAACGGCGGAAATTACGGGGAAGAAATGGAAATATTTGCGTTTATTCTGGATGAGCGTAGCATTTCTCTCTTTATCTCGATTTTTCTTTTGTTCTATTCTGTAGGCCTACGTGTACACTTGTAGGCTACAGATCCTACACTGTTACAAAGTGACTGAATTTAACAGTTATATTAACGCATTGTCTCCTTGTTATTTTAACTGTAAGTTAAGTCCTGCTCGCGTTTAACTGTGGTTTACAGTTAACATACACGGAGCCTCTGTCATAAACTGATTGTAAAATTACAGTTGAACTAACTGGCAAAAAAAAAAAAAAAAAAAAAGCTTCCCGTTAAAATAACTGGCAAAAAAGGAGCCAGTTTATAACTGAGTACGGACTTGGACGCTGTCAGAGGAGATTTGCAGAAACACATCCTGCCTTCAATTCCGTCACCAATATTAGAATATTATTTTAATATTTGATGCATAAATCAGACTGGTCCCATTCATATCATGTCTTGCATTCTATAGGCTACATTCACACAGACAATCATCATTTTTAATGCATGCGTCTTTATTTGATCCCCCAACAATTCAGACATACAAGACAAAACTCTCTCCAAACATGAATTAATGGCGCACCCTAAATTTAAAACTGAAAGAGCACTAGCATTATTTTTATTACAAGTAGCCTAATTTTATTGTGCAGTAATTTTGCGTGCCTACGAAAGCGAGGTCTCTCAACACGTCTGATAAGTGAGATACTGCCGCATATGGCCTCACAAAACGATATCTCACGCTTTCAATTCAAAGCGCACATTTATTCACTACAGTCAGACTTTCTGATGCTGCTTTGTTTGACTTGGGACCCAGCGGATACTTGACAGGTAAAGACACGGTCGGCAGTCCATTCTGCCGGAGTGATGGTTAGGAAGCTGCTCACGCCGAAGGTTTTGTCGGGTTTCTGCGCCACAGCGCTGGTAAAAACTCCTGCGGTAACTGGAGTCCCGCTTGAAGTCCAGCTGACATCCACAAACCCCACAGACAGCTGCGCCACACACGCTAGCGTAGCCTTACCACTCTCCAGCTCCTCGCTGGATGGAGGGAGGAGAGAGATTGACGGTGGAGCGAGAGACGAGTCTGTAAAAGAGGAGTGATTTTAGTTAATGAAAAAGAAAATTCAGGCATGTTTTGTGGTAGCCTACATGACAAAGACTGCGTGCCTGAGTCGGGCTGTAAAATAATAGAGCACAACGTCAGTAAATATGCACTGGAAAAGAACA
Organism: Gymnothorax javanicus; assembly: GCA_029692085.1. Classification (NCBI taxonomy): domain Eukaryota; kingdom Metazoa; phylum Chordata; class Actinopteri; order Anguilliformes; family Muraenidae; genus Gymnothorax; species Gymnothorax javanicus. The sequence goes on from CM056194.1 coordinate 85,492,660, forward strand.
ATTGGCATTTTAAAGGTGCTTTAAAGTCACACAACTTCATTTCACAAATTTAATCAAATGGCAACTATAATGGTCTTTTGACTTACACGTAATTTAGAGAAGAAAAATGGCCTCACTACGATTTTAAAAAGATGGAATTATATATTTTCAACGTGCAGCGTAAAAAAAAAAAAAAAAAAGTTGACTGCACATAAAAAAGTAAGGCAACCAACTGCAAATAATTTGTGAGAAACTTTCTGAACTTCAAGTCCTAGTAATTCCTAATTTCCGACTGAATTAGGAACTTGACGTCAAGCAAAGTGAAAAATATTTTTCTGGTAGTTGCCTTACTTCTCTAAGTGCAGTCAACTTTATTTTATTTTATTTTATTTTTTATATTTTAAACAAACTGAAATGTAAAACTTAACAATTTCAGTCTTCGTCGGGGTTCCGGCCGTAACACGCAGTATGGGCTCAGTAACAATATTACTTTTCCGACACAATATTAGTGCAGGCCTATTCACTGAATCTAGATCTTCATGGAATAGCATGTAAAAAAATATATCTTTGTATAAATATTTTACGTTTCAGAAAACCAGACGTTGTAACACGGCACAAAATCCTGCTGATAATTAATAGCCTAATTGAAGAGTTTGTTTCCAAAACGTAGGCTCCTATATCCATTTTGCTCATTCCGAGTAAATCAGGTTTTACTACGTTGGCGCCTATTGCATTTCACAGAAAAACACAAATGACCATGAAAAATACACCTTATAGTATGAATGTCTAAAAACAGAGTTTTGCATGTGTAAGAAGCACAGGACTATCGCTTCATGGTATTTGGAAACAAACTCTTCAATTAATACATGGATAATGAATTTCCAAACAAGCCGTTATCGGCTAGGCAAAGACCAGAAACGTAACTGCAAATTCAATAATTATGAGAAAGAACTTAAATGTCATATATGTCTGACAAAGACGTGGCTGCAAACAGGACGGGCACAAACGAAAACGGAAAATAAATGTAAATGCAACAATAAATCAACGTACCTGTGACGATCAGCTTTGTGCCTTGGCCGAATACCACGGTGATACAGACAATATGCCACCCCGTACAAAAACCTCTGCTCACTTTGAACAGGACAACAGGGAACTGAAACGCACCTTAGACACAGATCAGCTCGGAAATGCATGACAAAGCATTGTGAGAGAACTTCAAGAATTCACAACCCCAATTCTGAAAACATTGGCACATTATGAAAAATGTCAATAAAATAAAGGACTGATTTGATGAGTCAATTAATCCTTTACTCTATTGAAAACACGATGACAACTCATTATTTGATGCTGTAATTTGTGAATACAATTGCTGATTGAAAATATATGATTATTTTTCAAACCTATCATGACTGCAAAATTCAAAGATTGTAAAACAGTTGGTGCTAGGCCAAATTTTGACCAACAATGATGCGACAAGTGACAATAAGGTGATGTGAAACGGCTGATGTTAGATAGGTGAGCTAACTGTGTTATAGCATAAAAGAGCCTCCAATAAAGGCAAAGTTTTCTAAGAGCAAAAATGGTTCGAGGTTCAACAGTTTGATGACAGATGCCTGAGTTTATAATCCATCCCTTTGAGAACAATGATCTCAAAGACAAATCAGAAAAAAAGACAAATCCCTCATGTCACTGTCTAAAGAACCCTCTTGGCTTTGAAATACTTTTGTAAACTTTTGTCAGTCAACACCATTCGCTGCCCTCTTCTCTGAGCTCAGTGACATCTGAAATGTATAGTAGCACAGGGCAAGCTCTCACCTCGCCTTAAAGCGCATTACATATCCAAACCCTATCCCATTTTGGGCTCATAATTAACAATTATGAGTTAATTTGTTCAGTTGCGAGGATCAATCTGTATCCATTTTCTCCCAGCATGCATTATTGTTCATCACAAAAATTATCAAGCATTTTCTGTACCATATTAATGGTAACACAAAACGTCAATGTCTTAGGAAGCTTCTGAATTCCTGTTGCTCACAAAATGCTATATATTTTTTTCTGCGTCAGTGTCACATCAGATTGATACGCCTAAGCAAAAATGTCTAAAATGCGGTTTTGCCGACTCGTATTAAGTTTGCTTATGTGAAATAAAACTCTGTCTACAACCAGTGACATTACCATAATGCAGGTTAACACTCAACCTGTTTCGGAGAGAGAATCAGATAATTAATTGAACTAATTTACTGAGCAAACAGGCCTCTAATAAGCTGCGTTGCCATTAACGATTAAGACATACAGCTTTGCGTCAACGAGGAAGGCTACAATACTGGATTGCATGGAGGGAAATTAACTGAAATTTCTCGAAATTCCATCTTGAAGCAGAATGTGATGAAGTAAATTCTGCTGAAGATGGTATTCAGACGAGACTTAGATTTTGTTTCTAAATTAATTTGATAATTGCCTTTCATACGATTACATATTATAGCCTTCCTATAACTTTCCCAGAAGCTCAAATTTATAAAGACCTCATGAATGACTTTGCTTCCTGAAAATTCAATGCATAGCATGCATTTTAAATTATTTTAAATCCACGTTATCCATCGAACTTTCATGATGCACTCATAACCAATTTACTAAATTACACCAACGCTTCGATGTAAGAAGCGTTGGTAATTTAATAAGTTAATTATTATTGCTTTGCGCGCCAACCAGCGTGCAACTATGCTTCCCCGCAAATGCAGCCTATTCTTTTGAATACTAATGAACATTTTAATTAAGTGCAATCTTTAAATAAATAAGGTTGCACTACTGAAAAAAAAATCCTAGAGCGGGAGATGGAATTCAGGGAAAGCACTGGATTAATTATTATTTTTTTATTAATATTTGTTTTTTTTCCCATCCAAACAATATCACTATTCACTCTCAGAAAAAAAAGCACCTATTTGTACCTTTAGGGGTAAAAGGCTTGTCACTGGGGCGGTACCCTCAAAGGCACTACAGTTGTACCCTCAGAAGTGGGTACTTATTAGTTTTGGAACATAAAAGTACCTTTTAGACTCCCAAAAGGTTCACACAGGTACCTTAAGGTCCTATAATTAGCCCTAGAGGGTACATAAATGCTGAATGTACCTATTGGAACAGAAATGGACTCCTGCTGTACGTCTATTTCTGAGAGTGTTGAGTACGTTGTCAACGTAGCCCTTCAGTGATCAGTCATTTCTTAATCCTTCCGTTATAATTACAGGCTCATATATTGGTCTTGATAATTCAGTAAATAAATTGTGTGATATTTATTCAAGCGATCTTAAACAGGAACAGCTTGAACAGTCGGTTGTGCAAACTTTCTGGGAGAGTCGTCACACTCTAGATTTCCAATAAACAATGATTATTCAAATGTTAGAGGTTAAAATTGCTTTTTTATTTCTTCTTTTTTCAATGTAGTAGACGGTGAATAAACTTTTAAAGTCAGTCTTTTTGATTTTATTTGCATTTTTTATGATGGACCAACTTTTTCAGAACTGAGTCATCGATAGACATGCCAGAAAGGGGATTCGGAAGCAGCCCGATCCAGTTTGATCTGGAGTTGTTGTTGCCATATAATTGGTTCATTTTAATGACTGTTGTTATTAGATGTCTTTTGCCAGATCGACCATTTTGATTGGGCTGATTGAAGGTTTGTTCATCTTCTCTGACTGGAAAGTTTTGTCTAAAATTGGCTCCATGAGAGCAGAAAGATGTCTCTGGATCTGCTTCGGCAAGAACAATCTCTCACTGAAGGAAGCAATTCAATTCAATTCAATTCAATACAACTTTATTTGTCCCGAAGGCAATTCCGTTTGACAGCAACACACAGTGTACATGCAGCAGCCAACACACAACACTCAACAATACACTCAACAATAACACTGTCAGAGATAACATGCAGGTATTCTCTATGTCTCCCAAGGTCAAGGATGCACCAGTACAACTGCCATACATAAAGAAAATGGACATAATGTAACAGTTAAAATATACTTATATTAAAAAAAAAAAAAATTTGGGGTTCATTCCCACAGTGACTGATCTAAATTTAAAAGTCTAATGGCCGATGGGATAAAAGATCTGGAATAAAGATTTGTTTTCCTAAGTGGAGCTTTAAAACGCCTTCCTGAAGGCATAAGCTGAAAGTTCACAGCTAGGACGTGGTCATGTTGCTCCATGATGACCCTAGCTTTCATGACCACCCTTTGTCCCAAAGGGAGGGCAAGTCCTCCAGCTGCACCCCAATTATTTTGGAGCACAACCTCACAATGTTGTTCAGTGAGTTTTTGTCCTTTACACACATGCCATTAAACCAACAAATAAATGAGAAAGTTAAAAGACTTTCGATAAAAGACTTATAAAACAAGCACTGTATTCTCCTGCTTACATTAAAAGAGTTCAGCTTTCTAAGAAGGTGGATCCTTTATTGTCCTCTCTTGGCAATCACCTCTGCATTGACATCAAATTTTAGTTGTGAGTCAAAAACAGTTCCCAAGTATTTGTAGGATTCTACAATATCCATGTCCATGCCATGAATAAAGTTAGCAGCAGGTTTGCTTTGATTCATGCTAAAATTTACTACCAGTTCTTTAGTCTTAGACACGTTCAAGTCAAGACCATATTTGTCACACCAGGTGACAAAAGCAGATACAGCATCGCTTTTACCTGAGCGTGAACCCTCCAGAAGGGACAGAAGAGCTGTATCATCAGAGAACTTTATTAGATAATTGTTCTCTATAACAGACCTGCAGCTGTCTGTGTATAAGACGAAGAGCAGGGGTGAAAGAACGCATCCTTGAGGTGAGCCTGTATTGGATGTCGGAACCTCTGACATTGTTCCGTTGACCAGGACTCTGTTAAAAAGTTAAAAATCAGCTAACATTGCTGATGAGGTAGATTAAAAAAACCATCAAGATGGTTAATTAAAACGTGCAGTTGCATCTTATTGAAGGCGGATGAGAAATCAGCAAACAAGATTCTTGCATGGGAGTTTGGTTTCTCAAGATGCCTGTAGATCTTGTCTAAAATACAAAGTTTGGCATCATCCACTCTCTTCCCAGCCTGATACGCAAATTGCAGAGGTTCCAGTTTGACAGCAACCAAAGACATAATTTCTTCCTTCAAGATCCTCTCAAAATGTTTCATTACCAGTGACGTCAGAGCAACTGGTCTGAAGTCCTTTAATTCTGCGACCTGCTTAGGTTTAGGTACAGGAATTATAGTGGAGGTTTTCCAAGATGTGGGCAGCTTACAAATGTCAATACATATCTGGAACAGCCGAGAGAAGACCCCAATCTAGCTGGTCTGCCCAGTGCCGTGGGGTGCGACAACAGATTGTGTAGCACGGGATCATTTTCTTTGGGTAGAATTATATGAATTAAGATTAACTCTGGGCCGGTGTCAGAAGAACTAGGAACGACTCTAGAGCCTTTGAGAATGAATGGCAGAGAAATGAGACAAAACACGGATTGAGGCTTTTACGAAAATGATTTAGTTAGATTAAAGCTCTTTTTTTTAATGAAATATGAACAATTGGCATCACAGATAAATCTTAAACGCCTGTACATCAATTTCCCCCAAAGTATCAAATAAAAGTGTAAAAACATAAAATGTCCCTTCAATCCGTAGACCAATCGTTGGGGCCCTTGATGACGTGTGTGTACGCAATCAGTGAAGTCCATCCAGTGGGAAAAACGCGTGTGATTTTCTTTTTTCCTACCGCACCAGTCGCACAGCAGGGAACACAGTTCTCCAATGCACAACAGGGTGTGTGTGTCTCAATCTTCTCCTAGGTTCTTGGGTTGGCTCGCCATCCAGTGAAACACTGGAACAATCTGGAATCTCCTTGAACTGGTCCGTGGATTCGTCCTGCACACAAAAAAACCTGACCTAAAGACAAGGCCATATGTGTCTACCATTTACTATTCAGTAATGAATCATTACAGGCTACAATGGCAATATAAGCACTTAATGTTGCAGTAAACCTTGTTATTCAAATCAAATTATCATCCAATTTAGTTGTACAACAATATTCAAGTTTCCAAACATAAGGAATTGTAATTACATTTAAGAACTTCAATAAACAGATTCAAGTGTACACAGAACTCCAGTTACAGAGGTAACAATAGTCATGGTAAGTAACCATTATATCATTCATTGAGTGGACCACCATCAAAATGGGAAAATAATAAGAAATGCAGCTTTTCAGCTTATCACCGTTACAATGGCACAAAGTGCAAATAAACATTGATTAAATTGCATCTGATCTACACATAAATTCAGCTCTGACCAGAGGTAATAATATAACGTGCTTAATTATTCTCCACTGCACCATAGGCCTCCTAGCACAATGAAGAACTACACTAAAATTCACCTCCATCATTGCATACGGTAGCTGCACCACACATAGCAGGTTACACCAAACATTCAACTACAACCATCTTCACCCAGCTATTCAACACTTATCACATGCATTAACAACTCGCGGTTTAAGCGGGTTCATTGTTCTCACTAACAATCACATTTGTACAAGAAACAGTCATCTCGCATTCGTAATCAAGTTGAAAACCAGGCGCTAACAACTTTAGCATTTTCCTATGGCAAATTGCACTGACGGTGCTAGCATGATGGGCTAGCGCATTTCATTAAACTCCATTCAATTAGCTAGCTTACCGCTGTCGAGGAATAACACGGCGTTTACTTCACTGCCGTCCGTCAGTAAAACCACAGCTCACGTCTGCTTCACGCAACAATAAGGTAAGAAGGCATATTTAGTGAAGAATATCAGTTTGGATGAATTCTGACTATATACGATATTACTTTATTTAGCTTACCGAGTGAGTGAAAATGGACGTGACTGCTTGGCTTGGATGGAAACCGCGAAAGGACGTGACATAAGCAATATCCGAATGTGTGCGGAACAAGGCAGGCACTGCTGCCTCACTGATTGGTCGCTATCATAGTTTAGAGATTAGACGATTGGATTACAGACAAATACATCAAACATAATAATACGGGTGCAGATAAGATTAACCCTTAGTTACCAAACAAGTGAAACAATTTAAATAATATATTTTGCGAATTAAAACTTGTTTTTTTTCTGATCATGGGACAAATAAGAATGATTTAAAGGATAAATATAAAGATATAATCATCCAATTTGATTTTATTACATGACTTCATAACCTGGGTTACACCCTCCGCCCTGAATTCATGCACGCCTCGTTGCATGTTTACTCGAGAGTGGGTGTCCTCTTTGGGGAGTAACACCGCTGTAGCATCCAGGGAGTCAATGAAAGCAGTGGTTAAGCTTTTGGAACAATGATTTAACTACTGTGACTAAGGGATTTCCCAGTTCGGTATAGTCAAGTCTTCTTGGCGGCTGACATTTCTTTCAGATTTCGGACAGGAATGTTTGTGCTTGTTTGTTCACCCATCTCCTCTTTGCCTGTTGCTTCCTTTGCAACCATCTCATCCATTTTATCCTCCTCAGGTCCACCAAATCCAGTGCCACTCATCTCCTCATCACTCTCTGACATGTCTGTGGGAACTGGAAGACGCTCCTCCAGAATGTTAGGATATTCATCATCAGGTAAGTCTCTTTCTTTCACAGGGTATTCACCATTAGATAACTCTCCTTTTTCCACAGGGTTTTCATTGTCAGGTAAGGTTCTCTCTTCCACAGATTCATCAGATACGTTTTCAGGTAAGGTTCTCTTTTCCACAGGATCGTCAGATACTTTTTTCAGGTAAGTTTTCAGCTGCAGGTGGGTTGTCTTTATACAGGGTTTCTCCATCAACCACAGTCTGATCGCCATTGTATGGGTTCTGTGTCACATAGCCAGCTGGAGTAACATCAGGTAGGCTATCTGCACTAACTGGAACATCATCAGCTAACTCATTGAGGTTTGTTATCATAGTTTCTTTTAGGATAGCTTGGACTATGACTCATTGGGACATTTCGTGTGACAGTAAATCGGGTTACCTCAGGTACTGGTCTCTCTCTGAACGAGTAGACAGGGAAGCAATCATCATCTGAGGATTGACCAACTTTCATTGTCATGGTGAGGATTCTGGCGTGTCCTAGGCTTTCTAGTTGGGTTAGTTTTTGTAGGTTCGTCCTCCTTCGTTGCAGGGAGGAACCCACATGGGAGTAGGAGGTCTCGGTGTAATGTGCGGAGGGGCCCTCCCTGCTTCTCTCGGTCTGACTGTATAGACAGGGAGGTCTCCAGCCCGTTTCACTACCACATGGACAGTAGACTCCCATTTGTCGGCAAGTTTGTGTTTTCCACTTAATGCTGACATTTCTGACTAGCACTCGATCACCAATATCCAAAGTAGAGGGGGTTACACGCTTGTCGAAGCGTATTTTATTCCTTTCAGCTACTTTTGCAGCACTCCGTGTAGCTATCCTGTAGCTCTCCTCAAGATGGGATTTGAGGTCCCGCACATATTGGGAGTGTGACTTGTGCTGTCCTTCTCTTACAGGTAGGTTGAAAGCTATGTCGACCGGCAAACGAGGCTGACGTCCAAACATTAGCTCGTACGGCGTGAACCCAGTCACTTCGTTTTTGGTACAATTATACGCGTGGACCAACGGCTTTACAAAGTCCCGCCAGTGTGACTTATCCTGGTTTTCCAGAGTGCCGAGCATGTTTAACAGGGTTCGATTAAAACGTTCCACAGGGTTGCCCCTGGGGTGGTACGGCGTTGTTCGAATCTTTTGTATGCTGGCAACTTCACACAGTTCTTTGATTAGTCGTGACTCAAAATCAGGTCCTTGGTCACTGTGCAGTTTTTCTGGAATACCATAGTGGACAATGAAATTATCCCACAGGCACTTTGCAACAGTTCGAGCCTTTTGGTTTGATGTTGGAACCGCCACTGCGTACTTTGTGAAATGATCTGTGATCACGAGGACATCCTTTGTGTTACTTCTGTCTGGTTCAATGGATAGAAAATCCATGCAGATCAGTTCAAGTGGTCTTGTCGTCATTATATTCACTAAAGGTGCAGCTCTCTCAGGTAAGGCCTTTCTGCGCACACACCTGTCGCAGGTGTTGACTTTTTTCTCGATGTCTGAAGCCATTTTCGGCCAATAGAACCTGGCTCGGACTAGATCCAGCGTGCGTTCTATTCCCATATGACCCATGTGGTCATGTAGGCTCATCAAGACAGTGTCACGAAGATCTTCAGGTAATACCAGCTGATAGAGCGTGGTTCCTTCTTTTTGGCGTGTTCTATAGAGAATGTCATTGCGCAGAGTAAGCCTGTTCCATTCTCTTAACAACAGGGGTACATCTGGAAGCTCTTTTCTCAAGGTGGGAGGTGATTTCTCTCCACGCTCAATCTGGGAGATAACGTGTCTTATGCACTGGTCAGCTCGCTGCTTATCCCTGAGATCTGCTTCTGACAGGTGCGGAATGATAGGTAGTCCTCCATGTTTCTCTTCCCGTCCAAAGCTGTCAGGTACAGCATCTCCAGAAATGGCAAGACTTTCGACAAGAGAAATACTTCGATCATTGTTCAAGTCTCCATCGTTGGCGCAATAGACAAGCTGTCTCTCACAGATAGCATGAATGACCTCCTGATCCACTGCGTCAATGTTATCTGGGTCTGACAGATGATGTTTTGTGAATTGATGTATTCGGTCCCTCTCCTTCCGAGATGATGAGTCATCCGGTAGGTTGCCATGGGGACGACGCGATAGCCCATCAGCATCACCATTCTGCTTCCCGGCACGGTACTGGAGCTTAAAGGAGAAGTTGGACAGGGCCGCTAACCACCTGTAGCTGGTTGCATCGAGTTTTGCCGAGGTAAGTATGTAAGTCAGAGGGTTGCTATCTGTAACCACTGTGAACTGGCAGCCATAGAGATAGTCACTTAACTTCTCTGTTACAGACCATTTAAGCGCCAAAAACTCGAAGCTTGTGGGCCGGATAGCGTGACTCACCACGTGTCAACCCTCTGCTTGCGTGAGGCAATGACACGCAGCTGCCCCTCCTGCTCCTGATATAAGGCCGCCCGAGGCCGATGGTACTTGCATCCGTGTGAAGGATGTAAGGCAACCTGGGATCCGCAAAGGCCAGAACCGGAGGTGACGTCAGCTTGTTGATGATTGTTTGAATGCTTGCTGGCAAGCAGGGGTCCAACGGCCATAGAACGGCTCCTTGGGATTGTAATACTGGCCCTCCTTTCCCTCGACTTGGCGTGCTTCGAGGAGGTGGATAGCCAGATGTTAGGTCGTTCAGGGGTTTCACAATGCTCGAATAGCCTTTGATGAACCTTCTGTAATATCCACAGAATCCGAGGAATGATTTTAACTGTTTCAGATGTTGAGGAACTGGCCAGGTCTTCAGTGCAGCTGTCTTTTCTGGGTCAGTCTCCACTCCACGCCTGAAACAACATGCCCCAAGTACCGAACTGAGGTTTGAAAGAATTTGCATTTCTCTGGAGACAGCTTTAGCCCATACTCCCTGAGACGACTGAGAACCTTTGTTAGCCTAGCCTCATGTTCTTCCAGAGTTTTGGAAAAAATTATCAGGTCGTCCAGAAAAACTACAACTTCCTTCAAGTTCAGGTCCCCATGCACTTCTCCATGAGTCTCTGGAATGTACTCGGGGCATTTGTCACTCCTTGTGGCATGCGGTTAAATTCCCAGAAACCAAGTGGGCATACGAAGGCAGTTTTCGGCTTGTCAGACTCTTCGACTTCAATCTGATAATATCCAGATTTCAGATCGAGTACGCTGAACCACTTGGAACCGGAGAGCGCTGTGAAGGCATCATCCAGCCTAGGGAGTGCATATCGTCTTTCACTGTCTGTAGATTTAACTTCCTGTAGTCGATACAGAGGCGTATTTTGCCCATTCTTCTTCCTGACCACGACAATCGGTGAGGAGAATGGAGACTCACTTTCACGGATGACCCCAGCATCGAGAAGCTCTCAAGATGTTTGGTAACAGCTTCTATGTCGTAATGGGTGTATCGGTCGGGCTCTGAGTTTGAATGGTGTCTCCTCAGACAGTTTGATGTGGTGTTTGACTTTGTCCGTTCTTCCAAAGTCCATATCATCCTGAGCAAAGACTTCAGGCATACTACTCAGTTTTTGAGTGATGCGGTCCTTCCAGTCAGGGAGGATTGGAGACTCTGCAAAATCAAAGTTTAGTTTAGATGTCTTGGATGGGTTAGATTCAGATGGCTCAATCACACTTTGCTTCTGAGATAAAATGGTTTGGACTGCGCTGAGCTCTGCAATCACACTCTTGGCTGGAATGGTAATGTCATGCTGAGACTCGTTGAAGATTATCACCGGTAATCTGCATGACTGTCGGCTTGGCAGGTCAAGGAGGCAGGCCTTCACAAACAACCCTCCAGGCAGGGAGGATGACGAAGGATACTCCATAATGGCAGACCTCTCTGTATGGGATGGTTTGACTGATACAACCCCTTCCAGAACAACAGTTCTTCCAGCTGGAATGATTTCTTTGTCCCTGCCCTGTATCCTCACTAATCCTATGTTTCTGTCAGAACATTGTTCTTGCCGCAGCTCAAGTACCTTTAGCACCATTCTGTAGCCATATGGAACAGGCTGATGGCTGTCAGGGTTAGCCTCTGTATACATCCCGTACACCACATCAAGGACGTTTGTACCAATTAATATTTGGGACCTTGTGGATGTTTGGGTATCTGGAACTACAAGGGCTAATGTTGGAACTTCAATTTCAGCTCCAAGGAACTCTCTCGAAAAGTGACACCAACCTCAACATAACCCAGGTAAGGTACAAGCTGACCGTTAGCCCCTCAACTTCTAAAAAAGGTTATGGAGTGGCTTGATTTGTTGTTCAGACAAGTACTCGTCATAGAAAGACCTGGTGACCGTAGTCACTTGTGAACCAGTGTCAAGAAGACAACTGAATTGTTTGCCTTTGATTGTCACTTGACCTGTACTTTTAGTGCCTATCAAAGTTTTGGGTAGTTTGAAAGAACATTCTCTGACATTAGAGTGTTTCAAGGCAGCATGCACTTTGGGTTTATCTTTACTCTTACCTTTAGTGGGACATTGTTGACCTGCTTCAGCCTCAGTTTGCCCCTCAACTGAGACTGCCGCTAAAAATCCTCATTATCAGAGGGGCATTTTGCATTTCCCAGAAACGCTGCTTTTTCTCTCAATTGTCCCTTTTTTTTAGTGACAAGAGTGGGGTTCGGGGTCATTGCTGCAAGTCGAGGAAATGTGGCCGTCCCCCCACACTCCTGAAACAATACCAGGGTTTTGGCTGGGTAGCTGGCTTCGGGTTGGCAGGCTTCCAGCTTGCTGCCTGGCGCCAGGTTCCGCTGCAGCTGCCTCACCTGAAGGCTGCTCAGCATTCCCCTGGGGCTTTGAGACTTTTTTGGTCTTCTTAGACATCAGGGTGGCAAGTTGGCTCTGCAGAGATGCCACTTGTTTTTAAGCTCTGCTAAGGAGTTGGAATCAGATTGAAGCACTGTTTGTAGTTCGCTACAGGTGCACGTGTCTTGAGAGTGCACCTGAACTCGCTGTCGGGTTGAGCTAAGGTGCTTTTTCATACGCGTGGCTTTAGCTGCCTGTCTATCTTCTTCTGTAATGGAGCATTAAAAGAAGCTCCGAGAATGTTGGAGGACGCCTTTTTCTTTTCTTCGAGATTGAGATCAGAAAGCAAGGTGTTGTCCCAACACCGCGACAAAACTGCTTGAGAATATGCTTGTCTGCTTCCTCAGCAGCAATTCCTCCCTCCTTACAACAAGGTTCAAGGCAACTTGGAGGCGACAGAGGTAAGCGGACGCCTTCTCACCAGGGTCCTGCAGCGTGTTCATAAACTGAGCGAAAAGCTCTTCACCATCTTCAACAGTTCCAAAAGCTGCATCTAACAACTGGAGATAAGCTTCAGGTGTAGCATCAGGACCCAGTCTTTTAACAATGTCGGCTGCGGAGAGAGCAAGCTTTCAAAGATTTTCCTTGACCTCTGAAGATCGGACATGGCGGATCTCTTCTGAGAAGTTCCAAATGTGAGCGCCACGTGTCATAATCTGTCTCACCACTGGGTCTGGGGATTTTACCAGAGAATGAGCGAAGTCTCATGGGAGACTGAGAATGTGTGAAGAAGTCATTTTTCCTTACAATGTGCTCAACGATGACTTTTTGAATTTCAGGGGGATTGAGGTCACTCACTGTAACAGACGGACTTCGCTTCACACCAGCGGGTGGGCTTGACTCATCACCACCATGAGTGGGGCCAACCTGAGACAAATCGGCGAGCAACTGATGGCATGGGACCTCAGATGTGTCAAGAGATGTGTTGAGCTGTTTTGCTCCATCTGGGTCCTCTGCAAGTGGGGTAGAAGGCACGTATTCAACATCAATTTCTGGAATCTCAATTGCCTCACGGATCTCCAACATCATCTCATTCAGCACCTCCTCGAAGTCTTTCCCACTCAGTTTTGCCAAATGCCTTATCTCGCCCAAGTAGGTTTTTGTAGCCCTGCTACCGGCCTTGGTAGCGTAAATACTCGCTAGAGCTTGAACGCGGTACTTTACGTTTGGATTACCTTTCGATTCATGAGTGTAAGGCAAAAGAGGCACTAAAGTTTCAATGGCAGAACCATCTGCATATTCAACGATCAGGTTTTTGAAAAATTCAGAAGTTGGATCAGCAACCGGAACAACTCTAAAAGAGCCATACCTCTTAAGAAAATCAAGAACCTCCTCATCTTCTGGCGATTCAAGCAGACCACTCACAATAACTGCATTGGGAACTTTGATACCTGAGATCATTACAAACTCCATCTTTTAGCAATGGCATGGGGTGTTGCTAAAAAGTTGCCACACACTTCAAGGATGTTTCACCGCTGACATTCAAACATGAAAAGGCTCCTGGCTGGCTCGCCAGCTGTAGCACGGGGATCATTTTCTTTGGGTAGAATTATATGAATTAAGATTAACTCTGGGCCGGTGTCAGAAGAACTAGGAACGACTCTAGAGCCTTTGAGAATGAATGGCAGCAGAGAAATGAGACAAAACACGGATTGAGGCTTTACGAAAATGATTTAGTTAGATTAAAGCTCTTTTTTTTAATGAAATATGAACAATTGGCATCACAGATAAATCTTAAACGCCTGTACATCAATTTCCCCCAAAGTATCAAATAAAAGTGCGCGCGAAACATAAAATGTCCCTTCAATCCGTAGACCAATCGTTGGGGCCCTTGATGACGTGTGTGTGTACGCAATCAATGAAGTCCATCCAGTGGGAAAACGCGTGTTTTTTTTTTTCCTACCGCACCAGTCGCACAGCAGGGAACACAGTTCTCCAATGCACAACAGGGTGTGTGTGTCTCAATCTTCTCCTAGGTTCTTGGGTTGGTTTCGCCATCCAGTGAAACACTGGAACAATCTGGAATCTCCTTGAACTGGTCCGTGGATTCGTCCGTACACAAAAACCTGACCTAAAGACAAGGCCATATGTGTCTACCATTTACTATTCAGTAATGAATCATTACAGGCTACAATGGCAATATAAGCACTTAATGTTGCAGTAAACCTTGTTATTCAAATCAAATTATCATCCAATTTAGTTGTACAACAATATTCAAGTTTCCAAACATAAGGAATTGTAATTACATTTAAGAACTTCAATAAACAGATTCAAGTGTACACAGAACTCCAGTTACAGAGGTAACAATAGTCATGGTAAGTAACCATTATATCATTCATTGAGTGGACCACCATCAAAATGGGAAAATAATAAGAAATGCAGCTTTTCAGCTTATCACTGTTACAATGGCACAAAGTGCAAATAAACATTGATTAAATTGCATCTGATCTACACATAAATTCAGCTCTGACCAGAGGTAATAATATAACGTGCTTAATTATTCTCCACTGCACCATAGGCCTCCTAGCACAATGAAGAACTACACTAAAATTCACCTCCATCATTGCATACGGTAGCTGCACCACACATAGCAGGTTACACCAAACATTCAACTACAACCATCTTCACCCAGCTATTCAACACTTATCACATGCATTAACAACTCGCGGTTTAAGCGGTTCATTGTTCTCACTAACAATCACATTTGTACAAGAAACAGTCATCTCGCATTCAGAATCAAGTTGAAAACCAGGCGCTAACAACTTTAGCATTTTCCTATGGCAAATTGCACTGACGGTGCTAGCATGATGGGCTAGCGCATTTCATTAAACTCCATTCAATTAGCTAGCTTACCGCTGTCGAGGAATAACACGGCGTTTACTTCACTGCCGTCCGTCAGTAAAACCACAGCTCACGTCTGCTTCACGCAACAATAAGGTAAGAAGGCATATTTAGTGAAGAATATCAGTTTGGATGAATTCTGACTATATACGATATTACTTTATTTAGCTTACCGAGTGAGTGAAAATGGACGTGACTGCTTGGCTTGGATGGAAACCGCGAAAGGACGTGACATAAGCAATATCCGGAATGTGCGGAACAAGGCAGGCACTGCTGCCTCACTGATTGGTCGCTATCATAGTTTAGAGATTAGACGATTGGATTACAGACAAATACATCAAACATAATAATACGGGTGCAGATAAGATTAACCCTTAGTTACCAAACAAGTGAAACAATTTAAATAATATATTTTGCTAATTAAAACTTGTTTTTTTCTGATCATGGGACAAATAAGAATGATTTAAAGGATAAATATAAAGATATAATCATCCAATTTGATTTTATTACATGACTTCATAACCTGGGTTACAATTGCGTCAGGGCCTGCAGCTTTCTTGACCTTACTGGCCCTGAATAAGGCTATGACCTGCTCCTGTGTCACAGTCAAGGCTTCGTAGGGAGGTAAACAGTCTCTTGCAGTAGATATGTTATGAGTGGCGCCATCAGGCTTTTCAAATCTAGAAAAGAAAGAGTTAAAACAATTGGGCAGATCGGCTCTATCAACCCCAGTAATTTTAATGGGGACCCTTGCTGCTTTTGAGCAGTGATCAATAGTGGCCATCGCCTTGATGCCTTGCCAGGCAGTTCTCAAGTTGCCATTATTGAACTGCATTTCTTTTTTATTTTTGGAGTCAAGTTTGGCCTTAGTTATTCCATTTCATAATTTTCTGGAGACAACTTTCCTCTCCAGGCTGTCTCCCAAGTATAAGACTCTTTTCTGTGCAGCAGAAGTGAAACGCAGAGGTTTTTGTCATGGTGTGAATCACTGTGATATGATCTCGTTAGCAGAGTTATCCCATGTAGCGCAGTGATATACTGCAGAGTCTCCTGCCTCTACATTATTAATCATCAATCGATAATCTGTTTTGGTCTGAAAACTCAGTGGGAAGCGGGTGGTGGACAGCCCTGCTCCATATTTTGGGGAGTCCCATTCGTAGTAGAAATTCAGCACAAACTGGGGTTCGCTGCCTGGGACCTGCTTGTAAATGCGAGGCCCGTCAGTCACTGTTCCCAGGTTACAGTCCATAGTGGCCGTGTCTCCTTTACTCACTGTCAGAACAGGAGGTTTCTGTGTTACCACTGTCACGCCGCTAACACCTGTGAAACAATAGTCACGTTTTAAGAACATTCACAATCTATATTTAATGGGTGGAACTCTGCAGTAAGCTCACATGAAATTGATTTACAAGTTATTGTTGTTAGCATTAATAATGATGCCCACATATCTTCCTGAAACATGGAAATAACTTCTCAGAAACAATTAATTTACAAATGCATTTGTGCCTTCCCGAAGCAAGTAATAAACTTAGTTATTAGTCTAGCATAATAAAGTACAAAAAAAAAAAGCTGTTACTGTTTATTCCTATATTAATTGCCATTTTGCAATGTATTTGCCAGCATGAATGAATGATTTGCAGACTATTTTTCAGTGGTCAGTATTTAAGAGGTATATGAGTCAATGTACATGCAGGTGGAGCATATTGCAAAGAATATATTTAAAATACAGAAGAATATTCACAAGTATCTTACATGTGAGCAGAGAGATGTAAAATACAGCAGAATATTCACGAGTATCTTACATGAGAGCAGAGATATGTAAAATGCAGAAGAATATACGCTAGTATCTTACATGCGAGCAGAGAGATGTAAAATACAGAAGAATATACGCAAGTATCTTACATGTGAGCAGAGAGAAGAGGGTACAGGCTGTCTTCAGCATGTTGGCAGTGTGTGGAGTGAGCAGCTCTTACTGTGCAGCAGAGAGATGAGTAGGTAAGAGAGGGAGCAGAGAGAGGGAGCAGAGCCCAGATATAAGGGACCTATCAGGGACAAGGAGAGGGAGGAGCCTCTGCTGCTCTCAGCCAATCACAGCTGCTCAGGAACAAACACTTTTTTGTTCTCAGAAATTGTACGTCTCAGTCGATGAATTTGTCATTGGTAACATTGTCTGTTGTCAATTAAAATAAGTAAAAGTACATTTCATTGGTAATATGGTATAATGTCGCTTTGAACAGGTGCAATATTATGAGAAATCTTTTTTCATTTATGCCTGTTTGTAATTTTGCTTCATCAAAATCATCACAACGTCATGGATATTGCCATGGGACGGAGGGATCTTTGCATTCAAGGCCACAATTAGTTTTATTTACACAGTGGAAGAGGGACAAGCTTCAGTAAATATACAGTTGTATGAATGGACTTCATGTTTAAAAGAATGTGAGTCTCAGGTGGTCCTGCTGGATAATCAGGGAAACTTTGTTTTTAAAATGCTTTTCAATGTCAGGGAACAAAGTATGATGCAAAAAAAGTTACAATTTTTTTTGAGATCTGTCCTTGTGGAACAGAAATTCCTATTTATCATTAAATTTTTGTGCACAATAGTTAGAGAGAGCAGTATCTGCCCTGGTTTATTCAGGATTTGTTCAGCGAACATGCTTCTCTCAACATTGAAAAGAAACAGAGACTATGTGCTGCTAGAAATTGGTGTGGAAACTAGAATTATGCATCAGGGGTAATTCTGAGGGAGGGTACTGATATGGCACCAGTGCACACGTTACTTTTATCAAATGGAGTGTAAAATATCCAGTGATGCAGGGCACTGGGTTCTGTTTCAGAGGAACTTGGAATGTACACATGTTCTTTGTGGATGAGGGTTTATTGTCTGTGTTGGAGAGATGCTGCAGGTGTTTACAGTAATAATGAATGGGACTGATGTTTGGAAGATTTTCCAGTTTCCCTGCTTTACTCACTCACTGCCACACCCCTCCGCCCGCCTGTTCATTCTGTCTCACTCAGCTCAATTGGCCCCTGATCACTTGCCTTCTAGGCCACACCCCACCACCAACTTTATTAGTTACACCTGTGCCCACAGCTCTTTTTTTCTTGCTCAGACTGAGACGCTGCTGAAGTGAATGTGCTTTCTCCTGTGTGCGTTACTGAAATATGTAAGTTGATTTGTGCCTTATGAAGTTTTCTGATATTTGTTAGATTAGAACTATAATCACATACTGAAGTCCTAGTTACTGATGTCCTTTATGCTCTTTAACCATGCGGCATTTTACCTTTGTTACTGCTTTGTTAGTTTTTTTGATGACTGTGGCACAGTTTAAATGTATCTTGGTAGATTGTTAATGTGTTTCAATTATGAACTGCTGAGATGAAGAAAATGAGATGAACTAAGCTGATTGTATTTATTTTCCTTTTCCTGGAAACCACACACACACCCAGCAGACACACCTCATGCACCTACCCCTACAGTCCTCCTGGAATTCCAATAAATGACTCCTGTGAATTGTGAACCTTGACTGGACAGCCTGTGTTCTCAGCGACACTCCCATTGGCCTCAGGCCAGCTTAAGCAATCCTAAAGCTCCTCTTCATGGTCCTTCGAGCCAGAGCCGCTGACAACCAATGGAGTCCAGTCATTCACTGCCTTCAGTTTTCCAGCCTGAGCGCCCACGCCGGCGAACCCAGTTTCCTGCTCGTTATGGCGACTTCATCCTGTCCTATGGCCACTGGCCACAAGTTCCTGCAGCAGCGCCTCATCACTCTGCAGACACCAGCAGTGCTCGTCCTCAGCATGAACCCCGCCACCAGTCTGAGGAAGAGGAAGAGCCCACCTCTGATGGGGAGCAAATCCAGCATCAGCCTCAGGAGTCTGACGGTGAGGAGGAGCTGGTGAGATGCAGAGTTGCCTGCGGAGGATGAAATTCCCCTTGCCCCAACTCTCGCACCCGAAAGAGCCCCAGCCCCTTCTCATGACCCTTCTGCAAGACCCAGCCCCGGCCCCTGACCCTCAAACTGCACTCCTACAGCAGTTATTAGAGGAAGTAAGAAATCAGGGCCAACTAATCCAGCAGTGTATGATTAGAAGTAGTACTCACTCCTCACCATCTCGCTCTTCGACATCCTCCAGCCGTGATGCCCATGGCCCCCAGCTGGTAGCGTCCACCCAGGCGCCCCACACTGCAGCGCCACCTCAGGCTAGCACAAGTAGCCATAGGCCCTTTACTCTCCCACCTCCGCAGCGACAGAGGCCTCCCTCCCCTCCCATAAGCCGTGCTACTCCTGCCCAGCCCTTAGCCCAGTCCTGGCATGCCTCACATCCTCCTACTCATAGTCAGGTCCCTGCCACCTCACAAGGCCTAGTCTCACCCCATTCCCTGTACACACCTACACTGTCTCATCCAGCCTTGCCTACTACAATGGCCTACTCTGCCCAGCCATCATATCAGCCCCCCGGTGTGCAGGCCCACCACCTGACCTCTGCTGCCCATTCCCGCCATCTAGCTCCTCCTGCTGCCCGACTGCAGTCCTACAGATGGGTAGAAGGCCCCTCATTCCCTGACCTCACCAGAGAGGATGAAAGCCAGTACATGATGCTCAAGATGGCCCTGTTCAACCTCCTAGACCCGGATGAGAACAGTATAAATACCACATCTTACTGGATCACTTAAAAGTAGACCAGGCAAAGCGACTTGCATTAGCCTATATTTATGCCCCAGATCCCTATACTCAAGCCATCAAGGCCCTGGATGATCGTTATGGCCAACCTAGACAGCTTGCCCTTCGAGAGCTACGAGCCATTATGGACATGCCCGCTATTAGAGCAGGGGATGGTAGAGCCCTAGATCAGTTTCTCTTAGAGTACAGGCCTTAGTGGGTCTTCTCCAATCCATGGGCCATGAAGGTCATTCCGAGCTCGCCTGCGGCTCACATGTTGAGCGCCTCCTTGAGAAACTTCCCAGTGAGCAGTTCTGTCAGTTTAAGAGAAGTATGGTTCAGAATCAGTTAAGTTCCCTTTCCTATAACCTCCTAGACTTCTCCAACTGGCTGCAAAGAGAAGATCGCTGTCAGCCCAGAAGGGAGAGAGCCCCACAGCCTATCCGCCCAAAGCCACCACCACCCTCTCACACATTTAGAGCTACAACCAACTTCCATGGTGGTAAGAACCCCCCTGAACTGATCCCCCCTCAAGCACCCTCCTCAAGGGCCCAACCTGCCCCTCCAAAGGCCAGCCAGCCTCCCCCTAGCACCTCATCTGTACGCTGTCCAGTATGTGCCTACTGCCAATCCACTCAACATCATATCAGTAAATGTGATGGATTCCTCCAGCTGACCAATGAGCAAAAAGCTGGCTGGGTCAAAGAGCAGAAACGCTGCTGGCGATGTGCCCGGGACCACTTTGCAACCCAGTGTGATCTGAAGGGACGCTGTAACCAATGCAATGGGAAACATCTGCAGGTCCTATGCGACATCAACCAGAGGTCGACTCAGAATCTTTACCTAGACCACCCCAGTGATTGCAATAAAGTGCTACTGAAGGTGGTGGAAGTGACCCTGCAAAATGGAAACCGGTCATTGGACACGATGCCATCCTGGATGATGGGTCTGAAAGGACCGTTCTCCTGCACCCTGCAGCCCAGGAACTCCAGCTAGTGGGGGAGCCAGAGAGCCTGAAACTGCAGACTGTGAGACAGGATGTCCAGACTCTTTACGGAGCCACCGTGTCTTTCAAGCTCATCCCCAAGGCCCATCCAGGGAAATCATATGCTATTAGCAATGCTTTCACTGCCAGTAAGCTATCCTTGTCTGAACATACTCACCCAGTGAGATCCCTTCAGCGGCACTATGCTCATCTCAGACAGCTCCCCCTGAAACAGCTTGACAAAGTGAGCCCCCTGCTGCTCATAGGAGCAGATCACACTCACCTCATCACCCCCACACAACCTGTGAAGTCAGGCCTCCCAAGTGCCCCCGCAGCAATCAAGACCCGGCTTGGCTGGACACTGCAGGGGCCAGCAAGGGACATAGCCACCAACCCCTCAACCAGGTTCCACTACATCTCCTTTAAATGCCCACCGGATGACATCCACCACAATGTGCAGAAACTGTGGCAGCTAGAGGCATTGCCTCAGAGGAGCATGAAGGTTGTTGTGCGCTCTAAGCAGGACCAACAGGCACTCAACCAGCTTGAGGCTCAAACCATCAGAATCCCTGTTGATGGCGTTCTTCGCTATGCAACCTCCCTCCTCCAAGTAGACCCCTGGCCCCCCCTCAAGGCCTCCAAGGAAGCAGTAGTTCCCCGTCTTCGCAGCTGTGAGAAGCGACTCCTCCAAAAATCCTCAGCAGGCTGAGACCTATAACAATGAGATCCAGAAATTAATCAATGCCGGGTATGTCAAGAAGTTGTCCTCATCTGAACTAGCAGATGCCCCCGAGTCCTGGTACATACCCCACCACATTGTGCGTCATAATGAGAAAGACCGCATTGTGTTTGACTGTTCCTATTCCTATCAGAATCAATGCCTGAATACCCAACTGCTTCCAGGGCCTACCCTTGGGCCTTCCCTCCTCGGAGTTCTTCACCGCTTCAGGCAGCATAAGATTGCCATCAGCGGAGATGTGAAATCCATGTTCCACCAAGTGCACCTCCTACCCCAAGACAAACCACTTCTTCGCTTCCTCTGGCGTGACCTTGATTGCAGATCCCCTCCTTCCCATTTGGCACCACCTCCAGCCCCTGTTGTGCCATCTACGCCCTCCAAGAATTGCCAAGGATGCAGAGGTAAATGAGCGTATCACTCATTCTATTCACAATTGCTTCTATGTGGACAACTGCCTTCAAAGTCTCCCATCAGTGGAAGCCAAGGACCTCCTTCACAGCCTGCGCACAATCCTCTCCTCTGGTGGCTTTGAGATCAGGCAATGGGCAAGCAATGACACCAAGGTTGTTTGTGACCTACCCCCTGAAGCCAGGTCAGACCAGGCAGAGCTCTGGCGGCATCACCATCCCTCTCTGAACCCCATGGAGTCTACTTTGGGCCTTCACTGGAACTGCCTCTCAGACACCCTGAAATACCAGCTTAGAGCCATTGAAACCACTACCCCAACAATGCGTCACATCTATAGAGTTCTTGCGAGCCAATATGATCCCCTTAGCTACATCCTGCCCTACACAACAAGAGCCAAGATCATTGTCCAACACCTCTGGGGTAAGACACGAGACTGGGATGACGCCAACCTCCCACATAACCTGCTAGAAGCCTGGCTGTCATGGGAAAGTGAACTCCCTAACCTCACTACATTAGTCATGCCTCGCTGTCTCACACCTTGGTCAGTGGACCCCTCCTCAGCCGCACACGACCTTCACATCTTCTGCAACGCATCAGAGCAGTCTTATGGTGCTGTCGCCTATGTCCGCATAGAGGAAGGTCCACAGCTGACCGTCTCCTTCCTGATGGCCAGGTCTCGTGTCGCCCAAAAGAAACAGCTCTCCATTCCCAGACTTGAGCTGTGCGCAGCCCTACTTGGAGCTCAGCTGTTCAACCTCCTCCAAACAGAGCTCATCCTCCCAATCACAAAGACAACTTTATGGAGGGACTCAACAACTGTCCTCTACTGGCTTCTCTCTGACTCATGCCGCTACAAAGTATTTGTGGGAACCAGGGTGGCTGAAATTCAAGAACTTACAAAAGGCCTAGAGAGGTGTTATGTAGATTCCCAGAACAACCCAGCAAATGACCTAACTCGGGGGAAACCGCTGTCTGACCTCAGTAAGCCCTGCAGGTGGAACCAAGACCCTGCCTTCCAGTTCCAACCTCCTGACCAATGGTCTACAAGTCCGGCAATAGACCAGCCTGAAGATCTAGCAGAGCTACGTAAACCCAGTTTCTGTGGTGCCGTGTTCCTAGGCCCAAACCCCCCTATTCCTGACTCCATCCAGTTCTCCACCTTTCAGGACCTCTTTGACTGCACCGCTGCATCCCTCCATGGGGCGGCCGAGCCTTCTGCAACCCCATCAGCAGAAATCTACCGTGAGGCAGAGAATGCTCTCCTGAAACGGGCCCAAATGGATTCCTTTGGAAGTGATCTGGCATGCCTCCAGGCTCAAAAGACCCTCCCCAGCTCCAGTCGTCTACTTTCTCTGGCCCCAAAGTTAGACCCAGAGTCAGGCCTTATCCGGGTAGGCGGAAGGCTACGTCAGAGCAGTGACCTGCCTCCTGATGCCATCCATCCTATCCTCCTGGATCCGACCCATCCAATCACAAAGCTCATCATTAAGGACTGTGATGACCACCTACATCACCCTGGTCCCGAGAGGCTCTTTGCTAAGCTGAGGAGAAGGTACTGGATCCTGAGGGGGCGTGAGTCCGTCAAGAAGCACCAACATCAGTGCCCTAAGTGCCAGCAGTCCCGTGCCAAGCCCCTTATTCCCCAAATGGCAGACCTCCCACCTGCCCGCCTTCGCCTCTGTAAACCCCCATTCTATTCCACTGGGATGGATTGTTTCGGGCCCTACATTGTGAAGATTGGCAGGCGAACTGGGAAAAGATGGGGAATTATTTTTAAATGCTTGACAACCCGCTGTGTACACATTGATCTGCTCAGTCATATGGACACAGATTCCTTTCTGCTGGCACTTAGGCGCTTTACTGCTCGCAGGGGCAAACCATTTGGGCTGCTTTCAGACAGAGGCACCAACTTCATCGGAGGTGCAAGGGAGCTTGAGGAAGCCTACCAATCCATGACCTCTGATCTCCAGACAATCCTGGCCAAACAGAAGATTGCCTTTAAATTCAATCCCCTGCATGCACCCCACTCCGGTCGAATATGGGAGTGTGAAATTCGCTCCATCAAGACTGCCCTAGACACCACCCTAGGAGCCCAATCCGTCCCTGAAGAGGTATTGCGTATGGTGATGATTGAAATTGAAGGTATCCTCAATTCCAAACCTTTAGGCTATGTCTCCTCTGACATCGCTGACCCTGACCCGGTGACCCCTAACTTGCTCCTCATGGGGCGGCATGACTCCTCCCTCCCCCTGGTGACGTATCCTGCCTCAGAGCTCCGTAGTCGCCGTCACTGGCGTCATAGCCAAATCTTATCCGACCATTTCTGGACCCATTTCCTCCCTACCTCCCCTCCTTACAGTTGAGACAGAAATGGCGCACGGACAACCCTGACCTCCAACTTGACACTGTTGTCCTCATTGTTGCCCCTCAACTCCCCCGCTCCCTATAGCCAGTAGGCAAAATAATCTCCCTCCATCCCAGCAAAGATGGACGTTGTCGGGTTGCAGATGTCCAGGTTGGGGACAAGAAGTACACCAGACCCATTGCCCACCTCATTCCTCTCCCGGCCCTACCTGACCCCCCATGACCTCCCCCTACTGGCAAATTTGCAGAAAAAAAATTTGGGGGCGGCTGTTTGGAAGATTTTCAGTTTCCCTGCTTTACTCACTCACTGCCACACCCCTCCACCCGCCTGTTCATTCTGTCTCACTCAGCTCAATTGGCCCCTGATCACTTGCCTTCTAGGCCACACCCCACCACCAACTTTATTAGTTACACCTGTGCCCGCAGCTCTTTTTTTCCTGCTCAGAGACTGAGACGCTGCTGAAGTGAATGTGCTTTCTCCTGTGTGCATTACTGAAATATGTAAGTTTGATTTGTGCCTTATGAAGTTTTCTGATGTTTGCTAGATTAGAACTACAGTCCTGCTCACCATTATTGGCACCCATGAAGTTTAAGTACATAATGTGGAATATCTTCTGAAAAAATGAATCAAGTGAGACATTTTTTTCTCTATAGAGAACTTGCATTTGATACAAAAGAGCAAATGATAAACAGCAATTTAAAACAATAAAAAATGAGAGGAAAAAATAGAAAAACTTTGAGCCTGCCGTGTCACTGGTATTGGCACCCTGGCTGTAAATCAGTATGGAACCCCATTGTGACTCACCTGTGGTAAATCACAACTGAGAATCACCTGTGATAAATTGTCTGTGCTCATGTGACATGAATTAGCCAATGAATGATGACTTCTGTTTTAAAAAGCCACCTGTTGTCCCCTGTTCCTTTGTCACAATGGTGAAGACAAAGGAGCTGTCTGAGGACATCAGAAGTGCGATAATTAGCAAACATAAGACCTCCAAAGGATATAAGGCCATCTCCAAAGACCTTGGTATCCCTGTTTCAACTGTGCGTAATTTTATTAAGAAGTTTGCCAAGCATGGAACTGTCAAGAACCTCCCTGGACGTGGGGGGAAGAGAAAAATTGATGAGAGAAGTCTTCGAAGGTTGGAGCGAATGGTGGAAAAAACACCACGTCTAACATCCAAAGACCTGAAGGCCAACCTGGAACAGTCTGGGGTCATGGTCTCAACAAGTACCATACGACGCACACTAAACCAAACAGGGCTTTATGGGCGAAGGCCAAGGAAGACACCATTGCTGAGGAAAAAACATAAAAAGGAACGACTAATCTTCGCCAAAGAGTACCTGGACAAACCACAATCCTTCTGGGAAAATGTTTTGTGGACAGACGAAACAAAAATAGAGCTGTTTGGCAATGCACACCAACAGTTTGTTTACAGATGGCGTAATGAAGCCTATAAGGAAAAGAACACCCTACCAACAGTTAAGCATGGTGGAGGTTCCATTATGCTGTGGGGCTGCTTTGCTGCATCTGGTACTGGAGGCCTTGACCGTATCACAGGAATCATGAAATCAGAGAATTATCAAGAGATTTTGGAGCGAAATGTCCTACCCAGTGTAAGAAAACTTGGTTTGAGTCGAAGATCTTGGGTCCTCCAGCAAGACAAAGACCCAAAGCACACATCCAAAAGCACGCAGGAATGGTTGAAAAGGAAAAAATGGACTGTCTTAAAATGGCCAGCAATGAGTCCTGATCTCAATCCGATTGAAAATCTTTGGTATGAGCTGAAATCTGCCATTGGGGAAAAGAAGCCTGCAAATGTTCAAGAGCTTGAACAATTTGCAAAGGAAGAGTGGGAGAAATTACCAGCTGAGAAGTGCAAGAAGCTTATAGATGACTACAAGAAACATTTGGAGGCTGTCATCACTGCCAAAGGGTGTGCAACCAAATACTGAAGAGGGGTGCCATTATTGCTGCACATGCTGTTTTTCTGTTTCTTCTTTGAAATTACAATATGTGAGTTGTAAAAATGATTTCTTTTGTTAAAGTATTTTGGACCTCCAATTAAAAGATCTTGATGATATAAATTTGGTAAATTTCCATTTATTTCTGAAGATATTGTAAAAGTTATGCAAAAAATGAAGGGGTGCCAGTAATGGTGAGCAGGACTGTATAATCACATACTGAAGTCCTAGTTACTGATGTCCTTTATGCTCTTTAACCATGCAGCATTTTACCTTTGTTACTGCCTGTACTAGCTTTGATGGCTTTAGTTTTTTTGATGACTGTGGCACAGTTTAAATGTGTCTTGGTAGATTGTTAATGTGTTTCAATTATGAACTGCTGAGATGAAGAAAATGAGATGAACTAAGCTGATTGCATTTATTTTCCTTTTCCTAGAAACCACACACGCACCCAGCAGACACACCTCATGCACGCACCTACCCCTACAGTCCTCCTTCTGGAATTCCAATAAATGACTCCTGTGAATTGTGAACCTTGACTGGACAGCCTGTGTTCTCAGCGACACTACCACTGGTCTCAGGCCAGCTTAAGCAATTCTAAAGCT
Source organism: Gymnothorax javanicus (assembly GCA_029692085.1). Classification (NCBI taxonomy): domain Eukaryota; kingdom Metazoa; phylum Chordata; class Actinopteri; order Anguilliformes; family Muraenidae; genus Gymnothorax; species Gymnothorax javanicus. Next base: position 85,519,615 of record CM056194.1, read on the forward strand.
CCTCTTCAACTAACAGGTTAGACTGATTTGTACAGAGAGAGCAGTACTGCCACTGCAGAGGCCAAATATAGTATATCCTGACCTCTCTGACCATTATTATTTGGTGTATTTTTGCACTTTATAGTTTTCATTGGCTGTGGAGCCTGGGGATTTTTCTCAATTCATATTTCTCTGAAGATCAAGTCATGTCCACATACTGGTAAGATTTGGCACCACAGTCCCATATTTAATGATTGGGATTTAAACTTTTCGTTATGTTTGGTGTGTTTTCAATCTGCAGATTTGAGATTGTTCTAAATGGTAATTTCTTCTCTTCAAAAATAGGTTTTCGGCCACTGTGAGCTTATTATGATAAAAAAAATAGAGTATTAAAGCAAATAAATAAGTAAATCAAATAAATAAATATACTGAAAAACAGTTAAAAAGGCAACGCCTAATTTTTGAAATTGTAGCTGATTTTTTGAAGCCATCAAAAAAATCACAGAAGAAATATCGTGGTATGAAGGTTACAAGCTGGAATTTGGGCAAGTCCGGGTTCAAACTTAGTTTGTGCGTCTGTCAGGTGATCACTTCTCCGAAACGCAACTTTGTCATGTTTTTAGCAGCAGGTTGAATTCATCACTTGAATGACATGCAAGAGCAAAGCAAGACATTGGACGCATGAAAGGCTCAGTGGTTCATCCCCCTTAGCATCAGTGTTAGAATGCCACGGCTTACAGGACAGCAGAGGGAGCGAGCTTTGGGGATGCTGCTTGGGGGAACATCTCAAAGACAGGTTGCCTGCCGGCTCAGGGTCAGTCCATCCACCATCAACAGACTGGAGCATCGCTACCAACAGACAGGAAGCATTCACCACCTCCCCCGACAAACACAACTTCTGGTTACGACGGCACGTCAGGACTGACACATCCGGCGTATCCATCTGAGGAACCGGTTCCAGTCTGCAGCAGTCACGGCTCAGAACACGATAGGATGCCACAAACACCCCATCCATGGCATGACTGTGATTTGGCGAGCTGCGGGGTTAAGGTGCCAGAGGCTGTATTGAGGCAACATCATGACACAATGTCACAGAGACAACAGACTACTGTTTGCTTGACGTCATCATCTTCAGCCGGCTCGATTCTTCCACCGTTGGGTTTTTTCAGACGAATCGAGGTTTTGTGTGTCATTTGCTGACGGCTGACAAGGGGTGTACTGTGATGGCTGGTGTTTCGAGATGCCAAATGCAGTGGCCGGAACGAAAGGAACAACAGGAATGTAAGAGAGACGAACACAGACAAAATAGGAGAGAGAGACTCGCGCTTCCAAAGGACATAAATCTAGTCCGAGTGAAATAAGGAAGCAGCGCGAGCTAGACAGTACGAAACAAAGGAAAAATCTCGGAAACCGAGATAAAAAGACAAAGCACCAGATGGTGCACAGAAAGAGGAAAGGGAAGTGAAAGATTCCCTTTACTAACTAACACTTTCTTTTTTGCAACTAATTCCTCAACACTTCTCTAGCTAGAGCTCTTGTGGGCTACAGTGCAATGGTAACACTGACACTCTAACAAAGGCGGCGAGGCGGAACTTGGGTTTAAATAGAGTCCGGGCACCGCCCACAATTGAAGCCAGCTGGCCAAAGAATCTGATTGTGGGCAAAACGACATTCTCCCGGACAAGAGTAACAAAGAAAGCTCGCCAGCCTCCAAAAACCATGACAGGACCCCGCCCTCTAAGGGACAGCTTCAGAAGTCCCCAGGGAACCCCGTGCGCGGAACCCAGAAATAAGCGTGGGATCCAGAATATCCCGAGAAGGGACCCAGCAGCACTCCTCAGGGCCATATCCCTCCCAGTCAACAAGAAACTGGACCCCACGACCAACACGCCTCTCGGCAAGAATGCGGCGCACGATGTAAACCGGCCCCCCCTCAACCATTCGCGGTGGCGGCGGGGGTGTGTCGGCAAGTGCCAGGACGCTAGTGCTGACTGGCTTAATCCGAGAGACATGGAATGACGGATGGATGCATAAAGATCGAGGGAGCTTTAACTGGCAGTGACCGGATTGATCGTCTGCACTATCTTGAACGGGCCAATATAGCGGGGCGCCAGTTTTCGGGATTCTACCTTCAAGGGCAGGTCCCGGGTAGACAGCCAAACTCTCTGACCGACCCGATAAGATGGGGCCAAACGAAGCCTTCCATCAGTGGCGGATTTTTGTTTGAGCCCCGAGCGCAACAGAGAAGAACGGACCCTGGTCCAAACCTACCGACAGCGACGAATGAATGATTGACCGAGGGAACCTCGGAATCATTCTCAGTCTCAGGAAACAGGGGGGGTTGGTAACCCACCTGAGCTTCAAACGGGGATAGACCCATATACTTGGCCCATGCTAAAAATCGACTACATGAGGATGGATTATCCGCTGCTAAACATTGAAGAGTGTTTTCCAAAGACTGATTAGTACACTCAGTCTGCCCGTTGGTCTCTCGGTGGAACCCAGAGGAGAGACTCACAGTGGCCCCCAGCTGTTTGCAAAATGCCCGCCAGAATCTGGCCATAAACTGAGGGCCTCGGTCAGAATCAACATCTTGCGGAAGCCCATGCAGTCGGAACACATGGTTAACCACAAGAAGGGCCGTCTCCCGCGCTGAAGGCAGCTTGGGTAGCGCGACAAAATGAGCGGCCTTAGAAAAACGGTCAACCACGACCAGGATGACTGTGTTGCCTTCAGACACAGGCAATCCAATAACAAAATCCAGCGCAATATGCGTCCAAGGGCGCCTGGGAACGGGTAATGGTCGCAACAGACCAGAGGGAGGGAGGTGGGAAGTCTTGTTCCTGGAGCATTTGCCACAGGCAGCAACAAATTCCCGAATGTCCCTCATCATACCGGGCCACCAAAAACGTCGGGCCAGGAACTGCTTAGTCAGATGGGCTCCCGGGTGCCCCGCCAAGCGGGAAGAGTGTCCCCACTAAAGGACCTGTGGCCTAACCCTAGGTAGGACAAACAAATAGCCAGGAGGCTCCCCCCCAGGACCGGGATCGGTCTTCAAAGCCTCCTGAACCACCGCCTCAATCTCCCATTGAATGGGCACCACAATCTGAGCAGCCGGAATAACTGGCTCCAGGGTAGGATCGCGATCAGAGCGGTCGTAAATTCGCGACAAGGCATCAGGATTATTGTTTTTAGAGCCAGGGCGGTAGGTTAGCGTGAAATTAAAGCGGTTAAAGAACAATGACCACCGCGCCTGCTGGGAATTACGTCACTTGGTTTGCTGAAGATTTTTATGGTCTGTCCATACCACAAAAGGGTGTTCAGCTCCCTCCAACCAGTGGTGCCACTCTTCAAGCGCCAACTTGACAGCCAATAATTCCCGGTCACCAATGCTGTAATTCCTCTCCGCGGCGGACAAAGACCGGGAGAAGTATGCGCATGGGTGTAGCTTATTATCCCAAAGGGGGCGCTGGAACAAAATAGCACCCACGCCAACCTCTGAAGCATCCACCTCCACCACAAATGGGAGGGAGGGATCGGGCAAAACCAGAATGGGCTCTGAGCTAAAGTGTTACTTTAATTCCTGAAAGGCAGCATCAGCCGCTGGAGACCAAAAAAACGCTGAGGAGGTATTCTTCCTGGTGAGCGCAATAATGGGGGCAGCAACTGCGCTAAAATTACGGATAAACCTCCGATAAAAATTAGCAAAGCCCAAGAAGCGTTGGACCTCCTTAACACTATGAGGGGCAGGCCCATTCCTGACCGCAGCCACCTTGTCCGGGTTCATGTGGACCGACCCCTTGGAAACAATAAAGCCAAGAAACGAGACAGTTTGGGCGTGAAAGACACATTTCTCGGCCTTGACAAAAAGCTTAGCATTAAGGAGGGCCTCAAGCACACGTCTGATGTGTTGTTTATGCTCTGAGAGTGTTGAAGAAAAAATCAAAATGTCGTCAAGATAAACGAAGACGAATTTCTCCAACATCTCTCAGAGGACGTCATTAACGAGTGCCTGAAACACCGAGGGGGCGTTAACCAATCCGAACGGCAAGACCAAATATTCGTAGTACCCGTCGTGAGTGTTAAATGCCGTTTTCCATTCGTCCCCCTCCCGAATGCGAACTAAGTTATAAGCATTACGGAGATCTAGCTTGGTAAAAAATGACGCCTCCTGCAGACGTTCAAACACGGAATTCATCAACGGAAGGGGGTATCGGTTTTTAATGGTGATTTTATTCAAATCCCTATTATCAAAACAGGGTCTCAAACCGCCATCCTTTTTTCCCACAAAAAAAACCCCTGCTCCGGCAGGAGACGTGGACGGCCGAATAAAACCATTAGCAAGAGCTTTCTGAATATATTCTCACATGGCCTTACGCTCAGGCCCTGATAGTGAGTATAGTGAACCCCTAGGAGGAGTAGCACCAGGGTAGAGATTGATCTCCCAATCGTACGGGCGATGAGGAGGTAAAGTTGAGGCTCGTTGTTTTCTAATAACCTTGGCAAGATCAGCATAATCATTACGAACATTAGAAGGCAAATCAAAGTTCAGGGTGGCCCCCAATTCCTCACCCTGTTCAGAATCTAACGTCTCGGTGACTGATTCAGAATCGAAAAAATCCTCTAAAAGGTAATCTTCCTCTGGCTGACGCCAATCAAACTGAGGATCCCATTCCAACCCCTCCTCTGCCCCTTTTTCTAGTTTAGGAGGGTACGGTGAGACAACCTCCTCACACTTGCTCCAGGTATCAGCCTGCCCCATAGCTTGATGTCTGGGAAAACAAGACACATTCTCTATACAATGGGACCTACAATTAGCGCCCCAGTGGAGGATAGGATTATTCTGTTCCTCCAAGTGATGCAAGGCGTCTGTTCCCGTAGCCAAGAATGCCCTAAAACAATGGGAAAAGCAGGGGAACTGATAATAAAGAACCGAACCTCCTCCGAATGGCCACCAAAGGAAATGAACATATTTAGCGGTTCAGAAACCTCGGTTATAACTCCCGTTCCAAGCGGGCAATCGTCCAAAGTTCTAACGGAGCGTGGCTGTGAAAGAGAACAGGTGGGAACGGAGTGCCTCCTAGCCCACTCAACATCCTTGAAACAATTCACAGCGCCCGAATCCACGAACGCTTCAATAATAACTCTCTTGCTCCCCACAGTCAGTTCAACAGGGATTAGTGTTTGGAAGGGAAATTGGGTCTGCCCCCCTAGCGCCCCCCAAACCGCTAGAGGGATTTCCCGTTTCCCTGAAGCTTCAGGCAACGTGGACGGGTATGACTCGGTTTATTACAATTAAAGCAGATTATTCTTCAGCGAGCAGGTTTGTGAGTCCGACTCTCAAACGAGCTATCAACTTGCATGGCCTCAACCAGAGTGGAATTTTCAATGGGTGGAATAGGGACCGCGCACTCGCCACTAGCAGCCTTGGCCCCATTGTCAGCAAGCGGCAATCTGTTTAGTTCCTCCTGTTACGTTCGCGGATGCGATTGTCAATTCGCACCGCAGTGCAAACCAAAGAATTGAAAGTCGAACAGGGCTCCAATGTAGCCAACGCGTCTTTTACCTCCTCAGAGAGAGCATGACTGAACACAGTCATAAGAGGAGCCTCTGGCCAGCCTGTCTCTGTCGTCAGGGAGCGAAATAAAATAGAAAACTCTGCGGTACTTTCTTTGCCCTGTTTCAGATGCATCAAAGGCGTAGCCGCGTCCTGACCACAAAAATCCTGATCAAACACTGACCCCATCTCCCTAACAAGAGCCTCCACAGAATTTACGACCGGTGAATTAGATCTGATAAGTGGGCCGACCCAAGTGAGTGCTGTGCCAGCCAACAGGGATAGTATAAATGCCACCCGAGAATCCTCATTAACAAATCGTGACGGCTGAGCCTTAAAAAGTATCTCACATTGGGCGATGAAATCTTTACATTTTCCGGCCTCGCCGCTATATCTTTGGGGCAATTGTAACTTTGATTCTCGAGGAGGGTGTATGGGCGATGCTTGTGCAACATTTTGTGAAACTTGTGTAGACAGGGATCTGATACTCTCGGTCAAGCTTAACAGAACGCTCTCCTGCTTTTGCAACAAATTCTCCTGAAGGCGGAGTCTCTCACAATTGATTGTGGGCAAAACGATATTCTCCCGGACGAGAGTAGCGAAGAAAGCTTGCCAGCCTCCAAAAACCATGACAGGCACAGGAGGCAATATGAACGTAATCAAGACAGGTGTGTTCTGGAGAGAAATTGGTTTGGTGAGGGTAGTTCATGGTCTAGGCTGCCATTGATGTGAGATTTTAGAGTGAACTTATTGTGATGTGCAGCGGTCTAACGGCACAGCGACATGAGGATGAGTTCTCCAGCCACTGTTGAACAACCATGGACAACAACGATTACCGTTCACGTTCCAACACAATAACGCCCGTCCCCATTCTGCATGCCTCACCAGAGACTTTCTCCAACAAGCAGGGGTCGATGTTCTGCCTTAGCCATACATTTCACCCGATCTTAACCCCATTGAACACATGTGGGATGAACTGGGTCGTTATGTGCGCCAGGGTCAACCTCAACCACACAACGTCGCCGATTGACAGCAGCACTACAGGAGGAGTGGAGGAACTTTGCCCAAGCAACTGTGCGACGTTTGTGTGAATCGATGCCTCGCCTTTTACGCACATGTGTGCGAGCACTGGGAGGACACACTCGCTACTCATAGTTTGTGGAGGGTCTGTGCATTCACAATGGCGTATCAGAAACATTTGTTTAGATAATGTGATGAAACTTTACAGTGTTATGGACAATGAATACTTTTTCTATTTGTATTAAAATTGAATTGAAAAACATTGGTTGCTTTTTCCTTTTGGTTATTAAATATGGGTGTTGCGTTTTCACTGTGTGTCAGTATAAATAGATTGAAGGATAAAAAAGTGCACCTGCACAGCCTGAAATGAATCTATATTAAAGTCAAAGTCCTCATTCAATTAACTCACTCTACATGAAGTTTGAAGCCAGCATTCACACTGAAATGGGGCTGTGCCTTTTGCTTGTGCAGTTAACAGTTACTGACATGGCTGACTGATCTCAGTTCAGCTTGAGTGAATTCACATCCTGCTCAGGGCTTGAACTCTTTCATGAAGCAGCTCCACTGCAGAACTGAAGATCAGAGGTTTTTGTCATGGTGTAAACCACTGTGATACCCATTCGTTAGCAGAGTTATCCCATGTAGTGCAGTGATATACTGCAGAGTCTCCTGCCTCTACATTTTTAATCATCAATCGATAATCTGTTTTGGTCTGAAAACTCAGTGGGAAGCGGGTGGTGGAGAACCCTGCTCCATATTTTGGGGAGTCCCATTCGTAGTAGAAATTCAGCACAAACTGGGGTTCGCTGCCTGGGACCTGCTTGTAAATGCGAGGCCCGTCAGTCACTGTTCCCAGGTTACAGTCCATAGTGGCCGTATCTCCTTTACTCACTGTCAGAACAGGAGGTTTCTGTGTTACCACTGTCACGCCGCTAACACCTGTGAAACAATAGTCACGTTTTAAGAACATTCACAATCTATATTTAATGAGTGGAACTCTGCAGTAAGCTCACATGAAATTGATTTACAAAATATTGTTGTTAGCATTAATAATGATGCCCACATATTTTCCTGAAACATGGACATAGTTTCTCAGAAACAATTAATTTACAAATGCCTTTGTGCCTTCCCAAAGCACGTAATTAACTTAGTTATTAGTCTAACATAATAAATAAAAAAAAAAAAAGCTGTTACTGTTTATTCCTATATTAATTGCCATTTTGCAATGTAGTTGCCAGCATGAATGAATGATTTGCAGACTATTTTTCAGTAGTCAGTATTTAACAGGTATATGAGTCAACGTCCATGCAGGTGGAGCATATTGCAAAGAATATATTTAAAATACAGAAGAATATTCACGAGTATCTTACATGCGACCAGAGTGATGTAAAATACAGAAGAATATTCACGAGTATCTTACATGTGAGCAGAGAGATGTAAAATACAAAAGAATATACGCGAGTATCTTACATGTGAGCAGAGAGATGCAATACATAGTAGCATATACGTGAGTATCTTACATGTGAGCAGAGAGATGTAAAATAAAGAAGAATATACGCGAGGATCTTACATGCGAGCAGAGAGAAGAGGGTGCAGGCTGTCTCCAGCATGTTGGCAGTGTGTGGAGTGAGCAGCTCTTGCTGTGCAGCAGAGAGATGAGTAGGTAAGAGAGGGAGAAGAGTGAGGGAGCAGAGCCCAGATATAAGGGACCTATCAGGGACAAGGAGAGGGAGGAGCCTCCGCTGCTTTCAGCCAATCACAGCTGCTCAGGAACAAACACTTTTTGGTTCTCAGAAATTGTACGTCTCAATTGATGAATTTGTCATCAGTAACATTGTCTGTTGTTAATTAAAATAAGTAAAAGTACATTTTATTGGTAGTATGGTATAATGTCGCTTTGAACAGGTGCAATATTTTGAGAAATCTTTTTTCATTTATGCCTGTTTGTAATTTTGCCTCATCAAAAATCATCACAAATTCATGGATATTGCCATGGGAGGGAGGGATCTTTGCATTCAAGGCCACAATTAGTTTTAATTACACAATGGAAGGGTGACAAGCTTCAGTAAATATACAGTTGTATGAATGGACTCCGTGTTTAAAAGAATGTGAGTCTCAGATGGTCCTGCTGGATAATCAGGGAAACTTTGTTCTTAAAATGCTTTTCAATGTCAGGGAACAAAGTATGATGCAAAAAAAGTTACATTTTTTTTGAGATCTGTCCTTGTGGAACAGAAATTCCTATTTATCATTAAATTTTTGTGCACAATAGTTAGAGAGAGCAGTATCTGCCCTGGTTTATTCAGGATTTGTTCAGCGAACATGCTTCTCTCAACATTGAAAAGAAACAGAGACTATGTGCTGCTAGAAATTGGTGTGGAAACTAGAATTATGCATCAGGGGTAATTCTGAGGGAGGGTACTGATACGGCACCATTGCACACATTACTTTTATCAAATGGAGTGTAAAATATCCAGTGATGCAGGGCACTGGGTTCTGTTTCAGAGGAACTTGGAATGTACACATGTTCTTTGTGGATGAGGGTTTATTGTCTGTGTTGGAGAGATGCTGCAGGTGCTTACAGTAACAGTGAATGGGACTGACGGGTTAGACTGATTTGTACAGAGAGCGCAGTGCTGCCACTGCAGAGGCCAAATACAGTATATCCTGTCCTCACTGACCATTATTATTTGGTGTATTTTTGCACTTTATAGTTTTCATTGGCTGTGGAGCCTGGGGATTTTTCTCAATTCATATTTCTCTGAAGATTAAGTCATGTCCACATACTGGTAAGATTTGGCACCACAGTCCCATATTTAATGATTGAGAGTTAAACTTTCCGTTTTGTTTGGTGTGTTTTCTATCTGCAGATATGAGATTGTTCTAAATGGTAATTTCTCCTCCTCAAAAATAGGTTTTCGGCCACTGTGAGCTTATTATGATTAAAAAATAGAGTATAAAAGCAAATAAATAAGTAAGTAAATCAAATAAGTTAAGATACTGAAACACAGTGGAAATGCAACGCCTAATTTTTGAAATTGTAGCTGATTTTTTGAAGCCATCAAAATTACCACAGAAGAAATATCGTGGTATGAAGGTTACAAGCTGGAGTTTGGGCAAGTCCGAGTTCAAACCCTGTTTGTGCGTCCGTCAGGGGATCACTTCTCTGAAACACATCTTTGTCATGTCATTAGCAGCAGGTTGAATGCATCACTCGAATGACATGCAAGAACAAAGCAAAACATTGGACGCATAAAAGGCACAGTGGTTCATCCCCATCAGCATCAGCGTTAGAATGCCACGGCTTACAGAACAGCAGAGGGAGTGAGTTCTGGGGATGCTGCTTGGGGGAACATCTCAAAGAAAGGTTGCCTGCCGGCTCAGGGTCAGTCCGTCCACCATCAACAGACTGGAGCATTGCTACCAACAGACAGGAAGCATTCACCACCTCCCCCGACAAACACAACTTCCGGTTATGACGGCACGTCAGGACTGACACATCTGGCGTATCCATCTGAGGAACCGGTTCCAAACTGCAGCAGTCACGGCTCAGAACATGATAGAACACCACGGACACCCCATCCATGCCATGACTGTGATTTGGCGAGCTGCGGGGTTAAGGTGCAAGAGGCCGTATCGAGGCAACATCAAGACACAACGTCACAGAGACAAAAAACTACTGTTTGCTAGACGTCATCATCTTCAGCCGGCTCGATTCTTCCACCGTTGGGTTTTTTCAGACAAATCGAGGTTTTGCATGTCATTTGCTGACGGTTGACAAGGGGCGTACAGGAGGCAATATAAACGCAATCAAGACAGGTGTGTTCTGGAGAGAAATCGGCTTGGTGGGGGTAGTGTCATGGTCTGGGCTGCCAGTAATGTAAGATTTTGGAGTGAACTTGTTGTGATGTGTGGAGGTCTAACAGCACAGCGATATGTGGATGAGTTCTCCAGCCACTGTTGAACAACCATGGACAACAACGATTACCGTTCACGTTCCAACACAACAACGCCCGTCCCCATTCTGCACGCCTCACCAGAGACTTTCTCCAACAAGCATGGGTCAATGTTCTGCCTTGGCCATCCATTTCACCCGATCTTAACCCCATTGAACACATGTGGGATGAACTGGGTCGTTATGTGTGCCAGGGTCAACGTCAACCACACAACGTTGCCAAGTTGACAGCAGCACTACAGGAGGAGTGGAGGAACTTTCCCAAAGCAACCCTGCGACGTTTGTGTGAATTGATGCCTTGCCTTTTACGCGCATGTGTGCAAGCACAGGGAGGACACACTCGCTACTGATAGTTTGTGGAGGGTCTGTGCATTCACAATGGTATATCGGAAACATTTGTTGAGATAATGTGATGAAACGTTACAGTGTTATGGACAATTAAAATTAAATTGAAAAACATTGGTTGCTTTCTCTTTTAGGTTATTAAATATGGGTGTTGCGTTTTCACTGTGTGTCAGTATAAATAGATTGAAGGATAAAAAAGTGCACCTGCTTTTCATCAGCATGCTGGCGTTCCTCAAGAGCTGAGATTTGAACAACAGCCAGAAATGAATCTATATTAAAGTCAAAGTCCTCATTCAATTAACTCACTCTATATGAAGTTTGAAGTCAGCATTCAAAATGAAATGGGGCTGTATCTTTTGCTTGTGCAGTTAACAGTTACTGACATGGCTGACTGATCTCAGTTCAGCTTAAGTGAATTCACATCCTGCTCAGGTCTTGAACGCTTTCATGAAGCAGCTTCACTTCAGAACTGAAGATCAGAGGTTTTTGTCATGGTGGGAATCACTGTGATATTTCCTCATTAGCAGAGTCATCCCATATTCAAGAGTAATACACTGCAGAGTCTCCTGCCTCCACATTTTTAGGTTGCCGGCCATAGGCCAGTAATCTATTGTCGTCACTTTGCGTCAGGCGGCGTCGTCGGCGTTGGCGTCAGCGTCGGCATCGTCCGTTTAAAGCCGTATCTCAAAAACAGCCAGATGAATTTTTTTTTAATTTGGGGATGTGATCAAATGGGTCATCAAGTTAATGCCCGAGCATAAATTTTTTTTGATTGAATCGTTCGTTTAGACTTGGCGGCCATTTTTATGTCGAAAATGGCCATTTTTGGCACTTGGGTGCAATTTTCTCAAAAACTGTCTGATAAATTTTTTTTTTATCGCAGCAATGGAATCAGTATCATGACCTGCTTCAACGGTGTAAACGGCGTTTTGATTGAATCGCTCCTTCATAGTGCCACCTAGGCAACGTGTCTGGACTTCATCATTTTTCGGGGTGTTTTGCCACAAAATGTGCCGTAACTTGCTTATTATTGCATTTATAGCATAGGTATAAATTGAGTGTAAACAGCATATCATGCTTGCCGAGCGTTGTCAGTTGGTCGAATTTGACCTTCAGCCGAAAGGTCAAGGTCAAATGGCAAAAATGTGCTATAACTCTCTTAATATAGCTTTTAGAGCTTAGGTATGTATGAGGCTCCTATTGGGAATCAGGTATGCCGAACATTGTGAGTCAGTCACATTTGACTTTGGGCCTCAAGGTCAAGGTCAAATGGCAAAAATGTGCTATAACTCTCTTAATGTAGCATTTAGAGCTTAGGTATGTATGAGGCACCTACAGTGCCTGACAAAAGTCTTGTCGCATAAGGACATAGTAACTAAAAATAGCATATAACTTTATTTCCAACCAATCAATTGTTACAATAAATGGTCCATTTTAATGTCAAGGGCTTTCACATTAATAATTTGGTGCAAAATGAAACCGTCAAAAAGTGCTCTGATGTTCACAGCTTGGCTAAGCCCATAACATCTGTTTTTGCTAGGACAAAAGTCTTGTTGTCTCTTCAGATGATGCAACAAATCGCAGACTAGAGTTTAACCTATGACAAATACTGTAATTAACACATTCCCAGATCTGTATAGAAATAACCCCAGCACACCAGACTTTCATATGAGGTGCGACTAGACCTCTGACAACATACCAAAGATTCAACCACAGACCAAAGTGCTGATCCTCAAGAGCCTGAAGACTGAGTCTGCTGCTGAGGTGGCAGACATCTTTAATGTATCCAAATGTCAAGTGGAGGGGATGAGAAAAAGATTTGAAGAAACGTGACGTTCATGGCAAGCGCAGGTCAGACAGACCCCGGTATGACAACTGTTTGGAAGGACCGTTTGTTGCTTCAACTGTACAAGGCTAGCCCTTCTTCAACTACAGCCAAGCTACATGAGGAAATGTCACCAAAAATCCCGGTATCTACAAGAAGAGTTTGTCAAATTCTCTCTCAAAGTGGTTTTCATAGCCAAATTAGTACACAGAAGTCTGCATTAAACAGAAAACAAAAAACCTGCATTGCATTTGCCAAGGCCCACAGCTCGCAGAAAGGATTGATACTGGAAAAGTGGCTGAAAGTTTATTTTTCTGGTGAATCATCCATTGAACTGCATGCCAGTCGCCGCACAAGACCTGTTGGAACCCTCATGGACCCAAGATTCTGCCAGAAAAACAATCATGTTTGGTGGAGGAAAAATCATGGTTTGTTGTTACATCCAGCATGGGGGTGTGAGAAAGATCTGCAGAGTGGATGGCAACATCAACAGCCTGAAATATCAAGAAGTTCTTGCTGCCCTACTTATACTGCTGCTCCTTCTCATTCTTCTGCCTCCATGTCACAGTTCCTGAAAGCAAAGAAGGTGAAGGTACTCCAGGATTGGCCTACCCAGTCACCTGACATGAACATTATTGAGCATTTCAGGGGTAAGATGAAGGAGGAGGCTTGGAAGATGAAACCATAGAATCTTGATGATCTCTGGGAGTCCTGCAAGACTGCTTTTATGCCATTCCAGATGATTTCATCATCAAGTTATCTCAGTCATTGCCAAGACGTATGGATGCAGTCCTCCAAGCTCATGGGAGTCATACGCAATATTAATTCTTTTTTCCAAGGCACCATGGCTTTATGGTCTGATATTATAGTGGCATATTTGTGTATTCAAAATAAAGTGTATGTATAATTTCCACATTTTTTTTCAATGCGACAAGACTTTTGTCCAAGCAAAATCTGACCTTTCTGTTCAAATTAAATTATAAAACTCAATCAATGACACAAAGCTCTATTTTGGTATATTTCGCATAATCTAGAGGGCTTTGCCTTTCGTATAAGCCATTTTTGATTCCAATTGATCAACTGCAAGTCAGGTTATTATTTGTTGTTCCTACAACTTGGATAAGTGACAAGACTTTTGTCAGGCACTGTATAGGGAATCAGGTATGCCGAACATTCTGAGTCAGTCACATTTGACCTTGGGCCTCACGGTCGAGGCCAAATGGCAAAAATGTGCTATAACTTGCTTAAAATGACATTTAGAGCTTAGATATGTATGAGGCTCCTATAGGGAATCATGTATGCCAAACATTCTCGGTTGTTCGAATTTGACCTTGAGCCTCAAGGTGAAGGTCAAATGGCAAAAATGTTTTAACAGCTTAATGTGGCATTTAGAGCTTAGGTATGTGTGAGGCACCTATCGGGAATCATGCAAGCCAAACATTCTCGGCAAGTTGAATATGACATTGGGCGTCAAGATCAAATGGCAAAAATTGCTAAAACTTGCTGAATATGGCAATTAGAGCTCAGGTATGTTTGGGGCACCTATAGGAAAGCATGTATGCTGAACATTCTTAGGCAGTCAGTCAAATTTGATGTTGGGCCTCAAGGTCAAGGTTATATGACAAAAATGGCCCATATTTGTTTAATATTGTTTTTAGAGCTTAGGTATGTATTGGGCAGTAATAGCAAATCATGTATGCTGGTTGTTTTCGACATATTGGATTTGACCTTGGGCAACAAGGTCCAGGTAATGACAAAAACGGCCTAAAAGTCCTTTAATGTTGGCTTTAGATCTTCGGTATGTATTGGATACTAATGACAAATCATGTATGCTGATCAAACACACCATATTGGATTTGACTTTGGTCTTCAAGGTCAAGGTCATGTGACAAAATCAATCTATTTATTTCCTCGTTTAATAATGTCTTTAGACATTAGTATGTATTAGGCACTAGCCCATATATAATTAAAATTTTAACGGGCATTGTAACCGCATGGTCGACCTTTTTTCGCGATCAATTGCGGCACTAAAAACTGGTCAAAATCCATTTTTGGATGTTTGTTCCTATTAGCATCATAGGATAGAAAGAATAATCCTAATTAGACCCACTCGACGGCAGTGTTGTGTAAAAAAAAAAATCATTGTCTGAAAACAGAGCAAGAACCAGAAGTGAATGAGAAGATGGCGCACTTCACACATTGACAGCAGACGACAGTGAAAGTTCAGGTTAGAAAAAAATCTAATCGGATTTCATGATGTAGACTTCTTAAAGATTATATTTTTGCTAAATGGCAGAAAAGTGACATAAAAATGTTGCTGTCTGTCACTCATGAAAAAGTGTGACCCTCAGTCGAAGGTCCGATAATGGTAACTAAAACCCTTTTCACTGAGCTCGTTGGCCCGGCGGAAGTGTGCAGATGAAACAGTTCTCTTCTTTCGCAGTGAAGAATTGATTCGAAGAACTGTGAATTGATTCGCAGTGGTATGGGACCATTCGCCATCACTGCCGAAATTCGCAAAAAAATTTAACAGGTTAAATTTTTTCGCGGATGTCAGAGCTGGTGCTTTTTAACACCAGTATCGTGTAGACAATATGTTGCTTTCGCAAGAATTCGTGTTGGCTTCCTGTTGAACCTGCGGACTGATGCTAGTTACTTTTCTCCTGTTGGGGCTGTAACTGCCGGCAACCTTCAGGGCCCTTGGCACTCTAGTTAATCATGAATTGATAGTCTGATCTAGTCCGCTGATTGCTTCTGAATCGGCTGGAGGAGAAACCGGCTCTATAATTAGGAGAGCTGTCTTTATTGTAGTAGTGCAGAACAAATTGGGGTTGTCCTCCTGGTACCTGCTTATACCAGCCTGTTTGCCAGAAACTATAATGATCACTCCTCGTCCCGAGGTTACAGTCCATAGTGGCCGTTTCTCCTTTATTTACTGTCAGAATTGCAGGCTTCTGTGTCAGCACAATCGCCCCACTCACACCTGAGAACCAACAGTCACATTTTAAAAACAGTAACAATTTACTCCACTTAAAAAAGCAACAAGTTAACAATAAGGTCATGTGAACTGGTGTCAGGTGATGTATGTATTTATTTTCGTACAAACAATTTACAAATACATTAAAGGTTGTATCAGCGATTCTGAGCCAAAACATAATTTGTCACGTACAGGAGATTTTTCCTCACGAACTGTTAGCAGCTCCTCTCATGAGTGGGAGGTGAAAAACTCTGGTCTCTGTGGGCCACCTACAGCCAGGTAGACACTGAGAAAGATACACAAAGTCGTGGGGACCTACTCGCGTCCCCAAACATCAATAAAAGTGTTCCAACGAATCAGAGGGCAGGGGTGGGTCTCCTGCGCCAGTTCCGTGCTCATGCACGACAAGTGGGTGGGACTGAGCAACAAAAGGAACTGGCAGCAGTGGCACTACCGAGGCGGCAGAGTGAAGCATGGTGGAAGCTAAACCGAAAAAGAGACGCTTAAACCAAGCGGCAACCTGCGGGGCTGAAAAGTGAAGCAAATACGAAGTGCCAAAAGCTGCAGTTCCTCGAATGGCCACTTGAGGCTGACTGCAGAAACGAGTCAATTCACATTAACCCCCATGTTAAAAAGTCCAATTTCACAGCAAAAATAAACATATTTACAGCCTGGTTCAAAATACGATTTTGGTCTCTATGGCTAATTTTCCCCTATGTGAAAACTGTGGGGGGAGTGAATGTTTTTGTAACTCTACTATTTACATTGTATAAAGGCTTAAATTTCTGCATAATTAAGGGCGTGGCCACTTTGAGTGACAGAACCTTGAATTACACAGTCTCTGGGCAGGGGTCGTCTCATCCAGTTATGTTGTGGCTAAGCGAGAGTGCCGGCCTACATGGCCCCGGGCTGAGGAGTAAGAACGCCAAGCTCTGCCACTAACTACGGGTCTAGCCTGGCTGTCTGAGGGAGGAGGGTTACTACAGCACAGCTAGCCTTGGCCTTTTCTAGTCACCTGTGGGCCTTTATCCTACCTAGGCTCTTTCGAGTCACGGAAATCCATCAGCCGCGTTTCTGACTGGAGATTTTTTATCAAAATATCAGGATGATAATGTCTTGCTGTGTGGTTAGGAGTCTGTGGTCCATTTTCTAAGGTGATGAAATTCTAATATTATATCATATAACATTATATGTCAACACAAAGTAGCGTTAGTTTGTTCACTAGCCAACTAGCCAGAAAATGAATTCTGTAACACCCCAGTTAGTTTTTGCCCAAGATGTCCAGCAGTGCCAGCAGGAGTGTATGCCTGTCACAGTTATTATACTGGCATGCAGCGAAGTAATAGCGAAACAGTGTCTGTACTTTTGAACAAAAGCTGTCAGTCAGGGGTAGGAAGACCGTCACGGTCTCTTTCAGGTTCCCAACGTAACTGGCTAGTCAGCTACAACATTAGAACCACCATAGCACTCTACCAAATGACGGGGTCCCTCTGCTGCTTCCCCAGAGTGTTTGGAGGGCTTGACTGGAGATTGCCGTGCTTATACACTCAATAGATTCACGCAGCAATATCTTATGCATTTGCCACCGATGGATTCGTTCCATTTTCAGTGCGATTACTGAACGGTATCATTGTAAATAGAAAGGCTAGCTAGCTAGCTATATAGCTAATTTAACATATCCCACGTTATCTAGCAAGCTAGCTAGCTGTCGCTGAATGTGTTTCTTCCTAAAGTCCATCATCCACAAACTAGTGTTGAAGATTATATTTCAATATTTCTCATCATATTCATCAGTAGATCAATTGCCATGTTGAATAACCATAATCAATAATCATAATCAGTATCCATATTATGTATGCAGCAGTAACACACACACACACACACACACATGCACACACACATACACATACAAGCAGTTCGCACACACATGAGCAGGGCAAACGCACACGTACACATGTACATACACACAGACACACACACACACACACACATACACACACAGACACACACATACAAGCAATTCAATTCACACATGCATGAGCAGCTCACACACACATAAGCAGCACGCTTCTGTAGCTTTGATTAGTAAGCAGGCTTCTGTTTAGTTGATTCAAAAACATAATCAGGTGATGCATTTGATTTCTGTAGCTTTGATCAATATTTGTTTAGTAAAATCATTAGTTGTTACTGAAAAAAAAAACATAATCAATTGAATCATTTATGTATCTACTTGTATCCTATTCCTTTGGCTGTATTTTTCCTCTCTTGTCTGTAATTTTCCAGTCCATTTTAGTATATATTCCTTTTATTTTTTAAAAATCCTATACTTCTATATTCCACCATGGTTTAACAAAACAAAGTTGGAGAGTAAAAAAAAGTTAAAGATAAGATGGTTACAACCCATGAATTGTGATTGGAGCAAAGTTTGTTAGAGATAAGAGGGTTACAACCCATGTATTTTGATTGGAGCAAAGTTGGTTGAGTTTTTCCCATAAATATTGCTCTGTAAAGAATGCCGGGTTAGCGCTGCCTGGCCAGGGACTGCTCACCGTGGGAATAAAGATGGCTTCTGAAGATTTTGTCTCCCTCCAATTATTCACGAACAAGGCGACCTCAAAAATATGTAAACATCTAGTCGGGAAACCACAACATATTAGAACCACACGCTAACGTTAGTTGAACGTTTTGTGTTTGCTGGGTAGTCTTTGAATTTTCTCAATCGGCTTCATAGAAGTACCGTAATTTTCAGGAATGGTTCGCTGAAACATGTAATGTATGGTGTGTCACTATCAATTGTAGAACACAGTTCATCTCAGAAATCCAATGAAAACCATTCAATGCAATCACCCGAACCACGCGTTGTGGCGACTACGTGAGATTGGCCCTTCCCCCGTAGTAGATCAGCCTGCTACGGCAAGGCAACGCCGGCACACCGGCTTAAGTCTCGATCAGCGGAGCGCAGATGTATTTCCGGGTGCCGTAGTCGTCTCAAAATCCGCCGTTGCTTAAAGTCCCTATTAGCCAGATGAACTCGGGAGGCTGTATTCCCTTACAAAAAACCACTGTTGGAATACCATAAAATTTACTATAAAAAAACTATTGTATTAGTACTGTAGCAATTGTGTGTTTTTTGGTACGCACTATATAGATTTTAGTGTTACTATTGAAATATTGTAGGGTTACCATGACTAATAAAATAACACTACAGAAAAAAAAAAAAAAACTACTGTAATACTATAGCTGGTGAAACGCAGAACCCCATAACCACACTTTAGAACATACAATTCTTAAGCTGCACACTGGGCCTTGAAACGAATTTTTCGCACGACAGATCACATTCAAAGTCAATGCGAAGACTTGAATTCGTCGTCGCATTGACTTTGAATGTGATCTGTCGTGCGAAAAATTCGTTCCGCGTCCAGTGTGCAAGCGGCTTTATAGTTGGCTATAACTTAGTTCATTTTCATAAGGGGAGGAAACTAGAGCCGCGTATTAGCTCAGTCGAAAATCTCATGGAATCAGACTCCTCATCTTCTGATATTTCGCCATTTTCTGGATCAGATTATTTTATTATTTCGCGTGTGTTCGCGTCTTGTCAGCTGGGCTGTCTATGGTAAATAAAGCATAGTGTATGTACATTGCGTTGGAGAGGGAGCGAGATCTGACCCGCTGGCTGCCTTGCGTGACATAACGTTGACATATAAGGCCAGTTCCGGACATTTCGAAGGGGGGTGTTCCCGATCAGTTTATTAATCCGAAATAGTTTGAAAACCACAAATTTTCACGGAAAAGCGTTTGCATCTTCGTTTTCATCGCGAAAAATTACAGAGAGTTCTAAATGTTAATTTCGGTCTATTTTATGTCAGGGAACCTTTAAGCGAAAGTACGAAGGCTGGCGGAGTCAGGCTAGTGAGAAAGACCCGACTTTTGTAAACAAAGGTCACCAGTTAACAGGGAAACCAGTTGATCCATAACACCGGCTATCTAGGCTAGCTCAGCTGACGAAATTCTCCCGCTGACTGGAATTAGGCCTATAGCTGTGTATGGTCACTGTAGCTTGCGATATTGTAATCGTTAAACCCATGCTGCATTTTATGCAGTGCACAGCAATGTCCTCCGTCTGTAATTAACTGCCTTGGTAAACGAAATTGGACGTTAGGATGTAGCTAGCTGGCTACTTGTCCCTCCTCCTGATTGTCAACCACCGTCCAGCCAGTCATTGGGCTTGATGGCGCTTCTCTTAGTTGGTGAGCAGTGGCACTGCTGCGTATAAAAGTGCAGCAGGTTCTTTTGCAGCTACAGTATGTGGCGAGCTAGTTAACCCGGCTAACTCTCCTTCAATAACCAGTCAGTACGTTTCACTGATCTAAGCTGGAATTTTTCATAAACATCATGACATTGCTGTTTTAGCGCGTAGGAAACGGCTCTTTTGACTCCGGGAAACTTGCTTAGGTTTAGTGCTGGGGAAGTGTGCAGTAAATAGAGAATATCATATGGGCATTTTCATATCACATGCTGTATCAACCCGAGACTGGTCGAGGGTTGATACGCGTGTGATGTGAAAATGCGCATATGGTGTTCTATTTATCATACTGATTTTGACTATAATTAACGACGCATTTTATCCAAAGCATATATGGGCCAGGCTCACGAAATGTGCGCCACCCCCCCAGGTACTGAAAATAATGAAAGTACCATATAGAGCTTAGCTGTGAGTGGTTTTTTTAAACTATAGGTGTTGTGGGATCATATTCCAAAGCGTGCGACGGCGACGTTTTTCATTTTTTCGTGGTACCTGGTCAAAGTTGGGTCCCTCAACTCATTTTTTGGGCCGGGTTTCTACCTTACTTTCAAGACATGCATATCCTCTAAAGCCTCATACATGCATATATATATATAGCTATATCTTCTCACAATGCCCTGATATGTATAGAGGGATAGTATAGCTGATGGAAAAATGGTATATAGGTAATATGCTGTTGGGATTGTCAACCCTGCCACGG
Source organism: Gymnothorax javanicus (assembly GCA_029692085.1). Taxonomy (NCBI): domain Eukaryota; kingdom Metazoa; phylum Chordata; class Actinopteri; order Anguilliformes; family Muraenidae; genus Gymnothorax; species Gymnothorax javanicus. Next base: position 85,540,276 of record CM056194.1, read on the forward strand.
CCCTGAAGTCGGGGTACGTTTTGCGTGCGGCTGCAAAATTGCTGCGCGATTGCAAACTGCTCTCTAACACAATGCGTAAAATTAATTCAGGCAACCCTATGCTCTCAGTGGTAATGTGATAAAGGTATATGTCTACTCTCTGAATACCAAATATCATGGTCATTGGTGGAATATTTGGTGAGTTATACGCATTTCCCTATACCCTTACTCATCTAAGTCAGAAACACGAAAACCTACTGTTTGCCTATAATCCATCCAGAGGCCTATAACTAGTGATAATAAAGTTATTTAAGCCTCCAATCAGTGTTATAATTGTATAAGTGATGTCCAGAGGTACAACCCAGTCAGCTATAGAACGCATTTCGCGTGAATAAATCCCAGTCGAGGAAGACGCCATTTCCGCAAAAGTGTTTTGGTCCTCGGAGGCCACCGTCTTTTTTCCGACGGGAGGGGTGAAGGTGAGTGAGTGAGTGAGTGAGCGCTGCAGTCTAGAATCTGAACGCTGGATGTCACTGTTTCCCCCCATTTTACACACTGGTGCTTTTACTAATAGATAGAATAAGAGTCTCAAGTAGGTAATTTATCACTTACCAATGGAAAATGCCACTTGTCGGCTGGTGGACAGGCTGCTTGACAGTTCTTTTTTTTTTTTTAATTTTGGGTCCTAGGTTCCCCTAGCCTGAGCCCCGGGAGTTTTTTTATGATGATTGCATGTTTCTGTCTTTTAGTTATTGTTATTTTGTTGTAGGTGTTGTCTGGTGTCCCCGACCACCTATGTATTTTATTTGAACAAGTTTATGACTGATTGGCCACCGATTGTGGCCGCCACGCCCCGCGTCAGTTTCTGCCTGCGATCCCGGTTTCTGACTGAGAGCATTGGCCGACACCACCGATATTTTTCGATTAAATCTTCAAAAATACAAGTCGACATGCTTAGAAAACACAATATATCATGTCCCCGACCACCCATGCATGTTATTTGACCAAGTTTATGACTGATTGGCCACCGATTGCGGCCACAGCGGCCGCCCACGCCCCGCGTCAGTTTCTGCCTGAGATCCCGGTATCTGACTGAGAGCGTGGGCTGATTGGTCCGATGTTGGGCCTCCGACCGACGCCATCGTTATACAACCGTAATTCCGAAATAGTTGGGACGAAGTGTAAATTGTGAATAAAATCAAAATGTAATGATTTTTAGATCACAGGAGCCAATATGTTATTTACAAGAGAACATACATAACATTTCAAAAGTTGAAACTGAGACATTTTACATTTTAGGCACAAAATGAGCTCATTTTGTGGATAAACTTGTAAAATTTATCAGTTTCAACATTTGCGATGTTATCTCTGTTCTATTGCGAATAAAATACTGGCTGGTGTGATTTGAAAGTTATTGCGTTTTGATTTTATTCACAATTTACACTTTGTCCCAACTATTTTGGAATTGGGGTTGTATTTTTGATCAAATCGGCTAAAATACATGTTAACATGACAAACCAACATGGAATATCATGTCCCTGACTACCTGTGTAACGACTGGGGCCACATTTGGCTGAATACGCCCGGTTTCTGCCTGAGATGCCCGGGTTTCTGACTTAGAAATCTAAGGCAGAAACCCTAAGTCAGAAACTGACCAAAATGCTTCGCGCGCTGTAGCTATGTTGTTATTCAATAAATAATTGATCTAAACAGTGATTTCCACTTTGATTTAGGCCAACAACAATACCTGAATTGCATTTGGCTATATCTTTTGCAGTTTTTTAAAAATACATCCAAGTCAGAAACTTTTCTTAAAAAAGTCATTTTTTTGGGGACACAAAAATCCCACTCAATCCCTGTAGGTTGGAGTTTTTTTTTTTTTGTTTTTTTTTTTGCCCTAATGCACCATATATTTGCTTCATCCTGAAGGATTATTAGGGTGTAGGGACCTTTTTTATTTTTCTAGAGTGCTAAATGTAAAATCTAAGTCAGAAACCAGTACCTTGTGGACAATTTATTAAATGTCACCGCAATACACAAAACGACGATAGGGACGTATGCCGACTGTCAGACATAGCCTACACGTCTATTATGCACAGAAAAAAAAAAAATACAATAGAACACACTTAAATATAAAAAAAAACAAAAAGTGAACTATTTCACTTTTTACATGGACATCAAAAAAGTGCCATTTTTGGCCACTTTTCCAACTTTAAGGGCAAAAAAGACAGGGAAATGTTTATCGCAGACTGACAAAAGTGGGGTGTTCCAAGTTACTCTTGGTGAGCTCTATCCATTCATGGTGGTTCTGGAATGATCTAAGCAAAATATAAGATTTGCTAGCCTGTGGACACATGTAGGGGGGGGGGTGGCGCACATTTCGTGAGCCTGGCCCATGTATATATATATATATCAGTGGCGGCCGGTGAACTGGCGATAGAGGAGGCTCAAACCCATCCCTTGAAAATAATGATTGGTCATCATGGCCTGTTTTCAATCATTCATTTAAATTACTATTACAAAAACTCCGAAAACTCTCAACATTATCACGTGTGGTCAGTTTTCATTAATAACGCACACCTGTCAACTCTCACGCGTTCCACGTGAGTTTTAGTGGTATATTTATGTTCCCCTGCTGTAGTCAGCAATTATTCAATCAATGCACGTGTACAAGAGATTCTCGCACGGAATTGAAGTCCTCGTGCATAGATAAATGTTAGATTTTACCCCTGGTGTGTGTCCCCTCCATTCTGCAACTCTTTTCGTCGTTTACATGGATGAGCTTTTAAGCCGTTTAAAAGCATGTGGCGTTGGCTGTTATATTGGACACAGGTTTCTGGGTGCTATTGCTTATGCAGACGGCATCGTTCTGCTGTGTCCAAATTTGTCTGCTGCACGTAAAATGCTGAATGTGGCAGAAGTTTACTTGGGAGCAGGGGCGGCGTTAGACCTGAAAATTTGGGGGCTAATATCCATCCCTTTATTGACAACAATTAGTCCTGGCTAATTCTAGATGGTTTTCCTTTTATTAACACGTTTTCCAATTCAAGAATAATCAAGTGGCAATTGAAGACACGGCATGTGATCCATCTCCCCCATGTGATCTAAAAGCGACAAAATAATGGGCTACATTCAGTACAGAAAAATAATTTAATTATAATAAGGTCTATGCACCGGCACTCTGTGACGGCATTTCAGAACTCTTCAGCAAATGAAGGTAATTTCGGCACAAACAAGTACACTCTTTTTGCAGCACGGTCACGAACTTGCTGTAAAAATAGACAGCTGTCTGATTGGAAAATGCAAACGGGGACTAAAACCACGTACTAGTCACCAAAATTAGCTTCATTCGCTCAAGAGTTCTGAAATGCCATCGCCGAGTGCCGTTGCATAGACCTAATTATAATTCAATTATTTTTCTGTGCTGAATTTAGCCCATTATTTTGTCGCTTTTAGATCGCAGGGGGGAGAGAAGCCGTGTCTTCAATTGCCACTTGATTATTCTTGAATTGGAAAATGTATTAATAAAGGAAAACCATCTAGAATTGGCCAGGCATAATTGTTGTCAATAAAGGGATGGATATTAGCCTCCGAATTTTCAGGTCTAACACCGCCCCTGCTCGGGAGAGTTCAATATAGCATTCAACCCCAGTAAGACCAAACTTATTCCTTTTGGAAATGTGTCTAGATGTCCGGTAGATCACCTCTTTGCTGGACAGCGTGTTGAATGTGTTTACAGTGCCACTCACTTAGGTCATCATCTCTTCTTTGCTTGACAGCGTGTTGAATGTGTTTACAGTGCCACTCACTTAGGTCATTATCTCTTCTTTGCTGGACGGCGTGTTTAATGTGTTTTCAGTGCCACTCACTTAGGTCATCATCTCTTCTTTGCTGGACAGCATGTTGAATGTGTTTTCAGTGCCACTCACTTAGGTCATCATCTTTTCTTTGCTGGACGGCGTGTTTAATGTGTTTACAGTGCCACTCACTTAGGTCATCATCGCTTCTTTGCTGGACAGCGTGTTGAATGTGTTTACAGTGCCACTCACTTAGGTCATCATCTCTTCTTTGCTGGACAGCGTGTTGAATGTGTTTTCAGTACCACTCACTTAGGTCATCATCTCTTCTTTGCTGGACAGCGTGTTAAATGTGTTTTCAGTGACACTCACTTGGGTCATTGGGCTCTATCTTTCACACTGCCCTACCCGTTGCCACTACCCGCTACCCGTGAATTACGCATTCAGCAGCTTCCACTATTCCTAAACAGTATCTTGCGGCCACACTACCCGCTATACATTATGCCGACTCCCTTATTTGCGCCTGGAGGTGTGCCCGTGGGCATGTTCATGCGCTTTCCCTACAATTGCTATCTTGACCACACACGTTAGGGAAAGCGTATTGCGGGTCCTCAAACCACCCGCTACCCATTTGGGCTTTTACAAGAGCGCGCCCAGGCGGCTTCAATGCGCGTCCACTTGGACACATGTGGACGTGCACATGCGGCACCACTTCTCGAATTAACTTGCCTATAAAAAGCCACCTTGCTTTAGCCTCAGTTGAACCCCTGAGAAAATGGCAGAGAAAGTACTAAATCACCTTGATCGCCAGTTAAATAATAGAAGACGCCCAGAACGCGTGTACCACCAGCGCACCAGCTACCTGGGCCTTTCAGGTAAGTCTATATTGTTTGTATTTTGTATCAATCATTTTTTCTGCTTTTATAATAATATATAATTATTATATATAATATATGTTAATGACATATATATAATATTCTAAAATTATAATAATACAAGTATTATTTCCCACAGAACGAGAATGCGTGACAAAACTGCGCCTGTCCCCTCAGGCACTGACGGAATTATGTCACCTGGTTGCAGATGATGTAGACACCGCTGCCAGCTGTCCGTATGCCTTGCCCGTTGCTGTTAGGGTTACTGTGGCACTATGTTTCTATGCTAGTGGGTCATTCCAACACCCACTCAGCTCAATTGGAGGCATGACCCAATCTGCCGTAAGCTCAGCTATAACTGCAGTCACTGCCAGCTTAGTCCGACATGCCTGTAGGTACATCGCTGGCATCCCTGTGACACCCGAGAGACAATGCAGGGTAAAGCGGGATTTTTTTGCAAGATATGGGTTCCCTAGGGTTCTGGGTGCCGTCGACTGCATACACGTTCTGATTCGGGCTCCGGCTCTGAACAGTGGCGCCTATGTGAATCATAAGGGAACCCATTCCATCAACGTCCAGGTGATTTGCGATGCATGGGGTTACATCTTGAATGTATACGCAAATCATCCTGAAGGTAGCCACGACGCTTTTGTAATGGAACAGTCGGTCATTCCAGCAGTCTTCCAGAGGGACCCCCCTCTGGATGGGTGGCTGTTGGGTGACAATGGCTATCCATTAAAGACGTGGTGCATGGTGCCATACATTAAGCCAACAAGTGTGCGTGAGTTCGCTTTCAATAGAAAACACTCACGCACAAGACGAGTTGTCATTGAGCAAACATTTGGCGTGCTCAAAATGCGGTTCCGCTGCTTGGACAGGTCAGGTGGGGTCTTACAGTATGGTCCTCAGAAAGTAGCATCTTTCTTTGTGGCATGTTGTGTGCTGCAAAACATTGCCCTACGCCATGGAATGATGCTGGAGTTTGAGGATATATTATTACCGGACTATAGAAGGCGGCAAGCTGAAGTGCAGGTGCCGACTCCAAATGCAGATATAGTGCCAGCAGTAGCAGGGGCAATGAGGGACCAGCTGGCAGTGGAGCTGCGACACCGCTAGTCATGTCATCTGCAGCCTGCCTGGTAAGTAATTTGTGCAATCAGTAGGCTACTAATAATGTAATAATACATGTAATTCATATCGCGTTTTATGAAATACTCAAAGTCGCTTTATAAAGAAAAAAGTGTAAATGGTTGCAGTCAATGTAGGTGTTTATTTGGCTGTGAGTATTTTCTGAAAATGGGATTTTGATCCTCCCCTGTCTGGATTTGACCTCATGCACGAGCAATTTAACTTCGTCTTCGGAGAAACGTGGCGACCTTCCTCTCTGCATCATGGGTTTCGGTTTGAGGATTTGGGATAGCGTAGCCTGCGCTCAAAGGCAATGGCACCTGGCACACTGATTGGTTTAACTGGCGTAACGCCCAAACCACGCCTATGCATAATATAACGGGTAGCGCAGGCATTTTAGGGATAAAGGCAGGTGTGCAAGATAGCAACTTTTGCGGGGGAACGCCTCTTACGCAATGCTAAATCCCCAAATAACGGGTTTAGGGACTCTGGCGTAAGATAGGGCCCATTATCTCTACTTTGCTGGACAGCGTGTTGAATGTGTTTACAGTGCCACTCACTTAGGTCATTATCTCTTCTTTGCTGGACAGCGTGTTGAATGTGTTTACAGTGCCACTCACTTAGGTCATTATCTCTTCTTTGCTGGACAGCGTGTTGAATGTGTTTACAGTGCCACTCACTTAGGCCATCAAACAGGACCTGACTCAGGAGATGGCGGTATTGCTGCATCTATTAATGACTTGTACCAGAGAACAAATATTTTATTAAGCGAAGTCAATAAAGCTGATCCATTTGTAAGATACAAATTATTTAAGTATTATTGTACAGGAATCTGTGGTGCTCAACTGCGGGACTTATCACTGCGTGATGTAAACAGAATCCTGGTAGCGTGGCGTAAGTGTGTTAGAAAGGTGATGGATTTACCATATCAGACCCATTGTTCACTTCTTCCGTTAGTCTGTGGAGATATTAATATTGAGGGGCAGATTCATAATAGATTTGTTAGTTTTTACAATAGTATCTTCGGTCGAGTAATGAATGTCTCCAGGTTATTGGGAAGCTTATTAAACACGGTAGCGGTTCAGCCACAAGTAATAGTCTAAACAATATATGCTGGAAATATGGCATGAGCAAACATAAGGGATTTCTATTTGTAGCAAATACTGGTACGTCTACAGATTATAACACCAGCGAAGCGGAAATATGCACTGCAGCAGCTATTCGTGAATTTTTACGTATGAAGTGGGACATAACAACAGAACTCCAGACCAATAGGGACATTAATTGTATTTTTAATATATTATGTACAGGATAGATGCATTGTGAATATATTGTTTTGTTTTGTGTGTGTGTGTGTGTGTGTGTGTGTGTGTGTGTGTATATATATATATATATATATATACACACAACCCCAATTCCGAAATAGTTGGGACAAGGTGTAAATTGTGAATAAAATCAAAAGGCAGTGACTTTCAAATCACACCAGCCAGTATTTTATTCACAATAGAACAGAGATAACATAGCAAATGTTGAAACTGAGAAATTTTACAATTTTATCCACAAAATGAGCTCATTTGAGATTTGATGGCTGGTACAGGTCTCAAAAAAGTTGGGACAGGGGCCTGTTTACCATGGTGTAGCATCCCCTCTTCTTTTTAACACAGAGTGGAGGCGTCTGGGCATTGAGGAGACAAGTTTCTTGAGTTTAGCCATTGGAATTTGATCCCACTCTTATTTAAAACAGGCTTCCAGCTGCTGGAGAGTTTTAGGTCACCTTTGATGGACTTTTCTTTAATTATGCGCCAAATGTTCTCAATCGGTGAAAGATCAGGACTGCAGGCAGGCCAATTCAGCACACGGACTCTTCTACTACGAAGCCATGCTGGTGTAATAGCTGCAGTATGTGGTTTTGCATTGTCCTGCTGAAATACACAAGGCCTGGCTTCCCTGGAATAGATATCATCTGGAGGAGAGCATATGTTGCTCTAAAACCTTTATATACCTTTCAGCATTCATGGTGCTTTTTAAAACATGCAAGTGTCCCACAACATATGCACTAATGCATCCCAATACCATCAGAGATGCTGGCTTTTGAACTGAACGCTGATAACAGGAGGGGTGGTCCTTCTCCTCTTTAGCCCGGAGGACACGACGCCCATGATTTCCAACAAGAATGTCCAATTTGGACTCGTCTGACCCCAGGACACTTTGTCACTTTGCTACAGTCCATTTTAAATGAGCCTTGGCCCACAGAACACGGCAGCGCTTCTGGATCGTGTTCAACAATGGCTTCCTTTTTGCATGATGGAGTTTTAGGTGGCATCTGTGGATGGCACGGCGGACTGTGTTTACAGACAGTGGTTTCTTGAAGTACTCCTGGGCCCATTTAGTAATGTCAATGGCAGAATCATGCCAGTGAGTGATGCAGTGGTGTCTGAGGGCCCGAAGATCACGGGCATCCAGTAAAGGTCTTAGGCCTTGTCCCTTACGCACAGAGATTTTTCCGGTTTCTCTGAATCTTTTGATGATGTTATGCACTGTCGATGATGAGACCTTCAAAGCCTTTGCAATTTGACGTTGAGGAACATTGTTTTTAAAGTATTCCACAATTTTTTTTACGCAAGCCTTCACAGGTTGGCAAGCCTCTGGCCATCTTTACTTCTGAGAGACTCAGCCTCTCTAAGACATCCCTTTTATAGCCAATCATGTTACACACCTGATGCCAGTTAATGTAATTACTTGCTAAATGTCCTTTCAGCTGATTCTCTTATATATTAATTGCTTTTTCAGCCCTTTTTTGCCTGTGTCCCGACTATTTTGAGACCTGTTGCAGCCAGAAAATTTGAAATAAGCTCATTTTATGGATAAAAATGTAAAATGTCTCAGTTTCAACATTTTAGATGTTATCTATGTTCTATTGTAAATGACATATTGGCTCATGTGATCTGAAAGTCATTGCATTTTGATTTTATTCACAATTTATACTTCGTCCCAACTATTTCGGAATTTGGGTATATATATATATATATATATATATATATATATATATAGTCATGCCCAAAATTATTCAAACCCCTACCTATTTTTGTTTTTTTTCGAGATATTTTTTGACAAATCAAATTTATTTTTGCACAAATGACACAGTGGGCTCTAAATTCGTTGACCGGGCGCAGGCGCGGCGAATGGGTGGAGCGCCGTGCCAACGGGGTGCATCCAGGTGTATTTTGCAATTTCGTGCCCGGCGCAGCCCGCTACAAGTACTCCTCTATCCCGCCTCTGTCACTCCTGCTGGCGCAAGTGGCAAAGCGGGAGGAGAGAAGGCGTGAGTGGGTTTAACACAGCCGAGTCAAATCTTCACCAATCAAATGAGCTCCTCTCCTAACCTTTAAAATGTTGGAATAAAGAAGCCTCTGTCCTATATCTGCATGATGCGTTTATGTTGCATTTTACTTTGCTGCTTCAGGCATGTTTTCTGCACCGCTTACGTCTATATTAAGCATTACGAATATGAGTTAGCTGGCTAGCTAGGGCATTCGCGAATTATTACCATTAGCGAACTTGAATGGAATTTCAAAACGAAACTACGTCAGATCATTCAAACTTATGAAGTTGGAATGAAATACGACGGTTGCTCATTTAGTTCTTCTGCCTGCATCATTGGGAAGAGAAACGATGGATAGCGCGTTCCTATTATTACACCCTGTTGCTGCTTAAAATTTTGGGAGTGACATGCATGGACAACAATGCAAGATACGTTACACATTTATATTCAATATGTGATCTTAACTCAGTACGAGATCATAGCAATCAGGCTGTATTCCTTTCCCCCACTAAAAACGATAAAACCTACGTGACAATAATAGTATTAAGCCGCTTGCACACTGGACGCGAAACGAATTTTTCGCACGACAGATTACACTCAAAGTCAATGCAAAGACGCGAATACAAGCATGTATTCGCGTCTTTGCATTGACTTTGAATGTAATCAGTCGTGCGAAAAATTCATTTCGCATATGGTGTGAAAGCAGCTGGAGGACACATACCCACATAGCCTACGCACGCACTCACGCGCCCACATGCACACATCTCTCTCTCTCTCTTTGATCTGACATCAGGACAATCGATATAGATACTATAATTTGTGTGCTGATTCAGATAATTACATTAAATAGTGGTTGCTGTAATTATTTATTGCACTGAAATGTGCCTGACATTCTGGAAACCTGCCTGTGAGGATTCGGTGACGTGTGCGCACTGTGCGCCGGTCAGCCAAATTACCACTGCACAGAAAGTAAACCAGGTTGGAGCTGGCGAGCTCTCTGCGCACTTTCGGCGGAACCTTTTGCCACGAAATTGTCACTGCGTCATGATGAATATGTGACACCTCCCCCTACTACTCCACGACACCCATCTCGGCGCATGTTCGTCTATCAAATTGCCAAAGTGGCTGCGCACGGTGTTGCACCGCACGAAATCACCACTGCACGGGCTGCACTGGACGAAATTACCACTGCGTGGGCTGCGCCATGCTGCGCCACCCTTTGCTGCGCCAAGAAATTAGAGCCCAGTAAGTTGACATAAGGCTGTAAGAATTACAGTAAACAATTTTTCGAGAAATACAATACTTTTTGGTATTTTATTTGACAGATTTACAAAAAATGCTATGTCCAGAATTATTCATACCCTTTTCTCAGTAATTGATGGCAAAGCCTTTATTCACGATTACAGCCTCCAAACGCTTCCTGTGGTTGATCACAAGGTTTCTACACATTTCCACGGGGATTTTGGCCAACTCCTCTTTGGCAAACTTCTCCAGGTCCGTAAAGTTTAAGGGTTTCCTTGCCATGACCTTGGTCTTCAGTTCCCTCCACAGATTCTCGATAGGATTGAGGTCGGTGCTCTGGCTTGGCCACTCCAAAACGTTCACTGTGTTGTCCACTAACCATTTCTTGACGGATTTGGCCATGTGTTTAGGATCATTATCCTGTTGGAAGATCCATTCCTGCCTTAGACCAAGTTATTCGCCGGATTGCTTGATGTTTTCACTGAGGATCTGGATATACTGGTCCTGTTTCATAATGCCATTAACTTTGACAAGGTTTCCGGGCCCATTCGCTGAAAAGCAACCCCAGAGCATGATACTCCTGCCACCTTGTTTGACCGTTGGGACCGTGTTTTTCAGGTTGAACGCTTCACCTTTCTTACGCCAAACAAAAGCCCCATCTCTGTGCCCAAACAACTCCATCTTTGCTTCATCCGTCCATAACATTGACAGCCAGAAGCTTTTATCTTCATCCAGGTGAGCTTTTGCAAAGGCTAGACTAGCTCTTGTGTGTCTGGGTCGGAGAAGTCTAAGTGGCGTAAGAAAGGTGAAGTGTTCAACTCAAGAAAAACTGTCCCAACGGTCAAACACACTGGCGGGAGTATAATGCTCTGGGGTTGCTTTTCAGCGAAATGGGCCCGGAAACCTTGTTAAAGTGAATGGCATTATGAAACAGGGCCAGTATATCCAGATCCTCAGTGAAAACATCAAGCAATCCGCCGAAAAACTTGGTCATGGGCAGGAATGGATCTTCCAACAGGATAATGATCCTAAACACACGGCCAAATCCGTCAAGAAATGGTTAGTGGACAACAAAGTGAATGTTTTGGAGTGGCCAAGCAAGAGAATCCTAGAGAATCAAGAGAATCCTATCGAGAATCTGTGGAGGGAACTGAAGACCAAGGTCATGTCAAGGAAACCCTCAAAACTTAAGGACCTGGAGAAGTTTGCCAAAGAGGAGTTGGCCAAAATCCCCGTGGAAATGTGTAGAAACCTTGTGATCAACCACAGGAAGCGTTTGGAGGCTGTAATCGTGAATAAAGGCTTTGCCATCAGTTATTGAGAAAAGGGTATGAATAATTCTGGATATGGCATTTTTTGTAAATCTGTCAAATAAAATACCAGAAAGTATTGTATTTCTCGAAAAATTGTTTACTGTAATTCTTACAGCCTTAAGTCAACTTACTGTGTCATTTGTGCAAGAATAAATTTGATTTGTCAAAAAATATCTCGAAAAAAAACAAAAATTGGTATGGGTATGAATAATTTTGGGCATGAAGTAAGCCTGTTTCGAGCCAGTGGCCCATCGGCCCGGTGCTTAAACCCAGTTTCTGTGGCATGAAGTGACTAGGAGTATTACTATTCCCCCTGGACGGGATGCCAGTCCATCGCAGGTTACCCCCCAGCTCTTAGTCAGGTTTCCCTGACTATTTGCTGGTACCCATTTATACACCTGGGTGGAGCGAGGCGTGGAGTGTGGGAGTGAAGTGTTTTGCCCAGAACACACCGCGAAGGACGTGGCCGGGGCTTGAACTCAGGACCTTGCAATCTCAAGTCAAGCCTACTTGACCACTGCACTACCGCGTCTCCCAAATTTTTTTTTTTGGGCATGACTGTATATATATATGAAGAGTTTGTTTCCAAAACGCAATATATTCATTATACACATTTTGAATAAATCAGCTTTTTCTGTGTTGGCGCCTATTGCATTTTATAGAGAAACACAAACTTTGGCCATGAAGAAATACACCTTATTGTATGAATTCCTAAAAATGGATTATTGCACCATGTGTAAGAAGCACAGGACTACTGGTCTCTGCTAGTATCTCAATTTTTGTCATTTTGGCACTTTTAGCATTTTGAAACCAAACTCTTCATATATATATATATATATATATATATATACATATTTTTTTTTTTTTTTTCTGTGTGTTTCTTTTCCTGCACTTGTGTACTTATGTACAAGTAAATAATTATATATATATATATATATATATATATATATATATACATACACATTAAAATTCCTAGTTTTAATTCAACTCCATTCAACAACATCATAGACTCATGAATTCTGACGGTCAATTCAAGATCCCAATGCTTGTGGAAGAGACATGACGGCTGCTGTGATTGGCTGAGATCAGCAGAGGCTCCTCCCTCTCCTTGTCCCTGATAGGCCCCTTATATCTGGGCTCTGCTCCCTCTCTCTGCTCCCTCTTTTACCTGCTCATCTCTCTGCTGCACAGTAAGAGCTGCTCACTCCACACACTGCCAACATGCTGGAGACAGCCTGTACCCTCTTCTCTCTGCTCGCATGTAAGATACTCACGTATATTCTTCTGTACTTTACATCTCTCTGCTCACATGTAAAATTATTGTGTAGATTCTTCTATATTTTACAATTTAAATGAGCAACACTTTACAAAATGACTGATATAGCTATTAAATGCTGACTACTGAAAAATAATCTGCACATCATTAATTTATGCTGGCAACTGCATTACAAAATGTTGATTAATCCAGGACTAAAAAAAGGCTTTTCTTTTTATTTGTTAATGATTAGCCAATAAGTATGCAGACGACATGTTTGGTAGATATCAAAATAATGACTAATAAATTAGTCAACATATTTTTGGATTTACATTTTGTATGCTGTTTTTAATGGTCAATTAATGTATTTATACATTGTTAATAAATAAATTAATTAACAGAGGAACAACTACATCGGCAGATGCCATTTCACATGATCTTATTGTTAAATTGTAGCTTTTAAATAAAGGGAATTGTGAATGTTTTTAAAATGTGACTGTTGGTTCTCAGGTGTGAGTGGGGCAATTTTGGTGACCCAGAAGCCTGCTATTCTGACAGTTAATAAAGGAGATACGGCCAGTATGGACTGTAACCTCGGGACGGCGACTGATCGTTATACCTTCTGGTATAAACAGGAACCAGGCGGTGTCCCTCAGTTTGTGTTGTACCACTACCATCAACATCGCTCTCCTACATATGGAGCCAATTTCTCCTCCAGCCGATTCACATGCAGTCACCAGACTAAATCAGACTATCGATTCATGATTAAAAATGTGGAGGCTGGAGACTCTGCAGTGTATTACTGTCAGATATGGGATAACTCTGCTAAAGAGTGGGTATCACAGTGATTCACACCATGACAAAAACCTCTGATCTTCACTTCTGCAGTGGAGCTGCTTCATTAAAGAGTTCAAGCCCTGAGCAGGATGTGAGATCACTCAAGCTGAACTGAGATCAGTCAGCCATGTCAGTAACTGTTAACTGCACAAGAAAAAAAAACCCATTTCATTGTGAATGCTGACTTCAAACTCCTTAATTTTTATAAGGATTGTAACTTTAATATGGATCCATGTCATGCAGTTGTTGAAATCTCAGCTCTTCAGGAACACCAGCATGCTGGTGAAAAGCAGAAGCACTATTTATTTATTTATTTATATGATTTGATTACTTAGTTATTTGATTTTATACGCTGTTTTTAATCAGAATATGCTCATACTGGCTGAAAACCTATTTTTGAAGAGAAAAAAATTATCGTTTTGAACAGTCTTGTATTTGCAGATAGAAAACACACCAAAACATAAGAGAAAGTTTAAGTCCCAATCTTTAAATTTGAGATCATGGTGCCAAATCTCACTTGTTCACAGACTTTACTTTTTTTACAGAATAATAAGAACTGAGCAAAGTCCCCAGGCTCCACAGCCGATGAAAACTACAAAGTGCAAAAAGACACCCAACAATAATGGTCAGTGAGGTCACCACATAATTGGTCTCTGCAGTGGCAACAATGCTCACTGAGTGCAAGTCAGTCTATCTTGTCAGTCCCATACATTATTACTGTAAACACCTGCAGCATCTCCCCAAATACCAACCACAAACTCTTATCTGCTAACAATGCTAATCACGTGTATATTTCAAGTTCCTCTCAATCAGAAACCAGTGACCTGCATTACTGTATATAGACTCCAGTCAATAAAAGTAACTTGTGCAATGGTGCTGTATTAATTCTCTCCCTCAGAATCACACCTGATGCAAAATTCTAGTTTCCACACCAATGTCATCCAGGACTTATCCAGCTTATAAATTGTGTCATTCTACAATGTTATGAAGAAAATTTAGTGAAGAAATCCTGAATTAGCTGGGGCAGATACTGCTCTCAATGTTTATCATGTGCAATACCAACTTTTGAGTCCTTGCAAGAAAATCAATGACTTTATAAGTAAGGATTTTGCCTGCTCAGTGATCCTGTGAAGACTCATATCAAAAAATCTGAGACAAAAATGCAAATGAAAATAAGGCCTTTGTAATCCACAAGGATAGATCTCAAAAAGATGAGGCTTTTTTTTTTTTCCTCATCCTCTGTTTCATGATGTTTCAAGCATTTATGCCACAAAATTTCTGTAATTATTCATGTTTACTGAAGCTAGTCAGGCTTCCTTTGCATAATTTAAACCAATCACGGAGTTGAATACAAAGATCCATCTCTCCCATGGCAATATCCATTAATTTGTGACAATTTAAATGAAAAAAATTTAAAAGCAGGCATAAATGAAAAAAGATTCTGAATAAAGCAAACTTGTTCAAAGCCAAAAAACAATGAATAAATAAATGATATAATGAGCTCTTGCTCAATTTAATTGACAACAGACAATGTAACTCATGACCATCAAATGAGACGTATAATTTCTGAAAGAATGTGTTTGTTCCTGAGCAGCTGTGATTGGCTGAAAGCAGCAGAGGCTCCTCCCTCTCCTTGTCCCTGATGGGTCCCTTATATCTCGGCTCTGCTCCCTCTCTTACCTGCTCATCTCTCTGCTGCACAGCATGAGCTGCTCACTCCACACACTGCCAACATGCTGGAGACAGCCTGTACCCTCTTCTCTCTGCTCGCATGTAAGATACTCGTGTAAATTCTTCTGTATTTTACATCTCTCTGCTCGCATGTAAGATATTCGCGTATATTCTTCTGTATTTTACATCTCTCCACTCGCATGTAAGATACTTGCATATATTCTGTGTCTGACATTTTTAGTGAGGAACACTTTACAATACGCGCCACATGCATAGACATTGACTGATATAGCTATTAAATACTGACTACTGAAAAATAGTCTGCACATCGTTGATTTAGGCTGGCAACTACATTGAAAAAATTTCAATAAATCCAGGACTAAAAAAATTGCATTTCTTTATATTTGATAATGATTAACCATTGATTAGGCTTATCACATACTTTGTAGCTATCAAAATAAAGATTATCCAATAAATTTGTTAATGCATTCTTTGATTAATATTTTATGTGCAGTTTTTAACGGTGAATTAAAGGCTGTATCAGCGATATGACGTCACCATTGTTGACAGTTGAAACACTCTCAAAACACAACAGAGCCACTCGCCCCTCCCCTTCAAGAGCTTGGAACATGAATGCACTTTTCTTAAAGTGAAACGTCTGAGTAAGTATGGCTCACCCAGCTGGGTAAATGGACGTGTACAGCTCCTTATGATAAACGCCCGGTAGCAACAATGACGACCATTGCCAGACGATAAATTTACACCATTAGTGTTGTGTGAATTTTAAATTGTATTCCTGAAAGAAATCAGACTGAGAAAAAGTGAGTAAATTGGATCCTTTACTGCTATTTGCAAATAGGGTCTTCGTTACAGGCAAGAACAAAGACAAAGGAATCTCTCCTTTGCTTTGGATACATGTAAAAGCAGAACGTCATGATGTATGCCCTCTGCATCAGCTGCGTGCGTGCGTGCGTGCGTGCGCATCCCACGTAAGTCTGGCTCCAGCAATCCTGAAAAGCTTCTCCCACGCAGAAATTTACGTTTCCTTGGGTCTTATCTACAACACTCCAGGCTCAGAAGGAACACACTGTTTCAGTAAACACACTTCATGATACTTTTATATAGGAACAAGCTAGATTATAAAAGTTGCAATCACGCATGGCCTAGGTCACCTAGGCCACTCGAGAACAAGTAAGGATAAACACTTAATGACTGAATAAACAAGTAAATCAATACTAAATCAAGAGCAAGCAAGGATAAACAATTAATAACCAAATAAGCAATAATAAGGAATTTATGACTGAATTCCACCAATAATTTATGCTAGCTACAACAAGGTATCTGACAAGTTGCTTAGCTCGGCATTACAAAATGAGTATTAACAACGTCACATAGATCACAACTTTTAGCTTATCTTATCACGCGGTTATATACATTCATCGACGAATTTCAACTCTGAGTACTAACCAGAGAAAAAATGTTGCTACACGAACACAAACTCTGGTTTGATCAGACAGAATTAGCAAACTCACTAGCTTGCCAACTGAGAGTTAGCAAAGGTTGCTAACTCGCTCCAAAGAGGAAATATCAATCTCTACTGTTTGATTCATTCAGACCCGCATGATCTATGCAAGATTGCCTTACCAAAGCAATACACGAGCTTTCCTCAATTTTGCTCGGGATGACAATTTACAATTCATATCCAACTGAGTTAGCACCAGCTCTACTCACCTAGAAACAAGGCGACCTGGTCGTCAGAATTAAAACCATTCAACTCCTGGTATTCTCTCCAACGTTGGTGTGCTTTCCCTATGTTAATTCGGGACTTTGCATCACCGCGATCGAGTTCCTTTTTCCTCGACAGGCACTCGTTCGCCTCCGTGACGTCACCCATAGGTTTCTGAATATCCATTTTGAAGCAAATTTGCCCACCATCTTGGCACTTACTTGACTCCGCCTACCTCCCGGCTAATCCAAAAATGGGCAAAAAGGCGGGCCGTTGCTGGAGCTGGCGCGAGCCCAGTGGGCGGGCCGAATGGAGCCCGTTTTCTAAAACACGCCCTCTAAGCTCGCAGCTACCAAGCTAGCTTCGGCTTCCATACTCGACTATATACCTAACTCAGCTTGATGCTACCTGGTCCGCTAAGGCCGAGATGCAGGGTCATATCTGTTCAAGTAAAGGAATGGATCCTGCCAAGTAGCTTGCGGTGGCGGGTCGAACGCTGTTGGTATTCGTGAAGCGGTTGCGAGACGAACGTTGTTCGTATTCGTGAGGCAGTAGCGCGACGAATGCTGTACACCGCTGGGAAGTAGCGGCGTTTGGCTCAGTGAGTATTAATATCCCCCCCAGAGTGCGAGCGGGTGCTCGGCTTAGTTCTTGTACGCACCTTAGCCAGGTCCCATTTACGGCAGTATGGCGAGCCAAACGATAACGCTGCATTACGTAACCTTACTGACAAACCTGATGGACCTTTATTTTCCTACCTCAATCTCGCGCACTCTGATCACAAGTACTATCACCCTACATTTTGACTTCGGTGAATGCTGAATTAATTGGTTACTGTAGCCAGCATATGTGGGCTCATCAATGTTCACACATCTGGGCGTCTGTCTCCTATGCTCCATGGTTATTTCATCAGCTGCCCAGCTAATCTCTAACCTTTATATTAGCTAACGATACCACTGCGACGCGCAACTTTTTTTTTTATCGCGTCGTAAAATTGATGTTACTTTCGGGAAAAAAAGCCTTTACTCCTAGCGACACCGAATATAGCCGAACGTGGCTGGTTAGTAGCACTTTTCCGTGGCCGTGTGGCTTATTAATTAGTTACGTTAATGTGGTTAGCTAGTGTTGTGGTTTCCCGACTAGATGTTTACATATTTTTGAGGTCGCCTTGTTAAAAAAATGGTAGTAGGGTCCGTAGCAGGAGAGGGAATAGTGCTAAAAAATGGGCAAAGTGTTCTTATCTGCACGAAATTGTACCATGAAAGGTGCCGTGCGCTCGTCTTGGGACAACAATGTAGAAACGCTAGCCGGCTAGTTTACAGCTAACAAAGTTTGCAGAACGTTTAACAATTATCTAAGTGGACTAATACGTTATGTGGACACTGTCTTAATATGTTGAAATTAAACAAAACCATGGTGGTATCAGACATCGCTTAGCCCGTTAAAAGAACTCGTAGCTACCTCTTCGGAAACAATTTTCTTTGCATGGATCGTTCTCGACCGGCAACCGCATGTGGGTCCGTCACTGATTATGGTCCCCCCGGGAAACATTTCCGTTGTCATTACAGAGTTTGCATGTGTTTTGTGAGTTTGCATGTGTTTTCTGAGTATGCAGGTGTTTTGGCATTTGCAGTTCATGTGTTGTGAAATCGATTAAAGTGTTTCCTGAATTTGCAGATGTTTTCTGCATATGCAGGTGTTTTGGCATTTGCAGTTCATGTGTTGTGAAATCGATGAAAGTGTTTTCTGAATTTGCAGATGTTTTCTGAATATGCAGGTGTTTTGGCATTTGCAGTTCATGTGTTGTGAAATCGATGAAAGTGTTTTCTGAATTTGTAGATGTTTTCTGAATATGCAGGTGTTTTGGCGTTTGCAGTTCATATGTTGTGAAATCGATGAAAGTGTTTTCTGAATTTGCAGATGTTTTCTGAATATGCAGGCGTTTTGGCATTTGCAGTTCATGTGTTGTGAAATCGATGAAAGTGTTTTCTGAATTTGTAGATGTTTTCTGAATATGCAGGTGTTTTGGCATTTGCAGTTCATATGTTGTGAAATCGATGAAAGTGTTTTCTGAATTTGCAGGTGTTTTCTGAATATGCAGGTGTTTTGGCGTTTGCAGTTCATATGTTGTGAAATCGATGAAAGTGTTTTCTGAATTTGCAGGTGTTTTCTGAATATGCAGGTGTTTTGGCATTTGCAGTTCATGTGTTGTGAAATCGATGAAAGTGTTTTCTGAATTTACAGATGTTTTCTGAGTTTGCAGGTGTTGTGACCCTTCAGGGCCACCGTAAAATGGACTCATAGCGCCACCTGCTGTTGATGAGGGCAAATAACTTAGCTAGGACATTTGTTTGCAAATCCTAAGGACACAAGTGAGAAAATTGGCACCACCATTTCACCGGTAGAAAGCTGCCAAAAGTCACGAGGTTGTGGAAAGTATTTACTCATACAAATTGAAGCGCCGGGTATTTGTGATAGGTACGTTTTGTATTTGTGAAACAGAATATATTAGTTTGTTAATGGTGTTTTGTATTTGCAAACCACACTTTGTTTGCAAATCGTTTTTGCATTTGCAAACCACACTTTATTTGTACGTGAATCATTTTTATATTTGCAAGCCACGCTGTGTTTGTTTGCAAATCTTTCTTCGAGCTGAGACAAGATGGCGTGCTGAGGGAGCCGCGCTCAACAACTCCCACGTAATTCAGCAACAAAGTTCTGAATCACTAAACTGGAACGTTACAAGATTGAGCGACTCGAAAGTTTTATTGATCGCTACTATATAAATATGAGCTCAAAAAAAGAAGCAAAGCGTCCGAGGGAAATTTTAAGTTCCAGTGAAACGGACTCTGAAAATGCTACCGCTTTATCGGAAGAAGACCGTATGATGCTGAACTCCATGAACGAACGCCTGAAGGAGCTAAGTAAGCTGGATCTGCTGCAGGATGTCATAAAAGATATCGTGGCTTTGAGAACGGCAGTGGATTACAATAACAAACTAATTGAGGACCTAAAACAAGAAAATGCAGCGCTTAAAAATACGGTGAGTACACTCCTAACTCAAACAGAAAAAATGTCACTGGAGGATAAGCAAATGAAAGCTGAACTATTGGACTTGAAATGTCGAAGCATGAGAAATAATATTGTTGTCATGGGTGTGAAGGAAGAGGAGGACGAAAATTATTCTGCGACTGAAAACTTATGGAAACAATTTATGAAAAACGAGCTGAAGATGTCTGATAAACTAATAGCAGAAACTGAAATCGAGAGAGCCCATAGAATTGGTCGCAAAAAGGATCCCAAGAAACCCAGACCAATAGTCGCGCGTTTTTTACATTTTAAATCAAAAATATCAGTACTTGAACGGGGGAGGGAACTTAAAGGCACAGCCTTTTCTGTGTACGAACAATTCCCGCCGGAGATATTAAAAAGAAGACGCGCATTACTTCCTATAATGAAATTTAACAAAGCGCAAAACAATAAAGTGCGACGAACAGTAGATAAACTGTAGATCATGTAATGTGGAAAAAAAAAAGCCACTAGATGGCAGTATTGACTTTTTTTTTTTTTGTTAAGCCCAGTCTGGAGCTAGGTTTTGGGGCATGTCCTGGGCATGCCTCAGAGGGGAATGTCCCAGAGAATTGAAAAATGTCTGGAAGGTGGGAGGGGGCTGGAAAAGAGTATATAAAGAGAAAAATTGAGAGAGTGAAAGGGAGTAGGAGAAATTGCAAGGAGGAATTGTGGAAGGATACATTTGACCAGACCTGTCACTCTTTTCAAGACCTTTTCGTGGATTTTTGCCTGTTTTGGAGCATTTTCCTGTCCCAGGACATCGCAACATAGCAGCGCCATCTCAATTACCAAGGGACTGTAAATATCTCTTTTTTTATGTCAATCTTGGTCAGTACAGTAGATTGTAGATTAGTTCAAAGTGTTTGTGTAATTAAATCTGTTAAAGTTTTAAAATTTTGTCCGTCATCCCTTGCTGTCCGCTACGCCATAACAAATTGGGGCCATAACAAATTGACGCCATAACAAATTGGGGCCATTACAAATTGGGGGCTGGTCCGGGATAGACCATTGTGTGAGTCATTAAATGAAAATCTAAAATTTCAAATTGTGAAATTGTTTTTTGAATTTTCCTAGATATATATTAACAGATCAACAGCAATGGATGATTTCTTGGCATCACCAACCGTAGAGGTTTTGAAGTCTTTTAAAAAGACAGAACTGATAGAAATATGCAGACAGTTAGAGCTGACAGATGTAAAACCAGCCATGCGAAAAGCAAGACTGGCTAGAGAGATTGTTGAATATTACATTGCTGAAAATGTGTTTGCACCAGGAGATCTGGAACAGTTTCCGGTGGAAAATCCAAATGTAGAAATGGAACTTAAATTAAAAATGCTAGAGATTGAAAGGGAGGAAAAAGAAAAACAAAGAGAATTTGAGAGAGAGAAAGAGGAAAGGGCAGAAAGACAGAGACAGAGAGATTTCGAGTTACAGAAGTTAGACAGAGAAGGAAGGCTCCAAATGGAGCTACTAAAAATCAAAATGGAAGCTGAAAACAAATTTCATGCTAGCCAGGAGGTAAAGCTGGTGCCTCTATTCTCGGAGAAGGAGGTTGATAAGTATTTCCAGTGCTTCGAGAAGGTAGCTAAGAGTTGTCAGTGGCCAAAGGAACACTGGCCTCTGATGTTGCAAACTGTCCTCAAGGTAAAAAGCTCAACAAGCCTATTCGGCTTTGTCTGCAGATGATTCCTCTGATTATGAGGTTGTCAAAAAGGTTATTTTGACAGCTTATGAGTTGGTTCCAGAGGCTTACCGACAGAAATTCAGAGGTCTGAAGAAATCTGACAATCAGACTTATGTGGAATTTGCTAACGAGAAGAAGGTTTGCTTTGAGCGCTGGTGTACTTCTATGGAGGTCAAGGATGATTTCAATTCACTAAAAAGAGATGGTGTTAGTTGAAGAATTCAAGAACTGTGTCAAGGATGATATTAAGACCTACCTTAATGAGAAGCAAGCACTGAATTTGCAATCAGCTGCCAAGTTTGCAGACGAATATGTTCTCACACATAAGTCCAAATTTCAGTCTAGCAGTAACAATAGATGGTCCCAATTTCAGAAGAAAGATAACGGTGATGGTGCTCAGAAATCCAGTCAGAGGTCTGATCAAAATGTGAAAGCTGGCAGTGACAAAAGTGGTCTAGTTTGCAATTATTGCAAGAAATCTGGTCATGTTACAACTAACTGTTGGTTCCTTAAAGCTAAGAATGAAAAAGAAAAGGATACCAAACCCAGTGCCTTTGTGAAGACAAGGTTAGAAACCCCTGTAGTAGATGACCGATCTGCTAAATTGCCTGCTCCTTGTGAGGCTAAGAAGCCTGATACTACTGACTTTGTGAGGGAGGAATTCCTTCCATTTGTGTCAGAGGGATTTGTGGCTCTGAATGAGCATTCTCCTCCTGTCCCCATATATATCCTAAGGGATACCAGAGCTTCTCAGTCACTTTTGTTGATGGACTCCTTGGAGTTACGTGATGAGACCGCTTCTGGGGATTTCATACTTGTACAAGGTATTGAAGGGAGGACTGTATCTGTACCCCTGCGCTCTGTATTCTTGAAGTCAGATTTAGTTACAGGACAGGTGAAGGTGGGACTTATGTCAAGTCTACCTATCAAGGGTGTTTCTCTTTTGCTAGGCAGTGACCTGGCTGGGGGCAATGTAGTTCCCCCTGTTCATCTTACTTCACAGCCGAGCACTGAAGATGGCGATGAAGACCCATCTCTGTATCCTTCCTGTGCAGTGACTCGTGCTATGGCCAAGAAGGCTCAAGAAGAAGATGATGTGGTGCTGTCCAGCACATTGAATAGTCATGACTCAGGTGGTTCGCCTCATGACTGTTCAGCCTGCTATGGTTTCTCCGTTTGGGGACTTATCAGACACTTTTATCAGTTCTCTGTTCAGCCAGCCAGATGGGTCTGGTGATTCTGATGTGTCTGGAGACTTGTCTCTGTCCAGAAAGCGGTTGATTCAGGAGCAAACCAATGATCCTGAAATTTGTGTACTAAAGAAGAGAGCCCTTCCTGATGAAGAAATAGACGCAGTTCCAGTTGGGTATTATCTCAAGGATGGAGTGTTGATGCAGAAGTAGCGCCCTCCTGATATCCCTGCCAATGCAGATTAGGCAGTGGTCAAGCAAATTGTTGTTCCGAAGGTCTACAGGAATGAGATCTTAACAATGGCTCATAGTTTGCCTTTAGGAGGTCATCTTGGTGTTAACAAGACTGTTGACAAGATCATGAAACACTTCTTCTGGCCTGGACTTCTGAAAGATGTTTCCAACTTTTGCAAAACCTGTCTCACTTGTCAGGTAGTTGGAAAACACCAGTTAGACCCACCTGTAGCTCCATTGCAGCCTATCCCAGCATTTGGGGAGCCCCTCTCCAAGGTCATCGTTGATTGTGTTAGTCCATTACCCAAGACTAGATCTGGAAATCAGTACTTGTTGACAATCATGTGTGCATCTACCAGATTCCCTGAAGCCATACCTCTATGCAACATCAAGGCAACTGCAATGTCGAAGGCTTTGATAAAGTTCTTCACGTTGTTTGGCCTTCCCAGGGAAATTCAGTCAGATCAAGGTAGCAATTTCACTTCCGGATTGTTTCAGCAGGTTGTGTATGAACTAGGTGCGAAGCAGATTCTTTCCAGTGCCTATCATCCAGAGAGTCAGGGTGCCTTAGAGCGGTTTCATTCCACTCTCAAGACAATGATGAGGACTTATTGTTATGACTATGAGAAAGACTGGGATGAAGGTGTTCATTTGCTGTTCTTTGCAGCTAGAGAAGCAGTGCAGGAGTCTACTGGATTCAGTCCGTTTGAGCTAGTGTTTGGCCATGAAGTGAGAGGACCTTTGCTATTGTTGAGTGAGCAATGGCAAGAGAAAGAGCCGCATATCAGTCTGTTAGACTGTGTTAGCAAGTTCAAGGAAAGACTGTGTGCAGCTTGTGACCTGGCCAAAGAGAACTTGAAATCAAGTCAGGGAAAAATGAAAACTTGGTATGATCATAAGGCTAGAAGCCTTGAGTTTAAACCAGGAGACAAAGTCCTTGTGTTGTTTCCCTTGCAGTCCAATCCATTGCAGGCTAGATTTCATGGTCCTTATGAAATTCTGACAAAACTCAATGATCTCAATTACATTGTGAAGACTCCAGATAGGAGAAAGCCAAAACAGTTGTGTCACATTAACATGCTGAAGACTTACCATGATAGGAATGCTAGGGTTGCAGCTGTCACTTCAGATCCTCCTATGGCCGAGACTTGTGAAGATGAGGGGGAGTTTCAAGATGATGAACCTAGAATTAAAGCTGAAGTTCTTTCATGTAAATTGTCAAATTCTGAAGTGTTGCAAAATCTTGATGTAAAACTCCAGCACTTAGAACCCTCACAGAAAGATCAGTTTGAGAGGTTGATCAAGAAATATAAAGATCTATTTCCTGATGTTCCAAAGAGAGTTTCTATAGCCTCTCATGATGTAGATGTTGGTGATGCGAACCAATAAAACGGCATCCGTGCGGATGAATCCTGAAAAGAGAAAGATTGCTGAGAAAGAGGTTGAGTACATGTTAGAACATGATATTATCAGACCCTCTAACTCAGATTGGAGTTCACCCTGTGTTCTAGTTCCAAAACCTGATGGAAGTACTAGATTCTGTACAGATTATCGCAAAGTCAATGCTGTAACTAGAACTGATGTTTCCAATACCTAGGATTGATGATTGTATCGATAGAGTAGGGCAAGCAAAGTCTCTGACCAAGATTGATTTATTGAAGGGTTATTGGTGTGTGCCTTTAACTGAGAGGGCCAAGAGCATCTCTGCTTTTGCCACACCATCTGGGTTATACCAATATGAAGTCCTACCCTTTGGCATGAAAAATGCCCCAGCCACGTTCCAAAGGATGATACAGTCTACAATCGCCGGATTGCCACACACGGGTGCGTACATCGACGACCTGATCACATGGAGTGACTCCTGGGAAGAACATCTGAAAGATGTAGAGACGTTGTACCAGCGCTTGACCTAGGCTAACCTGACTGTTAACCTGAACAAGAGTGACTTTGGTTGTGCTACTGTCACGTATCTTGGCTACGTCATAGGCCAGGGTAAGGTGGCACCCATAAATGCTAAAGTCCAAGCCATCATGGATTTTCCAGTTCCTGACAACAAAAAAGCTTTGTGCTGCTTCCTTGGAATGATCGGGTACTACCGCAAGTTCTGCAAGAACTTTGCTGAGATTGCTCTCAGTCTCACCAACCAACTGAAGAAAGGCGTAAAGTTCACTTGGGATGAAGCATGCCAAAGAGCCTTCGATCGCCTGAAGTCTCTGCTGTGTCACTTCCCCGTGCTCAAATCTCCTGACTTCAACAAACCGTTCTCCATGGCGGTCGATGCTAGCGACCAAGCTTGTGGATCTGTGCTCCTACAGAGAAGTGACTCTGATGACATTGAGCATCCCGTGGCATACTTCTCCAGGAAGTTCAATCTCCAGCAAAAGAACTATTCCACAATTGAGAAGGAGCTGTTGGCTCTGGTTCTATCCTTACAACACTTTGAGGTTTATGTTTGTACAGGGCAAAAGCCAATGATTGTATAGACTGACCACAATCCGTTAATGTTTTTGAGTAAGATGGAAAACAAGAATCGGAGATTGTTGAATTGGAGTTTGATTTTACAGGAGTTTGACTTGGAAATTAAGCATGTAAAGGGTACTGACAATGTAATTGCGGATTGCTTATCCCGTGTTTGAGTATGTGTATATATATCTCACATGTGTTTATTAGCATATTGTATTATATGTGTATATATATATATATATATATATATATATATATATATATACATATACAAGTGTCTACTTAACCATTTTTGTATTGAAAAGAAAATTGAGTCAAAATTTATGAGTCAAAATTATGAGTCAATTATGAGTCAAAATTTTTCCTTTTGGAATGGAGGTGTAATGTGGAAAAAAAAAAAAAGCCACTACATGGCAGTATTGACATTTTTTTGTTAAGCCCAGTCTGGAGCTAGGTTTTGGGGCACGTCCTGGGCATGCCTCAGAGGGAATGTCCCAGAGAATTGAAAAAAAGTCTGGAAGGTGGGAGGGGCTGGAAAAGAGTATATAAAAGAAAAAATTGAGAGAGTGAGAGGGAGTAGGAGAAATTGCAAGGAGGAATTGTGGAAGGATACATTTGACCAGACCTGTCACTCTTTTCAAGACCTGTGAAGCTTTTTGTGGATTTTTGTCTGTGTTGGAGCATTTTCCTGTCCCAGGACATCGCAACATAGCAGCGCCATCTCAATTACCAAGGGACTGTAAATATCTCTTTTTTTTTTTTTTTTTTTTTTTAATGTCAATCTTGGTCAGTAGAGAAGATTGTAGATTAGTTCAAGGTGTTTGTGTAATTAAATCTGTTAAAGTTTTAAAATTTTGTCCGTCATCCCTTGCTGTCCGCTACGCCATAACAAATTGGGGCCATAACAAATTGGGGCCATTACATCAACAACCAACTTTTTAGAGACTCCAAAATAACAACATGGCTCTGAAGCGGATGGAGGGTTTCATTAATATTTGGAGCTGTAGAATACCAGCAGTGAAAACCCTTGCGAGAAGCCAGGGTCTGCGGCTAGAAACGCCAGCGCTGGATCTCACCAAACTCTAAATCGAGAATGCTTTGATGTATAATGAGAATGCATGGATGGAAAGCAATATTGGAAAGACTATAGTGAGGATGTGACTGCTGACAATGTTCGCATTATCTTTTTTTTTTTCTCCTTCTCTTGGTTTCTACTGTTGTGCTTGTTGTCATTTTTAGAATTATCACGTTTTCACCGGTGTATTCTTTCAGATCTTATTTTTTCACTCACCATTATGTGTATATGCATACATGTATATAGAAATGCGTGTGCAGATGTATACATGGACAGGTATATTTGTATGTATGTAGATGTATGTGTATATGCGTGTATGTATATATAAATGTATATACGTGTGTGTGTGTATGTGTATGTACAGGGTATCTGTATATCTATGTATGGATGCATATGTATATGTGTTTGTAGATATGTGTGTATGTAGATCTCTCTATCTGTGTATATGTTTATGTATCACTATCTGTATGCATATGTATATGTATGTATGTATTTGTGTGTATAAATTTGTGTATATATAGGGGTATGTATATGTATGTATGTGTATGTATGTACATATATTTGTATATGTATGTTTGTATATTTGTGTGTATGTATGTAGGTATGCATCTGTGTGTGTGCATGTGTGTGTGCTTGCATGTGGGGTGTATGCATATAGACATGAGGTGTGTTTGTGTATCTATTTATATGTACATGTTTATGTGTGTATGCTGATATATTTATCTATGGAGGTATATTAGGACCTCACTGCATCATAGCTGTTCTGAATGGTATGTGACAGAAGATGTGGTATATGAAAACTGCATTTTAAAAGAATGTTTATGTAATTGAAGACTGTGCGTCTGGATCACCAATGAAAACACTGCTTAACTTAGCATCTGGATACAAGTTTGTGGGATGGTGTTGAGAGATGGCTCAGGTTGAATGAAGTGTTTTTTGGAATGTGGGAAGTGTAGGGAAGGAAGGCAGGGTGGGTGGGCAGAGGTAGATTTTATATCACTGCACATTGGGAAAGGGAAGACACTGGGAAGGGGGAGGGAGATGGAGGGACAATGCATAATTTTGTGTAAGACTCAACCGTTGTCATATTATGCTTTATATGATTACATTGCCCTGGTTGACCCTTTGGGTCAAAGAAGATGTTAAATGCAAATATCTAAACCAAATATGGTTGTTGGAGAACTGAGGATAGCCAGCTATAACTGTAATGGTCTTGCAGACCATAAAAATCGACAAACGATTTTCACCTGGCTCAAAGACAAAGGCTACAATATTCTTTGTTTGCAAGAGACGCATTCCATACCTGCAGATGAAGCAGTCTGGGAGCTAGAATGGGGGGGACCAATATATTTTTCCCACGGCAACAAAAAGCTCAAAAGGTGTAATGTCACTCTTCCAAAACAACCTGGACATTAAACTAACACTTTCTCTCACTGATTCACAGGGAAGATGGACCATCTTAACTGTATTAATTGATGGCAAGTATTTTACCATTATTAACATATATGGTCCAAATAATGATGACACTAACTTCTTTGAGATTGTCCTTAATAATCTATCAGGTTTACAAGAGACAAGCGATGTCTGTATCATGGTAGGCGACTACAATACCGTATTAAACCCTACTTTAGTCCGGAAAGGTAATCATAATACAAATTATCACCCACATGCTTTTAAAGAAATTTCGGGTATTATGGATACCATGGACCTTGTAGATATCTGGAGACTCAGAAATCCAGATCTACGCAGGTATACCTGGAGGAGACAGAATCAAGCTAGTCGTATTGACTATTTCCTGATCTCTTTTTCTTTGGTTGCGAAAGTTAAAACGGCATTAATTGAAGACAAAATAAGATCCGATCACCAACTTATAGGGCTGCACCTATCACTCACCGATTTCCCTAGAGGCCGTGGATATTGGAAATTTAATCAGAGTCTTTTAATGGATAGTACTTTTATAACCAAAGCAAAAGTTTTCATTACAGACTTCTTCTCAAATAATATAGGTTCAACAGATCCTCTTATTGTGTGGGATACATTCAAATGTGCCTTTAGAGGGCACGCAATTCAATACTCTTCCTTTAAACAAAAGCAGTTTAGGGCAAAAGAGAAAAATCTAGCAAAAGAAATTGAAAAGCTTACACTAGATAATGATAACTCTGTTAATACATCTAATGATATGTTGAACATCTTGGAAGAAAAACAGCATGAACTTGAAGAACTTTATCAAGAAAGATCAATTAATATATATTTTAAAAATAAAGCTAAATGGATGGAGAAGGGTGAAAAATGCAACAAACACTTTTTAAATCTTCAACATAGAAACGCATCTAAAAAGAACATACAAAAACTACTCACAAATAAGGGTGAAACTCTAGTGACCCCAACAGATATATTAAAAGAAGAAGGAAAAATATTTTACTGAACTGTTTTCATTTCAGACTCCACCACTGCCTCTAAATGATGCCCACTGCAAAGACTTTTTCCCAAAAAACCATGTTAAGCTTTCAGACATGCAAAGAGAGTCTTGTGAAGGCCTAATATCTGAAGATGAGCTCAGACAGGCAATTAAGTCATTTCAGCCGGGAAAAACACCTGGCCTTGATGGCATACCAGTTAAGGTGTATCAGACTTTTTATGATCAAATTAAATAACCACTACTTACATGTTTTAATTATTCATATGATAAGGGTGTACTGTCTGAGACCCAACAAAGCGGTCTGATTTCGCCGCTATTAAAACAAGAAAGCAGTGGCCAATATAAAGACCCAGTTTATTTAAAAAACTGGAGACCTCTTACACTTCAGTGTTGCGATGCCAAAATACTAGCAAAATGTCTTGCCTATCGCATTAAGAATGTTTTGTCTGATATTGTTCACAATGACCAGTCTGGATTTCTACAAGGTCGAAATATTGGGGACAATATTAGGCAGCTACTACAAATTATAAAGAACTATGAAAAGTCAAAAAAAGCCGGTTTAATTTTTGTTGCAGACTTCGAAAAAGCCTTTGATAAGGTTGGTCTGGATTTTATTTATAAATTCCTTGAATTTTTTAACTTTGGTGACTCTATCATAAAATGGGCTAAAGTTATGTACAACAAGCTAACATGTAAAATTATAAATCATGGTCATATTTCAGGTAATATTTCACTGTCAAGGGGATTAAAACAGGGTTGTCCTTTATCACCTTATTTGTTTATAATGGCAATTGAAATACTTGCTATAAAGATTAGATCAAATAAAAATATCAAAGGCTTAGAAATCCAGAGGCTGCATACAAAGGTTTCTATGTATGCAGATGATACTACCTTTTTTGTTGACACCTCAGTCCTTATCCTTGCAAAGCCTAACACAGGACCTGGATTGTTTTTCCTGCTTGGCAGGCTTGAAGCCAAATTATGACAAATGCACAATACTTAGGATCGGCTCTCTGAAAAACACTACATTTACCTTGCGGTGTAATTTACCCATAAAGTGGAAGAATGGATCAGTTGAAATGCTCGGCATTCATATTCCTGAAAACATGGATAATCTCTCAGAAGTTAATTTCAATAAAAACTTGATAAAATAGACAAAATTTTGCAGCCATGGAGAGGGAAGTATTTAACAATTTATGGTAAAATCACCTTGATTAATTCCTTAGTTGTGTCTCAATTTCCATACTTGTTTATTACATTACCTTCACCAAGTGAATCATTTTTCAAACAATATGAGAAAAAAAATCTTCAAATTTATTTGGAATGGTAAACCAGACAAAGTTAAACGCGTGTACCTTTACAATGAATATGAGTCAGGTGGCCTAAAATTGTTAAATTTAAGAGCTTTGAATCTCTCACTCAAAGCCTCCCTGATTCCAAAGTTTTTTAAAAACCCAAGATAGTTTTCCAGGAGACTATTAGACAATGTACACCCGATTTTTAAAAAGCGGCTGTTTCCCTTTCTACAGATTAAATACACCCAGTTATCACAATTCAATAAGGAACTGGCCATTAATCTTTCCCCGTTTTTAATGGAAGCCATACAAAGTTGGCTGCAATTCCAATTCTATCCTCCAGAAAATACAGAGGAAATTTTGCAACAAATCATATGGTTCAATTCTAACATCTTGATTGGTAAGAAATTTATTTTTTGGAAAAAATATGTTTGATTCTGGCATTATTTTTATAAATGATATTGTAAATAATGAAGGTAAATTAATGTCTTATGAAGAGTTAATTGACATTTATGGCAAGGTTTGCCCTTTACAAAAGTTCAATCAATTGGTTGTGGCCATACCGCTAAAATGGAAAAGAAGAATTGTTAAAGGAAGTAACAAGGAGCTTGTCTGTCGACCATCTATGAAAAACTTTCAGTGGATTGAAAAAACC
The DNA here is from genome assembly GCA_029692085.1 of Gymnothorax javanicus. Classification (NCBI taxonomy): domain Eukaryota; kingdom Metazoa; phylum Chordata; class Actinopteri; order Anguilliformes; family Muraenidae; genus Gymnothorax; species Gymnothorax javanicus. Next base: position 85,571,508 of record CM056194.1, read on the forward strand.
AGCATAAATAGAATGATATATAAGTTTCACCTTGAATCAAGAAAACTGAGAGCCAATCCTCACAATATTTTAGATTCTTGGGAGTATATGCTAGATTTTCCGATTCCATGGAACCAGGTTTTCAATTTAATTTACAAAACAACAATAGATTCGTCAATAAGATTTTTTCAGTTTAAATTAATATATAAATTTTTGGCCACTCAAAAGATGCTTCATATTTGGGGAATTGAGGGAATCTACTTGTGTAGATTCTGTGGCGAAGAGGTTGAGTCAGTGGATCATTTATTTTGGTACTGGCCCTGTGTAGGTCTGTTTTGGACAGGGGTTCAGAGGTGGCTGGCTTTATATTCAAGTAATTTTACACTGGATTTGCCCACCATACTTCTGGGCAGTCTAAAAAATGACTGTGGAAAAATAGTCAATATCATAATACTTCTTGGCAAAATTTTCATTTTAAATCAAAATCTGTGAACGCTTTGAGGACAGAGAGATTCAAACTCTTCGTAAAACATCACAGTAAAATTGAATGTATGATGGCACACGAAAACAGTAGGTTAAGTGTATATAAGGATAGATGGAGGGCGCTGAGAGTAGCAGAAGCATGGGAATGAAAATAACATAAGTAAATGTGTATGAGTCTATTAATATATGATATGTTTGTCTGGGTTTGTATGAATGTATATTTGCTAAAGCCTGAGTATATATGTATATATAATTATGATCAATGTATGTATTGGTGCAGGTATGCTGTTGATTCTCATTTCAATTTACTCATTTTTGTATATATTTACATTCTAATTTATGTCATTGTCCGTTCACTGTATCATCTGTATATATGGGTGTAGGGTGCTGTCATGGGAGTCAAAGGGTGGGTGAATGGTGTGGTGATAGGAGTCAAAGGGTGGGTGTGGGGTCTTTGAGAAATTTATTGTAATTGAATGAAGTCAGTGGACCCCCAAAAATGGGGGGGGGGTGGTGGAGGGATTAGAAAAAAAGAAAAAAAAAATCTTTCTTCGTATTTGCAAACCACACTTTGTTTGCACGTGAATCAGTTTTGCATTTGTAAATCACAATGTGTTTGTTAGTGAATCATTGTGCATTTGTAAAACATGTTCTATTTGTATATTAGTTTTTGGCAGTAATTTAACTCCATAATCAAAGCTACAGAAGCGTGCTGCTTATGTGTGTGTGAGCTGCTCATGCATGTGTGAATTGAATTGCTTGTATGTGTGTGTGTCTGTGTGTGAACTGCTTGTATGTGTGTGTGTGTGTGTGTGTGTATGTACATGTGTACGTGTGCGTTTGCACTGCTCGTGTGTGCGAACTGCATGTATGTGTATGTGTGTGCGTATGTGTGTGCGTGTGTGTGTGTGTGCATAATATGCTGCATACATAATATGGATACTGATTATGATTATTGATTATGGTTATTCAACATGGCAATTGATCTACTGATGAATATGATGAGAAATATTGAAATATAATCTTCAACAGTTCTCCTAAGGTTAGATTTACAAAAACCAAAAACTAACATTTAGAGAACGTTCGCTCAAGGTTATGAATTCACAGAACGTTCCCCTAACGTTCGGGGAACTGAAAAAGTCCAACGTTCTCTAAGAGTGTCATTGTGCTCTTCACGCAACGTTCCCAGTTGGTTGTGTTTTGGTATGACTGAAAACAACCAAAAAAGAACGTTCCTAGAACGTTAGGGTGGTTGACAGGATTGAGCGATGGACCAGCACAATTTTATATAAATCAGCTTTAGTCTTATTTTTCAGGACAAAATATAAAGATACAAAATAAATGGGCTGATGGAAAAATAGGAAAGCCTCAGAGATATATCAGTATAAACACATGAACACATGAACGATAATAATAATAAGCAGGAATATATGATCTGATTAAAGATTTTAAAAAATGAATACACCCGACTTAATCTTTACATTTTTATGAACGGTATAAAGAAAAACTTGATGTCTTCAATTGTTCGCATAATCTAACAGATTCAAGCTTATCTCGTGTCGCGCTGTAAAAATATAAAAACAGGTACTCCAGGGAGATTGAAGTATTCGCTGGTTGAAGACTGCAGAGAGACAGCTCCACGGAGAGAAACTGAGAATTTAGTGAGGATTTCGTTATTTTATTTACATAATTTTGATATTCAATTTAGGTGATTAGTGGATAATTTATAGGTGTCATTGAATCCGTTTCTGTGTGATTAGTTTCGAATGAGTGACATTGGTAATAGTGAAGGTGGTTTCTCTTTTAGTTTACTTCTTCTATAGCTGTAATTATTTCATAGCGCTGGAAATAGGACATTTAAGTATAGAATGGAATAGCATGGAAAGTTATTTCATTACTGTTTAGTGTTGGTGCCATCGCAACACTCAGTAAAGGTAAGTAAAATTATCAAACGTTATAGAAAAGTTTCGTTGTACCATTGAACTGTTAGCTAAATTAGCTACCATTTGTCTGAGAAGTTAGTCAGTATAATACTTGTCTCGCGCTGCTGTGACAACTGCTATAACGGTAGACAAGTTACTGTTATGCGGTGGATTTTAACGATTTTCAATGGAGCACTTCAGTGCAGTTCAGAAGTCCTGAACTATCCACTGCTAGCCTTAAGCAGCATTGGTCGCACAAGTATTGTCTGACCTGTGTTGCATTATGAATATGGAAGCATATAGTTAACAAAATTAAAATTAAAATTCAATGTCAAAAATGAATTTTCATTTTCAAGATACAAGTGCATTATTTGTATCATAATGAAAATGCAAATTAATCCTCCTCTTTGCATTTTCATTTTCAAGTCAGTGTATGCAATTTTCATAACAAATGGAAAATTAAAATACATTCCTCATTTACATTTGCATTTTCGAGAAGTGCCCTGCAATATCACTAACAAAACGAAAAAGCTAATCGTACAAAGCAAATACATTCTCGGAAATGCTTTTTCGTTTTCGAGAAGCACACGCGTTATTTGTATCATCAGGAAAATGCTAAAGTAATCCTCCACTTTGCGTTTGCATTTTCAAGTCTATGCAGGCACTGTTTTCATTTGCAAGAAGTTCCCCGCAATATCACTAACTAAAACGAAATCGAAAACGCTAATCTCATGAAGCAAATACATTCTCGGAAATGCTTTTTCTTTTTCAAGAAGCAGACGCGATATCTGTCTCATAATTAAATCGCTAACGCAGTTCGCCACTTTTTTTTTCATTTTCGTGACAGACTGCCCTGCCTGGCTTTGCATTTTCGATTTCGAGGTCTCACGCTCTTTTCCTAACAAAATTAAAAAGAAAATACCCTCCCTAGTTGGGTGTGGCCTGTCGGTGAGAAGGCGGGGCTTCCCCCAAAAATTTGGTACGGATTGGATATTAACAAATACAAGCAATCTCATTGGTTATCAATCAGAGGGAAACTCCGGCTGCACGAACTGCGAACTTTCATAGTTGGAGCCGCTGACTGTGCATGGGCGCCCCGCCCTTGGACATTGAGGATTTTGATTGAGAGTATAGCTTAAGTTTCCCCCCAAAAGATCCTGCTCTCGCACTCAATTATCCTTGTGTGCGCTTGGATTAGCGCTGCTTCCACTGAAACTTTGTGCTTACACTCAGATCTGTCGATCTTCGGACGGGTTATCTGCGCATCATCTGTTTAGTAGTTCAGTCGGTTACAAAGCAATTTCATACGCTCCTGCCCGCTTGAGCTTCATGTACTTCCATTGCTTTCTTCACGAATTTGGAGTGAAAGGAAAGTTCATATTAATACACCAGTGCCTATACGTCTCTTTACCTTAATAGCTGGCTACATACAATGGTAGCCGTGTAACACGTCGACCTCCAGTTCTCTATATGCGAGTCTGTGAATGAATCGCAGAGGTAGACTGAGCTAAGAAAGGGACAGATTCATCCTGTTCGCTTGCATCCTGCGGCTGCAGAAGAAAGGCTTGGGAAATCCACAGATCTGTGATTTCTCTTATTATACCGTAAAGTCGCTTGTAATAATATGTTGTCGCTGGCCATAGCCAGACGTCGACACAGTGATATGTTTCGGCCAATCGATCTGTTTTTCATGAACGGTCACATCGTTAGACTAAAATTGCAGTGATCCTGCTCTCGCACTCTATTAGCCCCTGCGTGCGCTTGGATTATACCTGCTTCCACTCAAACCGTGTGCTTACACTCGATCAATCAATGGTTGGACAGATTATCGGCACGCTATCTTTTAAAAGCAGGTTCATACAGTCCTGTCCACCGGGGCTGCATAAGTAGTTACTTCCGTGGCTTTCTTCACGACTTTGGAATAAAAGGACCTCTTGTATATTGATCGCAGTGTCTACGTGTCCGAAAGTCGGACAGGGTTTTAATATAACTCCGTGTCCGACAGTCGATTATTGTTTTTAATTTCTTAAAATCTACTGAATCTTTTAGATATTAAACGTGAATGTTTTCATCAGAGGGCTCAGTTCTTCAAGATGAGTACCGAGAATTTCAATCAATGTTTCTGTTTAAGCTCTGCTCAATGAAGTGAGTCGACATTGGCGCGGGACTTTGTGCATTTATGACGAATTTAGCGACTGTCGAACAGAGAAATACTCCGTGTCCGAAAGTCATAAAAGTTTTAATTTTTCGAGTATTCCAGCAGTTATTAGACGTACAAACTTGGCCATGTTTGTGTTCGACCTTCACAAAATGCAAATTGACAACTATCGACTTTTCTTGGTTTTTTATTCGTCTGTTTTCTTCCGTTGAAGATAGAAAACAGTCTTTGTCTCTCTTTTGAAAATTAGTCAGATGGATCGAACAGATTCACGCTTTATTTCCACACCAGAGATAAAATAGTGCTTGTAGTCAGTGAGCAAATCAATTCCATGACCATTTTGGCCGAGTTTCCCAGATCTTAGCGCTAAGAGATTCTTTAGATCCTTCTTACGGCTCCAGTAAGAAGCAAACGCGTTTCCCAGATTCCTTCTTAGCCTAAGATGATCTTTTGTTAAGAAGGATTTGAAAGAAGGGTCTGGAGTAGTCTTAACACCCTTCTTAGCGACGAAACACTGCAGATACAGCCGCGTCAGGGAAATCAACGTGACACTAAGCAAGGAGATATTAGATATTAGATAGTTAGCTTATTATAAAAGCCAGAACATAGCAGCCAGGAGGCTGAATTGAGTCTGGTTAATAACAAAGGGAAAATAATCAAATAAAAACAATACACAATATTTACATATTACAAATATTAAAATACTTGCTAATGCTATGAAAAAGTCTAAAATCTAAAATTCTACAAGTATGATTTGGAAGCGTAATAATTGATAAAACTCTTGTTGTTCTCTTTGTCTTACTGATAACATTAAATTTACGCGCCCCTCTAAGATTATAGTTTTTAAGGGCAATAGGCGGCAAGAGTTTGTGCAGTCGATGATTTTCGTCTTGCATAATTGCTTCGAACAAAGAGGTGCATATCTCATCATGATGTTGTTCTAGTGATACTTGGTTAACTTGATCAAGAGCGTCATAGTAACTTACGCCGGGTACTATAATTGAAAGAGCTCTTTTCTGGATACGCTCTAAGTCTGACATTAAATACTTTGGTAACGATATAGAATACTGGGGCAGCATAATCCAGTACTGCTCTAATACAACTTTTACAAAAAGAAAGTAGGTCGTCCACAGGGACGCCCGCCCTCTTCAATTGTAAGAGAATATATACAATTCAATTCAATTAGCTTTATTTGCATGATTGTATTATATACAATATTGCCAAAGCATTTTTGGACAGACAGGTAACAAAACAGTGAGTGATGATATACATAAATAACACAAACGAAATAAGTAATTAATAAGTAAATATTGAAATAAATAAAATGGATTTCATTGTGACAATATTCATATTATCTATTATTTTTACAAGCATTTCTATATGTGCATGTTAATTTCATATTTACAGTATATCCTATGCATGTATTTGTGTGTGTGTGTGTGTGTGTGTGTGTGTGTGTGTGAATGCATGTGTGTGTGGGGTGTGTGTGTGTGTGTGTGTGTGTGTGTGTGTGTGTCTAGGTCACTCACTGTCCCTCATGTGGTGGCATGCTGGTATGTACTGGGCAGCAAGATCCCCTTCCCCCAAGAGTATCTTTAGTTTTGAGAGCTCGTTCCTCTTTGAAATCTGGGATTTTGCAGCAAAATTTGTTAAAATAGGTGTTTCTTATTTCTTTGAATTTTTCACATTTTAGGAGAAAGTGCATCTCTGTCTTTACCTCACCTGTTGAGCAGTGGCCGCATATCCTGTTCTCTTTTGGTTGCCATGATTTTTTGTGTTGTCCTTTTTCGATTGCCAGTTGGTGGTCACTGAGCCTGTACTTGGTGAGGATCTGTCTCTGCTTTCTATCTCTGACAGTGGAGAGATATTCTGCCAGTTCATATTTTCTTTTTAGGGCCAGATAACATTTTGATCTGCTTTGGTTTTTAGTTTCTTCTTTCCAATGTTCTAAATAGGTTTCTTCTCATTGCGTAATAATTAGTTTGACTCTGATTGGTGTTTGGGAAGCAGTGCTGGTGTGAGGCTGGTCGGAGTGTGTCTGAGGGGGGGCGGCGAGTCTCAGCACCAGCTGACATAGCGGACTCTTTTCTGGGCTCAGCTCTTGGGTTTTAAGGGCTTTGGAGTGCAGGGTGTCAGGGTGGCTGGATCTAAGGTGGTTAAAGATTTGAATTGCTCTCTTTTGGATGTTAATTATCAGCGGGTATCTGCCTAATTCTGCTCTACATGCGTTTGTTGGTGTTTTTCTGTCTACTTGTAAAATGTATCTACAGATTTCTGCGTGTAAAGATTCAGTTGGATGTTTGTCCCAGTGGGTATAGCTATGATGACTGAGTGGACCCAAAACTTCACTACCATATAGCGCAATGGGCTGGATGACACTGTCAAATATTTTAAGCCAGATTTTTACAGGAATTTGGAAATTATAAAATTTTCTTTTAATTGCATTTAGAGCTCTTCGGGCTTTTTCTTTTAGTGCATTCATTGCCATGTTGAAACTTCCTGGTGCTGTTATGGTTAGACCAAGGTAGGTATAACTCATACTATGGTCAATGATCTGGTTATTTATGGTGAACTGGTGTTTATTTCCTTGGCATCTGGGGCATTTTTGAAAAATCATAATATTAGTTTTCCTCATATTTACTACCAGGGCCCAGTTTTGACAATATTTTTCCACTATTTCCAGCTGTTGCTGTAGTCCCTGTTCAGTAGGAGACAGTAGGACAAGGTCATCGACATAAAGCAGATACTTCACCTCTCGATCTAGGAGGGAGAGGCCAGGAGCAGCACATTGGTCCAACTGAACAGCAAGTTCATTTATATAGATATTGAACAGAGTTGGACTCAAATTGCAGCCCTGACGGATGCCTCTTCTCTGGGTGAAGAATTTGGTTCGTTTGTCTCCAATTTTAACAGCACAACTATTTTCTAAGTACATTGATTTAACCAGATCATATATTTTGGCCCCCTATACCACAATGTAGGAGTCTGTAATAGAGCCCCTCATGCCAGATAGTGTCGAAAGCTTTCTTGAAATCAATAAAGCAAGTGAATATCTTACCATTTTTATTTTGGTGTACATGTTTGTTAATTAAAGTGCAAAGGGTATATACATGGTCAGTGGTGCGGTGTTTTCGGAGGAAACCAATTTGGTTTTTACTCAAAATAGAGTGTTGTTCTAAGAAATCTAGTATTCTTTTGTTGAGAATACTACAGAATAATTTACCTAGGCAGCTGCTGACACAGATGCCACGGTAGTTGTTAGGGTCTGATTTGTCCCCACTCTTATGAACTGGGGAAATCAGCCCTTTGCACCAGATGTCAGGAAAATGTCCTGACTGTAGTATGATGTTGAACAATTTCAACACTGCACCTTGCATATGTGGGGTGCTGCATTAAAGCATTTCATTTTTAATGCTGTCTGGACCACAAGCTTTCCTTGGCTGAAGAGTGTTTGTTTGTGTGATCAGTTCTTCCCAAGTAATTGGGAAATCGAGGGGGTTTTGGTTGTCTTTAATTGTTTCCTCTAATGTTTGGAGTTTTTCTTTCATGATGCATTGATCTGAGTTAATTTGATTTATTGGTATGTCTTTGTACAGATTTTCAAAATGTGCTCTCCAAATGTCACCATTTTGGATAGGTAGTGCTTGTGGTTGCTTTGTGCTGAATTTGTTCCACATATACCAGAATTGATTCTGATTTATGGCATTCTCAATATCTTCAAGTTTCATGTGGGTATAATTTTGTTTTTTGTTCCTAATTGTATGTTTGTATTTGCTTAAAATTTCGTTATACCTAATGCGCAGGGCTGGGTTGTTTGGTTGCCGATGTTTTCCATTTGCTACTTTTCTCAGGTCCTCTCTGTTCGTCTTGCACTCTTGATCAAACCATTTTTCTGTGTTTTGCCTTTTAACAGGCTTCCTTTTTTGTTTAAGGTCAGCTTTAATGGCTGCCTTTTGAAATAGCATATTAATATCATCTATGGCCCTGTTTACACCATTTCTGGTACTCTCTTAGCAGCCTTCTTTGTGACTTCTGATATGTGTTAATTCCAGGATAAGTTATCGCTTATGACTACACCTAGTAATTTTGCTGAGCTGACTGCCTCTAGCTCTTTGCCATTTCCTAGCAGTGGCTCAAACTCTGGCTTGCTTTTTGTAAAAGAGATACGCATTTCTTTACATTTGTCACTATTTAGTTTGAATCTATTACATTGTGACCGTTTTGCTACTTGATCTACTATGCCCTGAGCATTAGTACGGCTGTCCTTTACCACAACATCGGACACGGTGGTATCATCAACATATTTCCACATATTTCCAGCAATTGATGCAGTGCGTACGGTTCGTCCTTATTTTATCCCCCCCCCTTTCTTTCATGCACCCCTACGACCCATTAAGCATTTAAAATGAGGGAAAACTTACATCTCTCTTCTATAGTTCCATGTGTTGCAATATTTTACCGGATTTCTCTAATATTTTCCCTAATATTTCCTGGAGAACAATGATGACCCACCACCACCCCACCACCATCCCATCATGAACCCCGAGCAGCACTCCACCAAGCCGGTCTCCAGGTCAGACAGGAGCTCATCAACCTGTTCTGATTTCGGACATCCCCACTTCCCCACCCTTTCACCTTGCAGTCACCAACCAGTCCACTGAGCACTTGCACACCACCCACCCCCCAACCACCACCAACACCACCAAATAATAAAAAAAAAAACACTAAATAAAATAAGCCCCCTGCCACCATGCAGTGCAGCAAGCATCATATCAGCTGTTACTCTTAGGGATAGCAGCAAAGCCTATAACCTTTGCTGCTATCCCTAAGAGTAACAAAGTAAACTGCATAATTATATGCAGAATTATATCAGAAAAATAAGAATGAAAACATAAAATGAAATAATATGACATTACATGAGGTACAGTATCGTGTAATGTTATTTGATTTCACTCATGTAATGTTATGATTTTGTTTTATGTTTTCATTCTTATTTTTCTGATTTCTTATCTGTGTTATTGGTCTTTATTTGCGTCTGTTTGTTTTCAGACATTCTGCTGCGTGCGCAATGGCATTACGCACGTTCATTTTTAACATTATACGCCACTTGTTACATCAAAACTTCATTTATGTGCACGTAAGTATGTGGAACAATCGGTTACTCTGTGTTACAACCCCATGGACCTAGGGGTGCATGGGGTAGGTAACTAGTTGTGGTGGAATGGGCCAGAAGGTGTTAAAATGAGTGATAGGAGGGTAAACAGTAAAAATAATAATAAAACACAAACAATGCAGGAACTAGTGCTCAAGTGTTTACTGATTGTGGCTGGACATACAGAGGTAGGATACACAAAGACAGTCAAGACACACACTACCAGAGTCAAAGGACGCTGGATGTTGCCAAAATAACCAAAAACAAGCTAACTAACCGGAAGAGTTTCTACACTAATGTTAAAAACAAAAGCCTAACTACTCTATCTAGCAATAACATACATTGGTTGGCAAGCACCCCTAAAGACTAGTGTGCCTATACATTAACATAGCCTACAGGCATATGTATAGGAGCTCCCAGTCTTACCTGTCCCAAGGCTTGGCAGTGTACATAAACAACAATGGAACATATAATGGTTAACACAACTAAGACACTGGATCACGAGAGACAAAATGGCATTTGGAAAAAAAAACAAGATCTCTCGAAGAGCAAACAGTCCAGGTCTTTTAAAGGAGGTGGCGGGTTCTGGTTGGTTGATTTGAATGATGAGGTGGCTCTTGGACTGGTGAAGGCGGGGCTTGAAGGGTGTGGTCTGGGAGGCAGGACTTGGTGGATGGTGATGGCAGGGGAAAGGCAGGGAAGTGCAAAAGAAAAACAAATCCAAACACAAAGCACATAACACTCTGACATCGATTGATCAATTGAGCTCCAGTTAAGAGGGCAGTTAAGAAGAGCACAAAGACACTTGTTAAGAAGGGCACTAAGAACGCATCTGGGAAACATTCTTATCTTAAGGCTCCCTCTTTGCTGAACTCTTCTTTGGACCCTTCTTATCTCCTTAAGAACGCACTTAACTGGGAAACGCGGCCAATGTCAATGGTCATGGAATTGATTTGCTCACTGACTACAAGCACCATTTTATCTCTGGTGTGGAAATAAAGCGTGAATCTGTTCGATCCATCTGACTAATTTTCAAAAGAGAGACCGAATAAAGACTAGTCTATCTTCAACGGAAGAAAACAGACGAATAAAAAGACCAAGAAAAGTCGATAGCTGTCAATTTGCATTTTGTGAAGGTCGAACACGAACAAGGCCAAGTTTGTACGTCTAATAATCACTGGAATACTCGAAAAATTAAAACTTTTATGACTTTCGGACACGGAGTATTTTAGGATCTCTGTTCGACAGTCGCTAAATTCGTCATAAATGCACGAAGTCCCGCGCCAATGTCGACTCACTTTATTTAGCAGAGCTTAAACAGAAACATTGATTGAAATTCTCGGTACTCATCTTGAAGAACTGATCCCTCTGATGAAAACATTCACATTTAATATCTAAAAGATTCAGTTGATTTTAAGAAATTAAAAACAATAATCGACTGTTGGACACAGAGTTATATTAAAACCCTGTCCGACTTTCGGACACGTAGACACTGCGTATACCGAAACCATCCGACTTTCGGACACGGAGTTATATTAAAACCCTGTCCGACTTTCGGACACGTAGACACTGCGTATATCAATACATCAGTGTTCATACTTTTCTTCTATCTTAGTTGCTGCTACATATAAGAGTTGCCGGGTAACAAACACATCGGCTTCCAGTTGGTGTGGCTCACTGCAATTCTGTGGATGAATCGCAGGGGTGCACTGAGCTGCGGAGAGAGACTCATCCTGCTGCAAGCATAGTGTTACCACCTAAAACAGACGTGCGAAACTGATCGCGATCTGGTCAAGTTAAGGGGAGGAGAAACCTTTTGGAAAAAAATTGTCCTTTTTGGATAGAAATCATTCATACTTGGTGTATTGACAGTATATTACCTGAAGTACACAAAATATGAATTTGACCTAATTTGCATAATTAGGTCATGTGATTCAAGATGGCCGCCACTCCGATTTCACCATTATTTCTTTGCCTTATATCTCAGGACTGAAGCAAGATATTTGAATCAGGTTTTTTTTAATTAGATTTAGTTATGTTTACACCTTCTTCTGAACTAGAATAAAGCATTTACACATAATACTAGAGATTTAGTGGGGTAAAAGAGGATTTTGCCATTTTTCACCCCCTCGATATGAAATATAAATCACCATAACTCACAGATTCAAAGTGCTAAACCAAAACTTTTAGTTCAGTAGACTTCCTGATATGTACACAGACTTCTGTCAAAATTTCATGAGAAAAGCTCCACAAATAAGTAAGATATAGCGCCTTAAATGATAGCAATCGGGGCAAAAATCAGGTTTTGAGAAAATCCAGGTTAAAGTCAAAGTACACCTACAAATCATTGTAACAGTCAACTTAGAACATTAAAATGCCCCTGAAGCATAAACTTCTCCCTCCTGCTCCCTCTGATTGATTGTCCTGTTCTTGAGCAGATTGAAGTGATTTTTGGGTTTCTCCTCCCCTTAAATTGACTGGAAGCAAGTTTATGCTATAGTTGTTCGTAATGTTCGTCATCTTGCAGGAAAGTAGTTAGCTAGCCAATTAACATCGCGTCTAACGATGTGACTGTTCATGAAAAACACATCGATTGGCCGAAACATATCACTGTGTCGACATCTGGCTATGGCCAGCGACAACATATTATTACAAGCGACCTTACGGTATAATAAGAGAAATCACAGATCTATGGATTTCGCAAGCCTTTCTTCTGCAGCAGCAGGATGCAAGCGAACAGGATGAATCTCTTAGCTCAGTTTACCTCTGCGATTCATCCACAGACTCGCATATAGGGAACTGGAGGTCAACGTGTTACACGGCAACCACGGTATGTTGCGAGCTATTAAGGTAAAGAGACGTATAGGTTGGTGTATTAATATGAACTGTCCTTTCACTCCAAATTCGTGAAGAAAGCAATGGAAGTACATGAAGCCCAAGAGGGCAGGAGCGTATGAACTTGCTTTGTAACCGGCTGAACTACTGAACAGATGAAGCGCAGATAACCCGTCCGAAGATCGACAGATCTGAGTGTAAACACACAATTTCAGTAGAAGCAGCGCTAATCCAAGCGCACCCAGGGGTAATTGAGTGCGAGAGCAGTGTCTTTCGGGGGAAAACTTAAGCTATATTCTCAATCAAACTCCGCAATGTCCAGGGGGGCATCCATGCACAGTCAGTGGCTCCAACTATGTAAGTTGGCATCTGTGCTTTGACATAAAACTTCATGCAGCAGGAGTTTCCCTCTGATTGATAACCAATGAGATCGCTTGTATTTGTTAATATCCAATCCGTACGAAATTATGGAGGAAGTCCCACCTTCTCACCGACAGGCCACACCCAACTAGGGAGGGTATTTTCTTTTTAATTTTGTTAGGAAAAGCGCGTGAGACCTCGAAATCGAAAATGCAAAGCCAGGCAGGGAAGTCTGTCGCGAAAACGAAAAAGAAAAGTGGCGAACTGCGTTAGCAATTTAATTATGAAACAGATATCGCGTCTGCTTCTTGAAAAAGAAAAAGCATTTCTGAGAATGTATTTGCTTTATGAGATTAGCTTTTTCGATTTCGTTTTGTTTGTGATATTGCGGGGCACTTCTTGCAAATGAAATCAGTGCCTACATGGACTTGAAAATGCAAACGCAAAATGAAGGATCACTATAGCATTTTCATGATGATACAAATAACGCATGTGCTTCTCGAAAACAAAAAAGCATTTCCGAGAATGTATTTGCTTGATACGATTAGAGTTTTCGTTTTCGTTTTGTTAGTGATATTGCAGGGCACTTCTCGAAAATGCAAATGCAGATGAGGAATGTATTTTAATTTTCCATTTGTTTATGAAAATTGCATACATGGACTTGAAAATGAAAATGCAAAGTGGAGGATTACATTTGCATTTTCATTATGATACAAATAATGCGCTTGTATCTGGAAAATGAAAATGCATTTTTGACATTGCATTTCAATTTTGTTAACTATATGCTTCCATATATGAACTGCTAAGTCAAACAGCGACCTTGCGTTTTCTTTGTAAGCCTCGTTGTGCCAAATGCGGATGTTAGGGAAGATATTCCTGTAACATTTTAAAATCAATCAGTTTGTGTCTTGCCTGATTTCCTATGACTATCTAATTATTGTTCATTCACATGGATTAACTTAAACTAAACGCCCACAAGCACTCAATTTAAATAAAATTTGAATTACGACTGATTGCGTAAATCATCTTTAATTCTTCAGTATCATAGTTTGCAAGCTAAACAGAACTAGACCAGCAGGAAAAGATAGGAAAAGTGGCCAAAAAAGGAAGTGGTTTCATTTTATAATCCGCCCCACACTCCTTTAACTTTTGCACTGAAGTGCTGAGGGGCGAATAGCCTCTTCCAAAGAAAAAACAAGACATTCCTACACACAACAAAATATTTTATATTTTGAATGCATAAATTCAATCTCATTATCATAGAAATGAATCCCTATTGTCTCATGAAGTGGTATTGTACAAGCTTTGAACATTTTTCTACAGGGCCTAACTATGTGCATTGGTTATGGATTTCTTTACAGCAACAAACTCTGGCGTACTATATCAAACTTTATTAATTGTGCCTTTTTCAAATTTTTAGGCCAGCTGACAGCCGAGTGGAGGAATGAGGCTCGTGACAGCTGCAACACAAGCATGCAGGCATTAGCCCCAACCTGCATATTTACATACATGCCTACATACATATATGCACTAGTAAAATTATTTTCCAAATAATTGAGCTTTCTGTTCCATCTCTAAGTTTGTCCATTCATCAATGACTGCAAAATGAGGGGCCAGCTTATTCCTAACATCCAGAGAGCCTAACTGAAGCATTGACATAAAGTTTTCCAAAGGCTAGTTATAATGTAAAGCAGGGGTGGGGAACCTTTTCCAGAAAGGGCCGGTGTGGGTGCAGGCTTTCATTCCAACTAGGTAATTACACACCTGATTCTACTAATCAAGGTCCTTAGCAAAGATTCCAGTGGTGACGGCCACATGAAGCTTTCTGAAGCACTGAAGCTTGTATCGAAAAAGGGTTCATTACTCGAAGCTTTTCAACACACTCCTCTTTGGTGGCATCTGCTGGCCAAAAGTATGAAGAGCAGCTTGAATCAACAATTTGAAATTAACTGCTTCATTGTGGTTGCCCCAGGTTGCCCACTCTACTTAGTTGAGTTGACAGCTTCCTTTTAATATCATGTGACAACTCCATCTGATGTTGGGTTATCGTTGTGGTGCTTTGAACATGTTTTTTTTTTGGGTGAAAAAATAATGTTATGTTTATTTGATTAATAAATAACTTTGATGAATGAACTTTCCTTGTTTAAACCTGTGCCATGGTGTGGTCTCTCTTTGCTTGTGACTTCTTGATGTTTGTAAACGTCATAGATTAAAAAAAAAAAGTACAGCACAATCTTGTAATAGCTTTGGAGTATGCTTGTGCTGTGAGGTCTTAGCCTCCACGTGCATATGTAATTAATTATCCAGTGACCAGGTACGTGTATATATCATATTGTAACTTATATGTATTGCATATTTCTAATGTATTTTTTTGACCTAGGTGTAGAAGTGCTTATAAACTGGGCAGTGAAAGTGCGTATGAACTGGGCAGTGAAAATGCTTATAAACGCATAAAAACACAAAACGCATATAAGGTTATTGGGGTGAGCGCACGCGTGAGTCCTTTATTAGTCAGCTCAATGCGCCCCCTGTTATGTATGTATGTATGTATGTATGTATGTGTATGTCTGTCATCAACCGACCGGCTGCTCGGCTCGAAATTGCCAACAGTGGGTGCATTGAGCTGACCAATGACCTGACCAATAAGGGACTCGCTGCGCTCGCCCCACACATGCTCTGCATGCTACTAGTTAGTCAGCTCAATGCGCCCCCTGTTTGTATGTATGTATGTATGTATGTATGTATGTTTGTCATCAACCAACCGGCTGCTCTGCTCAAAATTGCCAACAGAGGGTGCATTGAGCTGACCAACACATGCTCTGCATGCTACTAGTTGGTCAGCTCAATGCGCCCCCTGTTTGTATGTTTGTATGTATGTATGTGTGTATGTCTGTCATCAACCTACCGGCTGCTCGGCTCGAAATTGCCAACAGAGGGTGCATTGAGCTGACCAATGACCTGACCAATAAGGGACTCGCTACGCTCGCCCCACACATGCTCTGCATGCTACTAGTTAGTCAGCTCAATGCGCCCCCTGTTTGTATGTATGTATGTATGTACAGTCGCGCCCAAAATTATTCATACCCCTACCAATTTTTGTTTTTTTTCGAGATATTTTTTGACTACTCAAATTTATTCTTGCACAAATGACACAGTAAGTTGACATAAGGCTGTAAGAAGCACAGTAAACAATTTTTCAAGAAATACAATACTTTTTGGTATTTAATTTGACAGATTTACAAAAAATGCCATGTCCAGAATTATTCATACCCTTTTCTCAGTAATTAATGGCAAAGCCTTTATTCACGATTACAGCCTCCAAACGCTTCCTGTGGTTGATCACAAGGTTTCTACACGTTTCCATGGGGATTTTGGCCCACTCCTCTTTGGCAAACTTCTCCAGGTCCTTAAGGTTTAAGGGTTTCCTTGCCATGACCTTGGTCTTCAGTTCCCTCCACAGATTCTCGATAGGATTGAGGTCGGTGCTCTGGCTTGGCCACTCCAAAACGTTCACTTTGTTGTCCACTAACCATTTCTTGACGGATTTGGCTGCGTGTTTAGGATAATTATCCTGTTGGAAGATCCATTCCTGCCCAAGACCAAGTTTTTCGGCGGATTGCTTAATGTTTTCACTGAGGATCTGGATATACCGGTCCTGTTTCATGATGCCATTAACTTTAACAAGGTTTCTGGGCCCATTAGCTGAAAAGCAACCCAAGAGCATGATACTCCCGCCACTGTGTTTGACCGTTGGGACCGTGTTTTTTAAGTTGAACACTTTTTTTTGACAGATTTTTTTGTAAATCTGTCAAATAAAATGCCAAAAAGTATTGTATTTCTTGAAAAATTGTTTACTGTACTTCTTACAGCCTCATGTCAACTTACTGTATGATTTGTGCAAGAATAAATTTGATTTGTCAAAAAATATCTTGGGGAAAAAAAACAAAATTTGGTAGGGGTATGAATAATTTTGGGCTCGACTGTATGTCATCAACCGACCGCTCGAAATTCGCTCGCCCCAAACATGCTCTGCATGCTACTAGTATTAGTTGGTTTTTGTTTAGGAAGAGGATTTGTTCCATGGTGCGTGGGCTGAGTCTGTTTCTCTTCTTGGAGATAATTTCTCCTGCCTTGGAGAAAATCCTCTCAATGGAACAGAGGATGCTGGAGTGCACGGAAACTGCAGTGCAAGTCCAAAAAGTATTCCCACACGGAAGAACGTCCTCTCTTCCTCGCTGGCTCCATGTCTCTCAATATGTTGTTCACTGGTTCGCTGTCTATCGCACAAAATCACCACCAAAACACCTCACAAATCCCGCCAATGTTCCACTGCCTTACAAACCATTTGAATTACAACCGAAGCAGTGACATGGCAAACAAAGCTTCGGACGGCATTGATCATGTGACTCCGGCCAAACGAATTAAGCCTTGACACAGTGCTTCTGAAGCACTGAGTTGTTTTTTTAGACACATGCACCGGAGCCTCAGCTTCATACGGACCATCACTAGATTCCAGAGGTTGATTAGTAGAATCAGGTGTGTAGCTGCTTGGTTGAAATGAAAGCCTGCACCCACACCGGCCCTTTCTGGATAAGGTTCCCCACCCCTGGGTTGGGGAATGTTACTATAACCAAAATATAGTGTTCTGTAAAGGTAGCCCAAAGGTTCCCTCAGTATAAAAGTTAGGAGAACATTTGGAGAGTGTTAGGGGAACCAAAATATGCAACCAAAAACTAACATTGTGTTTCCGTCAGGAAAACTTTCCTGGGGAACCATAGGTCAACTAAACAAACCTTCAGGGAACGTTCCCACAACCAAAAAAATAACGTTTCCAGAACATCCAGACAACCAGAATTTGTTAGCTTTAAGGTTAGGGGAACGTTCCTACAACCAAAATAGAACGTTCTGTAAAGGTTGCCCAAAGGTTCCCACATTATGAAAGTTAGGACGTTTGGAGAACGTTAGGGGAACCAAAATATGCAACCAAGAACTAACGTTGTATTTACATTAGGAAAACTTTCCTGGGGAACCACAGGACAACCAAAACAAACCTTCAGGGAACGTTCCCACAACCAAAAAATAACGTTGCCAGAACATTCTGGGAACCGAAATTTGTTAGCTGGGGATGTTATGCTCGAAGCAGACGGCTCGACAGAAGTATCTCGGCGATTTGTTTCGATGCCTCGATTCACCATGCAAAAAACCACGTGACTCCCCAAATGAAGCGTCATTACATCACACGCATATCGGCGACGTGTCACACAGGTTTTGAATCCAGGGCGGGATTTTTGGAGAAAACCCATTAAAATACTGGTACTCAAGGGCAGCAGTTTATCCCAATTTTTACAAGCTTGCCCACAGATATCTTCATATGCCAGCAACTTCTGTGCCGTGTGAAAGGGTCTTCTCCAAAGCTGGAGAGGTAGTAACAAAGAAGAGAAACAGACTGAAGCCTAACTCAGCTGAAATGATCTTGTTTTTAAATAAAAATCGTTGAACCCTGTAAATCCCCTTCCAACTTCTCCAGCATTTTGCACAACTATTAAAATAACAGTCCCTAGTTGCACAAGCATTTGCCATTTTTTCCCCAAAATTTTTATAAAAATATTTTTTGTATTTCTATCAATCTTGCAAAAGGATATCTCTATTACATACAATATTTTATGATGGCACAATCACATTATAACACAAGTATGTTATTGTCTTGAAACAAAAACGGTCAAAAATTTCAAGATACACACAGAGCCTTAATTGTTCAACGTACACAACAGTGCCTGTTTCCTGACACCTTGTCCTTTATTGTTCCACGCAAATGCTATGTTGAAGATTGGCCAGCAGATATCGCCATATTTAATTGTATCAAATGCTTCGCAACCCAGAACCATTCAACACAATTGCTTTATAATTGATTCAGTAGTTCAGAAAGCTTCGGTTTCCCCATCACTAGTGTAAACAAGCGACCGTGCAGAGACCGCGATGGCGGAGGTTCCTTCCTTTGGTCACGTCATAGGTCATGTGACATAACGCATCCTTCGTGCTGAAATCTTCTTCTTCTTTTTGTTTATTGGCGTAAATAACCTGCTTATTGGTGCATTACCCCCACCTTCTGCGCCGGAGTATGGATCAGACGGTAGATTTTGCTGAAATCTTGAATTCCCCATCATGAAAGCATGTGAACAAAGGATGCGTTTTGATTGGCCACCTGAATTTCTGTCGTGAGCACGTAGCTCAAGTAGCGCGCAGACGAAGAGGTTTTCACCTCGCGAGGCGAAAAATATCGAACATGCTTGATCTTCGCCTCAGCGCCTTGCGAGGCAGAAAACTCATCGAAAATTACGCTCACACAGCGAGTTATCTGCTGAGCAAACGGTCTCGAATAACCTTTTGCTCAGCAGATAGCTTCAATGTGTGGCAGGCTTAAGATCCAAACTATGTCACTATAAAATTAGATGTGACGTTAACGTGGACGATGCAGTTGGGTTAGCATACAATGCAGGGCTGGCGATAAGCGATATAACATCGCAAAATGCGATCAGTTTTTTTAACAGGTGTTACGGATCAACTGGTTTCCCTGTTAACTGGTGACCTTTGTTCACAAAAGTCGGGTCTTTCTCACAGCAGCAGAAGATTTTCCGCTGGCCTTAGCTGTCCGTGCAAATGCCTTAACAATTACAATCCTATTTTACTTGTTATCTATCTATCCGATTCAAGTATTTCATTGATTGTTGACAATTATGAAGCCGTGATGCAATTTTTTTTTGTGATCAAATTTTTATTTATTTTCAATGAACACTTGCAGACATATATACAGCCAACCATGACAGCATAACATGGTCACATGTTGTACATAAGAGAAATACTTAGACATAACAATATAGAATGATATGCATACAAAAAAAATATATATATATACAATTCATAAACAGTATGAACAAAAATATATGGCAACAATCCATCTGTGCAGATGTGTAAAGTATGAAATTATGAATGTGTAAATGTCTCCATGACCTACATTTATACATGAACCTGGATACACAGGGAATAATATACCAACATGTAGTGAATTTCAGAGTTTCAGAATAGTAATTTGCTGCTAACATCATATATCTCAATTCAGCTGTGGCAGCACGCTGACACATGTCTGCATTAAAAACAAAAAAGAACTAATGAGATAACAAAAAAAAGAAAAAATAGCCCACCCAACCTTCCCAAGGACCAAGAGAAAAAATAAAAAAAAAGTGCATTTAATTAAGAAGACCTTTAAGGTCATCCACTGCTTGGGTCCAAAACATAATGGTTCGCTCCTTTGCTCCATAGATGCGTGCTGTAGACCGCTCAAGATGTACTACATCCAAAAATGTTAGTACCCACTGTCGCAGGGTTAATGTATGTGGCGGTTTCCATCTGGTAGCCACCATTTTCTTAGCAGCAGTAAGGCCAGATAAAAATATACGTTCTTGAGGTTTCTGCAAGTTAAGTTCAGATAGCTCATTTAAAATCAGCACCGACGGGGTCATGGGTACAGTTACCTGCAACATGGTGGACAGCTTATCTGCCACCAGCTCCCAGAACCGCGCCACCTGTGGGCACTCCCAGAACATGTGGTAAAAGGTACCGATTGCGCCCAAAGGACACAGTGTGCATTGTGGATTAGACTTGACCATAATATGAAGCTTTCGTGGAGTCATATAAGTCCCATGGATGAAATTGAAATGTATTTGTTCATGATCAGGACACCTGGATGATTGTCTTACACTGGCCCAAACCTCATCCCAATCAAAATCTGGTTCCAGATCAGGAATATCAGCCCGCCACATAGAATCTAGCAACAAGGGCGGATACGCATTCTCTAGAATGTGAGAATAAACTCTCCTTACTACCCCCCTTGTCCCCCCGGCACTACAGAAAATTTTGCGCAATGGGTGTTCCTTTAAAGGAGCACTCCATGCAACCCCATAAGTTTTCATTGCAGTCCTCAACTGAAGATTAAAATAAGAAGTGGATCGTTGCTAATTAAAACTGAAGCACAAATCCTCAAAAGAATGCAGGCCGTTGTCTCCAAATATATGTTTAAATTTGTAAATCCCGCTGTCGCACCACTGACGGCATTGACCAAATTTAATGGGTTGCTTCCCAATCAGCAACCCATCATTATTGAAAATAGGAGAATGTGGGTTCCAGTTAGATGTCACACCGCAGACTTTCGTTGCCACCCTCCAAACCAAAATTAACTGCGATATGATTGGACCAAAGCGAAGTTTACATTGGGTTGCGGTTGTGTTAGAGAGCAAAACTTCATCTAGTTTTAATGGATGCACCAAATTATCCTCGAGGGCACGCCATGACACCTCAACTGTGTTATTATACCAGTTGACTAAGGGACGGAGTGTGAAGGCCCAGTAATACCATTTGAAATTTGGTAGGGAAAGCCCTCCTGCCAGTCTACTTCGATGTGTTGTAGATAATTTGAGGTGATGTCGCTTTCCATTCCAGACAAACTTTGTAATTGCAGACTGCAACCTGTCCCCGAAACGCGGTGGGGGTGACAGTGGTAGCATTGAGTTAACATAATTGATACGGGGAAGTATGTTCATTTTAATTGTTGAAACCTGAGATCTAAGGGTAATTCCATGCCAAATCACCAGAAGGCTCCCGACTGACCATCTCAGATTTGCTTCATAACTTTTTGTTTTGATGCCATTGTTACTAATAATTACTGTGCAAAATTTTAGGCCAAAATCTCCTCTAGTTTTGGAGATATTAAGCCAACAAAAAGGGGGCGTGGCCCCATATTTAGCATAAAAATGAGTACTACACACAAACATCCATAGTTTGATGGCTAATAAC
This sequence comes from Gymnothorax javanicus, assembly GCA_029692085.1. Taxonomy (NCBI): domain Eukaryota; kingdom Metazoa; phylum Chordata; class Actinopteri; order Anguilliformes; family Muraenidae; genus Gymnothorax; species Gymnothorax javanicus. The sequence goes on from CM056194.1 coordinate 85,593,244, forward strand.
TTTTGAACTGTTCACACTAAATGGTTCAAATTTTTACACGATTCTTTGATATAATAAGGCTCTGTACACAGAAGGAGAGCTTTGTGTGTGACATATTTGCAGATTTATGGCATGCCAAATATGGCTTCCTGGAATACGCGTTCATCCATGGTAGCACTTTTGGCTCTCTATATCTCCAGATTTAATGACACCAGATGTCTGATTCTTTTTAATACATGAGACATGTTATAGTACTATCAGGAAAACATGTTATATCTGTAATTTCTCATATATAGGCCCCTAAAAATGAAAAAAAAAGCTTGTCGCTTCTGTATTTTGAATGCTTATAGCAAAAATCTGACAAGGTCTATCAGAAAACAAATTAGCTCAGTGAAAAGAGCAAGGTCTAATTGATATATGTACCAAATATGAAGTTGGTGCTGTGAATAAAACTATTTTATTCAAGCTGTTGAACATAGAAGGTTTTATGACATGCGAAAATGCCATTCACAAGGTTACATCACACATGCAACATCATTATTAATTCAATTCTCTTGACTATACATATATTTAGAATATTTGTAAATATGACAAATGATTTACAAATCTCACAAAAGTCAATTACACAAATTTAATTCTATTTATGTAGACTTAGCATGTCTATTTGAAGCGTTTGAATAGCTGGTCAATTTCTTTAGCCACACCAGACGGAACTACATATTGTCTACCAGATGATGAGATTGGTGCATCTATGATCTTTATGATGTGTATCAGTGGAACCCAACAGATATCTTCTCTTCTGGGCCAACTGTAAGACTTCGCAGGACCATGAGGATGCATAACATCCGGTTCCTCCTCCGACATTGCACAGATATTACCAATCCACCATTGCTGGTCATAAAAACATGCAACATATTTTCCTGGGATCATGTCTGACAGGGTGTAGCCTTCTTTCACAGCATCATCTACAACCTGGGGATGAGTGCCACTCATGTCCACAATGAAGCTTGGTCCACCAGACACTCTGCTGATCTGCAACTGGCTCTCTGAGATAGGAACAAATGAGTGGTTGTCCCTTTTTCCTGGTATTGTTGAGGACTTTGAAAGTCTCCTCTGAAGAACTTTTCCATTACTTGTTACTTCCCCCTTTTCAATCCAAATGAAATGGATGATTATGTTTTTTTCTGCCCACACAAAGAGATCTTGCGGTGTTAGTATGTGTTGTGAAGTAACTGCCTGTAAGCTGGCTCTAGCTGCAGAACGCTTCACGGTGCCACCTATCCCGTCACCAGGTGATTTTCCATGCGAAGTAGCAAAAAGGTGCCATTCAGCTGTCATACCATACATTCTTTAGTTTTAGCTCTGCGTTTATGTGTAGCTGCTCCCCTGGTTTTTTAACTTGTGTTTATTTTGATTTTAAAAGTTTATTAAAATCCTTAAAGCTTTTTTTTTTTTTTTCCAGCCTGTGCGTTTGGGTCCTTTACTTTCTTTTAGGCCCATGGTCCTAGCTCCCGCCGGATTGCAGTATTCATCCGATGGGAGCAAATCCATGACAATGTAACCTTGTGAATGGCATTTTTGCATGTCATAAAACCTTCTATATTCAACAGCTTGAATAAAATAGTTTTCTTCACAGCACCAACTTCATATTTGGTTCAAATAGCAATTAGACATTGCTCTTTTCACTGATCTAATTTGTTTTCAGGTAGACCTTCAGATTTTTGCTATAAGCATTCAAAATACAGACGCGACAAGCTTTTTTCCATTTTTTAGGGGTCTATATATGAGAAAGTATCATTTTTGTTACAGATATAACATGTTTTCCTGATAGTACTATAACATGTCTCATATACTAAAAAGAATCAGACATCTGGTGTCATTAAATCTGGAGATATAGAGAGCCAAAAGTGCTACCATGGACAAATGCGCATTCCAGGAAGCCATATTTGGCATGCCATAAATCTGCAAATATGTCACATGCAAAGCTCTCCTTCTGTGTACTGAGCCTTATTAAATCAAAGAATCATGTGTGAAAATTTGAACCATTTATTGTGAACAATTCAAAAGTTATTAGCCATCAAACTATGGATGTTTGATTGTAGTATTCGTTTTTATGCTAAATATGGGGCCACGTCCCCTTCTTGAAGGCTTAATATCTCCAAAACTAGTGGAGATATTGGCCTAAAATTTTGCACAGCAGTAATTAGTAACAAGGACATTAAAATAAAAAAATATGAACAAAACCTGAGATGGTCAGTCAGGAACTTTCTCTGAAATTTGGTGATTTGGCACGGAATTACCCCTAAGAGAGTTCGGCAACACAACCCATCTATCCAAATCTTGGTTGACTTTAGTAAGAGTGCCCTCAAAATTAATTTTAGCAATGGTCTGCAGTGATGAGCAAATGTCAATACCCAAGTATTTAAAGTGATTAACCACTGGTATCCCTAAGGGCAGAGTCAAGCATCTCATGGGTTCATTTAGGGGTAGGAGTGCAGACTTGTCCCAATTAATCTTATAGCCTGACAGTTCACTGAACTTTCCAAAGACAGATAACACGGCAGGAATTGACTGTTGGGCATTGTCTACATAAAGCAGAACATCGTCTGCATACAAGGATATGTAATGTTGAGTCCCAGATATGGTGACAGGCGTGATTGTTTTATTTAAACGTATTGACTGGGCTAGGGGTTCTAAAGATAATACAAAGAGCAGCGGACTCAATGGACAGCCCTGTCTGGAACCTCTTGCTACATGAAAAAAAGAGGAGTAAGTCCTGCCCGTCAGAACCATTGCCGTTGGGTTCGAATATAATAACCTAACCATTTTTATGAAAGTGGACCCGAGGCCCATAGCCTCCAGTACCGACCAAAAGTACTGCCACTCAAGGTGGTCGAACGCCTTAATGGCATCCAACGAAAGCACTGCCGCCGGAGAGAGAAGGCGGGAAGCCCCATTAATTATATGTAATAACCTCCTGACATTATCAGATGCCAGTCTGGAGCTGACAAAGCCAGTTTGGTCGCAGTGTACGAGGCTAGTCATGAAAGGTTGGAGTTGTAGTGCGAGAGCCTTGGCATAGATTTTAATGTCACCGTTCAGGAGAGAGAGTGGTCTCTAATTTGCACATTCTGTCTTTTCTTTGTCTTTTTTATGCAAGAGGGAAATAATGGCAATATTCACATTTCCTGAAAATAATCCCTTTTCTATAGAAAATGTAATCATGTCCAACAATAGCGGACCCAGACTGTCCCAGAAAGTTATGTAAACTTCGGGAGGAATACCGTCCACTCCGGGTGATTTACCTCTACGCATACTCTGTGCAGCCTTCCCAAGCTCCTCAATAGTGATAGGAGTGTTCAGCAAAAACGAATCTTCCTCCGACAGCTTTGGCAAATAAGTGTTGCTTAAACAGTAATCGCATGCACTCCTGTCGTGAACGACCTCAGAGCTATATAAGTCCGCATAAAAATCGCGAAATGTTGCGTTCACTTGCAATGGATCAGAAAGAATACAACCACTGCTGTCTCTAATAGCAGTAATGTCTGATAAATGCTTATTCGCCCTCAATCTCAATGCAAGCAAGTGGCTGGGCCTGGCCCCATTAAAATAATAATTTTGACGTGTCCTATGTATTAGAAATTCTGCGTTACGTTTAAGAATATCATTTATCTCTTTTTTAACTAAATCACGTCGAAGTGCTACATCTTCATCAAAATTACACTGCAACAAATTGTTCAGCTCCGCAAACTCAGATTCCAATACGCGAAGCCTGGCTAATCTAGATTTCTTGAGTGTGGATGCATAAAGTATAGCGTTGTTTCTGATGAAACCCTTTGTAGCAAATAGGTCATCAACAGAACCTTATTAATGTCGAGGAATTCTTTTAGTTGAGATATAAACTGTGACCTAAACATGTCCAGCGTGGTGTTAAAAGCGCCGCTTGGGGCTCGTTTTTTTTTTGGGACAGGACCCAAAGAGGCCAGACACGCCACCAATGATCAGAGAGGGTAACAGGCAACAATTCCACAAGCTTAACATTATGAAATGTGTTCTTAGATGCTAAAATGAAGTCAATATCCTTTAATGTCTTGCTGACAAGTGGGTGAAACCCCTTGCTGTGGGGTTCATGATGCTCCAAAAGGTCCTTGGCCGGTGTTGGTTGTCAGTGCACGCAAGGCTGTTGAGGATATTCTTTGATCTAGGCTTTGTGTGATGACAATTTAAAAATCGAGTTTAATCTTCTTGCTCTTCAAAATAAAATTAAAAAAATAAGAAATGTAACCTCACCAGGGAGCGATATAGGTTATGATGTAAAAAAAAATGTACAAACATGGCAGGATAATAGGCCATTGATTAATGTGTAGTCCAAGTGTTCATAGGTCAAACAGAAACAACTGGACATACATTTCTTGTTTGAAAACACCTCGGCTGGATTAACTTGTGACCATTGTTACAGAGATAGTAGCTGACCCTGAGTTTGTTGCACCTCTGAAGTTGAACATTTTAGGTTTTTGTTGATAAGAATCTAAGTGCTTTTTTTTAATATATTTATTAACAGTCAAAACAAATTCAGTTTATGGGATTATCCTCCCGTCTGAAAACTGAAGATAGGAACCGTGGTCCTATCGGGTTACCCCTTTTCAATATAATCTGTAAGAGCCATTATAAAACATCCAGCCAAAAAAATCGATGCATTATGTTTTTTAAGATGTTTTATAGATTTAGCAGAAACAACCTGATATTAATTTGTCGGTTGCTAGATTAATTTGTGACTGGTTATTGCAGTGATTAATGGAACCTCAGCAACCTCTGAAGTCAAACATTTCGTTGGGAAGAGTCTTGTTGAGTTACCCCTTAATAGCAGATTTGATTTAATTTTAGTTAACCAATCAAAAAAAAAAAAAAAAAAACACACACACAACGAAGTCATAATTTATATATGAGTTTATTTTAGACTAAAGTAATTGTTTTAAATGCATCCTCCCATCTCCGCCAGCTTCGTAAACCTAAAATGTTCAACTTGCAACAAACTCAATGCACTATCTCTGCGGTAACAATGTTTACAAGTTAATGAGGTGTTTTCAACCAAGAAATTTATGTCCGGTTGTTTCTGTTTGACCTATGGAGGGCTGGGCTGCACAGATGAGATGTTTTAGTGGGTTAACCCGTTATTCGAAAATCAAATAATCGAATCCCGGGTGAGGTTACATTTCTTTTTTTATTTTTATTTTTAAGAACAAGAAGATTAAACTCGATTTGTAAATTGTTATCATGGCTTCCCAACTGTCAACAATCAATGAAATACTTGAATCGGATGGATAGATAACAAGTAAAAGGATTGTAATTGTTAAGGCATTGGCACAGACAGCTAAGACCAGTGGAAAATCTTCTGCTTTGAGAAAGAACTTTTTAAAGGTCACCAGTTAACAGGGGAAACCAGTTGATCCGAACACCGAAACCAGTTGATCCGTAGCTACATAACATGATGACATAAGTGATGAAAAAAATTTCAAAACAAATGTCAACAAATTTGCAAAATAATCCTTTTCATTCCCCGCGGAAACTCAGATTCCAACGCTAACCTGGCTTAAGCTCCTCAATGATTTTTGCTTTGGATAAATAAGTGTTAGCAAAGCAATGTTGTTTCTTGACCTGCTATTTCCCTTTGGATAGCATTCTAATAAATGCTTAGGTCAATTCAACAGAAGTGGCTGGCCCTGGCCCCTTAAAATAATTTGTCCTATGTATTAGGAATTCGTTTTTAGAATATCAGATATAAATCAGCTACATCTTCATCAAAATTACACTGCAACAAATTGTTCAGCTCCGCAAACTGATTCACCAAGCCTGGCTAATCAGATTTCTTGAGTGTGGATGCATTATTTTTTCTGATGAAACCCTTTGTAGCATCCCACAGTACTCAGGTCATCAACAGAACCTTATTAATGTCGAGAATTCTTTTTAGTTGAGATATAAACTGTGACCTAAGCGATTAGTCACCAAGCAGCGTGGTGTTAAAAAGCGCCACCCGATTTTGGGACAGGGCTTAAAAAAAAAAAGGCCAGACACGCCACCACCTTATGATCAGAGAGGGTAACAGGCAACAATTCCACAAGCTTAACATTATGAAATGTGTTCTTAGATGCTAAAATGAAGTCAATATGCGAAAAGCTTTAATGTCTTGCTGACAAGTGGGTGAAACCCCTTGCTGTGGGGTTCATGATGCTCCAAAGGTCCTTGACGCCGGTGTTGGTTGTCAGTGCACGCAAGGCTGTTGAGGATATTCTTTGATCTAGGCTTTGTGTGATGACAATTTAAAAATCGAGTTTAATCTTCTTGCTCTTCAAAATAAAATTAAAAAAATAAGAAATGTAACCTCACCAGGGACTCGATACCGATATAGGTTATGATGTAAAAAAAAATGTACAAACATGGCAGGATAATCCGCTAGGCCATTGAATCTCACAATTAATGTGTAGTCCAAGTACGTTCCATAGGTCAAACAGAAACAACTGGACATACATTTCTTGTTTGAAAACACCTCGGCTGGATTAACTTGTGACCATTGTTACCGCAGAGATAGTAGCTGACCCTGAGTTTGTTGCACCTCTGAAGTTGAACATTTTAGGTTTTTGTTGATAAGAATCTTCTGGACGCTTTTTTAATATATTGAATTTATTTTGTTATTAACCATTGCCATTTAAATTAACCAGCCAAAACAAAGATGCATTATGTTTTTAAGATGTTTTATAGATTTAAAAAAACAACCTGATATTAATTTGTTTTATTGCAGTGAAAACCTCTGGTTTTGAGTCTTGTTGAGTTACCCCATAAAACCAATCAAAAAAAAAAAAAAAAAAACACACACAACGAAGTCATAATTTTATATGAGTTTTAGACTAAAGTAATTGTTTTAATAGCTTTTAGCATTCCCAAATCAGAAACCTAAAATGTTAAACAATTTCAGGTTTTTTGTAACAATGTTTACAAGTTAATCAGGTGTTTTCAAAGAATTGAACCTATCATCTTTCACAGATTTGAGATGATGGCGTAGTGGGTTAACCCGTTAAAATTTCCCCATTCGAATTTACATTTCTTTTTTATTTTTATTTTTTAAGAACAAGAAAGATTAAACGATTTGTTTTTATCACAACTGTCAACAATTGAAATACTTGAATCGGATGGATAGATAACAAGTAAAATTCAAAGACCTTGGAAAATCTTTTTTTGCCACCAGTTGAAACCAGTTATAGTTGATTCTTTGCTTTCAAACATGATGACATAAAAATTTTTCAAAACAATTGTTATGCCAATGTCTAGACGTTCAATAAAAGCTATATTTGCAAAATAATTTGTTTTTTAAGCCTGTAATTTTTTTGCCTATATATCAGGGCTCCTCAAATCATGTACTCGGGTCAACCCTCCTTTACCTGGGAGTCCGGTGAGATAACAATCTGGCCAATTCAGCATTAATTGTTCACTTAATTGCCTGGAAGGAAGGAAAACAGGACTGCAATTGGACGAGGGCGGTTTGACTATATATAATGTAAACGGGTGAGTTATATAAAATTCAATTCCAATGCAAATAACCGGTTCATATTTATTTAAGGTCACGCTGGTATTTGGAAGTAAAATTTCCCATTCATTTTACCCATAGACTGTTTTTCAGTTAACTTTTGAATCACTTCCCATTGTTTTCAAGCCTTCAAATTTTTGCATTTCCGACTAAAAACAAATATAATTTTTTAGTGACCGGAATCAGCTATATTTCAAATCATTTTAATTTTTTGCCACCATGCTAATCCTCTTTGTAGTCTAAAAACTACACGTCCCACGATCCTCCGGATTCCCGGGCTGGAGGAGTTCAGACCACGTTAGAAGCATAGACTGTGTAAAAAGATGGACGCAGCACTCTGGTCTGAAAACTGAAGCCAATGCGGAAATCTCCAAAATTTGCATTCTATTTAAGGGCCAGCAGATGGCGACGTCGGTGGTTGCAGAAAGAAGTTCAATCCTATAGAAGTCTATGAGAAAATGACCCTACTTTCCCACCTGATTTATTATTTAAATAATGATTTTCCACATTACTTTATTGTATCAATCGCAAGTTTCAAGTCTCCTCTGATATATCATGATGTTCATTTTTGTAAATTATGGTCCCAAATAGACTAGAATAAAGGATAAAGCCAGCATATGCTTTAGGGGCGTGGCTATCCTCTGGTTCTTGTCTGATACAGTAAGATCCACCCGTAAATCCAGCCCTCGCTTCTCCCCGGATATTCAGTTCACGCTCTCGTCCAATGGGGATCACATCCGGTTTCAAAATGACAAAATGGCGCAATTCAAATTGCCAAAATCGAGGTTTCCTCAATTGTATGCTGAAACCAATGGGTGACGTCACAGTTGCTTCGTTCATCTTTTTATACAGTCTGTGAAAAGTGGCACCCCAGATGGGACATAATATTGGAAACACTGAATAAACCCAAATAGAACTGCACAAAAGCAACAAACGCATGCTTTGTGGAGAACAGCTTTATTCCTGGAACAAAGCAACAAAATGGCTAACTACTCAGAATCCTTGTTTGAAATGGAAGCAGGATCAGTGGAGTTATCCACCTTCAAATTCAGGACCTGAGCAGGGGATGGCCTCAACTACAACATACTGTCTGTTGGATATGGAACTGACTGAGGGTTTGGAGCTTGATAGGCTAATGAGTCCTCAAAATACTGCTAGCCCCGGCAGCCAGCAAAATGGAGGACTTCAGTCTGCCTTAATTGACAATATGGCTCTTTTGGAAATCCAACAACAGGTTCAGGAATTCTCTAAAGCTCAGATTCACCAAACACAGAAGCTAAGTGGGAAAATGGAAAAAAATGTCAAACACAATTGAGACTCAAGTCAAACAAGCAAATAAAACATTAATGGAATCAATCCAGCAACAACAAAGGGACATAATGAAATATAAGGACACCCAGCTCGAATACCTGCGAACACAGGTTGCTGCTGGGCTGGAAGTTAAAACATCATCAGGATGCCTTGTTAAAGGAGCTTCACTCTGTCCTCACACTAATGTCTCATGATATAACTCATCTGCGGGATGAGCTCTCCCACTGCAAAACTTCAGTCCAGACACTGGCCGAGGAAGTCACTGCCAAAATAACTTCTCCCATTTCTAGACATGTGAGTGTGCAAACCCAATATCAGTCTTTACCGGACCCAAATCCCATTCGCATTCCAAGCCGCCAAAGATTACAATCCACCATGCAAACTGGTGCGTCTGGACATTTTGAAGCCCCTGAGGATCCTGTATTTCATTATACATTTAAAAACAGAGTCCTGGGTAACCCCCCAGTTCATCTTCAATTTCCAACCTTCGGGAGAATAGAGGATACACCAGACCCACTGCAATATTTGGAAAGATGTGAGGATTATCTGGCTTTGAATCCACTCTCTGATGAAGAGCTTATTGCCACTCTACGTAACATTCTTCATGGGACAGCAAGAGATTGCTGGGATGTGGCCCAACATGGAGTGCATACGTGGAGGGATTTCAAATCTCAGTTCCGTGGTGCTTTTTTGTCGGAGGATTACGAGGATGAACCGGCAGAGAGGGTGCACAGCAGGGTCCAGGGAGAGAAGGAGGGCATCAGGGATTTTGCGTACATGTATCAGTCATTGTATAAGCGGTGGAAATCTGCCATCGGAGAGGAGGAAATTATTAAATTGATTCTAAAAAACCTCAATCCTCAAATGGCCAGTCAGCTGAGAAGTAGTCGAGTTACCTTAGTGAATGAACTTATGCGTCTGGGACTGCAACTGGAGAGAGACAAGGAAAATCAGCTACATTATGAGCAAAGAAAAAAACTACAAAAACCCCCCACCAATCTGCTGAAACTGCTGCTCCACTCCCTATGGAAAACCCAAACAAACCACCACAAGTATACTGTTGGCACTGCAAAGGCTCTCACCCACCAGCTTCCTGCCCGCAATGGAACACCAAAACTTCCTCTTCCAAACCTACCAACCAACAATCTGCCAAAGCTTCTCATGTCCAAGAAGACCTTGCAACAGTCAATGCTCTCAGTAATACAATTTTACAGACACCAACTTCTTCCATGAATTCATCAACAAATCTGTTTGCAGATTCATCTCCTCGCCAGTTGATGGTACCAGTGAAAGTGGGCCCATGGGATGGAACTGCTATCCTTGATACTGGCTCATCCTTCACATTGTTGAGTGAAGTTGTGTGGACCAGAGTGAAAGGACCATAGGAGGTTTTAAGACCATGGACGAGGGGGCCCTTGTACTTGGCGGACGGAGAGAAGAGACAGCCATTAGGATGGATGGAAATTACACTCTCTCTGCAATCCCAATCTGTCACACTGCCCTGTGTTGTACTACCTGTACAAAGCCTTGCGTTCCCTGCAGTGATTGGATTGGATTTCATTAGTATGTCTGGTCTGCAGTTTGATGTTTTGAGAACAGTTACTGGTTTAAGTCCAACAAGAAGCGACGCCATCAGTTTGCGAGGGAAACAACACAGCCGGATACTAATTTGCCAGCACCACTTGCCTTCTTTTCTGCCATAGCTCCTGTGGATCTGATTCCATTGCCACCCATGCTATGACCTCTTTGAAGCTGCCACCTAACAAGCTCATCTGGATGATTTTGGAAAGAGCCAGTTACTGAGTCAGCTAAAGAAAAACTCGGACATCTGCACATCAACACTTGGGTGCACCAGTATCCTTAAACACAAGATTTTAACTTTTTAACCCATGACATCCCCATTAAGCAGAAGTCCTACCGGGTCTCCCCATTCAAACTCCAAATCATAAAAGAACACATTGAAGACATGATAGAAAAAGATATAATTGAGCCCTCAACTTCACCTTATGCTGCCCCAGTTGTCCTAGTACCAAAAAAACAAGATCCCAAACCAAGATTCTGTGTTAACTATAGAAAATTAAATGCTGCTACTCACACGGACACCTAGTCCATACCAAACCTCCAGGAGATATTGGAATCTTTGGCTGGAGCTGCAGTATTCACAATATTGCATCTCAACAGTGGCTACTGGCAAGTGGAGATGGATGAGGACAGCCGTGAAAAGACCGCCTTCATTTATCCTCTGGGGTTGTACCAATTTAGGGTGATGCCGTTTGGACTGAAAAATGCACCCGCCACTTTCCAGCGGCTGATGGAGCTTGTTCTTGGAGACCTGAGGGGACAGATATGCTTCGTTTATCTGGACGACATTATAATATATTCCAACACATATGACCAACATGGCTATGATATCCAAGCAGTACTGGATAAGTTGAGGGAGGCTAACCTCACTGTCAACATGAAGAAGAGTCAGTTCTTCCGCACCTCGCTGAAATTTCTTGAGCATGTCGTCTCTTCTGCTGGAGTGGAAATGGACCAGATAAAAATAAAAGCTGTACAGGACTTCCCCATTCCCAAAAACATCAAGGACCTGCAAAGGTTTCTTGGTATGGCTGGATGATACTACCGCTTTGTGCCTCGGTTCTCTGAGCTAACCGAACCACTCAATGCCAGATTTATCTGGACATCATCATGTCAAGCAGCGTTTGAGAATTTGAAGAAACAATTGACCTCTTCCCCAATATTAGGTCATCCAGACTTCAACTTACCTTTTGTCGTGTATACAGATGCTAGTGATGTTGACTTGGGAGCTGTCTTGACTCAACAAACTGGGTTGGGCACTGAACAAGTGCTCACCTTTGCCAGCCGGACCCTAAACCAAGCTGAACGAAACCATTCCACCACAGAGCAAGAATGTCTCGCGGTGGTCTGGGCTCTGGAGAAATGGAGATACTATTTTGAGTGCAGACACTTTACAGTAGTGACCTACCACTCATCACTTGTCTGGGTTTTTAAACCCCAAAAAACCAGCACTCGACTGAACCGGTGGGCACTTCGTCTCCAAGAATTCTTTTTCACAGTAGAGTACAGGAAAGGAAAATATAATGTTATGACCCTGGGGATCATGTGTTATCCATGCAAAGTGCTGTTCTCCTTCTCCTCCCTTGGAGTGTCTGCGTGTGTCTTTTGGGTGTGTGCATGGGTGTGTCTTCTGTTTTCCCTCCAGTCCAAGTGGTGGTTGCAGATTGGCTGGACTGGACCTAATTGAGCAGCAGGCATTGGTGAAGCAGAGAGGGAAGACGCTTCCTGATTGGAGGAGCCCGGACCAAACAAGATTTAAACCACCAACTTACAGCACCCCGGGCCCTCCCTTTCACTCTGCTTCTCCCAAAAAGGAGCCAGTATTTGTAAATCTGTCATCCGTGATGTGCCTGTGAGAATTCTGTGTTTTTGTAAGTTTAGAAATTGTGTGTGTCTATACTGCGCAATATGGCTTTCTGTTTTTGTTTAGGCACCTGCAAATATTGAGCACCCATTTTGGTAGGTGGGAGTAGCCTTTTTTGTTTTTGTGGTTTTCTCTTGTTTAAGTTAGGAGTTTAGGTTAGCCCACTGTATTTTCATTTGTCACGTTTTTGTTATTGGGTACAGGTTATTTTTTTAGGGCTCAGAGCTTGTTTTGTTTATTTTTTTTTAAAGATTACTCCACACTGAGAAAATAAACTGCATAAAGTTACAGTTTTCTGTGCTGCTGGCCCTTCTTGGGAGTGGGAGAGCGGGAGGGTCACCTCAATGTTGTGTCTTTGTACCCCCCTAGACCAGGGACATAACATTGTTTGGGGGCTCGTCGGTTCATTTTTGTGCTACGTCGTTGGGTAAGTTGACAATTCGTATTTTTTTTTTTAAATCTCTACGCCTCTGGTCGGCAGTTTTTTTATTGTGGGGGTGGCAAAATTAGGAAAAAAATGGAGTTCAAGTTGGGGGAGTTCACTCTCAGCCCAACATTAGAAAAATTAGACCGATGTAAAAAGGCTGACTTGCTTTTGATAGCGGATTTTTTTGATGTGCGTGTGCCATTTAACGCTAAAAAACAGGAAATAAAAGATCTGCTCTGTAAAAGGCTGTTTGAAATGGGTACCTTTGGTGAGCAAGCTCCCACAAGTGTGGTAAAGCCAGATGAATTGTTTGATGCTTCTGCCCTACCCCAAGTCTCCTCACCTCAAGCGGGCATGTCTGAGGACCAGCTCCGTCTGACCCTACGCATAAAAGAGGTAGAGTTGAGGAACCGGGAATTGGAGGTGGAGGCCATGCATCTAAGGATCAAAGCTCTGGAGATGGAGCGGGGATCCCCTGTGGCTGCCAGCGCTGCTCACTCACCCTCATCAGGGCCCCAGGAGAGCTTTGACGTGAGTAGGCAGATTGCACTTGTCCCACCTTTTAGAGAATCTGAGGGAGATTCATATTTTACAGCCTTTGAACGTATTGCTGCAACTTTAAAGTGGCCAAAAAATGTGTGGCCTTTGTTGCTTCAGTGTAAACTGGTGGGAAAAGCACAGGAAGTGTGCACTTCTTTGAGTATTGAGGACAGCTTAAATTATGATGTTGTGAAAGCCACTGTCCTACGCGCTCATGAGCTGGTGCTAGAGGCTTATCGTCATAAATTCAGGAAATGTGAAAAAACTGCCACCCAGACCTACGTAGAGTTCGCACGAGAAAAAGGCGTTCTTTTTGATAAATAGTGCGAAGCTTGCAAAATTACAAGTTTTGAAAATTTGCGCGAACTAATGTTATTGGAAGAGTTTAAAAATTGCCTACCAGAGAAAATTGTGGTTTACCTAAATGAACAAAAAGTCACCTCGCTGACCGCGGCCGCAGTTCTGGCAGATGAGTTTACTTTAACTCACAAAAGTGTGTTTTCCCCTCCTGTGCATCGCGATCCTGTTCCGCCTTCTAGTGAGCGCAAAGTTAAATCTCCGAAAAATGTGCACCGCAACACCACAAATGCCTCCATTTCTGCTCTGGAAACCCGAGAGTGTTTTTACTGCCACGAGCAGGGACACCTCATTGCTGTATGTCCTGCTCTAAAAAGAAAAGAGCAAGTTAAAAATGTTAAGAGCCCCTCTCCAGTGGGCCTCATTCAGACACAACCACCCTCTGCACAATGTTCAGTGAAATCAGAAAAAACTGAAGTTGATGAGGTTTTCCAGCCTTTTGTTTCTCTGGGTTCAGTTTCCCTGGTAGATGGAGGAAAAAGTATCTCAATCACCATCCTGCGAGACACCGGTGCTAAACAGTCTTTGATCCGTGGTGATGTGCTCCCATTCTCCAATCAGTCTTATTCTGGCTCAGATGTTTTAGCTTGGGGTGTGAAAATGAGTGTTGTGCGAGCACCTTTGCATTTTGTTCCGTTGTCTTCTAGTTTTTTCACAGGCAAAGTTAAAATAGCGGTGCGACCTCAGTTGCCAGTTCCTGGCATTGATTTAATCCTTGGTAATGATTTAGCTGGGGAAAAAGTATTTCCAAATCTCAAAGTGATTGAAAACCCAATCTCCATGTGTGTTTCTGACTCTGCTGTGTCAAAATGTGACTTGTTCCCAGTGTGTGCTGTAACCTGTGCTCAGGCACGAAAACTTGGAGACTTAGTAGATCTCAGTGACTCATTTATGAGCAGCTCTGATCCACCAAGCTCACTTGATGATAGAAATGGTTCAAGTGTTACTATTGAGCTCCAGCCTGATGACCAAACTCTGTCTCTGTCTGCAGATCGAGATGAGCTGATTAAGGCTCAGCAAAATGATGTCACATTATCCTTCTGTCGATTACTTGTAAATAAGTCTCAAGATGAAAAGTCTGTGTCTTACTTTTTAGATGGGGGTGTCTTGATGCGCCGCTGGTACCCTGTGTTCGGTTACACTCATGACTGTGTGTTCCAGATAGTCATCCCACAGCCGCTTTGTTTGCAGGTGCTTTGTTTAGCCCATGATCACAGCATGTCAGGCCATTTAGGTATCTGAAAAACATACAACCGTATCCTCAGATATTTCTTCTCGCCAGGTCTAAAGTCTGATGTTGTTAAATTCTGCAGATCATGCCATACCTGTCAGCTTTCTGGAAAACCAAACCAGCTGATTCCAGCTGCTCCATTAAAGCCAATTCCTGTCATGGGAGAACCATTTGAGCATATCATTATAGATTGCGTTGGCCCTTTACCTAAAACAAAATCAGGAAACCAGTACAACCTCACTATAATGTGCGCCACCACACGCTATCCAGAAGCCATCCCACTGCGCACATTGAAGGCGCGTGCCATAATTACATCCCTGATTAAGTTTTTCTCCACATTTGGCCTCCCAAAATGCATTCAAAGTGACCAAGGCTCAAATTTTATGTGCAAAATCTTTGCTCAGGTTATGTCTGAGTTGGGTGTTAAGCACAAAACCTCCAGTGCTTACCATCCAGAAAGTCAGGGCGCATTAGAAAGGTTTCATCAGACCTTAAAAAGCATGTTCCGCAAATATCGTGCTGAGTCAAATCATGAATGGGACGAGGGTCTCCCGTTTTTGCTGTTCGCTGTCAGAGAGACACTACAGGAGTCTTTAGGGTTCAGTCCAGCTGACTTAGTTTTTGGCCACAACATGCGCGGACCACTACGTTTGCTTCGTGAGAAGTTGCTCAGTCAGCCAAGTCCAAAAGAAAATGTTTTGGATTATGTCAGCTCGTTAAGACAGAGATTACACAAAGCGTGTGATTTGGCTCGTACCTCTCTCTCCTCCGTTCAGATTAAAATGAAATCCACGTATGATAAAAAGGCTGTTGTACGTGCATTTCAGTGTGGTGATCATGTGCTTGTGTTGTTGCCCATTGTTGGTTCTGGTCTGCAGGCGAGAGTTGCTGGTCCTTATGAAGTAGACCGTAAACTCAGTGAAACGGATTATGTGATTAAAACACCAGACCGCAGAAAGAAATCCCGTGTGTGTCATATCAACATGTTAAAGGCATATGTTGATCGTGAAAAAAGTGGAGCTCCATCCCATGTTGCCCCCATTGCCTCTGTGAGTGTTGCGCAGCCCCCTTACTGTCCCCAAGACGATGGACTGCAGGATAAACAGAGTTCTACTTCTTGTGCACGCCTTAAAAATTCTGAAGTTTTGTCAAGTTTAAATAAACACTTGTTGCATTTGTCTGAATCTGCTCGTTCCAACATTGTTGATCTGATTGCAGAATATCCAGCCCTCTTTGGTGATATTCCGACACAGACAACAGTAATCAGCCATGACATAGACGTAGGAGGTCAAAGTCCAATTAAACAGCATGCTTACCGTGTCCATCCAAGTAAACGCGCCATTATGCAGCAGGAGGTAAAGTATCTCCTTGACTATGGTTTTGCTATCCCAAGCAGTAGTCTTTGGAGTTCTCCTTCACTCCTTGTCCCAAAACCAGACGGAACCCAGCGTTTTTGCACTGATTACCGCAAAGTAAACGCGGTCACCAAACCAGACTTCTTTCCACTTCCGCGCATTGATGACCTAGTCGACAGAGTAGGTTCTGCCAAATATGTATCTAAACTCGACCTCCTCAAAGGGTACTGGCAGGTCCCCCTGACACCGCATGCCTCTGAAATCAGTGCATTCGTAACCCCCGACCAATTTCTACAGTATACAGTCATGCCGTTTGGTCTGAAAAACGCACCTGCAACTTTCCAGCGGCTGATGAATACTGTATTAAATGGTATAGCCAACTGTGAAGTTTACTTGGATGACATTGTGGCTTATTCTTCAACATGGAATGAACACATTAAGACCCTCAGAGAGATTTTTAATCGTTTGAATAATGCCTCCCTCACTCTAAATCTGGCCAAGTGTGAATTTGGAAAGGCTGTCATA
This sequence comes from Gymnothorax javanicus, assembly GCA_029692085.1. Taxonomy (NCBI): domain Eukaryota; kingdom Metazoa; phylum Chordata; class Actinopteri; order Anguilliformes; family Muraenidae; genus Gymnothorax; species Gymnothorax javanicus. The sequence continues at coordinate 85,609,993 of CM056194.1, forward strand.
ATATACCTAGGTAAACAAGTTGGCTAAGGGTACATTCGCCCAGTTAATGCCAAGGTGCAGGCCATTTTAGATTTTCCAGTTCCTCGTACTCGGCGTGAGCTGCGCAGTTTCCTAGGTTTAATTGGCTTTTATAGAGCCTTCTGTAAGAACTTCAGTGATGTTGTTGCTCCTTTGACTAGCCTTGCTAGCCCAAAAAAAATATTCCAATGGTCTGAGTAGTGTCAGTCTGCATTTCAGAATGCAAAAGTGCTCCTTTGCAGTGCACCAGTTTTGGCTGCTCCAAACTTTGCGCTCCCATTCAAAATGGAGGGTGACGCTAGTGCAACTGGAGCAGGTGCTGTACTCCTGCAGGAGGATGAGCAAGGTATTGACCAGCCCGTCTGTTTCTTCTCAAAAAAAGTTTTTAAAGCACCAGCTTCATTACAGCACTATTGAGAAAGAAGCATTAGCCCTTCTTCTAGCCTTGCAGCATTTTGAAGTGTATCTCGGATCCAGTTAACAAACGACTATTGTATTTTGAGACCACAACCCCTTAGTGTTTTTGTCGCGCATGCAGAACAACAACCACCGGCTCATGCGCTGGTCTTTGTTGCTTCAGTATTTTAACCTTGAAATCCGTTACAAAAAAGGTTCAGAAAATGTTATGGCTGATGTTTTGTCTAGGTGTTAAAAAAAAAAAATCAAACATTTCTTTAGGGGGAAAATGTTTGATTTTCTCTGGGTGGGGAGGTGTTATGACCCTGGGGATCATGTGTTATCCATGAAAAGTGCTGTTCTCCCTCTCCTCCCTTGGAGTGTCTGCGTGTGTCTTTTGGGTGTGTGCATGGGTGTGTCTTCTGTTTTCCCTCCAGTCCAAGTGGTGGTTCCAGATTGGCTGGACTGGACCTAATTGAGCAGCAGGCATTGGTGAAGCAGAGTGGGAAGACGCTTCCTGATTGGAGGAGCCCAGACCAAACAAGATTTAAACCACCAACTTACAGCACCCCGGGCCCTCCCTTTCACTCTGCTTCTCCCAAAAAGGAGCCAGTATTTGTAAATCTGTCATCCGTGATGTGTCTGTGAGAATTCTGTGTTTTTGTAAGTTTAGAAATTGTGTGTGTCTATACTGCGCAATATGGCTTTCTGTTTTTGTTTAGGCACCTGTAAATATTGAGCACCCATTTTGGTAGGTGGGAGTAGCCTCTTTTGTTTTTGTGGTTTTCTCCTGTTTAAGTTAGGAGTTTAGGTTAGCCCACTGTATTTTCATTTGTCACGTTTTTGTTTTTGGGTACAGGTTATTTTTTTTAGGGCTCAGAGCTTGTTTTGTTTATTTTTTTAAAGGTTACTCCACACTGAGAAAATAAACTGCATAAAGTTACAGTTTTCTGTGCTGCTGGCCCTTCTTGGGAGTGGGAGAGCAGGAGGGTCACCTCAATGTTGTGTCTTTGTACCCCCCTAGACCAGGGACATAACAATAATACAGTGCCTGATGCCCTGTCACGAGCTCCTGTGGACAACCACCCATCAGCCACCTGTGCAGTAGTCTTACAGTCCAAACGGGATACCTCAAAAACATTCCAAATTACAGATGAGGACATCTGGGGGGCCCAACAGGAGGACTCTGTCATTCAAGACCTGTACGATAAAATCATGGACACGGGCGAAGTGATGGAAACTGCCACCACAAAATTCACTGTGCTGGAGGATAAAGTTTACAGAGTGGTCAGTTTACCTCATAAAACCTTATATTGAGTGTATGTCCCTTCCTCTCTCTGTCAACAACTCTTGCATCACTATCACGATGATCCACTCTCCTGTCATCTTGGGAGGTACAAAACCTATAAAAGGTTACAAGCATTAGTATACTGGCCTAAGATGAGTCTGGATGTGAGAAATCATGTCAAGTGTTGCAGAGTGTGTCAGCTATACAAACCAGAAACTCGAAAGCCAGCTGGAAAACTTCAGCAGACTGTGGTTACAAGCCCCTGGGAAATGCTGGGGGTCGACCTCATGGGCCCCTTTTCAAGAAGTTCAAACAGAAACCTTTATTTATTGGTTTTTGTGGACACTTTTCTCGATGGGTTGAGATGTTTCCCCTACGCCAAGCAACAGCAGAGTCGGTGTCTGGCATCCTCACCAAAGAGATTTTGACACGCTGGGGTATACCAACTCACATCCTTTCAGACCAAGGCCCCCAATTTGTGTCATCTGTTTTTGAGGAGACCTGCAAATGGTGGAATTTAAGACAGAAAAAGACCTCTCCTTATCATCCACAGACAAACCTTACAGAACGGATCAATCGCAACATAAAAACCATGGTTCCAACATATGTTGAGGAAAATCACAAACCATGGGACAAATACTTACCAGAATTCCGCTTTGCCTTGAACTCTGCAGTTCATGAGTCTACTGGAGTGACACCTGCTGAGCTCAATCTGAGCCGTCTTCTTAAAGGACCTTTGGACAACAAACTCAACCCATGCTTTCGTGACCCTGATTCGCCTGCATACTCCACCGCTAACCGGATTACAGAGCTAAAAAAAATTTGCTAAAGCAAATGTGGAGAAGGCAAGAAGGAAACAAAAACAAATTTATGACAAAGGGAGGCGAGACGGGAATTTCAATGAGAAGGATAGGGTCTGGATGCGTACTCACCCGTTATCAAAGGCAGACAAATTCTTTTCAGCTAAATTGGCTCCACGCTGGAAAGGTCCATACCGTGTGACCAGGAAAATTGGACCCTTAAATTATGAGGTTTTGCTGGAGGACACGGGAGAGGACCTGTGTATTGTCAATGTGGCCCACCTCAAGCCCTGCTTTCCCACTGCAGAGGAGCTAGACCGCGAACAGCGCCGCCATATCCTTGAGCTCTTTGAGGAAGACAGTGATGAGGAGGATTTCCCGGGTTTCTCAGGGTGTGATGTAGAAAGAACTGGCCATCAGACAAATAAAGGAAAGGTTAAAAGCCTTCCCATGTCAGGCTTCTTTCAGGGGGAAAGGAGTGTGACGACCAGTCTTACCTGCCTCCGTAACCTCCTTTTTATTCCGCCCACAACACGTCGTTCGGACTGATTTGTCCCCGTTTCACGCGGCTGAGTGAATGCTGTTTTATATCAGCCAGTGTCGGAGCAGCAGGAAGTGTGTGAGCGGCAGTTCGGTCGGTAATTGGAGCACACAGCCCTTTGAGTAGCAGCAAGAAAAGTGAGGCAGTTTAAATCCCTCTTCAGCTCGCTTCCTCATACTCGGGAAAACAACCTGTCTCCACGCCACCTTCACCAGCAAAACAGCAAATCATTTGCCGGAGCACTAAAACAAACACTACTACACGGAAGCCTGTTTACCGTGGCAGTCAGGAACACCTGCAAAACCCGGAACGGATCAAAGCGTGAGTAGTTGGAAAACACAGTGGCTCCGTGGTTTTTTTTTTTAAGAATAAATTAAAAAAAAAAAAAAAAGGGAAAACGCAAAACGGAATTATTTTCTTTCTGGGGCTGCTTTGGGGAAAAAGGAGATTTTGTTTTGAAGAGCTGCATTGTCAGCTGAAGTTTTTTGGTTTACACTAGTTTGACTGGGCTATTTTCTTGAGTGGGCAAGTCAATAAACTGAACCCCTTTTGTTGCACTGAACTGGCTGCAGTAGCCTCTTTCTTGGATTGATGGTTTTCAGAAAGTTGCACTTCTGTTGTTCAAGAAAATTGAAAACTAATGAACTGAATTGTTTTGATTTGCACTTTAACTATCTTTGGGGAAAACCCGAACTGGAATTTTAAGAGTCGGGACATTTAATGTGTTGTGCCTTCTGTTGTAAAAGTGTTTCCTTGCTAATTGTGCTACATTTGGGTAATTTTGGTGCGAGGGTGTATGTTATTAAAAAAAAAAAAAAAACTGCATCATTTGTGGGTTGACAAACAAACAAACTAAAATCTCTTATGTCAGGAGAGAGACCTGGCTGGCACCCCAAAACCCCAGCATAAAAGTAGGGTAAAAATAATTGTGAAACCGTCACAAGCCTATGGTTAGAAGTCTCCCATCTCAAATTTTCAGCACCTTGCCATAGCCGTTTGTTTGCATAATTAGTTAGTCACTCAGCGTTCCACGTGGTTGCGCTTTCCGTTAGATATCAAGTTTTACAATTGGCGCCAATTTACTTAAGAGCCAGTTTCTGTAACTATGAACCAGGGGGTGATATAGCATGCTCCTGGAAATCACTGATTTTTTTTGTGGGGGTAGATATATTGTCAAAACTGACAAAAATAACGTTTTTTATCCGAACATCCCTTCGGGCAGGAATTTACGGCCCTTTTTAGAGTCAAGGTGAAAAGGGCTAAAATAGAGAAATAGCCAAAATCTGGACTTTGGACTTGAATATCTTGGTGCGCCTTCATTAAGCCTCCTTGATTCTTTGGTATATGAATATATGGGTAGATTACTTTCACTTTGTGTTATAATTTTCAAGGCTTACTGAGGGCGCCGCCTATAGGTGGCGCTCCAAATCATGACTTTTTGCATTCTGGGCTATGTTTGAGGCCATCCCAGAGTCTGCGCCCTCACAAAGCCTTGCTTATTTTTGCATATTTGGATACATGGGGACTAGTTCTTTCCAAATTTGCATCAATGCCGGTGGCTTAGTGAGGGCGCTTTGGTATAGGTGGCGCTTTTTAAGCCGAAAATGCAATTTTAGGTGATTTCATTTGACCATATCTCGTGCGCCCGAAGGATTTCAGGAAAACTTGTTTTATTGTGTTCCTCTATATCTCTGCTATTCATGATAAAAAATATCAGGGTGGCTTTTTGCCTCATTTTAACCCCCACATGCCAGAAATGGACATATTTCACATATTTAGCAATCAAGCAAAACCACAAAAAGACCAACAGTCCCCACCAACCACTGGAGATGTGTTGTCAGGACATTGAGGCAAGACATTTTTTTCAAATTAGAAACAATTTATTAAAACATTCAAAAAGAACTTAAAAGTCAGAAAAATAACAATTTAGGCATCTCGAAGGTGCTGAAGAGGACGGGAGGCTAGATGGCATATTTCATTTTCGGCCACCAGCACTGAATAATGATTGAATCCTTACATGTATATTGTTCAGAGCAGGATAAAAACTGCCACCTGCTGCCTGAGCCCCTATTAACGTGCTGGAAAACTAACCTTTTGTCTTTCTTGATTAAAGGTGGAGCGTTGTCTAGTGTGAACGTTTTGGCATACAGAGGGTTAACAAGGCAAAAAGCCACCCTGATATTTTTATCATGAATAGCAGAGATGTAGTGGAACACAATAAAACAATCTTTACCGAAATCCTTCGAGGGCGCACTGAGATATGGTCAAATGAAAATCACCTAAAATTGCATTTTCGGCAAAAAAAGCGCCACCTATAAAGCGCCCTCACTAAGCCACCGGCATTGATGCAAATTTGGAAAGAACTAGTCCCCATGTATCCAAATATGCAAAAATAAGCAAGGCTTTGTGAGGGCGCAGTCTCTGGGATGGCCTCAAACATAGCCCAGAATGCAAAAAGTCATGATTTGGAGCGCCACCTATAGGCGGCACCCTCAGTAAGCCTTGAAAATTATAACGTTAGATGAAAGTACTCTACCCATGTATTCATATACCAAAAAATCAAGGAGGCTTACTGAGGGTGCACCAAGATATTCATTGCCAAAATCCAGATTTTGACTATTTCACTATTTTTGCCCTTTTCACCCTTACCCTAAAAAGGGCCGTGAATTCCTACCCGAAGAGATCTTCGAATAAAAAACGTTATTTTTTGTCAGTTTTGACAATATATCTACCCCCACAAAAAAAAAATCAGTGGTTTCCTGGAGCATGCTATATCACCCCCTGGTTCAAACTGGTCCAAAGTTACAGAAACTGGCTCTTAAATAGCCAGGCATCTTTGGCCAACGTTTGTTTGCTTAAAAACTTGGTAGTCAGCGAACGAGTTGATCAGCCTTGTCAACGCATAACTGACAGCGCACTAGCTGTCAGCAGGCTAACTTAGCCAGCGAGCTAGTTTACCGACTTCGGTAGTTGGCTAACTTCATATTTGGCGCATTTAGTCATTTAGTTAAATGCCAGCTTGTGAAATGCTCGCAGCTCAACGCTAGCTAAGTAGCCAAATAATGGCTCTTCACTGTTTTTATTCATTAAACTAGCTCGCTAGCCAGCTATTTCGCTAGCTTAGCTAGTAATATTTATTGAATAATTATGCTAGCTAGCTTGCTAAATAACAGTAAGTGACGGTAAATAACCATTTACTGTTTCTATCGGTATAGCTATGTGCACAAGATGTAATAAGCTCACTTGCTGACTAGTTAGGTGGTTCGCTTGCGTAGCTTAATGCTAGCCAGGTAAATGGCGAAATAACTATTCATTGTGATCGATTCATTTCTAGGTATGTTGCTAGCTAATAGTAGCCCACTATGTAGGAACGGGTGCACGGACATACGGCAATTTAGGGCACTGATCGGCTACCGTTGTGCTACGTTATGAACGATCGAGATCATCGTAAGGCTAGGGGGGGTTTGCTCAAAAAAGGTTGAGAACGACTAGCATAATAAACTAATTAAAATCAGCGCTACTTTTTCTGCCCCTCTTTAAGTGTCCTGCCTTGAGTGTCCGGTCTTTTTTCCCCCGAGACCCACCGTTCCCTCGCTCTTGATCCCTGTGTCTCGCTCACCAGCCCCGTCATTAAGCCATTGATTGATATCATAGCACTCAAGTACTGTGATTGGCATGGCTGCATTTTGTGCTGTCATAACAACAGCAACGAGGTCTTCTGTGACGCCCTGCAAAAAAAAAAAAACGTGCGATATAAATGGGACACAATCCATTCATGCACCACTCGAACCACATTTTTCCAGACGCCTGATTGTGTTATTACTGATTTCTTTTGTATGGCGATTCGCTTGAACTCCGCAATGCATGAGAGTCTGCAAGGTCGGGATTGCAATGTTCTCCTCTCTCTCTCTCTCTCTCTCTCTCTCTCTCTCTCTCTCTCCTTTCTCAATTAAATTCAATATGCTTTACTGTCAAGAATGTGGCAAACATAATATTGCCAAAGCGTCAAGTATTAATATACAAGTAAATTAATGTGTAAATCATAAAATCAAGAAATTAACATAAAACAGTGAAAACTTTCTCTGTGTGTTTATGAAAGGTTGTGGAAGTGTTTGCTGAAGTTGTTCATATTCGTGTGTGTGTGCATGTGTGTGCTATGTAATTACAGGTCTAGCAACCAGATTGACTGATATAAGCAATAAATAAAAACATAAATAGAGATAAAAATTATCATAAAGAAATTAATAAAATAGAATAAAAAAAAAGAGGTTAGTACATAGTTGTGTTTCTCATGTTCCACTGGCTGTCCAAAGGTCATTACTGTACAAGAAGATTTTGCCGACCCAGATTCATCACCTTTTGTGCTGTTGCCAAGATGTTCCAGGTGAATCTCAGTGAGATTGCTCTAATTTATTCACAATATGAAGGATTTCTTGCACTTGGTAACACTGGCAAATTACACGTTGTATTAGATGGTGCTTTCTGGCCTTTCTTGGCGGAGATTGAATTCAGTGCCCCTTCAACAGATAATGGGGCATAGTGATCTTGGTAATTGACTTCACGCACAGCATTTCTGAATTGTTCTTGAAGAAAGCAACAACTGAGCGATGTGCTGTGTTTTTGCATATTGATTTGGAATGATGCAATGAAATGTTTGGCAAAGCAGGTGCATATCACAGAGCCAAATAGTGTCATCTCTTGCAAATATTGCCATCTCAGTTCCAATCACACTTGACTACATTTTCCAAATACATTGTGGAAATGTTCATTTATTTCACTAAATTTTAAAGCTCATTAACTGTGTAATAAAGCAGTCTTTTATGCTTTGCTTCCCTGAGGTAAACGTGCTGCCATTATCCCGACTGTGATGCATGTCCGACTATGGCAGTGGGAAAAGGGAATACAGCTGTCATGGGTTGTCAGATAATGGTTCCTTGACATTATTTGGGTGTTTTCAAGGAGTGGCTCCGCTGTATAACCGAGGATCTAGCACATCAATGTCCACACAGGTATGCGGTAGAGGAGGCAAAAGAGAGCTAGCTCGCCTCCTGAAGGGTGACTTGAAAATGCTGAGTTGATGTTAGCACTATCCGAGGAGTAAATCCCCACTTTTCTGCCTTTTGTTCAAAAAATAGAAATACGCATGAACATAGCCCATATATTTTTCTCCTGTGTTTTAATCGGCATGATGAGTACATCTGTTCTTCTCATCTTTCGTGTACCTGAAAGATTGTAAACCAGTGACAGAACTGGTAAGCCTCCACAATAATGGTTCCTGGATATGAACTTGATATTTTTAAGGAGTGGCTCCACTGTGTAATCTAGGACCTAGCCCTCAATGTCCACATGGTATACAGCAGAAGTTGAGGCAAAAGAGAGCTAGCTGGTCTCCTTGAGGGTGCCTTGAAAAAATCAAGTTGATTTCCACACTATCTGAGGGGTAAAACCCTAGTTTTGTCTCTTTTTCCCTGCGATTGCGGGCTAATATGGTCATATTGAAAGTGAGTGAGCGAATCACGATCCTTTCATGCTCGTAAACAATGCTAACGCTCATTAACTGCATAATAAAGCAATCTTTTATGCTTTGCTTCCCTGAGGTAAACGTGCTGCCATTAACCCGACTGTGATGCATGTCCGACTATGGCAGTGGGAAAAGGGAATACAGCTGTCATGGGTTGTCAGATAATGGTTCCTTGACATTAATTGGGTGTTTTCAAGGGGAGGCTCCGCTGTATAACTGAGGATCTAGCACATCAATGTCCACACAGGTATGCAGTAGAAGCAGGGGTGTCAGAAGCTTTCCAAATGTGGGGGGGACAGTATGACGGGGTCTGGGGTCCTCCCCCAGAAAAAAATTTTAAGAAATAGATGCCATTTCCTGCATTCTGGTGCATTCTAACAAGGTATAGTTAGGTAGGTATCAGCCTAGTTGTTCATCCACACTTTTACACCCCATATGAAGAAAGAATTAGTAAAAACTTATAAAAGAAGAAATATAAAATGCTTAGGCTATGTGTATGTGAGTTGGATGTCAAGGAGAGGGCAATTTGATTAGGTATTTTTTTTTCAGTAAAAGTTAGGTTTAGATTATAGCAAGTAAGTACTCAACCAGGAAATTTCACAGAGATACATGTTTGTTTATTTACCAACCCTATTCACGTGTGCATGTCTGCAGTGTATTTCCTATGAAGGCACATCATCTCATGACAATAGGAAGGCTTAAAACTCAAAATTCAGCTTGTGAACAGGGCTAGTTGAATTAAGTATCCCTTAATTATGTAAGAACACCCGCTTTGCAACATTTACTAAAAATATGGAAGATGCACAATTTAAAGAAATCCGACTAAACCGTAAACTGGTTATTTTTTTATTGTTGTTGTTCATAATATTACCAGCAGATAGAGCCCCGAGCCCTAGATAGCATCGATTTTCCTCACAAGTACAGTTAGATATTTACTAACTCTATTTTCAAACCCTCGCAGGAATCCCCCTTGTAGATCTATATGTGTGCAACACCACAGTATACTTTCTTTGACTTATTCTTGGTCCTCAAAAACTGCCTAACTGGCGATGAATACCGCATACCTGTCAACTCTCCCGATTTCGTCGGGAGTTTAAGTGGCATATTCACGTTCCCATGCCGTCATCAGCAATTATTCAGTAAATGCATATTTAAAAGCTTCTCAAGCGGAATTGAAGTTCTTGCGCATGGAGGTTTATCACTTTCATGTGCGTTACAGTGAATTTCACCACTAGTAATATGGAAACAGATTATAACGTAGGACTTCTCGCGCTTTTCTTTTTCTCAGGGGTTGGAAGCAATGCTTGTGTTTCATGATTGTTTAAATTGTTAAAATGATATAAGACTGTGTGAAATGTCTTAAATTCCATTGCTTCCAATACCCGTCATTTCATAACAACATAGAGGTTCTACTGTTTGGAATCACAACTTGCTCTACCGCTAGTTCTAGCTAGATTCTCATTGTCATCAGCTAGCCTAGCCCTAGATGGACATGGACTGGCCTGTGATTGAACACTTTATGAACCAAAAATAGGATGCAGTGAATTACTTTCAGCTTGGCAAAATTTTGGGTAAATCATTAAAGATGTGTAGACATACAAACTGCTTGAAGCAGTAATAGCTACCGACAGTCATGTCAAATGAGTTCAGTGGGGGTCCTCAAAACTGAGGGCAGCTTCTTTCCTTTTCAAAGACCTGGTTCCAACTGTCATTCACCAGAAGCACCTTGCCAACAGCACCAAAACGGATGACTCAGGGAAGTCAAAAAAGATTGTTCCAAAAGCTTGAACTAAGTTAGTCCATGCCTCTGTGACATCCACACTTGATTATTGCATTCCTTTTATCTGGATGTACTAATAATTAATTGAAGAGCCAGCAATTGGTATGTAAAGCAGCAGCTTCTATTTTGACCAGAATGAGACAATTTGAGCATCTCTCCAGTGTTGGCATCTTTACACTAACAACCAGAAATGCACAGCATGGATTTTAAAATTCTCGTTACCCATAAGGCTCCACAAGTATTAGCTCCTACCTTCATTACAGCTTTATTGGTTTCTTACTCCCCTTCTAGATCTCTGTGTTCACACAGTGCTGGCTCGGGCACTCTTCTATGAAGCAAAAATGACAGTGGGAGGGTGTATCATGACTCTCTCCTTTGAAATAGTCTACTTTCGATTTCAAGAAACAGACACCATCTCTATTTAAATCTTAACATCAAGCCCACCTCAATAGCAAATCTTACGATTGAGGGGTGACATGCTGACATCTAGTATTCTTTGTAAAACATTTGATGGACTGGCCTGACTTTGTCGTTGCCCTCTATGACAAGGTTTGCCTTTTATCGATGCATACAGCCTGCCCAGTGCCACCCTCATAGTGATGCGAGACAAATGTGCACCATCCCTTATGCTGCTAAAGGCTTAGTCTGCTGAACACTTTCCATATCTCCCTCCAATCACATGCTTTTTTCACACGCATCACATATATCGCAGTATCACTTGCTAAACTATTCTACCCATCCTGACTCCTGGCCCTTCGGCATCTTCGGCTGGTGCCCAACCCTGGAGTCCCAGATCCATGGTCCTCGGCAGCGCCTACCATCCAGCCCTCGAGTCCCTCGCCCTGACCCGATGACCCTGAACCGGCTCCTGAGTGACGCCGTATGCTGGTCAGCTTACCCCTCCTCTCGAGCCGCTGGCTCCCAGGCCTCTCCACATCCACCGTTTAGCTCCTAACTGCGGTAATCTCCTGCTGTTTTGGTTGATCTATGGTTTTGATGTGCCTGCAGCTGACTTTTCCCAGCCCTATCCTCTGTGCTCCCCCAGACTGCCTTTAGGCAGAAGAGCCCTCCAGCGGTGGAGCTAGAACTGGGAATTAGTTCTGGCTAGTTCTCAATCATTTTCCTGCATTGACACGTTTTCCAATTATCGTAATTGGCAACTGAAGAAAAAAGACAGTCTCTCCATATGCAATCTAACAGCGATGAAATCATGGGCTAAATTCAGTAAAGAAAAATTATTTACTTAATAATAGGCCAGTGCTTTGCCTTGATTGAACTGGTCCGCATTCTAATGAAATATCGCCTTTCACCCTCGGTATTGCGTGGGTTGCTGAAAAAAGTGGCACTTTGTTTGTTTTTTTTCCCCCCGCTTTCCAGCAGTTTTTTTTTTTTTTAAGTTCTTCTCCTATAAGGGAGTTTTTCTTTGTCACTGTTGCCTTTGGCTTAATCTGAGAGGATTTCTTGTTATTGGTTTGACACATGTAAAGCACTTTATGATGAAATGTTTTGTTAAAAGTGCTATACAATTAAATTTGAATTGAAAGACTCATGAATGAAGCATATGTCCTTGCTTTGTGTGTGTTCCGCTTCACAAAATAAATATTGTATTACGCATTTACATCTTGTGCCCCCATGGATTATACTGGATTATCAACAGCATGCAGTTGTGAAAATTGTTTCATAATTTACGAGCAAATGGTCAAAGCGACATTCATTTCGGTTCTTTTGAATACTATTCCTTCCTGTGAAATCATGTCCCATTACTACAGCTTAGAGCAGATGAAAGGGCTAAACATCTATACTGGGAGCACTGGGATTAGCTAAACAGATCATTATTGCCATATGCAATTGAAACATTTTCCCTCCTCATGAACATGTCCCTATTGTATTACAGTAATTAAATAAACATGTCCCCCCCGGCCCCTGCAATTTAACCACAGAAATACAAAAATAAGAAATGGCACCAGTCTAGGACCTGATTGATATGCACAGCAAGTTTTGCTTAAATATGCTGAACGGTATTCGAGGTCTGCAACAGAAATTAAATTACAAACCCCAATTTCAATGAAGTTGGGACATTGTGTAAAACATGAATAAAAACAGAATACAATGATTTGCAAATCCTTTTCAACCTATATTCAATTGAATACACTACAAAGACAAGATATTTAATGTTCAAACTGATGAACAAGATATTTAATATTCAATCTGAGTGGAAATATTCACTTGTTTTGAATTTGATGCTTGCAACCTGTTCCAAAAAAGCTGGGACAGGCGCATGTTTATCACTGTCTTACATCACCTTTCCTTTTTTCCAACACTCAATAAGCATTTGGGAACTGATGACACTAATTGTAGAAGCTTCGTAGGTGGAAATCTTTCCTATTCTTGCTTGATGTACGACTTCAGTTGCTCAACAGTCCAGTGTCTCCACTGTCGTATTTTGAGCTTCATAATGCACCACACATTTTCAATGGGAGACAGGTCTGGACTGCAGGGAGGCCAGTCTATTACCCACGCTCTTTTACTACGAAGCCACGCTGTTGTAACACGTACAGAATGTGGCTTGGCATTGCCTTACTGAAATAAGCAGAGACGTCCCTGAAAAAGATGTCACTTGGATGGCAGCATATGCTGCTCCAAAACCTGTAAGTACCTTTCAGCATAATGGTGCCGTCACAAATGTGCAAGTTACCCATGCCATGGGCACTAACACATCCCCATACTATCACAGATGCTGGTTTTTGAACTTTGCGCTGATAACAATCTGGATGGTCCTTTTCCTCTTTAGCCCAGAGGACACAATGTCCATGATTTCCAAAAACAATTTGTGATGGGGACTTGTCAGACCAAAGCACACTTTTCTACTTTGTGTCAGTCCATCTCAGATGAGCTCGAGCTCTGAGATCCCGGCAGCGTTTCTGGGTGTTGTTGATGTATGGCTTTCGCTTTGCATTGTAGAGTTTTAACTTGCACTTGTAGATGCAGTGATGAACTGTGCTAACTGACAATGGTTTTCCGAAGTGTTCCTGAGCCCACATGGTAATATCCTTGACAGAATGATGTTTGTTTTTAATGGACTGCCGCCTGAGGGACCGACGGTCATGGGCATTCAGTGTGGTTTTTGGCCTTGCCGCTTAGGTTTAGAGATGTCTCCGGATTCTCTGAATCTTTTGATGATGTTTTGGACTGTAGGTGATGATATCCCTAAATTTTTTGCAGTTGCACATTGACAAACATTGTTCTTAAACTGTTAGACTATTTGCTCACGCAGTTGTTCACAGAGTGGTGAACCTCGCCCCATCCTTGCTTGTGAACGACTGAGCCTTTTGGGGATTCTCCTTTTATACCTAATCATGACACTCACCTGTTTCCAATCAACCTTGTTCACCTGGGGAATGTTCCAAAAAGGAGTTTTTTGAGCATTTCTCAACTTTCCCAGTCTTTTGTTGCCCCTGTCCTAGCCTTTTTGGAATGTGTTGCAGGCATCAAATTCAAAATGAGTGAATATTAAACTTCAATGTTTTTTTTTTTTTTTTTTTTTTTTATCAGTTTGAACATTAAATATCTTGTGTTTGTAGTGTAATCAATTGAATATAGGTCTTAAAGGATTTGCAAATAATTGTACTCTGTTTTTATTCATGTTTTACACAACATCCCAACTTCATTGGAATTGAGGTTTGTAATTAAATTTATTAAAATATTGCAAATCACATAAATCATATTCTGACAATATAAAAATTTGTTCCTATTATTTATTTATTTATTTATTTTTTAGTTCCTGGGTTAAGTGGCCGGGCAGCAGTTGATTTTTTTTTTCTATTCATTTTAATCCATTAATTTTCATTAAATATTTATTAAATTGCTACAAAGCATACTCTGACTATAAAAAGAGGTGTGTCCCGTGTAGAATGAATATTAGAATTAAATCGCTTTCCATCTCAGTCCCTGGGTCAAGAGGCCTGGTAGCTATTGAAAGCTATCGGTTGCCTGGTAGCTGCTCTTGGAGCACTGTCCAGGCCCGGCGCTAGAACAGGGAATTGGGGGGGCGCAGACATGTCCCTTTATGACAGTTAGGATAGTCCTGACTAGTTCTCAATCATTTTCCTTTATTGTCGCGTTTTCCAAGTATTGTAATTGGCGACTGAAGACACGGTTTCTCTCCATTTGCGACCTAACAGTGATGAAATCATGGGGTAAATTCAGTATAACTGAGAATTGGGGTGGACAAAACATCCGTTTTAAACAATTATTAGTCCTGACCTGTTCTCAGTCATTTTCATGATTAGCAAAAGTTTCACTCCGAGAGCACTTAACAGGTGTTGCTTGTTCTCCCCGATTAGGTAAGACGACAGTCACTCATCTGGACACGTATTTGCTTAATTTAAATCAACGTTATTCATTCAAAATTACTCTCGGTATTGAGTGAAAAAAATGGCACTCGGCAGTGAAATAGGCTAGGCTATAAAAAGCTTGCGGCTCAAGCTATTTGCGCAGGTATGCAATTATGAATAACGTTGATTTAAATTCAGCAAATACGCATCCTGATGAATGATGGTCGTCTTACCTAACCGGGGAGAACAAGCAACACCTGTTAAGTGTGGAGTGCTCTCGGAGTGAACCTTTTGTTAATCATGAAAATGACTGAGCACAGGTCAGGACGAATAATTGTTTAAAACGGATGTTTTGTCCACCCCAATTCTCAGCTCTACTGAATTTACCCCATGATTTCATCGCTGTTAGATCGCATATGGAGAGAAACCGTGTCTTCAGTTGCCAATTACGATAATTGGAAAACGCGTCAATAAAGGAAAATAATTGAGAACTAGCCAGGAATATCCTAATTGTCATAAAGGGACGTGTCTGCGCACCCCCCCAATTCTCTGTTCTAGCGCCGGGCCTAGCACTGTCCCTGGGTAAAATCGCGAAATTGTGCCGGAAAGTGTACCGCCAATAACCGTCCATTATCTAACATGAAACTAACATAATCGCCGTTGGAAAACGGACGAGCGAAAAATGAATGGAGGCAGATAACTTTAGACGCACGCATAAGCTAAAAGAACCCCCCCAGGTACTCATGTATGTCATGTTCGGTGGCTTTGTGTTATGATCCTCTTATGCGTTGTGCTGTTATTTGACACAAACTACTGTACGGCTTTGTTCTGTTTTTTTCAACCTTTTCCGTATTATACATTTAAAAACAAAAATAGTGCATATGTCGAGCTTCCTTCTCAACATGAGTAATAAAGGCATTGTTTTAATGTGTGTTAAGGTATAATGATGATGACTGGAATAATTCAACCCCTCCTCACACCTGTGTGTCTGTAAACAGGCGTGGGGCTGTCCATGTGAGACGTGAAAGTAGCTAAAATCGCTCCTTTATTTGCATGGCGATAAAAATAAATTTTGCGAATGCTGCAGGTGCCTCTCAGTTTCAGTCGTGAAGGAGCTGTTTCTCTGTCGCCCTCTGGTGGAATACTTCTGGCTGTGCAGCAGCAAGGGTTAAACCGTGCTCACTCCACAGCCGATGAATGAAGTTCTAACATAAACTGACGCGCCATCTGTGACTCAGATCGGGTGGAGTTTCTGGAACGTTCGCATCGAGGAATTCAAATATTTCTGCTTTTCTGCTTCTCGACTCTTTCTAATCTTCGTACCTGCCTGCAGGGCAATTCCATCGTAACTGACGCAACATTCGGAGGAGGACTGACCATATTCAAGCCGCGGTTTTTCTTGAATTATTGAAGTTAATTTCAAATGTATAATAATAATAAATTTTATTTATATAGCACTTTTCGCAGAAAGAATTCATAAAGTGCTTCACAGTAAAAATCAAATAAAAATACAAGCTATAAAAGCGAAGTCATATAGTATATATACATAAACAGATAACAGACAAAATAAAAACAAGAATAGCGAGTAAAAGTAAAAATGATAAAAATGAGATAAAATGAAATAAAAACTAATTATCAATAGAAACCACAATTTAACTAAAAGCCTGCCTAAACAGCAAAGTCTTCAGTTGCTTTTTATAGGACTCAACAGTATTTAAAGTGCGAGAGAAAGTGGCAGTGCTTTCCATAGTCTGAGGGCTACAGCTGGAAAGGCCCGATCCCCTCTTGTTTTAAAGCAGCTGTTGGGGATAACCAGCAGGCATTGACTGGATGACCTGAGAGATCGCGTGGGGTTGTGCACTTTCAGCAGCTCGGAGATGTAGGCAGGGGCTTGCCCATTCAGAGCTCTACAGGTGAGAACTAAAATTTTAAAATGAAATATAAGATGAACTGGAAGCCAATGTAATTCTGCTAAAACAGGTGTGATGTGCGGTCTTTTACTGGTGTGGGTTAAAAGTCTGGCAGCAGAATTCTGAGCACAACCTGGAGACGATGAAGGTCTTTCTGGCTCAGACAAGTAAAAAGGCTGTTAGAATAATCCAAACGAGAAGAAATAAAAGCATGAATAATCATCTCAAGTTCAGCCCTTGATACGAGGGGTCTCAATTTAGATATGTTTCTCAGCTGGAAAAAAGCAGTTCCCAATTAGTTTTTTTACATGTTGCTCCAAAGACATTGTTGAATCAAAGATAACACCTAGATTCTGAAATGTCTTATTAAATGGATGACATTAAATTATGAGAAGCCCGTGCAAGAAGAACTATGTTTCTTGCTTCATCCACGATAGAATTGAATAACCAAATAAAATCTGTAACTGACGCAACACAGAATTACCCTAGTTTTTGACACAGACACGATTATGCTCAGGTTCTCTGAATGTGCGAGGTAAAACGTCCTGTAACATTTGGGGTTGATTAGTCAAGGGTTGAGGGTGGTGCATAGAAGCGAGAAAGAATTCATTAATATCTAACAATTTTTAATAACTGAAAAAATATACCGTAACTGACGCAACATGAAACGTAACTGACGCAACCTCTCTGAAATAACAGTTTAAAAAACAATTCATTTCAACATAAACAAAAAAAACCTTGACCAGTTGCTTATGAATAACTATATATAATATGGCCTACTTGAAAAAAGGGAGATTTCTTGAAGAAGAATCAAGGAGGATAGGTGCTACCACCGTTCGCATCCAATACAGTTAAAGTAACTTTTTAGGAATGCTCCCCTCCTACTACGCTTTAGTAATGCATAGTAATACACCTCCTGAATTTTTGGCCTGCCTTGTTGGAGGGAGGCAGATGAACCGTTTTCAGATGTGTCATTGGATGCAGTAGGCCTACTGGTACTAACAGCACCATGGCTGGTGTCCCGTTTCTGCCGTTGGCTTCCAGGGAGTATTGGTACCTTTCTGTACTTATTATCACTGGCCTGATCACCAGAGACAAATGTGCCATTTAGTGATAGAATAGCGTTACTGCGTGCAAAAAATGGAGCAGCTCCATGTCCGCTGGCATCTATATCTGCACAGAGGGGTTAAAACATATGATTTTGGATGACCGCTTTAGTTGTCTGGGCAAATTGTAATGCCCATCCAACCAGTGAGATCAAGGATAACAGTACAGTACATGTACAGTACGTCGCCACTGAATCTTGTATTGGACAACCCAACAATACACAAACATAATGAGTGTGAGTATGGTGTCCAAGATTTAAAATCCATTGAAGTATGTACATGTACTTCTGTGTCAATACAGCTGTAGAATGCTTTCCTCTTCTCAGTATACTGTATTAATATGATGACGGTGTGAAAAATCACTCACTGTAAGATCAGTTACACAGCATGTTGCGTCAGTTACATACTAGGTTGTTGCGTCAGTTACAGTATTTGGTAATTCTGGGTGATGCCTGCTGATGCTGGGTATGCCCAATAGGTGTGTCCTAGAAGGAATCAAGAACATGCCAAAAGTTTGGTCATTCCAATTCATTTGGGCCATACAAGAAAACTTTATGTCTTAAAAGTGTAACTGACGTAACTGTGATTAAGTATCCCTAATTACCGGTAATGTTTTTTTTTCATGGAAGTCAGCAACAAATTTTCCTCAGTGTAGTCTAGAAGATTCCCTGATATCTTGTGAATAGCTTGCAATACTTACCTTTCCCAAATTCATTTAAATTTTAAAATGGTGAAGCTTTTTTTTTTTCAAAGATTATTTTTTTGGAATTTTTCCTTTATTTGATAGTTTTACAGTGTAGAGAGACAGGAAAGTTGGGGAGAAGACATGCAGCAAATGACCCGAGCCAGATTCAAACCCAGGTCGCTGCGGGAAGGACAGAGCCTTTATGGTACGCGCACTTAGACCGATGAGCCACCAGGGCGCCCCGAAGCTTTTTTTTTTCACGAGCTCATTTTCCTTCCTTTCCTGACGGTGCAGGGCCAACATTTAAAATGGCTGCCAGGTCACATGAAGAGCTTTCTGCAGCAGACATTATGTAAACTATGTATGGCTGTTGACCTGTGATTACATATATGAGAAAATCAATCCAGTATATACAAAAAGAAAAATTGCCCTCATGGTACCATTTTCCGTGGAATTGCCCTGCAGGATGTGGACATTGTTTGTCACAGTTTTTTGTTCTGTCTGCACTCACTGAAACATCACCATGTACATCCATCTGAGCCCTTAGGAAAGCAAGGGGATCCGAAAAAAGTTAATGATACATTGAGCTTCATAATGTTTGGGACAGAGATTTTTTTTTTCATCTGTCCCCGAACTCTGCAATTTTAGATTTGTAAGTAAACGATGTACTTGTGCTGAAAGTACTTAATTTTAAAGGTTATGAATTCTGTTTTCAAGTTGTAAAAATGACAGCACTTTATGTAGAAAAAAGTTTTCATTATTTCAGGGGTTATAATTTTAACTAATAAATGTCTTTGCCGGTGTCTCTGCTTAATCAGGTGCACTCGATTAAATTCCTTTCTGAAAAGACCCTTCTGGCAGAAGGTATTCTGGACATATCTTCCAGTCATTTGTGCAAAAGGCCATTTTTTCAGAATCCAATAAGCAATTTTAGGTTTTTTCTCTGCACAATCTGGTAACTCTGTTTTTGTAGTTTACCACCACATTTTGTATTGAAGTCTTTGCATTTCGGTTGGTGACTCTGCAGACAGTTTTCCTGCTTACTTCAAATTTCATTTAGGAAATGATTCTACACCTTTTATTTGTGTTTAAAGCTCAGTATAGATCAGTAGTCAAATACATTTTTTCTCTTTTTTTTTTTTTTTTTTTTTAAAGATTAGCCTATTAGATATTCAAAAGCCACCAAAGGGAAGCTGTTTTGTGTTTCAAAGGGGGTAATGTACCTGGCGGCAGATTATTTCATTTTGTGTGCCTGATGTGAGATGCACATTTGCACACTCGGCCTACTTATTGTTTCTTGGGCTTATTATTATTATTATTATTATTATTATTTATTTTTTCATTATTCTTGTTGTTGTTGTTGTTTGTTTATTTTTTTGGACCTATTCTTCCGCCTCAAGAATTTAGCCACGAAACTAGTCCCGCAGCTTTGGAGTACATACACAAATAACACATATAAACGTGCGGAATTACGGGCATGGTGTGCCATGGCTTTGGTTCGGGCTCGGCCCAGCAGTTTTCCCGAAAATCCCAAAAAAGTCAGAAAATTTTCCCATCTGGAATAATTCCCATCTGGAAGTAACCTCAGTTGAAAAACAACCAACCCCCCTTTCTTTTATGTATGGCCATGTTATTCAGCCATACTTAAACGTAGAAACGTGACTCAAAGTTTAAATTTATTAATTAAGCATATTAATCACTATTACGGTTTTTACTCAGAAGCAGTTCATGTTTTGGGTAATTTTTGGCCTGCGTCAGTGTTTACAACAGGTGTTCATGGCACGGAATGTTCAACAGTTAAAGTGCTATTTTTGTCTTTGATTCGCGTGCTCTCACGCAAATTTTAGTCTACATATGTGTACATAATATTTATATGAAATTGTAAATAAACTCGTGCTGGTTCCCCTCATGTATCAGTGGTCTGAAATAGATCTACATTTTTTGCCACAGCAAAGCCAGACAAATCTCTCATCGAACCCCATATTAACTCACAGCCCGACTTTCACCAGAATCCAACCCGGCACAGTTTTTTTTTTTTTTTTTTTTTCCCAAATGGCTTTCAAGCTATTTTTTTTCAACTTTTATGACATGTATAGTGAAATGTTCAGCAAAATTTTCTAGTTAAATTTAAGCTTTTAAAATTTTAAAATTATTTAAACCTAAAATTTCATCCTTGTTTTTAATTTATCAGTTTCTGTGCAGCTGTAAGGGTTCTGCTTCACACAATGATGATGTGCATGGCGGACAGGAAGTTGAGGACTGGACTCAGATCCAAGGATGGACTTGGTTGTATTTATTATGCCTCCTGCGCAGCAGGGAGGCACACATGAAGCAATACAAAACAAAAAGAAACGAGTAATGCTGTTAGTAATACAAAACTGGGCTTTAGCTACAGTAACAATGCATCACTAAAACAGAGAAAGAAATTAGGAAATGAGGTTCCTTAAAAATAAACGTTAAATTGTGGATATCAACAATAAATGGCACTAACTTAGAGAATTAGAAAATACACGCGATATGTGGAGGATAAGCCTATACAGGATTAGCAATACAACACAGGTATGTAGTTTACGAGACTTTGCAAAAACTAAGTGCGAGGCTTGGTCTGAAATAGCACAACACTACCACACAGTGGAAATGAATAAAAGGTGCATGTGATGATTGCAGAGCTGAGGAATGCAGTCTGGCTCTTAATAGACCGGTGAGTCTAAAGGCTAGAGGCGTGACCTTACAACAGCACTTTGAGTCCCTTGATTCTCAATAAAATAACTGGACAAGTGCTGTTCGTGGACTATTGTGATCAATGCAACGGACAAACTATTTCTCCAGACCTGAAGTTTGCAGGTAAGCCGAAGCTCTCCTCCACAATGCAGTGAGCGACGCGCGAAAGATTCTCATAACGGCGCAGGAATTAGATGAGGAAGGCCCAAGAGGACGGCCAGCAGGAGGATTAAGAAGAACAGCACGATCTGCGAGGTCAGGGCCAGGTGGCAGTACCAGTACTGACGGGTGTCCAGCACCTCGTCCTCCATCAGGTACAGCCCCCAGGAACCCCCCCGCTTGAGCAGCCATTCGCGCTGGTAGAGCACTGCGCAGCACAGAGCAGAAGTCTGAAGAAGCTACAAGCGGAGGGCCAAATGTTAGCCTTCAAGTAGCCATCACACCCCGCTGTCGTTCTGCCCCCTAGTGGACTGGCAGGACAAGAGATAATTAAGATAAAGTACATATTTTTCTGAAGATGGATTCATAGAGAATGAAAGAATATTAGAAGGAAAAATACTGGATGTTTAGCTTTTTTTATGGTCAGCTACCACCATCCATGAGGCCTACATCTTAGTCGCAGCCTCCCATTTTCCTGTCCCCTGCCCCCAGTAAGGCACAATACAGACTGGAGTCATGATTTCTGCTGATCATTGATTCTTGGAGAGAGCTTGAATGCAAGAGACGTTTTTTTGTAGCATGCGGAGCTGATCCACACAGTCATTGAAATAAGCACACACCAAAAACACAACAAAAGAAAAAAGAGATTGAATTACTTTTTATGATGAAGGCTATGTGAAATTATGACATCTTCTGTGTCATCTTTATCATAAATGAAGCAGGAAGTCTTCTCTGTCAAAGTCTGTCATGACTTTGGTCCTCCACATCCATTGCATGTGCTAACTGTACACCATCCCCAATGCCAAGTGTGCACTACAGGATTTTAACAATCCAATCTGAGCAAGCAGAATCCCATACATTGTACATGCGTTTTGACTAATTCTTTGACTTGCCCCGGATGACTCAACACACAAAAATAACAATAAAAGACATCTTGTAATATGTGCAGAACATGAAAATCGGGATTTCAGCAGTGTTCTAGTGCACACTCATCTTAAAGTGCTGATACAGTTTCAGTAACATCGAAATGTGCTCACCCACAAATGAACAGGTTCATGACAGAGAAACACTTTTACATATTCTTATTATTATCACAGTAAGGGCCTTCCTCAAGGGCCCAGCAGCAGGTACACTGATCTTACTGTGGCTGAAGGTCCTGGATAGAGAGAGCTGAGACATGAGGGTTCCAGAAAATCTGGTCACGGAGCCATTTTGTTTCCATCACGTTATCATGCACCATCTCAAAGTTAAGGAGTTTATTTTTGTCTTTTTTTCCCCTCATGTCCAATCATTTTCCCCTCTCATGCTTGTTGAAACCATTGCTTCCTGGTTTATTATTTTTTCCCCCAAAATTAATATGTTATCCTTCCAAGAAAAGAACAAAAAATTCCAGGGATTTCCTTTGTGAACAGTGCCTTGGTTTTGCAAGACGGAAACAAAATGGCTACTATTCTTGACTTGTCGCGACTCTCTTTCAAGGGACTCCAACTGTGGCTACACTGGGTCTTGAACCATAACATTGTGAGCCCCAGTCACATGTTCGAGCTGAATGTCTATAAGCCTCCCCTGCACCAGCTCCAGGTCACTCAGACGTCATCCTTTCATTCTGACCTCATGTACAGCCTCACCTGCTGCTGGGTTCATGTTCAAGTCTGTGGGATGGATTACACAAAGCTGGATTATTTTATTTAGCTGAATAACTGTCTGAATAAAGCCTGAACTCTCCCCATAATCTGGAATGAGAACTGAAATACAAATGCTGCTCTGGGTCATACTCTACACCGCTATCCAGCTAACTCAACTAATCCTACTTAGTGGAACGTTGCATGGAGTTAGATAGGGATCTGGATCTGGGGTGCGTTTCCCAAAAGCGTGGTTGCTAGCTAAGTAAGCAACTTACATAGTTCATCCATTCACAGTCAATGGGTTCAACATTGTTAGTTAGCATCTGTGATTTCGGGAAACGTACCCCTGGTTGGCTGGTGGCTCTCCATGAACCCCTGAGACAGACATTAAGAGTGTGCTCTGCAATCGCTCCAATCTCACACACCGACACTCGTCCGGCATGCTGGCCGCCACATGCCTGATTCCAGCTCTACTCCCACCCTGTTACTCCTTTACTCTGAACTCAATGTCCTGCAAGCAGAAATGAGCGTTTAACCCTCAATTTTGGTGTAAGAGAATGCGACACTCATGAACCCCATAAATAGGGTAAAGCACACTAAACCAGGAGAACTTACTCTTCTCTGAATTCATAAACAGAAACGTCCTGCCATTCTCAGCTCATGTGCTGGCTCTGAGTCTCTCAATTATAGAAGTTTATAGGAGGCGAGAGCCGAGTCACATGATCACATCATGGAACAGATTTGCTAATGCACATGTATGCACGTTCACACAAACACGCGTGTACACATGTATTCACGCATGTGCATCGACACAGGCAAATTGATGTAATTTTTGGTGAATCAGGCTGGCATCGCCCAAGCAATCAGTCCAGGATAAAGCATTTTGTGGCTTGTTTTGATGGTGTACGGATTCCTCTGCAGTGCTCAAGAAGTACACTTGAGGGCGCTCCAGTTTCATCTTGATGCAGTAAAAATGGAAGTCAGCTGTTACGACTTAGGTCAATGACCTTTTTCTCTGGAATTAAACTCTACCAGAGTGCTTGTATAGCAATACTCGTGAGAAAAACGCTTGAGAAACCATAGATTTTGTTAGGGCAATTTGCGTGGTTCTGGCAGAGAATTATAACTAATTGGTTAAAGTCAGGAATATGGTTACAGTAGGGATTGGGTTATGGTTAGAGTTAGGTACAATTTGGTTACAGTTAGGGTTTAGGAAAGACTATACAGAATTAATGTAAATTAGTACAGTTTCCTCACAAGTATACCTGTGTGTGTGTATGTGTGTGTGTGTGTGCGTGCGTGTGCATGTGTGTGTGCGACAGCATGATGAGCGCACGCCTATGTGGGCGCGCGTGTTTGTGTGTGTGTGTGCGAGAGCGTAGTGACCATGTGCCTGTTTGTGTGTGCTTGTGTGTGTGCGAGGAGAGCATAGTGAGCGTGTGCCTGTGTGTGTGTGTGTGTGTGAATATCTGCATGTATCTGTGAGTCTATGAGAGAGAAGGAGAATGTGAAAGCTTAGTGTCAGAGGAACTTTAAATACATGAGAGTTTTAGGTTCTATGGGGAAGAGGCGCTGCGCACACTGGATAAGAGAGAGATTAATAATGCCATGATTTGGGGCGCGTATACCAGAATCAGCTTGTCTTCTGTCCGTAGATACAATTTTTACCTGAGCTTTTTTCTTAAACCACACGGTGGATTGTTTTCCAACTTGGCATGCATTATTATCACCATGAGCACCTGTGCACCTGCGATAGTGAAAGTGATTTGATTCATATTCATAGCAATCTTGACAATTTTTCAGTGATATTGTTTCAGTGCACACTATATGGTAATGGCTATTTCAGTTCAATGCTATGCTGAATGCGGAGGGTATTTTTCAGTCCTGTCTGGAACAGGCACCTTTCTAGTTGTTTCTGTCAGGATCCTTTTGATTTTCATTACCTGCGGACATTATCCAGGTGGACCTTCTACCCAGCAAGCCAGCTATTGCAATTGAAGTAGGCTGGATGATGATTCTAGTGGGCAAATTCAGTGTAAAATTGTTGTTCCCTCGATGAAATGCAGTTCACTGCTGCATCTGTTTCTTTGATTTGAACCTTTTTAACTTCGTGATGTGGAACTTTAGGCCTATTTTAAATTGTAGAGGGTATTCCAAGGTTTCCAACGATCCCAAATATGTCCAGCTGAATTATGGAGAAATGTGTATAAAATGAGGCACATGATATGCATGTTTTCGTTATGATATAATGCAAAAGACATAAAAACATGGCATCCTGGGTTAGAATACTTCTCTTTATGTAAGAGTACAGCACAGTTTCAGGATCGGCTCTATGTCTCCCTCTGCAGGACGATCAGATCTCACGACACAAAGTGGATCACAAAGCCCCCACCGTAAGCTAACGAACAAACATTTCCGCAGGGTTAAGGAAACCGGTAGAAATTACTTGGAAGACATGGAAATATTTGCGTTTATATTGGATCATGTGCGTAGAGTTTCTCTCTTTATCTTGATTTTTCTTTTGTTCTATTATGTACGTGTGCTCTTGTAGGCTACAGATTTGTACACTGTTATAAAGTGACTGAATTCAACCGTTAAATTAACGCATTGTCTCATTGTTATTTTAACTGTAAGTAAGGTCCTGCTCGCATTTGACTGCGGTTAACAGTGAACATACACGGAACCTCTGTCACAAACTTGTAAAATTACAGTTGGAACTAACTGGCAAAAAAAGATTCCCGTTAAAATAACTGGCAAAAAAGGAGCCAGTTTATGACAGAGTACGGACTTGGACGGTGTCAGAGGAGATTAGCGGAAACACATCCTGCCTTCAGTTCCGTCACCAATATATTTGATACATAAATCAGACTGGTCCGATTCATATCATGCCTTGCATTCTATAGGCTACATTCACACAGACGCTCATCATTTTTAATGCATGCGTCTTTATTTGATCCCCCAACAATTCAGACATAGATACAAGACAAAACTCACTCCAAACATGGATTAATGGCGCATCCTAAATTTAAAACTGAAAGCGCACTAGCATTATTTTTATTGCAAGTAGCCTAATTTTATTGTGCTGTAATTTTGCGTGCCTCTGAAAGCGAAGTCTCTCAACACGTCCGATAAGTGAGATACTGCCGCATATGGGCTCACGAAACGATGTTGGACGCCGTCAATGTCAACATTTATTCACTACAGTCAGACTTTTGGATGCTGCTTTGTTTGACTTGGGACCCAGCGGATACTTGAAATATGCACCGGAAAACAACAAGAATTTACAACCCTAATTTGGAAAATTTTAAAGGTGCGAAAAATTGACAGGTAAAGACGCGGTCGGCAGTCCATTCTGCCGGAGTGATGGTTAGGAAGCTGCTCACGCCGAAGGTTTTGTCGGGTTTCTGCGCCACAGCGCTGGTAAAAACTCCTGCGGTAACTGGAGTCCCGCTTGAAGTCCAGCTGACATCCACAAACCCCACAGACAGACGGAAACTCAACCTGCTTCCGAATAACAATTGTATAATTAATCGAATTAGTTTACAGAGCAAACAGGCCTCCAATCAGGGCCGTATCCAGGATTTTTCAAATACCAAGGTCAAAAATGGTCAACCTAACCCCCCCCCAACACACACACACACACACACACACACAATATAAATATTTCACACATAATTTTGGTAAACAGTGCATATATTTTCAAATAAAAACAGAACCTATTCTATGTACATTGTGTTTGTGTGTGTGTGTGTGTGTGTGTGTGTGTGAGTCTGTGTGTGTGTGTGTGTGAGTCTGTCTGTCAGTTTTTCTGCTTTCAAAAGCCATGGAAAAGATGTCTTACCAAGTTTTGCATTTACATTGTTTAAAAAGGAAAATCTGAAAGAAAAAAAAAAAAAATACTAGGCACACCTAGCTGGTACATCTCATTATATCTCACAAAGCAGATTGTGTGAGAGAGGACAGCTATCAAGGTAAAGACACTGGAGCCTTTAGATTATCATTAAGTTCACTGGGAAATCATTGTACGTTGTGTGTGTGTGGAAATTGGTGTTTGTTCATTGAATAGTATGCATGTGCAGCAGTATGGTCCATCCTCAGATGGGGAGCACGGTAACCTGGGATACTTTTTACCCACTCCGCATTATATCTGAGAAGTCTTTTTCCTAATTGGCTCTGTGGGTATGGATAATGTTCCCTTATGCATTTATGATTCAGAATGCTCTGCTTCTCATCATTGGAAAAGTGACTGTTGCTTTTATAATTGGCAGGGTCATAGGCTGCAGAGCATTTGGGATCTTCTGACCAGGTCACTTTAGAGTCTTTTACCTGGGACTGCCCTTCCCCTGACAGCTTCCACTCATCTGCTCCTGACTCTATTGTCTCCTGCTGTTCCCCTGACCCCTCTGTTGCCAATCAACAAACAGTTGCTTTTTTCTTTTCTTTTTTTTAATGACAAGTCTAAAAAGCTGAGCTATAATTGATATGATTTGACAATGCTTAATGCTTATGAAAAAGATAGTACAGTGCCGTGAAAAAGTATTTGCCCCCTGCCTGATTTCTTATTTTTTTGCGTATTTGTCGCACTTAAATGTTTCAGACCATCAAACAAATTTTAATATTAGACAAAGACAACCTGAGTAGACACAAAATGCAGTTTTTAAATGATGATTTCATTTAATAAGGGAAAAAAAGCTATGAAAAAACCTACCTGGCCCTATGTGAAATAGTAATTGCCCCCTACATCCTCATAACAGGTTGTGTCACCCTCGGCGACAACAACTCCAATCAAACGTTTATAACTGGCAATGAGTCTTTCACATCCCTGTGGAAGAATTTTTGGCCCACTCTTCTTTGCAAAATTATTTTAATTCAACCACATTGAAGGGTTTTTGAGCATGAATGGTGTTTAAGGTCATGCCACAGCATCTCAAGCAGATTTTAGTCCGGACTTTGACTAGGCCTCTCCAAAATCTTCATTTTGTTTTTATTAAGCCATTCAGAGGTGGACTTACTGGTGTGTTTCGGATCATTGTCCTGCTGCAAAACCCAAGTGCGCTTGAGCTTGAGGTCACAAACTGATGGTTGGACATTCTCCTTCAGAATTTTCTGGTAGAGAGCAGAATTCATAGTTCCATCAATTACGACAAGTCATCCAGGTCCTGAAGCAGCAAATCAGCCCCAAACCATCACACTACCACCGCCATGTTTGACTTTTGGTATGATGTTCTTTTTGGGCTGGGCCGAACAGCAGCCAGGCCGCTATAAACGCGAATGTCGCTGAGTATCTGAGTGACTGACTGACTGACTGCCTGAGTGATCAAGTTCAACGATTGGCTGGCCGGCGGGGACGAAGTTCAGCGATTGGTCGGCCGGATGGGAAGCACTTCAACGATTGGTTGGCCGATGATTGGCTAGCTGGCTCTTCAGTGATTGGTTTGCCGGTGGGGAAGAACTTCAACGATTGGTTGACCTACGATTGGCTGGCTGGCTGGCCGGGCGTCGACTTCACTCGTATTTACTGGTCTGTCCATTGTGAGTACATGGGTCTCGTAATTTCGGTATTGAGACATTGCAGCAGAAACTGAATACTTTGCTGCTGTTGGATCTTGGATTTGAGAGTTTGCCGCAGAAACGAAAACTAAAAAGTGGAATTGAACGCGCCACACTCATTTATGTGTGTGATGGACAATTTAAGTACACAGTGGAAGTGGCGCCGGCACTATTATGTTTCAGTATTTTCAAGAATACCTGAAGAATTCATGAGTTGGTTCGCTTGAACAAAAGCAGTTGTGGTGGCCGCTTTGATTGTGTCTATGAGAGCGACTGTAACTGACACCAATGAAAACAATAAATTTAAGAAAATATTAAATTTAAAAGATCGCGCCAAGATGGATTGGACACCCCGTCATTGAAGTAGCTACTTCTCCACTACGTTGTTGTACCCACTACGCCAATGTAACACGACCAGTACTTGAATCCAGTCTAGCAATAGACTGCAATAATCAGGTAAATGTACTATTAAATTAAAACAGATTTTGTACATGTAGAATGTTCAAATGTGCAATTTCTGACGCCAATGAATGTTTCTTGGTGATATTGGTAGCCATTTTACGAAAATTAATGCGTATTTTCTTCTAATGGACAGCAAAAGGTGGATTAAATATTTATATAGCGGATGCATATGAAGTGCTTGCCCTAGCTAGCATCCCGGTCTTTTTAAAAGTTCCATTCGATTTTGTTGCATTACGAGCACAATCCGACCATAATTAGGCTAATCTTCTTTCACGATAGATTAGTTCGGTTTGTTTCAGTCCTCCTCATGCTTGTTTTGTCTGGTATCAGTTGCGAGATTCCACAGAGATAGAGGAATGTAACACATCGTACTAATCTAGCCTTAAAGAATCATAACAATGGTCAGAATGTGTTTTTAATTTCCCTATTCAATCCCGCAACCGATACAACAGTTAACAAGCATGGAGGACAGTATCAGTTGCGAGATTGAATAGGGGAATTAAAAACACATTCCGACCATTGTTAAGATTCTTTCACGATAGATTGGTACGATGTGTTACATTCTTCCATCTCCCTTTTGAATTTCGTAGCCGGTACCAGGATTATTTCCTGAAACTTCCTATTGAATCTCGCAACCGATACGAGAGAAGACAGGTACAATGAAGGGACTTGGGATACGCTATCATCAGAGGTGTATAGTAACAAAGTACATGCACTTCGTTACAGTACTTAAATAGTTTGAGGATTTATACTTTACTTGAGTTTTTTTTAAACCTGGACTTTTGCTGTACTACATTTAAAAGATAAAAAGTATACTTTCACTTTGTTACTTTGACACTGGCCACTTTTTCACTCGTTACAAATTAAAAGATGGATGCAATTCACCATTTAAGGATTATCTGGATTAGGCGTGTTTGAGAAGAACAGCGGTGCTCGGCGGGGTATCTTTGTGCAGATGTGTCCGCCAGCGGACATGGAGCTGCAAATTTATGCTCGCAGTTACAATATTCTACCACTAGATGGCCCTCTAGGATCAGTTATTGAATATTTACAAGCAAGCTGAGTTCGAACACGGTTTAGAATATGGACGAGTTCACTCCAATCCATGTTTTTCAGGAGTTGCCTGAATAAAACTCCTCTGCTAAGCCTGATGTGCAAACTGCTCAATATACTTGCCCATATATATCCAGCGGTTCAAAAAAAATTATCTCTTGCGACAGAAATAATCATTGTCCTCTGCAGCAGCCACTTCAGCTACAGTGAGCAAATGGTATCCCAATTAGTAGTTAAGAAAAATCAGTTTTCTGAGGCAAAACTTCAGCATGGTATTGATACTATGTAATTCTACTATTAATTGTAGTCAATTATAGTGGTTTTTAAAACCACCAGTAAACTCAAAGAAGAAGAAGAAGTACCGTATATAAAAGAGAGACTGCCTGTGTGTTTTTTGAATACTGTATTTTTCATTCACCTGAAAATTGACTAAAGAGCACAAGGAGAGAACAAAGAGTGGTTGCTTTGCTTCTTTCTATGCGTACTATGAAAAATACTTTTTACTTATGCTCACACTGTTGATACTTAAGTATATTCTTTCACAAAATACTTTTGGTACCTAAGTACATTTACTATGAGCTACTTTAAGACTTTTACTCAAGTAATTTTCTTCTGGTAGACTTCAACTTTTACCAAAGTAACTTTCAGTGATGATACTTCTACTTTACTTAGTTACTTTTTCCAGTACTTTATACACCTCTGATTATCATATTAGCCATGTGACAAAGTGCAATACTCAGTCAGGCCTTAACTGTCACTTATGAAAATCGTTCATGCTTTTTTTCCTGAATTCTTGTATTTTATTTCATTTCTTTAAACATTGATTATATCTTTTTTTTTTTACTGTCTACCATATTTGAGTTAAAATTGACCTAAATTGCTCACTTCGCAACACTTTTTTATCCGCAGTGACTGAAATAAATAGCAAACTATTCGCTATTTGGGGGCACCATAAAATTCCAAAACTTTCTTATTTCTCGGCCAATTCTCATGATCTTAAAAAGGCCTTGTAGTTGACACCAAGAGCTTTCAACTGGTCATAAATTCATTAAAATTAATTGCATTTCAATTTTTTTGGACACATACTAAAGCATATTCAACCATCACCAATATCGTCTAACGCTTGATGTAAACACATGGCAACTCTTTCACTCAAACAAATTTACTAAGCGGTTTTACTCAAAACTGTGGATTCTTTGTCCATAACATGCCCAAAGAAGAAACATGGGGAAAAAAAGGAAACTTTGATGTTTGTTCTTACACCCTCACTATATAGGAACTGCCATGTGTTCACGAAAGTGACGTCACGTCCCCGATTAGCACAACTGTAATGATAACTTTATTGTTTCATTACGATTCAGGAACGTACATACATAATTTAACTGCTATTCACATCTGCTGCTGCTGTCTCTCTCAAATTCACATTCACAAAATCAATAACTGCTACCCTTACTCGAGCTCTTTGTCTATTCAAATGAATAACTTGCTTTTGATATGTTTTCCTTACTCAAGACTCCCCCCACCTCCCACTCCCTCATTCTCACTTACTCCCATATCTCACTCACACACTCTCACTCACACTCACTCTTTCACACTCTCACTCTCCCACTCCCACACTCACACTCTTTCCACCTACTTTGTAAATAATTTATCAGCTCCAGCTCATTACTAAACTTGCACTTCATATAATTGCATGAGTTTTGCCTCATTTAGCACCCTTTTCTTGGGCCCACATTCTCATACAGCACTTGGCGGCCCAGCCGAATACTAGGTTGCACCTAGTCTTGTAATGAAATGCTGTGTTAGTTTTACGCCTGATGTAACAGGATGCACACCTTCCAGAAAGTTCAACTTTTGTCTCCTCAGTCCACAGAATATTTTCCCAAAAGTCTTGGGGATCATCAAGATGTGTTTTGGCAAATGTGAGACAAGCCTTTGTGTTCTTTTTGATCAGTAGAGGTTTTCGCCTTGGAACTCTCCCGTGGATGCCATTTTTGCCCTGTCTCTTCCTTATTGTTGAATCATGAACACTGACTTTAACTGAGGCAAGTGAGACCTGCAGTTCTTCAGATGTTGTTATGGGTTTTTTTGTGACCTCCTGGATGAGTAGTTGATGCACTCTTGGAGTAATTTTGGTAGGCCAGCCACTCCTGGGAAGGTTCACCACTGTTCCAAGTTTTTTCCATTTACGGGTAATGGCTCTCACCATGATTCGCCGGAGTCCCAAAGCCTTAGAAATGGCTTTGCAACCCTTTCCAGACTGATGGATGTCAATTTCTTTGTTTCTCATCTGTTCTTGAATTTCTTTACTTCGCGGCATGACATTCGGTTTTTGAGATCTTTTAGCCTACTTCACTTTGTCAGACAGGCTCTATATAGTGATTTCTTGATTCAACAGGTCTGGCAGTAGTCAGGCCTGGGTGTGGCTAGTGAAACTGGACTCAAAAAATGTGGTTAATCACAGTTAATTCATGATATCGGGGATTACTTTTTTTCACATAGGGCCAGGTAGGTTTGGATGGCTTTTTTCCCTCAATAAATGAAATCATCATTTAAAAACTGCATTTTGTATTTACTCAGGTTATCTTTGTCTAGTATTAAAATTTGTTTGATGATCTGAAACAGTAAAGTGTGAAAAATATGCAAAAAAGTAAGAAATCAGGAAGGGGGCAAATACTTTTCACGGCACTGTATATCCATAACAACATTAATTACCCATCCAACATAATATTAGTAGAATTGTCAGGTCAGCTGCATCTCTACTGAATTCCAGCATAAAATTAGCATCTCGCTGCCACTACCAAATCTGTACTATTCTGTAGCCTTCTTCACCTTTTAACTTTCTCTTTCTTTTTGCCTGCTGCTCAACCTCTGTCACTTTCCCAAATGTTAATTTTATTTGCTTTAGCCTAAACATATTTCTTCAGGTAACCGAGAATGGTGCCAGGTTGGTTTATTTTGTACAATGAGTTTCTGGGTATTGAAGTTTGAGCTGGGGAACTTTAACTAGCGTTCATTGATTAGTTTCGGCCATAACTAAATAAATCTGCGATTTTTATAACGTTTTTCTCACATGAGTGCCTCAGATGGCTGTGTGTTATCTGGTGAAGCAACCAGATGACATTATACTCCCAAGATGCTTTGTGAGCTTGCAAATATGGCGGCCCACAGGGAGTTCAAAACATTATATTCCCTAACTCTTGCGATAAATGAAATCAAAACTAAAGGCATGAAAGCCATGATTTTACTTGAGAGTATTTATTTATAGGTTGGCAAGTAAAATGGGTAAGATTTACCTAAATTCCAGAGGTTTCCTTTGAATAGCTCACTGCTACCACACAGAGGATATGAGACACAGCTGCGGGCAATGATTGAATGCTGTGAGGAATGCAGTCTGGGTCTTAGTAGACCGGTGAGCTGGAGGACTGGAAGGCGTGGCCCGACAATAAGTAAGTAAATAAATGAATGAATAAAGGGAATGGATGAATAAATGAATGAGGGAATGAATAAATAAATAAATAAATAAAATAGTTCACCTGCTTTTCTTCAGCATTCTGGTGTTCCTAAAGAGCTGAGATTTCAACAACTGCCTTATGTAAATTCATATTAAAGTCAAACTATATATTAAGTTAATTCACTCAATATGAGATTTGAAGCCAGCATTCACACTGAAATGGGGCTGTACCTACTGCTTGTGCAGTTAACAGTCACTGACATGATTGACTGATCTCAGTTCAGCTTGAGTGATTTCACATCCTGCTCAGGGCTTGAACTCTTTCATGAAGCAGCTCCACTGCAGAAGTGAAGATCAGAGGTTTTTTGTCATGGTGTGAATCACTGTGATATGTACTCATAAGGGGAATCATTCCATATCGCACAGTAATACACTGCAGAGTCTCCTGCCTCCACATTTTTAATCAAGAATCGATACTCTGATCTCGTCTGCTTATTGCATGAGATTCGGCTGGAGGAGAAACCGGCTCCATATCTAGTAGAGCTGTCATTTTCGTGACGGTACAGAACAAATTGGGGTTGTCCTCCTGGTGCCTGCTTATACCAGCGTGTATACCAGAAACTATACCGATCACTCCCCGTCCCGAGGTTACAGTCCATAGTGGCCGTATCTCCTTTATTCACTGTCACAATATCAGGCTTCTGTGTCACCACCATCGCCCCACTCACACCTGAAAACCAACATTTTAAAAACATTTACAATTCACCTTATTTAAAAGCAACAAGTTAACAATAAGGTCATGTGAACTGGCATCAGCTGATGTAGTTGTTCCTCTATTTATTTATTTATTTTTTATTACCAAAGTAGAAATACATTCATTGACCTTTAAAATGGTACATAAAATATTAATGAAAAAATGTAATGACTAATTTATTAGATTATCATTATTTTGATACATACAAAACATATTATCAGCCTAATCATTAACAAATAAAAAGAAAAGCTATTTTTTTGTCCAGAATTCATCGACATTTTGTAATGTAGTGGCTAGCATAAATCAATGATGTGCAGACTATTTTTCAGTAGTCAGTATTTAACAGCTATATGAGTCAATGTCCATGCATGTGGATCATATTGTAGATTGTTCCTCATTTAAAATGTAAAATGCAGAAGAATATACATGAGTATCTTACATGTGCAGAGAGATGTAAAATACAGAAGAATATATGCAAGTATCTTACATGTGAGCAGAGAGATGTAAAATATAGAAGAATATATGCGAGTATCTTACATGCGAGCAGAGAGATGTAAAATATAGAAGAATATATGCGAGTATCTTACATGCAAGCAGACTGATGTAAAATATAGAAGAATATATGCGAGTATCTTACATGCGAGCAAAGAGATGTAAAATACAGAAGAATATACGTGAGTATCTTACATGCGAGCAGAGAGAAGAGGGTACAGGCTGTCTCCAGCATGTTGGCAGCGTGTGGAGTGAGCAGCTCTTACTGTGCAGCAGAGAGATGAGCAGGTAAGAGAGGGAGAAGAGTGAGGGAGCAGAGCCCAGATATAAGGGGCCAGCAGGAACAAGGAGAGGGAGGAGCCTCTGTTGCTCTCAGCCAATCACAGCTGCTCAGGAACAAACTATTTTTTTCAGAAATTGTGCCTCGAATTTTGATTGATTTGTCATTAGTAACATTGTTTGTTGTTAATTAAATTGAGCAAGAGCACATTTCATCAATTTTTCTTTTCATGTGGTGTCGTGGTTTTCATTCAGCAATATTTTCAAATTATGAGGTTCCCCCATCCTCAAGCAATTGGAGAGAGACAGATTCTTCAGAAAGTTAGGCTTTATTGAGGCGTATTGATGAATATAAAGCAGAGTTCTTTTTGTGCAAGAGGAACTGACATTCTGCTTTTCACACCCAATTTTTATACCTTCACCATAACAAATATCTTCCAAATATGGCTTTTCCGCCCTCTCACGCTACAATCGTTCAGTAACATAATGTCTGCTTCTTACTTGTTTTTCAGTGGTACAATCATGTGGTGTCTGCATGTTACTTGTTTTTCACTTTTATCTTAACTACTTCAAGGCCACTTCATTGTTTAAGAGAACTTTTAGTTGGGTCACAGGTTGTCCCAGAGAAAGGCAAACCAAAACACTGCCAACTTGCCGTGAAAACTGTTACCAAAAGATAACAACACTCTTCCAGTGTAATACTGGAGCAGCATAACTATATGATTTCTGATGAATGATGGTGAATAATGCTGATGACTGAACAGATATTGCCTGCATCAACTGAACAGATGTCAATCAAAGCTACAGAAGCCCACTGCTTATGTGTGTGTGTGTACTGCTCATGCCTGTGTGAACTGCTTGTGTGTGTGTGTGTGTGTGTGTGTATGTGTGTGTTACTGCTGCTTACATAATATGGTTACTGATTATGATTCTTGATTATGGTTATTAATTATGGTCATTGATTTACTGATGAATATGATGAGAAATATTGAAATATAATCCTCAACAGTGGCTTTGAAGAAGCTCACTATTTTTAGAAACCTTTTTTCACTTATGCCTGTTTGTGACTTTGCTTCATCGAAATCATCACAAATTAATGGGTTTTGCCTTGGGAGGGGGTGATCTTTGCATTCAAGGCCACTATAGGTTTTAATTACACTGTGGAAGCCTGACTTGCTTCAGTAAATATGCAGTTGTATGAATGGACTGCATGTTTAAAAGAATGTGAGTCTCAGATCGTACTGCCGTATAATTATGGAAGCTTTGTTCTTCAAATACTTTGCAATGTCATGAGACAAAGGATGATGCAAAAAAAAGTCACAAATCATAAGGCCCTGTCCCATACTGCTGTTTAACGATTACGTCTGCCTCCGTCTAAATATTTATGTCAGACGATGTCATATGGCGGCAAATTAAAATTTTTTGGCCATGGACGGTAGATAGAACTGCATGAGTAACGTCTAAATACGTCTGAGAAACGTCTGCTTAAGTATGAGT
Source organism: Gymnothorax javanicus (assembly GCA_029692085.1). NCBI lineage: Eukaryota > Metazoa > Chordata > Actinopteri > Anguilliformes > Muraenidae > Gymnothorax > Gymnothorax javanicus. The sequence continues at coordinate 85,646,418 of CM056194.1, forward strand.
AACGAACGAATTGCATTGTGTGTAAATAAATGCAAATAAATTGTATATAGTTACAGGATAAAAACAAAGTTTGTCAAATCCCCCACAATTTATTTCACAAACCCCCCAGAAAAGGAAAAACGAGCCAAAGAAAAACTTGAAATGAAATAAATTGTTTTCATTACAAGTGTTTCTTTAGTTTGTTTTTCTTTTTCGTAACAAATTAAAAAAAAAAATCATAAATTGAATGAAAAGAGAAGTAAAGAACAAAGTAAACAGTTTGCATTAGAAATCACAATTATTCATATTCATTTTGGATAAATTTTTTGGGGGGTTTTTTGCTTTTTTTTGGCGGTTTTGTGGGTTTTAGCTGTCCGCCTGCCCAACAGCCATAAAAGTCTGAAAACCGGTTAGATTCCGCTCAAGTAACAGTGAAAACGTCAAAAAAACGGCAGAGTAACATATGAGAACCTCCAATCGCTATCCATAGCTGGCCGTCGGAAATTTTGAACATGTCCAAAGTTTGGAACGGCTAGTGCCGTCTGTCAATGTCTAGATACGTCTGTAAACCAGCTGAAAAATGAATAAAAAAGTCCAATAAACGTACGCCTTCGTTTTTCAAATGGAATCGTTAAACGGCGCAGTGGGACAGTACCTTTACTGAGATCTGTCATTGTGGAACAGAAATTCCTAATTGTAGCCCCGGACGTAGTGTCCTGGGGTACTATGGATTTGCGGTTGTCGCGTCCGCGTCCATGGAGATTTTCTTGTGAACGCTCTACAGACTGCAATTCTTATCCAATCCTTTTCATATTTCACATGCACGTTGACAGTGGTGAGAGGATGAAGCCTATCGATTTTGGTTGAGTTTTGTCGAGCGGTGTCCGGATAATTCCCAAAAAAGGGACAGAATTTTTCCCATTGGAATGAATGGCAAAAGCTAGAATGCGTGATGTCGCAGCTAGAGTGGGAGCTGAGAGCAGACAGAATGAAAAAATGCTTTTTAAATCGCTCTAACTTCCATAAATTTGAATCCCTCTTCATGAAATTTCACAAAAACGTAGGAAAATTTGTTGTTGTCACAGTACTATAGTATTTGCTGCACAGAAATACAACCCCAATTCCGAAATAGCTGGGACGAAGTGTAAATTGTGAATAAAATCAAAATGCAATGACTTTCAGATCACATGAGCCAATATGTTATTTACAATAGAACATAGATAACATTTCAAATGTTGAAACTGAGATATTTTACATTTTTATCCACAAAATGAGCTCATTTCAAATTTGATGGCTGCTACAGGTCTCAAAAAAGTTGGGACATAGGCAAAAAAGGGCTGGAAAAGCTGTTAATATATAAGGGAATCCGCTGAAAGAACATTTAGCAAGTAATTAAGTTAACTGGCATCAGGTGTGTAACATTATTGGCTATAAAAGTGATGTCTTAGAGAGGCTGGGTCTCTCAGAAGTAAAGATGGCCAGAGGTTCACCAATCTGTGAAGGCTTGCGTAAAAAAATTGTGGAATACTTTAAAAACAATGTTCCTCAACATCAAATTGCAAAGGCTTTGAAGATCTCATCATCGACAGTGCATAACATCATCAAAAGATTCAGAGAAACTGGAAAAATCTCTGTGCGCAAGGGACAAGGCCGAAGACCTTTACTGGATGCCCGTGATCTTCAGGCCCTCAGACGCCACTGCATCACTCACCAGCATGATTCTGTCATTGACATTGCTAAACGGGCCCAGGAATACTTCAAGAAACCACTGTCAGTAAACACAGTCTGCCGTGCCATCCACAAATTCCTCCTAAAACTCTATCATGCAAAAAGGAAGCCATTGTTCAGATCCAGAAGCGCTGCCGTGTTCTGTGGGCCAAGGCTCATTTAAAATGGACTGTAGCAAAGTGGAAAAATGTCCTGTGGTCGGACGAGTCCAAATCTGAAATTCTTGTTGGAAATCATGGGTGTTGTGTCCTCCGGGCTAAAGAGGAGAAAGACCATCCCTCCTGTTATCAGTGTTCAGTTCAAAAGTCAGCATCTCTGATGGTATGGGGATGCATTAGTGCATATGGTGTGGGACACTTGCATGTTTTTAAAAGCATCATGAATGCTGAAAGGTATATAAAGGTTTTAGAGCACATATGCTCCCCTACAGATGACATCTATTCCGGGGAAGGCCTTGTGTATTTCAACAGGACAATGCAAAACCACATACTGCAGCTATTACAACAGCATGGCTTTGTAGTAGAAGAGTCCGTGTGCTGAACTGGCCTGCCTGCAGTCCTGATCTTCCGGTGCATAATTTAACGAAAAGTCCGTCAAAGGCAGAGGTCGCGTTACACTTTCTGATTGTCCGTCATTGTGACGGACAGGGGCATAAAAATTCCGTCATAATCAATTACTATCCGTCATTGCAATTTTATTTTTTAAAATGATAATCGTTTATTTTTTAAATAAAATAAACGGAATAATTTATAGATTACGCATTAGTTGATGCCGACAGTGATTCATGTAGACACACATTGCGCACCGTGTTAATTACAGCACTGCGTGGATTTTCGAACTTAGGCTACTGCTGTATGAACTTTATAAAACATCATAAATGATTTCTCCCCCCGCACAGTAACAGTGCGTAAATGAACAATGCTTTCAGTTATTGCTGGGCTTCACTAAGCCTAACAACCGCAGTCTCGCTAAGTGGTCCTACGAAGCTGCTTATCAACTCGTTATGTCAACCGGCGCTTTCCCCACCTAGATATCTGCATGTTCACATTACAGTGACGCCGTTTGTAGCATATGACCAATTGTCTACTGGCAGCAAAGCAGCATCTTTTACAAATGAAGAGCAAATGATCATATTACAAAAATATGAGGAATACAGGATCATACCAGAGATGCCAAGTCTGACGCATTCGGCTTCAGTCTCTTGCCTCTTAGTGGCATTCACGTTCCTGTGCCGTAGTCAGCAATTATTCAATCAACGCGAACTGAAGAAATTCACTTGCGGAATTCAAGTCATTGCGCATGAAGTTAATCAGTTTCACGTGCATTACAGTGGACTTCTCCAGTGGTGACACGGAAATTGATTGTGACTCGGGAATTCTCACGCTTGTCTTTACTGAAGGATTGTAAGCAATGGAATTGCATAAAGATGTTTCAAATGGTCTTATTTCATTTAAACAATTTAAACGATCATGAAACACGTACATTGTTTCCCATCCCTGAGTAAAGAGAAGCACGAGAAGTCCAGAGTCATAATCGCTTTCCATGGCGAGGTCCACCTTCACGCAAGGGAAACTGAAACTTCAATGCACAAGGATTTTAATTCCGCGTGAGAATCTCATTAATAAGCATTCATTGAATAATTGCGAACTACGGTGAATAAACCTAAAAAATGCGTGAGACCTATGCCGAATGCGTGAGACTTGGCATCTCTGTCATACAGATCAAAGACTATTCTCGAGACAATATGACACCCACCACCAATTGGATGGGGGTATGAATTACATTCTGTCAAAATGACGGACGGCCTTCAAAATATTCCGGCATTGTTAAAAAAAAAATCCGTCAATGACGGAAAATATTCGGTTAATGCGACCTCGCCAGCAGCTGGAAGCCTGTATTAAACAAGAGTGGGATCAAATTCCAATGGTTAAACTCAAGAAACTCGTCTCCTCAATGCCCAGGCGCCTCCACTCTGTGTTAAAAAGAGGAGGGGATGCAACACCATGGTAAACAGGCCCCTGTCCCAACTTTTTTGAGACCTGTAGCAGCCATCAAATTTAAAATGAGCTCATTTTGTGGATAAAATTGTAAAATTTTTCAGTTTCAACTTTTGTTATGTTATTTCTGTTCTACTGTGAATAAAATACTGGCTGGTGTGATTTGAAAGTCATTCCGTTTTGATTTTATTCACAATTTACATTTTGTCCCAACTATTTCAGAATTGGGGTTGTACATAGTTTGCCTCAGGGAACAGTCAAAGGACATGAAGCACGTCGAATTTCTCTATCTTTCCCATTCAAAAATCACCTAAACATTCTTGGTAGAACAGCAAACACATAGAGTTTTTAGATCGCTGTTATTCCAACATTATATCACTCAGAGAAATAAAAAAGACATCCACGCACTCAGCAAAGTCTCGTGCCTTGAATTATATGGTTACATTGGTGGCAGGATGAGCGTGAATTATGAGGTTACATTGGTGGCAGGATGAGCGTTTTTTGCATGAGAAGCAGGAGTTTGAGATGTGGGTGAGCAAGGATTTCTTAAAGGTTCCCTGACATGAGGCATACCACCTAAAATTGTTGGTTTATTTTGTTCTGTATGATTATTTATATCTCTCTATGCATTCAAAAGTTCTGAAATGGCTGAAAAATCTAACAATTTCAAGGAATAAAAGTGATTTTTTTGCACTCTTACGCCCCGCCCCCTGAAGATGTAGGAAGTTTCCGAGACGTAAGTCACATGTTCCTATGACGTCATCAAAGGAAAGCATCTCTGCCATAGCAATCTCTGCGGTCCATTTACATGCTTGTTTACACACGTTTTCTAGGGTGTTTGTTTAGTGTATGAGCCTGCAATCAAGATATTTATCTATCCATCTATCTATCTAAATGTTACACTCGACAAACGCGTTACGTAGGCTAACATAGCTAGATGGCTGGATACATAGTGGACATGAGGACAACTATCCAAACTCAGGTATAAATCTAATGACGAGTGTACAACAAGGCATCAAGATAACTCGCCGATTCATAAAAAATATTGTATGCAAGTTGTGACTGACGTCACAAGCCTATAAGCCAGCGTTAGTTCCACAGTGATCACGGATGCCCACCTCCTACAGCACAGCCGGCGATCAGGCATCACAATACAGCCTCCCGAGTTCATCTGGCTCATAATGCGAAGGCAGCTGTCGATAATCCAGTTACTCTCCAGCTGTGGCAGTTACCCTCACCTGCTAATTTATCAAAGTTAACCACCTATGGCATTAAACTTCAGGATTATTAGCCAGAACATTTGCCAGAATAGGCGGCACCAAACCGCCTTCACATCGGACGTGAAACGAATTTTTCGCATGACAGATTACATTCAAAGTCAATGCAAAGACGAGAATACACGCGAAACGCTCTGCTCATAAAGCTCGCAAACTGCCTGAACCGAGACCGGGGCGATTGGATAGAGGGAAATACTTGCAACTGTCACTAACTAACGTTAGCTTGCTAAATGGGTAAGGTGGTTAGTTAAACTGGTATGTAGATAGTGTGTAACTTGGCAGTTCTCTCAACACTGGACTGAACGCTTGCTGTATAATTTCATAATCGAAATTCATGAAAATCTAACGTTATGTCGAACTTAAGTTAGCTGGCTAACAGGGGCATTACCAAGGGTGGGCAGGGGGTGGGCAGTGCCCACCCTGAGAAAAGCTCTGCCCACCCAATGAAAACCCAAGATAAAAAACTGATTTGCTACTATTTGACAGCAAACACGCCTATCCCACGTGATTCACAGCCGGAGGTAGACAGCCATTAAGAGAGAGCTTTACATATGCTTCATCTATCAATCACTGTGTGATTGGTGGATTCCTTTGCCAGTCTATTCTGATGTGAAACTAACCAATGGGCACTCTGAATTACAAAACCCAAAACCAGTGAAGTTACGTTACCCAATAAAACAGAATACAATGATTTGCAAATCCTTATCAACTTATATTCAATTGAATACACTGCAAAAGACAAGATGTTTAATGTTCAAACTGAGAAACTTTATTTTTTTTTTGCAAATAATCATTAACTTAGAATTTAAAGGCAGCAACACATTGCAAAAAAGTTGGCACAGGGGCCTTTTACCACTGTGTTAAATCACCTTTCCTTTTAAGCGACACTCAGTAAACGTTTGGGAACTGAGGAGACCAATTTTGAAGCTTTTCAGGTGGAACTCTTTACCATTCTTGCTTGATGTACAGCTTAAGTTGTTCAACAGTCGGGGTCTCCGTTTGCGTATTTACGCGCCATAATGCGCCACACATTTTCAATGGGAGACAGGTCTGGACTACAGGCAGGCCAGTCTAGTACCCGCACTCTTTTACTACGGAGCCATGCTGTTGTAACATATGCAGAATGTGGCTTGGCATTGTCTTGCTGAAATAAGCAGGGGCGTCCATGAAAAAGGTTGCTTGATGGCAACATATGTTGCTCCAAAACCTGTATGTACCTTTTCAGCATTAATGGTGCCTTCGTAAGTTGCCCATGTCTAATACACCCCATACCATCACAGATGCTGGCTTTTGAACTTTGCCTATAACAGTCCGGATGGTTCTTTTTCCTCTTTGGTCCGGAGGACACGACGTCCCACAGTTTCCAAAAACAATTTGAAAACTCGTCCAGACCACAGAACACTTTTTCCACTTTGCATCAGTCCATCTTAGATGAGCTTCATGAAGCCCGGCGGCGTTTCTGGGTGCTGTTGATAAATGGCTTTCGCTTTGCATTGTAGAGTTTTAACTTGCATTTGCAGATGTAGCGACGAACTGTAGTTACTGACAGTGGTTTTCTGAAGTGTTCCTGAGCCCATGTGGTGATGTCCTTTACATACTGATGTCGGTTTTTGATGCAGTACCGCCTGAGGGATCGAAGGTCAAGGGCATTCAATGTTGGTTTTGCCTTGTCGCTTACGTGCAGTGATTTCTCCAGATTCTCTGAACCTTTGACGATATTACGGACCGTAGATGATGAAATCCTAAATTTCTTGCAATAGCTCGTTGAGGAATGTTGTTTTTTAAACTGTTGACAATCAGCTCACGCATTTGTTCACTAAGTGGTGACCCTCGCCCCATCCTTGTTTTGAATGACTGAGCATTTCAGGGAAGCTGCTTTTATACCCAATCATGGCACCCACCTGTTCCCAATTAGCCTGTTCACCTGTGGGATGTTCCAAATAAGTGTTTGATGAGCATTCCTCAACTCTCTCAGTCTTTTTTGCCACTTGTGCCAGCTTTTTTTGAAACATGTTGCAGGCATCAAATTCCAAATGAGCTAATATTTGCAAAAAATTACAAAGTTTACCTGTTCGAACATTAAGTAACTTGTCTTTGCAGTGCATTCAATTGAATATAGGTTGAAAAGGATTTGCAAATCATTGTATTCTGTTTTTATTTACGATTTACACAACGTGCCAACTTCACTGGTTTTGGGTTTTGTACAAGGGACCCTCCCATTCTCTTAGACTGCCGTCTTCCCTCAGTTTGAGGTCACGTCTACGCTGCTCATACAGGACCTGTGCTTCTCTCAGGGAATTAAAACTTCGCCCATATCTCTTTTGTTGTTACTTCTTCCACCGCTTATTTTGTCAGTCTTGTTGTTTGACATTAAGGTAATTTGTGTACTAGTTTGTCATCTGTTTGTGTGCCGACTCGTGTGGTTATAACCTGAGTTGGCTACCGAGTGAGCCCAGGCAGCTAGCTGGCAGCTAGTCTGGAGTTGCTAGTCACTCACTGGGGTTGTTGCAACAATAATTCTGGATCATAAGCACATTTCAACATTTCGAACATCTGTATCATAAGCACTTCGAACATTTGCCAATAGAAATGCATACGTGGCTCATTAAAAAACAAGGAGCTCCCACTCCTGCAAGTGCTGTCTCTACCTGCAACAGGGCGTTGCATCCGTGCCGGGGTCCAGGACTGCCTGTGAATCACCAGCAGATGCACCATGCTCCAGCAGCACTGCACCCATGCTGGGGGCTCATAACTTCTGTTCTCCCCGTGTTCCGACCCCCGGCTCTGTCTCCACTCCTCCAGACTTAAATACGGATCACCCATCTCAGCCCATTTTAAGCAGTTATCCTAAGCGTATCAAACTCGTATCAAACTTGACCACGGCATGGCTTGAATATTCAGTACTGCGCAATGCCAGCTTTTGCTTCACTTGTCACAAATTTAGTTCTAATTTGGATCGTGAGGACACATTTACTAAACGTGGCTACACAAATGGGAAAAAAGCACTCGATAAAGACTGTACAAACATGCAACAAGCATCTCATACTCCAGGGCCACGGTTGCGTGGCAGGAGTACCAGCACCGGTCAGAGACAGGTGAAAATATTGTCCATCTACTGGGTCATACCCAAGTAGAAAAGAACAGATACCACATTAAAAGCATGGGTGAAGTCATTCAGTTTCTCACTGTTAGTGGTCTTGCTCTGCGTGGGCACAATCACAGGGATATGGATGAGGAGGGACTGTTTACTCGGCTCGTTGATTACACTCTCAAAAAAGATTCCAAACTCGTAGATATCGCAAAATCCATCTGGAAAATGCCAAATATACATCATTCTTGCACGGAATTGAAGTCCTTGCGCATGGAGGTTTATCAGTTTCACCTGCGTTATGACTCCCGACTTCTCATGCTTTTCTTTACTCAGGGGTTGGAAGCAATGCATGTGTTTCATTATCGATTAAATAGTTCAAATGAAATAAGATCATTTGAAACGTCTTTATGCAATTTCATTGCTTCCAGTGATCTTATTTCATTTAAACAGTTTAAACGATAATGAAACACATGCATTGTTTCCAACCCCTGAGTAAAGAAAAGCGTGAGAAGTCCGGAGTCATACCACAGGTGACAAACCTCCATGCGCAAGGACTTCAGTTCCGTGCGAGAATCTCTTACATATGCGTTGATTGAATAATTGCTGACTACAGCAGGGGAACGTAAATATACCACTTAAACTTGCACCGAATGCGTGAGAGTTGACAGGTATGCGTTATTAATGAAAACTGGCCCTACCTGATAATGTTGAGAGTTTTCGGAGTTTCTGAAATAGTAATTTAAATGAATGATTGAAAACAGGTCATGACCAATCATTATTTTCAAGGGATGGGTTTGAGCCTCCCCTATCGCCAGTTCACCAGCCACCAGTGAAATAAATAAATAAATAAATTATATATTTATTTTTTATATATATACACAGTGCTGTGAAAAAGTATTTGCCCCCTTCCTGATTTCTTACTTTTTGCATATTTTTCACACTTAAATGTTTCAGATCATCAAACAAATTTTAATATAAGAAAAAGATAACCCGAGTAAATACAAAATGCAGTTTTTAAATGATGATTATGTGAAAAAGTGATTGCCTGCCCCCCCTTGTTAAATCATGAATAAACTGTGATTAACCACATTTTTTGAGTCCAGTTTCACTAGCCACACCCAGGCCGGATTACTGCCAGACCTGTTGAATCAAGAAATCACTTCAATAGAACCTGTCTGACAAAGTGAAGTAGGCTAAAAGATCTCAAAAAGCAACATGACATACCGCGAACTAAAGAAATTCAAGAACAGATGAGAAACAAAGAAATTGACATCTATCAGTCTCGAAAGGGTTGCAAATCCATTTCTAAGGCTTTGGGACTCCAGCGAATCACTGTGAGAGCCATTATCCACAAATGGAGAAAACTTGGAACAGTGGTGAACCTTCCCAGGAGTGGCCGGCCTACCAAAATTACTCCAAGAGCGCATCAACTACTCATCCAGGAGGTCACAAAAAAACCCATAACAACATCTGAAGAACTGCAGGCCTCACTTGCCTCAGTTAAAGTCAGTGTCCATGATTCAACAATAAGATAGAGACTGGGCAAAAAATGGCATCCATGGGAGAGTTCCAAGGCGAAAACCACTGCTGACCAAAAAGAACACGAAGGCTCGTCTCACATTTGCCAAAACACATCTTGATGATCCCCAAGACTTTTGGGAAAATATTCTGCAGAATGACGAGACATAAGTTGAACTTTTTGGAAGGTGTGTGTCCTATTACATCAGGCGTAAAACTAACACAGCATTTCATAACCAAAAGTCAAACATGATGGTGGTAGTGTGATGGTTTGGGGCTGCTTTGCTGCTTCAGGACCTGGACGACTTGTCATAATTGATGGAACTATGAATGCTGCTCTCTATGGGAAAATCCTGAAGGAGAATGTCCAACCCTCAGATTGTGATCTCGAGCTCAAGCACACTTGGGTTATGCAGCAGGACAATGATCTGAAACACACCAGCAAGACCACCTCTGAATGGCTAAAAAAAAAAAAAAAAACAGACAGAAGATTTTGGAGTAGCATGTCAAAGTCCGGGCTTAAATCCTATTGAGATGCAGTGGCATGACCTTAAACAGGCCGCTCATGCTCAAAACCCCTCCAATTGGGCCGAATTAAAATAATTCTGCAAAGAAGAGTGGGCTAAAATTCTTCCACAGTGATGTGAAAGACTCATTGCCAGTTATTGCAAATGTTTGATTGCAGTTGTTGTCGCCAAGGGTGGCACAACCAGTTATTAGGATTTAGGGGGCAATTACTTTTTCACATAGGGCCAGGTAGGTTTGGATTGCTTTTTTCCCTTAATAAATGAACTCATCATTTAAAAACTGCATTTTGTATTTACTCAGGTTGTCTTTGTCTAATATTAAAATTTGTTTGATGATCTGAAACATTTAAGCGTGACAAATATGCAAAAAAAGAAGAAGAAATCAGGAAGGGGGCAAATACTTTTTCACGGCAGTTTCAAGATGTTGTGCATGTTGTATTTTACGCCGTTTTAGAGGTTCTTTTTTTGCCCCCCCAAAGAGGACAAATGCCCACCCAAGCTTGGCATCCCGGCAACGCCTCTGATCTGCAGCATAGCGGGAGCGACGCTGTTTGGTTGCGTCTTGCAGGCGACTGTGTACGGTCAATCAGTGCTAGACTCCGCCAGGCGCGTATCTACAGCATAACGTGGGCGACGCTATTATAATATAGACATACAGGGGGAATCCCCCGGTATCCCCCTCTCCTGGGGATTCCCCCTTTTGAACCCAAGCCATTTCATCCACAGGAGTCCTGAATCACAAAAAACAGATGCCAGGCCGCAAGAGAAAGTAGCGCGTAATCTGCAGCATAACCTGAGCGACGCTATTATGCTCCGTCTTGCAGGCGACTCCGTGTTCCACTGAGCGCGGAATGTCAGCGCAGCGTATTCCCCTTGATAGTTACTTAATTTTAGTTACTATAAAAACATCGGTCGCGTGACAGCCACCTTGATGTTTATGGAAACACCATAGCAACGTGATGACATCATAGAGGTGCATGTGATGACATCATAATTGTGACTCCCTCGGAGTTAAATCACGGACACAAGGCGTTCGATTTTAACGGGCATTTAATTGCATATAATCCTTCTCATGTCTGTCATGCCATGCCGTGCGAACTGAATAAAATAAATACAAATACAATCAGTTCAATACAAAGTGTTCTCGTAGAAAACGAGCATTAAAACATTTCACAAACAAATACAATTAACGGACCTCATTGGCCCATCAACTCACGGGGAGTGAAAAGTTCAGCTGCACAGCTCACTATTAACTCCACAAGTCCACCCACACTGCACGACTTCATAAAAATAAAACTGTTATACAGCAACAGAACGTAAACGCCTTCCTCCCTGGCTTTGCTAATATGTACACACATAGGCCGTGTTCGAAACCGCGCACTAACGTACTACTCGCACTGCTCGCACTACCGATGACGTCAGTAGTGGGGCATGGTGGGGGGGCATGGTGTTTTTATGCGTGGGGAGTGATTTTGTGTCTGCGGAAAGTTTCCGGATGTATGCTAGATCGGGCAGATATTTTATGGATGCATCGCAAGCTCACTATTCAATTGCAATTGTTCGAAACCGCGCACTAGCGTACCACTCGCACTGCCGATAACGTCAGATTTAGGGGGTAGGGTGTTCACTGATGCGTGGGGAGTGAGTTTGTGTCCGGAAGAAGTTCCCGGATGTATACTAGATCGGGCAGATATTTTGTGGGTGCATCGTATGCACACTATTCATACATAAATTGCCCAAGATGCAACGCGACGTAAACCACCAGTAAAACTCGCTGAGGAATTATAAGAAGAAGCAACTTCAATTGCAAAATGACGGAATCCGTAGGAGGCGACGCGGCTCCAGCAAGCAGCAGCATCAATGCAAATGTGAGTGTAATGTTGAAATGTTGCTAACCGATCCTGAGATAGCCTACGGTTTATATATGGTAAAATATTATTCAGCGGAAGATGTACTTAACGTATTATTTCAGAGTTGTGAAGACCGTTACCGCCTGGTTATATACCGTTTGCATCAACATACATAAATCTGGCTGTTAGCCAATGTAGGCAAGCTAAAATGGGCTTATAACACCGCAGTTGTTACTGGCGTATAAGTGAGGACTTCTGATGATTAATCCGTGCAAAATGTTGGATCCAACGACGCACATCTTACTCGTTTGTTCGTTTCTTATAGGGACAGATGAAGATACAGGGCACCTCATCTCCTGAAGAGCCAGCAATGCGGCGCTCTTCACAGGGGGGCTCAATGCGGGGGTCAGAGGATTTCAGTATGTAAATAATTTTCTCGGATTATTGCAACTTTAGTAAATGCTTATATTCAGTCATGTCAATGTCAACGAAGTTATGTTTGTGTAGAACGTTCATAAAGGAGCATGGCCTGGAGGGCAAGGAGGAGCCAGGGTGGATAAAACAGAAAGGGGAGAACCTCAAACAGAAATAAAAAGTAAGTTGAAAAATCATACGCACTACAGTCAACACAAAAGAAACAAGATGATGATGGGGGACCATGAGCTTAATCGAAATGTTCACAAAAAGAATGCTTTTTGTATAATTCTGTTCTGAATTGGGGAAAAAGTTAATGAAGTTGAGGGGAAAAAGGCAGCGTTGTCAATTTTCAAGAGATCACGAAAATGTAAGCGACAACAAGTGATATTAGAGTTGTGACCAGCTGGTTTATCGCATTGTGGAATTTCATATACTTTTACATTGCTTTGGTCTGATGATGCATAACAACCAAGCATGAGAGAAAAAACTGTCAAGTACCATGGAATACGCACACAAATTGCATTGCCTGAGAGAACCTAAACAATAATGGAAGGCGTTACATCTGGTTTTTGCTCTGCAGAAATGTACTAAATATTGCAAGGGAACATGAAAAAGTCAATTATCAACCAGTTGACTAACTTCACTAAAAACCCCTCTTTTTCAGGTAGCAACGATTATACATGAATTGAGCAACTTCTTTTTAGCTTTCATTGTCCAGCACCATGTTTGAGGGAGAGACCTTCGACTTCCACACTTAGCTATAGGTTTTCCAGGAATGTTTCTGTAATCATAACTTATCCGCTCAGCAGGTGATTGGTCCACATAGTTTTACCAGAGCCCTGTTAGCCGGCGCGTTTCCAGGTAGATCAAGACAGGCCTTCATGGTTACTGTATCGGCCCGGGTGGTTAAACCACCCAGTATACTTCGCCCTGTCTGGCAGTCCTGTACTCTACCTGTTTACGACTCGGACAAGGGATTAGATTTTTAAGAGGCAATAATAAAAGAACAATAATTCAACTATGTACACCTGGGGTGAATCACTCTTAACATTTGAGATAAATCAGGAACAAAGAACTCCCTGGGCAGAGAAACACAAACCAAAAAAAAAAAAACTAACAATAATCATGTTCTTGCAGCACTGCAATGGGAATATCAGGAGCAGACACCGATGCTGCAAGTCTGCCCCTGAGGGTGTCCCTGGACCACTGGAGTGGCTCGTGGGCTTCAACATCATCCCCGTCATCGCCATCATCCCCGTCATCCTTGTCTTCGACCTCAGGCTCCAAGACGTCCCCGTTCCTGAGGCAGACGTTGTGCAGGAAAAGGCAGGCACAGATGACCTCAGGCACAAACTCCACCCTCACCTCCAGTGCCTTCAGGAAAATGGAGCGCCACCTGATCTTGAGGACCCCAAATGCCCTCTCCACCAAGCACCGTGCCCTGGACAGCCTGGTGTTGTACCTGCCCTCCACAGGATTCCGGACAGGCTCCCGGAATGGCGTCATCAGGCAGATGGGCTCTGCCAAGCACGGGTATCCGCTATCGCCCAGCAGACACCATCCAGGAGGTGGGTACAGCCGGTGGACATAGAAGGGGCTGCACCTCAGGACCCGGGCATCATGGTCGCAGGCAGGGAAGGCCGCCACCACATCCAGAAAGCAACCCTTGTGGTCGTAGATGGCCTGGAACTGGACCGAGTAGAACAGCTTCCTGTTGTAATAGTCCGCTGCAAACCGCCCAGATGGAACAATGTGGACATGGCAGCCATCAATGCTCCCTGCCACCCGCCCAAAGACTGGGGAACGAGACAGCTGCTGGAACCCGGCTCCAATCTCCTCCAGCTCTTCGGGGGGGGGGAGGCGGATGAGCCTCCTGAAAACCCCCTGGATGCCCTTACTGACCCGGTGGATCATGTCATGGCATGTGGTGCGGGGAATGTCAAAGGCCTCTGACACAACCTGGTAGGACGTTCCACAGGCCAACCAGTACACAAACACCAGGACCTCTATCGACTTCCCCCATCCATGGTCCTTCTCTCCCAGGAGACGGATAAGGCTCTCCAGCGTTGATCTTGTTGTGCGGAAGTCCTTCCGCAGATCACCTCCCTCAAAATAGAGGCACAACAGGGGACCATGGGGATTCACCCTGCAGTATCGCCGTCTCGAACCCAACTGTAAAGGACAATAGTTAAAATTATTAATTGGACTATGTATTGAATGTTGTTAAATAATTTCATATACATTGTTAACTATTTAATGCAATTATTTATAGAGCAATTTTCTTAAATTATATGATAATTTAATTATTTATTGAACTTTTCTTTAAAGTGATTGAAGTAATTTATTAAATTTCTCATTGGAATATTTCTATGAAATTATTGCATATTGACTGTTTTTTAAAGATTTAATTCACATTTACCATCTTAATATTTTTTTATTTTATTTTAATATATCTATGAGCTCAAATGTTCCCCTTTATGCATAATACAAATAAAGGAGTTTTTTTTTCCCTGTTGTGCAAGAGCTTATTTAATGCTCAGTATTTGTATAGCAGATACTGGCCAAAATTGTTCAATTGAAGTAAAACATGGATTCAGGTGTCTATACCTGCGCTAAGGGGTTAATGTGAATTGTGAATGTAGGCTACTTTTTCCCTCCAATTTCATTTGCAGAGCATTTGGCGCGTTCTGCTCCATACCCGTAACTGTTTGGGTTTAAGTTATGTTTCAAGTAGAAATACGACAAACATTATGCATGAGAATGAACATTAGATGATAATTTAAAGAATACTTTCTTCTTGGTCATTCAGTATTCTGATACAACTGTTCTTCGGTTGAAGCCAAGCTAACGTTTCACTCTCATCTGTTCACATCATCCACTGGGAGTACGTAAGCTGAGTGAAAGTAGAAACTTGTTTAAAATGGTATCTTACCTTTGAGGAAAATTCATAAGCGCCACAGATGAAACGCCAATTGTCTCCGTCATCTCCTTGCTGACCGCATCTTCAACAGGTAAGGCATAACGGCGAAATGCCGGTCGAGGGGTTGAAAACTGCTATTTTAGGTTGGCTAAAGTCAGGTTGGCTAAACATCCTGTTTCAATCCCTTCAAAACAAATGCACAATTTTTCCCTTTTTGGTCTTCTGCGTATTGTTAGGTTAAGGGGGTTTTATTTTATAGATCACATTCGGAAATATTCATTTCCCAAACGGGTTCGTTCGTAAATCATTATTTTATACCACACAGATGGTGGCGGTAATACACAAATTGGTGTGCTTGTGAAAATAAAACTCAAAAGAAGAAGAAGAAGGAAGGGTTCGTTCGTTGGGAGTAGCGACTAGTGTGTAGGGAGAGTAGTATGTAGACCGTAGAGCGCAGTTTCGAACACGGCCTGACTCTGCTGCTGAGGTGGCAGACATCTTTAATGTATCCAAATGTCAAGTAGAGGGGATAAGAAAAATATTTGAAGAAACTGGTCATGTTCGTGGCAAGTGCAGGTCAGACAGACCCCGGTATGTCAACTGTTTGAAAGGACCATTTGTTGCTTCAACTGTACAAGGCTAGCCCTTCTTCAACTACAGCAAAGCTACATGAGGAAATGTCACCAAAAATCCCAGTATCTACAAGAAGAGTTTGTCAAATTCTCTCTCAAAGTGGTTTTCATGGCCGAATTAGTACACAGAAGCCTGCATTAAACAGAAAACAAATAACCTGCATTGCATTTGCCAAGGCCCACAGCTTGCAGAAAGGATTGATACTGGAAAAGTGGCTGAAAGTTTATTTTTCTGATGAATCATCCATTGAACTGCATCCCAGTTGCCGTACAAGACCTGTTGGAACCCTCATGGACCCAAGATTCTGCCAGAAAACAATCATGTTTGGTGGAGGAAAAATCATGGTTTGTTGTTACATCCAGCATGGGGGTGTGAGAAAGATCTGCAGAGTGGATGGCAACATCAACAGCCTAAAATATCAAGAGGTTGTTGCTGCCCGACTCATACTGCTGCTCCTTCTTATACTTCTGTCTCCACATCACAGTTCCTGAAAGCGAAGAAGGTGAAGGTACTCCAGGATTGGCCGACCCAGTCACCTGACATGAACATTATTGAGCATTTCAGGGGTAAGATGAAGGAAGAGGCTTGGAAGATGAAACCATAGAATCTTGATGAACTCTGGGAGTCCTGCAAGACTGCTTTCTATGTCATTCCAGATGATTTCATCATCAAGTTATCTCAGTCATTGCCAAGACATATGGATGCAGTCCTCCAAGCTCATGGGAGTCATACGCAATATTAATTCTTTTTTCCAAGGCACCATGGCTTTATGTTCTGATATTATAGTAGCATATTTGTGTATTCAAAATAAAGTGTATGTATAATTTCCACATTTTTTTTCAATGCGACAAGACTTTTGTCCGAGCAAAATCTGACCTTTCTGTACTAATTAAATAAAAAAACTCAATGAATGACACAAAACTCTATTTTGTTATATTTCGCATAATCTAGAGGGCTTTGCCTTTCGTATAAGCCATTTTTGATTCCAATTGATCAACTACAAGTCAGGTTATTATTTGTTGTTCGTACAACTTGGATAAGTGACAAGACTTTTGTCAGGCACTGTACTATCTATCCAGCAATTCCAAAAATGCTTTCTTGTGACTGAAAAATTCGTTGTCCTCTGTAGCAACCACTTCATCTATACAGAGCCAGTGGTATTCAGATCTGTAGTTCAGAAAGATCGGTTTTCTGAAGCAAAAATTTGGCATAATATTGATACTGTTCTTCTTCTATCACTATCATCTATCTTCTATCGTTTCCCTCATGCATAGGTACTTCTGAGCCAGGACGCGAACACGCGATGACCGCAAAGCCATCGTACCCCCGGACACTCCCTCTGGGGCTATAATAATGTCTTTTTGTGAGAAAAAGTCACTATCTAGTTTTCATTTACATTTTTGTCATATAGCTTAACTTCTCAATAGAACTTAGACATTTGGTTTGTCCACAATAGTTAGAGAGAGCAGTATCTGCCCTGGTTGATTCAGGATTTCTTCAGTGAATATCCTCCTCACAACATTGTAGAGATACAATTATTATGTGCTGGATTGGTCTGGGGGAGAAATTGGTGAGGAAACTTTAATTATGAATTGGGTGTGATTCTGAGGGAGGGGAGTAATATAGCACCATTACACAAGTTACTTTTATCAACTGGAGTCTGCAGTATATCCAGTAATGTGGGGCACTGGGTTCTGTTTCAGAGGAGTTTGGAATATACACATGTGATTCGCATTGTTAGTGGATGAGGGATTATGGTCTGTATTTGGGGAGATGCTGCAGGTGTTTACAATAATAATGAATGGGACTGACAGGTTAGACTGATCTGTACAGAGAGAGCAGTGCTGCTACTGCAGAGGCCAAATACAGTACATCCTGACCTCATTGACCATTATTATTTGGTGTATTTTTGTACTGTGTAGTTTTCATTGGCTGTGGAGACTGATGGCTCATCTCAGTTTATATGTCTCTGTAGATGAAGTCATATCTATGTCCAGGTGAGATCTGGTACTTTTGGTCCCATATTTAATGACAGGTACATAAACTTTCCATCATGTTTTGGTGTGCTTTCTATCTGCAGATTTCATATTGTTGTAAATGGTAATTTCTTCTCTTCAAAAATATGTTTTCAGCCACTGTGAGCGTATTCCAACAAAAAACAGACTGCATAAGCAAATAAGTCAGTAAATGAATGAAAGAAGTAATGAATGAATAAACAAACAAAGAAATAAAATAGTTCATCTGCTATTCTTCTGCAGAACTTTGGTGTTCCTAAAGAGCTGAGATTTCAACAACTGCCTGACATGAATCCATATTAAAGTCAAAATACACATTAAATTAATTTACTGTATATGAGATTTGAAGCCAGCATTCACTCTGAAATGGGGCTGTACCTACTGCTTGTGCAGTTAACAGTTACTGACATGACTGACTGATCTCAGTTCAGCTTGAGTGATTTCACATCCTGCTCAGGGCTTGAACTCTTTCATGAAGCAGCTCCACTGCAGAGGTGAAGATCAGAGGTTTTTGTCATGGTGTGAATCACTGTGATACCCGCTCTTTACCAGAGTTAAACGATATCTGACAATAATACACTGCAGAGTCTCCTGCCTCCACATTTTTAATCATGAATCGATAGTCTGATCTACTCCGCTGATTGCATGAGATTCGGCTGGAGGAGAAACCAGCTCCATATCTAGTAGAGCTGTCATTTAGATGACGGTACAGAACAAATTGGGGCAGTCCTCCTGGTGCCTGCTTATACCAGCGTGTATACCAGAAACCATGACGATCACTCCCCGTCCCGAGGTTACAGTCCATACTGGCCGTATCTCCTTTATTTACTGTCAGAATAGCAGGCTCCTGTGTCAGCACAATCGCCTCACTCACACCTGAGAACCAACAGTCACATTTTAAAAACATGTACAACTCCCTTTATTTAAAAGCTACAAATTAACAATAAGGTCATGTGTAATAGCATCAGCGGATGTATTAATTTATTTACTTACTAACAATGTAGAAATACATTAATTGAAAAACATATAGAGCCCGCACACCAGTACTCCATATTAGACCTTTATTATTAAAACAAACAACGTTTCGATCAACATTGATCGAAACGTTTGTTTTAATAATAAAGGTCTAATACGGAGTACTGGTGTGCGGGCTCTATATGTTTTTTCTATTGTCACTTTTGATTAGCCCAGCACCCATGGCGATGTGCGTATAGCGAAAACCCACTTTCTGAAATACATTAATTGACCATTAAAAATGGCACATAAAATATTAATCCAAAAATCGTTGACTAATTTATTAGATAATCATTATTTTGATATCAACAAAACATATCATCACCGAAATCATTGGCTAATCATTAAGAAACACTAAGAAAAGCCTTTTTTTTAGTCTTTGGATAAATTGATATTTTCTAATGTAGTTGCCAGCATAAATGAATGACGTGCAGACTATTTTACAGTGGTCAGTGTTTACTAGCTATATCAGTCAATGTCTATGCAGTTGGAGCATATTGCAAAGAATATATGCGAGTATCTTACATGCGAGCAGAGAGATGTAAAATACAGAAGAATATACGTGAGTATCTTACATGTGAGCAGATAGATGTAAAATACAGAAGAATATACGCGAGTATCTTACATGCGAGCAGAGAGAATAGGGTACAGGCTGTCTCCAGCATGTTGGCAGTGTGTGGAGTGAGCAGCTCTTACTGTGCAGCAGAGAGATGAGCAGGTAAAAGAGGCAGCGGAGAGAGGGAGCAGAGCCCAGATATAAGGGGCCTATCAGGGACAAGGAGAGGGAGGAGCCTCTGCTGCTCTCAGCCAATCAAAGCTGCCCTCGTATCTCTTCCATAAAAATCGGTGGGGATCCTGAAGTAACTGTCAGAATTGATATGAGTCTACGATGGTGGTGAATGGAGCTGAACTACCACTGGGAATTTTATTAAATGGAGGAAACACATATCAGGGCAAAATCTTACATTTTTCTATGAATCTATCCGCACCATATAGACAAATGTGTGCGGAGACCATGCTGACAGCTCACTGACAGATATAGAAATCAGACATTTTGGGGCCCTTTGAATACTCCTTAACCCCCCTCTATTACTAAAAGCTGCATTGAATTGTGTGTGTGTGTTTGTGTGTGTGTGTGTGTGTGTGGGGGGGGGGGGGCTTAATGTAGAATGTAGCCTGAAATAAAAGCCTAAAGTTTATCCTATCATAGCACCCAGCACATTTTCCTGGAAGACCAAGGATGATTCGAACCCCAGTCTAGCCATTAGCAAGGCCCTTTAACTCCACATTGCTCCAGAGGAAGGATTGACCCCTGCTTCATCTAATCTGTGGTCTGTTTTGGATTAAAGTGTCAGCTAAATAACTGTTTTGTAAAGAGAGCAGGAGATTATGAGAATAAGAACATCTCGTTCAAAAAGGATGGATTCCAGTCCCTAATTTTTCACTGACTTTCATTCCTACCTTTTCTTTCTCTGAGTGCCAACCACTGGGGAGACGAGCCCCTTCTATGAACTCTGATCTTCAGTTCTTTCCGTTGATTTTCAACTGGACTGAAGTCAGGTGTTGAACTGGGCCATTCTAACAGCTTTATCTTCTTTCTCTGAAACCAAATGAGAGTTTCCTTGGCTGTGTGTTTGGGATCATTGTCTTGCTGAAATGTCCACCCTCATTTAATCTTCAGCATCCTGGTAGATGGCAGCAGATTCTAATCAAGAATGTCTCGGTACATTTCTCCATTCATACTTCCTTCAATTACATGAAGTCTGCCAGTATCATATGCTGAAAAACAGCCCGACTCCATGATGTTCCCACCTCCAAACTTCACTGTTGGTATGGTGTTTTGGGGGCAATATGCAGTGCCGTTTGTCCTCCAAACATGGTGTTTGCTATGACATCCAAAGAGTTCAATTTTGGTCTCATCTGACCAGACTATACTCTACCAGTATTTCAAAGGCTTGTTCAAATGTTGTGCAGCAAACTTTAAAAAAACTTCAACGTGCTTTTTTTCCAGTAATGGAGTCTTGCACTGTGTATATTCTTCTAAACCAGCTGATATTAATTTGAACTGATAGAGGGCAAGATTGCATTCTAAATACAGTCAGATTTCAGCTGGTTTCTTGGCTTTCCATGCCTTTTTGCACCTCATTTTCTTCATGTGTTCAATACTTATTCCCTGTGTCATTCCACTTCACTACATATAATTTATGGACTTATTTGTTTTGATTTCCTTGGATGTGTGGATTACTTGGGTTGTTACCTACATCTGGTGAAAATTTTGTGTCAATAGCCCCATTAGAAATATATTTACTGACAAAAATCTTGATGTGTTCAATACTTATTTTCCCTATATATATATATATATATATATATATTTATATATATATGCAGTTGCAATCAAAATTATTGAACCCCCATTGCAAATAGCAAAATTTACAAACTTTCAGCTGTTTGGGATAAACAGATTAAACAAGAACATTTTAAATAGCTCAACATGACTAATATTACGTGTGGTTTCTCCAAATTTAACACAAAATGCCATTTTTAATGACTGCTGCAGTCTCAAAATTATTCAACCCCCCGAATAGAATCCCTAATAAGAGCATATTTGCAAATCAGGTGTTGTCTCAAGCACACCTAATGCAGCTAATCAAGACCTTAATTAGTTGCATCAGGTTTGCTTGAGATAGAACATATCAAATACTTGCACTAGCAAGGGGTTTGTTGACAGTGACATTTCATTGCATATTAGAAATATGGCTGTCAAAAGAATTGTCCAAAAAGCTAAGAGGAGATAATTGCCTGGCACAAACAAGGAAAAGGGTACAAAAAGGTAGCACAGGCACTGAATTTTCATAGAGATACAGTTGGAAGCATAGTTTGCAAGTTCAGGGTCACAGGAAGAGTGGCTTCAGTACCAGGATGTGGCAGAAAGAGGAAGCTATCAATGGCTGTCACCAGTTTCCTGCGGAGATGGGTGGTCAAAAACCCTCGAGTGACTGCAGGAGACCCGCAGGAAACACTGAGGTCTCAGTTTGCACAGTAGGGCGCACACTAAACACTGAAGGTCTCCAAGACATACACCACAACTGATCCAAAAGCACAAGCTCCAATATGCTCAAAACCATATAAATAAGTTACAGAAGTTTGGGGATATTGTTCTGTGGAGTGATGAAACCTGGTATGTCTGCAGGGGGAATGAAGAAGCATATGCTGAAAAAGTACACCCTGTCTACAGTGAAGAATTGTGGGTGCTTTTTGATGCTCTGCGGCTGCCTTGCTTCCTCTGGCACTGGAAATCTGCAAAGTGTGGAGGGCAAGATGGATTCAGTCAAGTACCAGGATATCCAAGGGGAAAATGTCATGCCATCTGTAGGGAAGGTGACGCTTGGGCATCATTGGACCTTCCAAAAGGACAATGATCCTAAGCATACTTCAACATCCACCAAGGCTTAGTTTTAGAAGAACTCTGGGAAGATTCTAGAGTGCCTCTCTGGAAAGGTTTGAAGAACACAGTCGCAGCATGCAAACTCTAGAATATTAGTGAACTGGAGGCCATTGTCCATGAGGACTGGGCTAAGATTCCTTGGGAATGCTGCAAAAAGCTGACATCTGCCTCTGCATCACATGTCCAGCAGGTCATAGCGGCAAAAGGGTTTTCTACTAAGTATTAAAGATGCTTGTCATGAAGAGGTTTAATAATTTTGAGCCTGCAGTAGTCATTAAAAGTGGCATTTTGTGCTGAATTTGGAGAGGCCACTTGTAATATTTGTTGTGTTGAGCCATTTAAATTGTTCTTGTTTGATTTGTTCATTGCATACAGCTGAAAGTTTGTAAATTTTGCCAGTAAACCTAACTTGCAATAAGGGTTGAATCATTTTGATTGCAACTGTGTACATATATATATATATATATATATATATATATATATAGAGGTCGCGTTAACCGAATATTTTCCGTCATTGACGGATTTTTTTTTGGTAGTTGCTACGGGAACGGCAGTTTTCCAATGCATTTCAATGTAAAGAGGTACGGCAGTCCCAATTTCAAACCCTGCCCTAACCTAACCCTGACCCTAACTGTAACCCTAACCCTAACCCTAACCCTACACAAACAACAGATTTTGAGGAGGCTACCCAGAGCCTCTTCAAAGCATTAAAACCCAGAGGATACACTCGATCCTTCCTCAGACAGATCCGGAAAAATTTCTTGACCACAAAACCACAAGATCCCAGGAAAACAATCCCACTCATCACCTCCTACGCAGCATTTAGCCACGCAGCAAACATTAAAATTAAACAAAATCTAAACAGATCCCTATGGAAAACTGACGTACTCCAGGACTATAGAGTCATTTCAGCTTATAAGAGAGGCAAAAACCTCAAGGACCACCTGGTAAACAGCAAATTACCAGAAATTAACACGGTACATCCACAAGACCCAGTATTTTACAAACAAGCCACAACAATCAGAAACAACACAGCAAACACAACATACTTAATCAAACAAACACTCACACTCAACACAAAAAACTGCATATATGTCATTATGTGTAACCACTGTGACATAAAATATGTAGGAGAAACAGGTAACAAGATCAGGACTAGATTAGCACAACACATACATAACATTAGAAATCATAGGGAGACAGACACACACCTAGTTGCTCACTTCCTTCACCATGGACTTGAGGCACTAGAAATATCCGGGCTCCAGACAAACAACAATTGGACACCGGAGGACAGGCGTAGGACAGAAAAACATTGGATCATAAAACTAAACACTTTGTTCCCAAGAGGACTCAAACGCACATAAAACTTCAGCACAAGAGGGACCAAATTCTTCCTATATAAAGGCTCCAGTACACTGAATGGCCTGTGCAAACTTTGCTTTCCCAAGGGGCCCTCATAAGGGGAAACTTGAAGGAAAATTTTGAAGGCTGTCCGTCATTTTGACAGAATGTAATTCATACCCCGGTCCAGTTGGTGGTGGGTGTCATATTGTCACGAGGATTGTCTTTGATCTGTATGACAGAGATGCCAAGTCTCACGCATTCGGCGTAGGTCTCACGCATTTTCTAGGTTTATTCACCGTAATCCGCAATTATTCAATCAACAATTATTAATGAGGTTCTCACGCGGAACTAAAATCCTTGTGCATTGAAGTTTCAGTTTCCCTTGCGTGAAGGTGGACCTCGCCATGGAAAGCGATTATGACTCTGGACTTCTCGTGCTTCTCTTTACACAGGGATTGGAAGCAATGCACGTGTTTCATTATCGTTTAAATTGTTAAAATGAAATAAGACAATTTTAAACGTTTTTATGCAATTCCATTGCTTTCAATCCCTCAGTAAAGACAAGCGGGAGAATTCCCGAGTCATAATCGATTTCCGTGTCACTAGTGGGGAAATCCACCGAAATGCACGTGAACTGATTAACTTAATGCACAATCACTTGAATTCCGCGAGTGAATTTCTTCAGTTCGCGTTGATTGCTGACTACGGCACAGGAACGTGAATGCCACTAAAAGGCGAGAGACTAACGCCGAATGCGTGAGACTTGACATCTCTGGTATGATCCTGTATTCCTCATATTTTTGTAATATAATCATTTGCTCTTCATTTGTAAAATATGCTGCTCTGCTGCCGGTAGACGATTGGTCATACACTACAAACTCCGTCTCTGTTTTGTGAACACGCAGATATCTAGGTGGGGAAAACCCCAGTTGACATAACAAGTTGATAAGCAGCTAGGTCGGGAAAACCCCAGTTGACATAACGAGTTGATAAGCAGCTTAGTAGGACCGCTTAGCGAGACTGCGGTTGTTAGGCTTAGTGAAGCCCAGCAATAACTGCAAGCATTGTTCATTTGCGCACTGTTACTGTGAGGGGGGGAGAAATCATTTGTTATGTTTTATAAAGTTCATACAGCAGAAAGTTCGAAAATCCACGCAGTGCTGTATTTAACACACTGCGCAATGAGTGTCTACATGAATCACTGTCGGCATCAGCTAATGCGTAATCTATAAATTATTCAGTTTATTTTATTAAAAAAAGAGACGATTATCATTTTAAAAAATAAAACTACAATGACGGATAATAATTGATTATGACGGAATTTTTATGCCCCTGCCCCTCACAATGACGGACAATCAGAAAGTGTAACGCGACCTCTGATATATACTATATACTCAGCGCCATTAAAAACGCACAGATGAGGTATGTACCGTATTTGCGGCAAACTGAAGAATCGATTGATTTTTATCGCTTTTCCAGTGAGGCACGAGAGGAAATAAAGAAAAGCGCGTGGTATTGTAATCCTGACGCGCACCACATGCACGCGCCAAGCACTTAAGTAATAACAAACATTGAGCTGTAGCCTGTTCGTGATGTGTGCAGTGACACTTGACTTGTCCTTTTTGGTGAGGTCAATCGCCTACATCAAGTGTCACTGTGCACATCACGAACAGCTCAATGCTTGTTATTACTGAAGTGCTTGGCACGTGCACGTGGTGCGCGTCAGATTACAATACCACACGCTTTTTTTTATTTCTCTCTCGTGCCTCACTGGAAAAGGGATAAAAATCAATCGATTCTTCAATTTGCCGCAAATACAGCACATACCCTCACTTGTGCGTTTTTAATGGCGTTGATATATATATATATATATATATATATATATATATATATATATATATTTCACGGCAATGTGTGTATATTGCCGTGAAAAAGTATTTGCCCCCTGCATGATTTCTTATTTTTTGGCATATTTGTCACACTTAAATGTTTCAGATCATCAAACAAATTTTAATATTACGCAAAGATAACCCGAGTAAACCCAAAATGCAGTTTTTAAATGATGATTTCATTTATTGAGAGAAAAAAGCTATCCAAACCTACCTCGCCCAATGTGAAAAAGTAATTGCCGCCCCCCCCGATATCATGAATTAACTGTGATTAACCACATTTTTTAGTTCAATTTCACTTGCCACACCCAGGCCTGATTACTGCCAGACTGTTGAATCAAGAAATCACTTTAATAGAACCTGCCTGACAAAGTGAAGAAGGCTAAAAGATCAAAAAAAGCAACTTATCATGCCGTGACTCAAAGAAATTCAAGAACAGATGAGAAACAAAGTCATTGACATCTATCAGTCTGGAAAGGGTTACAAAGCCATTTCTAAGGCTTTGGCACTCCAGCCAACCATGGTGAGAGTCATTATCCACAATTCTACCATTCATTCCAGCGAATTCTGCATTTTGATTGGTTAACACCAGGTATCTATTCACCGGTAAACTACCTCGCACTGGGTCAAGACCTCGCACTGCGTGAAGAGCTCTCGCTTGATAATCGAGCCACTTCAAAAAATATTTTCATAGGGGTGTTGACAAGAGTCATGATAGAATGGAGATAACCTACCGTTTTTTTTCGAGCACTCGGTATTTATCATAGGCTAGATACCTGGAAATTCATATTTGAATTTTCCAGGTATTTATCCTACGATAAGTACCTCGTGTTCGAAAAAAACTGTAAGTTTATCTCCTAAACGGAGAAAACTTGGAACAGTGGTGAACTTTCCCCGGAGTAGCCGGCCTTCCAAAATTACTCCACGAGCGCATCAACGACTCATCCAGGGGGTCACAAAGAACCCAGAACAACATCTAAAGAACTGCAGGCCTCACTTGCTTCAGTTAAAGTGTCAATGAATCATTATTATTATTATTATTATTATTATTATTTATACCATGGTGTGGGTGAATACTTTTTCTCTGATTGGCTGGCAGGTATGCATTAAAACCGTGGAACCGCACAGGTAGTTCGGCTACGGTAGTTTCACCATTCGAAATTCATCCACTAGCCAACTTGTAACCCTAGCAACGTTAGACCTGGTATTCGGCTGGGTACAACAGAAACCTAGCTGCTCATTTATCTCCAGTAAATTTGGCGGCGTCATATAAGTTAATGCCTCCTGCGGGGCGGTTAACTATAGGTACTCAAGCGATAATGACCGGAAATATTATAGCAGCGAAGTTATCAAGCTTAATTCATTAAACGATTGTAATTGTGTACGGTTACAAAGGAAGCTAACGTGTCCACTTCATGTATCAGCAACTGCTGACAGTTCGCTAGCTACGTGCTATGCCAGCAGACTGATTACAGCTCGCTGACTCGTACTCAAGCGATGATGACCGTAAATATTATAGCAGCGAAGTAATCAGGCTTTATTCATTCAACGATTGCAATTGTTTACGGTTACAAAGGAAGCTAACGTGTCAACTTCATGTATCAGCAACTGCTAACAGTTCGCTAGCTACGTGCTATGCCAGCAGACTGATTTCAGCTCGCTGACTGCGGAAACCGTCATAAATTCATTGTAATTGTGGGTAGCAAGTTAGCTACAGTCTGCATAATCGCGCATAATGTTGTGTTATACGTAATCTCCATTTCAGCTGGAATCCGTTATCAAATCATCAGCTGGTAAACGGATGTAAGCGTGTGCAAAAAAATCTTTCTCCATGAACGTAAGATGAACTAAGATAGCTGGTTCAATTTAGCTTGGCCTATAGTATTGGGTATGAGAAGGCGCGGCGCCTGTTTAATGATTACCAGCTCGTTTTTTTGTTTTTTTTTTAGTGCAAAACTTTCACCAAAAATTTCTGAATGCTGTGATTTGATATTGCTGGCAAATGACCATGGTATAAGCGGGATAATCAACTCGAAGGAGAGCATTCCACGGTTTTAAGGCACTTCGCGGAGGCAACCACCTCCGTGTCGTGCATTAAAACCGTGGAATGCACACCTTCTCGTTGATTATCCCTTACTTAAACGGATGTCTTTTGACATTAACAGGCCATAGATATCACCAAACTCCAGAAGTCCTGTGATTCACATGCGCCCCTTATAAAAATGTACCATGCTGTACCATGCAAATACCACGGTAAAATCATGGTACACACGGTATATCTATGGTAATTCTGAATTGTACCATAGTACACTCTATTGGTATCATGGTTTTTCATAGTGGTACCATGGTACTTCGTTATGGTACCACGGTAATCCTTGCCGTTACCATGGTACACCCTTCCGGTACCACGGTACTCCCTGCCGTTACCGTGGTATACTCTTTCGGTACCATGGTACTCCCTGCCGCTACCATGTTACACTTCTCCGGTACCATGGTACTCCCTGTCGTTACCATGGTACACCCTTTCGGTACCACACTCTGCCGTTACCATGGTACATCCAGCAGGTACCGCAGTACCTCCAGTCAGTACAACAGTCCCCCCTGTTGGTACCATGGTACCCCGGCCAGTACGATACTTCCGTATCACGATACATCCTCGGGTACCAAGATACCCCCTACTGGTACCATGGTTCCTCTATGGTACCATGGTACTCCCTTTTGATAATATGGTAGTGGGTACTCCCTTCGGAGCTCAGTTTCCTAAAACTTGGGACTCAAATTTTCCTGCGTAAACGGCATCACCTTAAGTGACTTTAATATGTACGCAAGTCATGTACAGAGAAAAAAATTGTTGCATGATTGATTGATTGTTCAACAGCATACTGCAGAATTTTTCACTTCCCTTATAAAAATGTACCATGCTGTACCATGGGATTTGTACCTTGCTGTACCATGAGATTTGTACCATGCTGTACCATGGGATTTGTACCTTACTGTACCATCTGGTTTGTACCATGGGATTTATGCCACAGGACTTTTACCACGGTACTTCCACTAAACTGCACCATGGGACTTGTACCATGTTGTACCGTGTGATTCGCACCATGACACCATGGGATTTGTACCGTGCTTTACAATGTATTGGATGTGTACCATGCTGTACCATGGTATATTTGCCATACCATACCGTGGGACATTTACCATGGTACTAACCACGGAATGAAGTGTGTATCATGGCCCAAAATACCGTTGTACATTTACCATGGTATTAATACCATGGTACAGCATGGTACATTTTTATAAGGGGCTGCATTTTGTGCCGTCATAATAACCCAATGACAGGACCATGACAGGAGACGTAAAGTTTCATTTTCCCATGTGGCTAGTACTAGTACAGAAAATGTGCATGGTTCCGTGTGCGCGTTGTAACCTACACCGACTATTGGAGTTTGACATTCTTTTAAGATCCTCAATCTTATATGCTCACACATTAGGCAAGATGTATTTGGAAAGACATTGCAGTTTCTACCTTGGGGGCCTTTACAGAGTTACAGCAATTCGCCATATGATATAATTAGTGAAATAATATGATCAAACGAAAAAAAAAGAAATGCAGCAAGTTGCGGTGCATAAGGCGATTGTGCCTTATTTACATTTAAAGTTCATTTTGTGCCGTCATAATAATCCAAGTCAAGATCCATTTTGACGTCAGCCTCAACACGCTGAACAGATTCTGACCTCCGACCTCACAAATGCTGTCCAGTATTGACCACACTAGATGTGTAATGTTAGGCTTTCTATCCTAGCACAATCTAGCTGCTTATTTTTTTTTTTTTTTAAAGAATGGAATCTAAGCTTTCATTTGATGTACAACATGTGTGATTTGAAGCAGGTTTAAGAAAAATACAGGAGGAAAGGTTAGATTGTACAGTAGGACGGTTGCAGGCCTGTGAAAACAGCTGAATGTGACCATAACTCAACCAGGGGCTGCTAGCCCTCAGAAGGTTTAAAAGTAACAAGGTGTGGCTCACTGAAAAGGTCTGAATCTGAGCTTTAAACTGGGGTATCACTCAATAAAATCAGTTCAGGATAGTCAGAAATACCAGCCTCAACATGCTGAACAGTTTCTGACCTCCAACCTCACAAAAGCTGTCCAGTTTTGACCACACTAGATGTATAATGTTAAGCAGCCAGATTCAGCTAGGATGGAAAGCCTATGCTTTTTGGAAAGAATGAAATCTAAGCTTTCATTTGATATACAACATGTGTGATTCGAAGCAGGTTTAAGAAAAATACAGGAGGAAAGGTTAGATTGTACAGTAGGACGGTTGCAGGCCTGTGAAAATAGCTGAATGTGACCATACCCTGCTGAAAAAAGTCAGAGAAACCATTAGGCAACCATTAGGCATATTTTATTGGTTTCTAATGGTTCCTGGTGGTTTCTAATGGTTTCTAATGGCTACTCATGTTTTCCTAATGGTTCGGTTTGTTTTTCTAATGGGATTCTATCATCTCCTAGCTAGACAAATCTACAGGACTTTAACTGGTCCCTACTAATGGTTCCTACAGGAGTCTTAATGGTTCCCAGAGGAGTCTAATGGTTCCTACAGAAGTCTTAATGGTTCCTACAGGCGTTTCTATACCAGTCTAATGGTCACTATACAGTGGTCTAGTGATCACTACAGGGTGTAGTGGTCTCTGATGGTTCCTAATGTGATGGAGGAACACAGATGTTATAGCCCTCTTTGGCGATCACATCTGTGTGATTTCTAGTGGGTCCTTGTGTATAGCCTGGTAAAACCAGACTCTGCTACTTCGCTTTGCTTCGTACGCAGAGTCTGGACAGTCGTGATTGACAAATGTTTACTTCCTGGTGGGCGGGCGCTTGTCAGAAGTTTAAAATCATTGGTGTACCCGTAAACTAATCACTAACGTTTGGCGATGACGTATGTTATGCGCCCGCTCAGCCGCCTAGTACTTCCGCTGTAAACACAGTCCTTCATACCAGGAATGCAGTGAAAACAAACTGATCAGTACATTAAAGTTAATACTGTACTCATATATATGCCCATCTACCTCATTTTAGCCTTCACTCATTCACTTAAAAGAATCAAAGGTGCTCTTTCTGTTCTCCTAACAAGAAACAAACTGTTGAGCTATCGTTTATCCTGCTGATACTGCTGCTATTAAAAAAATGTATGAGACCCGAAACCAACGGCAGAATTGGCGAGAATAACGCATTATTTACATCAGGACGAAATCTGCGTTGACATGAAAACTGAACCGTTAACCATACTTGCGCTAACATCATACCCAGCTCGCTATCTAACTTTATAGTGACATAGTTCGGCTCTAAGCGTTTGGCTGTCTCAGACAGCCATTTCATTCATGGATAATGACAACATAACACTGAGACAGCGAATAGGTCTTGTGACATGAACAAAAACATGACTTTCAAAAAATTCACTGCTAACTTAAATACTGTGAAATTCGCAGGCAGTGTAACACTAGAAGCTACAAGCTAGCTGAGGTGGTACAGCTGTCTCTCACAGAGATGAACTGGGTGCCTATTTCATATGTTTCATGATGGATATTAAGTAGATATGACAACTTCTCTCGAAACCTGTAGGGAGTAGCGCTACAACATCATTTCCATTCAAAAAACTAACCAAACATTCCTCTTGTTGTGGCATTAAGTCGCTGATACCGGGGATTTTCTCCACGGCAGAGCGAATCTATGTCCTCCTGTGTATCTATGTCCGTGGCCATTGTTGATTTTGGAGACTACAATTTCAAAATCGGCGCAGCTGCTACATCATGGCTCTCGGCCACACCTTCTGTTCGTTGGTTGGTCCGGCGTATTTTCTGCCGAGGTAAACGAAGTGACCAGACTGAGTAGTGAAGTGAAATGAAATTAAGCGGAAGTTTGAAGGCTGGCGGAGTAAGGCTACCTTGTGTAGGCTATACAGCATGTTTGTAGATTACAGTGTTCAGTGATTTCATTGAATGCATTCCAAGATCACCTTTGGCCTTTTGCGATTAAATTTGTGATTAAATCATATTTGGCTTTTAGTGATTAAATTATTGTTCATGACTCATCCAGCCAAGAGGAGGGAAAAGAACACAACCTGATGGTTTGATGGTTCATGTTCTGAAAAAATTTTATTAAAATCACAAACTGCAATGAGTTGTCACGCCTCATATGTCCTGTTCCCAATTCGGAGGGGAAAATATCCGAATACATACACAATTACACATATGTATAGACATGTCTCCAGTGCCCAGTGTTAGGAATGTGCTATAATTTCTGTTGCAGCAGTAGGTTTCTCAGTATGTTTTTCTATTAGTTTTAGATCCTAATGGGACCAGTTTTCTAATGGTTTTAGCTCCTAATTGAACCGGTAGCTTTCTAATGGTATTGCATTCTAATGGAACCAGTAGCTTTCTGATGGTATCACATTCTAATGGGACCAGTAGGTCTCTAATGGTATTACATTCTAATGGGACCAGTAGGTCTCTAATGGTTTTATATCCTAATGGGACCAGTAGGTTCCTAATGGCTTTACATCCCAATGGGACCAGTAGGTTCCTAATGGATTTACATCCTAATGGGACCAGTAGGTTCCTAATGGTTTCTTCTAATGGTTCCTAATGGGGTTCCAATTCCCATTAGACCATTAGAAAACTAATGGTTCCTAATGATTTTTTTCTAATGGTATTCTACTGGATTTTTCAGCAGGGTAACTCAACCAGGGGCTGCTAGCCTCCAGAAGGTTTAAAATTAACAAGGTGTGGCTCCCTGAAAAGGTCTGAATCTGAGCTTAAAATTGGGGCATCACTCAATAAAATCAGTTCAGGGTAGCCAGAAATACCAGCCTCAACATGCTGAACAGATTCTGACCTCCGACCTCACAAATGCTGTCCAGTATTGACCACAATAGATGTGTAATGTTAAGCAGCCAGATTGTGCTAGGATAGAAAGCCTATGCTTTTTGGAAAGAATGGAATCTAAGCTTTCATTTGATGTACAACATGTGTGATTTGAAGCAGGTTTAAGAAAAATACAGGAGGAAAGGTTAGATTGTACAGTAGGACGGTTGCAGGCCTGTGAAAACAGCTGAATGTGACCATAACTCAACCAGGGGCTGCTAGTCCCCAGAAGGTTTAAAATTAACAAGGTGTGGCTCCCTGAAAAGGTCTGAATCTGAGCTTTAAACTGGGACATCATTCAATAAAATCAGTTCATGCTAGCCAGAAATAGTGGCCTCAGTTTCTGACCTCTGACCTCACAAAAGCTGTCCAGTATTAACCACACTAGATGTGTAATGTTAAGCAGCCAGGTTGTGGTAGGAATGGAAATCCTTGACAATATACACAAGAAAACATATGTAATACAGAGTAAAGTCACAGTGAGTATTTGGAGATAAGTTTGAGTCAGTTATTAGGTGTGCAAAAGCTGACTCCTCATTTTTTACAAATTGTGAAATGTGGGGAATTTTCATCACCGGCGGAACAATATCCCGAAATATCAACATTGGCTGAGAAACATCAGAGTGAAAAATGTGAACATATATGATGTATGGATAATGTTGTATAGTTGAAGTGTGTGTTGTTTTATCTCTGTGGTGACCATTAGAAAAATAAGGATTCATTTAAGATGAGAATTCACAAGAAATTTTCTTTAAAACCAAATTTTGAGCACACATTCAGGCTTTGGCTGTGATTTTCTGATCTCTAGTAATTCCTTGACAATATACACAAGAAAACATATGTAATACAGAGAAAAGTCACAGTGAGTATTTGGAGATAAGTTTGTGTCAGTTAATAGCTTTGCAAAAGCTGACTCCTCATTTTTGACAAATTGTGAAATGTGGGGAATCATCACCACCGGTGGAACAATATCCCGAAATATCAAGGATGGAAATACGATCCCATTCACACCTTGAATGAATGTTGGAATGTGATGAATGTGATAGGTCAGGATTGCTAAATAACTTGTTTTAACATTTTGAACATCACATTTGTAATTTGTTCATTTCATGACTAATATTTGCATTTGAGAAAAAACAAAACATCTTTGAAAATTATTTTAACATTGAAGGAATTACGGCTAGAGGATGAGCCTGGTATCAAAATTTAGATAAAAATGAGATCTTTCAAATGATAAAACCTATTTTGTCCATCAACTTATCCCACATGGTGATGTGACCCTTGAAAGTTTTACTTAAATGCATTTTTTCAAGATTTCTCTGTTGAATTATCAAAAAGCTAATGACAAATACATGGTAGCAATACTTGTTTTTATTAATAAACATTACAGTGATTAAAGTGATGCAGTTATGTTCTTGGGACATCCATATTTGCCATGATATTGGTGCTTAAAGTTGGTTACAGAACAAATCGCATTGAAGAAATTTCAGATTTTGGGCCAAGATTGTTGCACCAGAAAAGAACAAGAAAGTGATCTGAATACAGTTTTCAACAATGCTCAAACATATCTTATAGCACTGGAAATTTCAAGAGGCTACCTTTAACAGATACAAAGTTATGACGGCTCAAAAATGCTCCAGAAAAATGAGGCACAAAATTGGGACCTAACCCCATGTATTTTAATGGCCCATAAAAAAAAAAAAATATTCAAAGGATGAAAGTAAAATTTTGTAAGGATTCATTAAATATATTGTAGATATTATAGGAAAAAAATGAGCAGAATCTGAGGGGGTCAGGTGGGAACTTTTTTCTTATTTGGTTGATTTTAAATGGAATGACCCATAAGGATTCATTTAAGATGAGAATTCACTAAAAACTTTCTGTGAAACCAAATTTTGAGCACAAATTCAGGCTTTGGCTGTGATTTTCTGATCTCAAGTAATTCCTTGACAATATACACAAGAAAACATATGTAATACAGAGAAAAGTCACAGTGAGTATTTGGAGATAAATTTGTGTCAGTGAATAGCTTTGCAAAAGCTGACTCCTCATTTTTTACAAATTGTGAAATGTGGGGAATCCTCACCACCGGTGGAACAAAATCCCAAAATATCAACATTGGCTGAGAAATATCAGAGTGAAAAATGTGAACATATTTGATGTATGGATGACTTTGTATAGTTTAAGTGTTCGTTGTTTTGTCTCTGTGCTGATTATTAGAAATATAAGGATTCATTTAAGATGAGAATTAACTAGAAACTTCATGTGAAACCAAATTTTGGGCACACATTCAGGCTTTGGCTGTGATTTTCTGCTGACCTCTGGCCTTTTTGGGTGATTTCAAATTATTTTGAGCAAGTCCTTGAAAATATACACACACACACACACACACACGCACACACACACACACACACAAAAAAAACAAAAACATATGTAATACAGAGATAGGTAGCAGGGAGTATTTGGAGATAAAGTTTGTGTCAGTTAATAGGTTTGCAAAAGCTGACTGTTCATTTTCACAAACTGTGAAATGTGGGGAATCTTCACCACAGGTGGAACAAAATCCCGAAATATCAACATTGGCTGAGAAATATCAGAGTGAAAAATGTGAACATATTTGATGTATGGATGACTTTGTATAGTTTAAGATTATTTTGAAATTTAGTTTCTATAACTTTTTAGGTGTGTAAAAGCTTTCTGTTTTTATGTTTACTTCTGACAAGGGCATTGACAGTGCTGAAGCCCCCATTAGCAAAAACATTTACATAATTGCCATGCAAAGTGACCCCTGGACAATTCACACAGTCTAGCAATTTACACAGTATTGTCTGGCTAGCCTCATGTTCTCTCTCTCCCTCTTGTGCTGCCGCCTGGTTGGCTGGTTGATAAGTATCATAACATAACAATAGGAGGGTTTGGCCCACCCTCATGAGTAGAAACTAGTATAAATATTGGAGGTAAATCCAATGCACTTCCACTGTTTTGTTTCCACGAGACGGTTCTCTTTGCTGCATCACTGCATCAAAGTTTTTGCCTTGCTTTTTTTGCTCTTTTTTCTGCATTCTGAATTTAAGAGTTGGAATTGGCTGGTATTTTATCAGTACATCAAATAGGTTGACCTTTTTTTACTCTCTTTTACTATCTTTGATATTTGCAGATATTCACCACATAAGGGTTTTGTTTGTTACACAAACATTTTCTATACACTGAAGCAGGTTAAAAACTCTGTGTGTGTGTTGTGTTGCTCTTTGCATCTTGGAGAATTATTGCTCTATGAGTCATTCCGTGTCAAATCATCCAATTCTTAAGAAAGTTGTTGGCATTTTTGCATTTTTGAGGGCCCATTTCTCATCAAATACATATCCCACCAGCCTGTAATGATATTAAACTAAGGAGACTATCCCATAGAACAGGTTTCTGTAATATGAAGCTTTTCGAATGTTGTTTTGTGGAGTTATGGCTTCCTAAAATGGCCAAAATTTGCATTTTTGACTATTTTCGCCACACAATTGGCCAAGTTTAGGGATCAATATCTCCGTAAATGTAATACCCAGAGAGCCCTGTAATTTCTTGAGGTAGTTTTCTGGTACACAGAGAATACAGAATGTTATTTTAAGGGATTTGTTTTTTTGTGATTTGAAGAAAGGCTGCCTTAAAAAAGCTTCATATTACAGAAACCTGTTCTATGGGATAGTCTCATTCGGTTAATATCATTACAGGCTGGTGGGATATGTATTTGATGAGGAATGGGCCCTCAAAATTGACAAAAATGCAAAAATGCCATTTTGCCACCGATTTGCGGAATTTCAAAGAATTTTAAATCGGTCAAATTTTAAGGAAATTTGCTGACATTGTCAGGATATGCTTTTTTTCATGACTGTCTACATAAACAAATATTTTGGAAATTTTTTGAGTCAGTTGAGCAACAGCCTTCGGTTGATTTGATACGGAATGACCCATATATAATGCATGATTTGACCATGTTTTTGTCATTATCTTTTAGGATCCCTGAACGCAACTACGTGCACTGCTTACGGTGCCACAAGCCACAGGACAAACTTTCAGTCCATCTGGTGAGGGTGTGTATGAAGAACAGCACGCCAGAAGAAATAGCAGTGGAGGTGCAGAAGGCAAAGGCATCAGCCAAGCAATGGATCCGGTACAGCCGGACCTGGGATTACAATGATCTCGTCAACGACATACCCCACCGGCCCTGTCGTATTACTTCAGTGAGGAAGCTCATCCAGCGTAGTTTCTTCGTTCTCAATATACCCCATGAGTCAGACATGGTCCTTGACTCTGAGCCTGACACCACCGGTAACACCTCTGCTGCCGCTGGCACCAACCCTGCTGCTGCCGTCTCTGCTGCCACCGACACTCCTCCCACCTCTCCTGCCACATCCAGCTCTGCCTCTGTGGGCCCACAGGGGTCCCCGCCAACTGACACTCCTTCCTCCTCCTCTGATCAGGATGACGGGACAAGAGATCCTTCCTGGAAAAAGTAAGTACATTAAAGCACATATATGTGATATTTCCAAGTTGATTTTGATTCGAGTTTGAACAATGCATTTATTATAATGTCATTTTTAATCTTTTTTCTTTCTTTTTTTCATTGTTTTAAGAGCTCTTCCCGCCGCGACCACCTCTGTATGGTCAAAGATGAGGGATGCTGGTCTCTACGAGAAATTCCACGAGGACACTGTGCTCCTTGTGGACTTGAAAAAATAACTCAGTGAGACCCAAGGTGTCACCAACTGCCAGCAGGAGGTAATATGTCTTTACAAATGATTTTTCAGTGCACCAACTGCAGTACCGTTACACACGTCTAGTTTCTTTGTATGATGCTAATGTTAACATTTCTTTCACATCATCATCATCTTTATTCAAAGGTCGACGACGTATCACGTTTCCTGCAGTACCTGCAGCCGACCGGGGATGAACCAACCATGGACTTCTTGAGTAAGAGCCAACAAACCCGGGAGTACATAAGCAGCCTCCACCGCACGGAAGTGACTGCAGCCACAATCATAAATTATATAAAGAACATGATCAGGTTTCTCGACTACCTGAAAACCAGGCTGGATCTGACGACCACAGATGAAGACCTCTGTGACAACCTCCAGGCCTTCAAGGAGTTTTTGCAGACCATGAAAAAGCCTGTCTCAAAAGCTCATTCGAGGGATGTGTGCAAAACAAGGTAAATCTTTGCCTTCACTATGCATTGTGTATTGTCCTATTTCTGTTTATTACTACAACCCTACGTGTGGCGTTTTTAATAACCTGTCTGTTTTTTTTGTTTGTTTGTTTTTTTCAAATCTAGATATAATCGACTGATGGA
This sequence comes from Gymnothorax javanicus, assembly GCA_029692085.1. Classification (NCBI taxonomy): domain Eukaryota; kingdom Metazoa; phylum Chordata; class Actinopteri; order Anguilliformes; family Muraenidae; genus Gymnothorax; species Gymnothorax javanicus. The sequence continues at coordinate 85,684,333 of CM056194.1, forward strand.
GGGCACACGGAGTGTGAAAGACTGCCAAGAGATTTTGAGGATGGCACAGGCTGACATGCTGCCTACATTTGGCAAGTTCATCAAAGCCATTGCCGTGTCCGAAACGGAGAAGACCACATACCGCTACTACTGCGAAGCGGTCCTGGTTTTGAAACATTTTCAGTGCCCAGGAGCCGTGGAAGGCATGACTGTGAGTGCATCTATTTTAACAGCTTGAAGAAATTTGTTTCCTAGCATGTGCTGAAAGTCACATGCTAGGAAACAAATTTTCCTAGGCAGCTGATCCTTGACAATATACACATTTATCCTTATTTTTTATCTTACTTTTGCTTGTATTATCAGTCATACTCACTGCTACTTATCTCTTTATTACATGTTTTTTTTTTGTGTGTGTGTGTACATTTTCAAAGATTTGCTTAAAATAATTTGAAATCACCCAAAAAGGTCAGAGGTCAGCAGAAAATCACAGCCAAAGCCTGAATATGTGTCTGACAGAAACTTTATCTTCAAATACTCACTGTGACTTTCTGCTGACCTCTGAACTTTTTGGGTGATTTCAAATTATTTTAAGCAAATCTTTGAAAATATACACTCAAAAAAAAAAAACCATGCAATACAGAGATAAGTAGCAGTGAGTATGACTGATGATATGAGCAAAGGTAAGATAAAAAATGATGAAAATAGAATGATAAAATTAAAGTTAAAAGCAGCATATAGCATGCATAAAATACAACATTTAAAAAGAAGTGCAGCAGTGCATAAGTGTCAAGCAAAATGCAGTATTTTACTCTGCTCCTGTGACAGAGTCACACACAGAGGTGTGAGATTAGAGTAAAAGGCACCTCTTTGTTGGTGGAGGGGAAGCTGAATTTGAATTTGGCTGAGTGGGGGAGGGGAATGTTACAGATTCACAACTACTTTACTCTGTTCCTCTGTTGGTGGGGGGGAGGGTGAGAGGGCACATAATTTAACAACACTGTCAAAGTTCCACTCAGTAACAGCTTGAAGGAATTTGTCCCCTTGCATGTGCTGTAATGTCTTTTTGGAAATTAATTCATTAATACATTTCCCCTCTTCCATTCTTTTCCAGGCAACAGAGTGGGTGAACAGAAAGCCATCCAACGCAAGAGTGGTGATTGGCGCCGGCCAACACAAAACAGCCACTATGCAGGTGGCCTCATTTGCCCTGACCCTGGAAGAGGAAGCTGTAAGTTCTTTAGCAGCAAAATATGCTCACCACTTATGTTTTAGTATGATACAAATTTTCTACTGCTTACAATGTTTTACAGTCAAGTAATTGTCTCTTTTGTTCCCACAGTGGAACAAGCATACTACAAATATATTCGTCCTGGATACCTCAGCAGCGACAGTGACAAATTTTTCATTTCTTCAAGTGGCAACCCCATTCAGTGTCACCAATGACATTGCCCGGCTTCACGAAATGTGAGTACCTACATAAATCCATGTGCTGAGGTATAAATGTTTATGTCACTCTACTCACTGTTAAAAATAAAAGTGTATAAAGACAGAAAAAAACCCTGTTTTGTTGAAGTATATGACACATTTCAAATTAACAGTTTTTTCATGTAATTTTAATACGATTTTCCTGTCAGATTGAAATATGGAAAAGAATGCTACATTTACTGGAGAAAAACTGCTTTAAGAAAATAATGAGAAAAAATTGTAAAATTTATGTGGAAAAATTGTTAAATAAGTATTATATTTTACAGTGTATCAAACACAATCATATCACAATTAACATTTCATGTCACTTTTTCTTCCTGCAGCTACGACATTGAACCGGCCACCAGTCGGGAGGTGCGAAGGGCGGTGGAGACAGAGGCAGCGTTGCTCTTTACTGAGACTCAGAAGGAGAACGTTAGCCACTATCTGGCCCCTTCTGCTGCTGTGGCTGAGCAGCACTACAGAATGCGGGTGGATGAATCCATCGTCAGCACGGCCACACTGCTGGACACCCTGGGAGGGTAGGTTTCCTCATGATCTCATTTCACAAGGCAACTATGCATCACAATCACATTTGATGCTTGCTTACCAAGTTGTAATATTTGAACCCTTATTTGCCTTAATTTTACAGCCTCTCTCCACCAAACCAGTCCCCGGACAGTGACCAGACCCCCCCTGAACAAGCCAACAAGCCCGCAGGGATGGACTTTTCTGCCTTCGTCAGGGCATTCCCAGTGATCAAAGACGGCCAGCCACCATCCAAAAAGGCGAGGGTGGAGGCAGGGTTTCCTGAGGACCGTGTACATTATGACAAGTGGCGAGCTTGTCAGTATGCAGAGAGGCAGCAATATCTGCTGTGTAAGTACTCCTAACCCCAATACACTAATGCAACATTAATTATCAAATCAATAAGTCACTCAAACTGTGCAATTTATTTACTGTGGCAAATGACTGGGATGACTGAAAGTTATTCTGTTCTTTTTTTCAGCACACTTCAATGCCAGGAAGCCAGTGGTGGGGAAGGTGCAGAGGCTTGTGGAAAAGGAGGGGTGGACGGCCAACTGTCCAAGCGCTGAGGACACTGAAAGGCTGTGGACACCAGCCCCCAAGTTCACGATCGAGACAGACCCTAAAATTATTAGGTGTCTGTCTTGCCAGAACTGGAAAGGGCTGGTGATCAAGGACTTTCAGGGTGACAAACGGCTGGGTAAGAAAACCTTTCATTTTCCTTTCAGTCTCTGCGCAGTGCTCTGAATGTCAAAGTGAAGAAAGATTTAATTCAAACTTTGCCAAACTGTAATTATTAACTTTTATGTGTCATTGTTTTGATCTAACTCAAAATGTCATGTTCTCTTGATTACAGGAGTGGTCGCAGCCCAGCCATTTTCAAAAGGAGACATCATATGTGATTACCACGGGAAGGTGATCACAGCTGCTGAGGGGCGTGCAAAAATGCAGGATCCGAACATCCAGCCGACCTACCTTTTCTTTTTTAAGGCTGGGCAGAAGGACCTCTGCATAGATGCCGAGAGTTTTCCTTGCGAGTGCCACCCGAATCGGGAGACATTTGGAAGGAGAATTAATCATTCTAAGAAACACGCCAATCTAAAGCCACTGCACTGTGTGCTCATGGTGAATGGAGAGGACAAGGATGTCATGCTCTTCAAAGCCGTGAGAAACATTGCAGTGGATGACGAATTATCATTTAACTAGGGGGTCAATAGGAAGTCCTTTAAGGGAGAAGGACTTGAACTGGAGTGGCTTGACAGTTAGGGTACAGTCTGTGCTGAGCCCCTGCCCAGTCCGGCCGTTGGATCAGTGCAATGTGCCCTATCGCTTGCCTGTCTGGGCAGAAGGACCTCTGAATTAGCATTTGACTACAGGGTACATACACTGACAAAATTTGGAGTGCCATTACTTAAAAACGGCTAGGAACGTTTTTTCACACAGAAAGTGCTTGTAATCTTTACTCAGGATATTAAGTAACATTTACTTACTAGAATCACTTATTTTTATGAAAAATTCTCAAGTAAATCTCACTTGCAATACTCACCTATAAATAGTAAATTTCACTCAGAGGAGTATTGCAAGTGAGATTTTATTGAGTATTTTTCATAAAAATAAGTGATTCTAGTAAGTAAATGTTACTTAATATCCTGAGTAAAGATTACAAGCACTTTCTGTGTGAAAAAAAACTTTCCTAGCTTTTTTAAGTGATGGCACTCCAAATTTTTTTCAGTGTGGGTAGTCTTTTTAAGGGAAAGGACTTGAACTGGAGTGGCTTGACAGTTAGGGTACAGCCTGTGCTGAGCCCCTGCCCAGTCCAGGCATTGGATCAGTACAATGTGCCCTATCGCTTGCCTGTCATTTACAGTATTGTGTCATTTCATATGCCATCAACTTGAACATTATCTTGCGATATTACTAGGAGACAAATGCTTTGCATAAAATTTAAGATTGTAATTTATATGCTATTTGGATTAAGGTAGCTAAGTTTGTCTTTGCATTTGTACCATTTCATACATTACAAATGTGTCAATCATGTCATATGCCATTAATCATATACATAATATGGTGATATTTGTCGACAGTATTGTTTTATTGTCATTACACATTTTATTTTTTGTACATTCATACCAAGGAACAACATGAGTGTTGTACGAAATAAAAAATAATGTTTTCATATAAAAGTTGATTTTGTTTTGTCTTTATTTTGTGTTTGAAATGTATTAAACAAGGAAGGCAATCCGCTAAGGGGCCAAAGCTGACAGAAAATTCAGTCTTCCAAATCATGTTCTAATACCCATTTTGCAATGCTAGAAGATTTAAATAATGAAGATTATTAAAACAAGGAAGCCAATGCTATCTTCATTAAATTTGACTGCTTTTGCAGGTAATTGAAATTTAATTCCCGCAATACGTGGTTCCTAATACCAAAGTAATAATTTAATAAAACCAAAGATCAAATAATTTGGGCTTTATTTCCTATTGTTCATCATTGAAGTCAGTGGTGAACTTTTACATCCACCATTTAGCAGGGTAATATGTAAACCACTAGAAGATTTCAATTCTATAGATTGGCCATAGTCTGTGGACTCATTTTTAAAATTGGCAGGTCATATCATTGATACCCTCCCTATGTACAAAGCTGGGTCAGGATCACTGAAAATATTTGGAAAACTTGATCCACCAAAGTCAAATGATCATTACTTGATTTCATTTCATAACTTGTAATTTGTTCAAAAGAGGGGGTCTTAAGAATTTTCTAAAGGGGGGTCTTTCCAAAATGTTAGAACATAAATGCTTCGATTTATCACATTTTTTCCCTGAATACAGATCTTTGAACACAGTTATATGCACCAGTATCCATCTTATGTTATCACTAGACAGTGTTTAAGAATTGCAATCAAAAAACAATTCTCTGCAGACTGGCAGACGACCTGAACGGCTTCTACTGCAGGTTTGAGAAACTCCCATTCACACCTCTCACCCACACAAAAGGAATACCTGCAACACCCTCTCCCCTCCCCCCAGACCCATCACCTGCACTAAGGATCTGTGAGGGGGATGGGTGTCGTCCAAAACTTTGATCAAATTCTGGTCACATACTGCCCCCCGGTGGGTGAGACACAGATTACACCCATAGTGCACAATAAATACGTTTTGTATATTTTTGTGCATGACTGCGTACATGAGTACATTTAGTGCATGAATCACAGCATTGCACCATGAGTGGTGCAGAGCAGAATGAGCTTTGCCAAAATGCATACAAGCTCCATGCAATCAGGGATTAAAAGGTTGACAATAACAAATCAAGTGACGTCGGCCCCGTGAACAAACCAACGGGCCAGCGGAGGAGGTCACAGGAGAATGTACCCCAGTGAAATTTTTCTAAGTGTAATTTGCAACACGTGGTGAAAATCACACAATAGCCATTTCAGGAAATGACTTGAATGAAGTGGATTTCGATGCACTTGGAGGACTGAAGGTGAAAGGGGACGAGCGCCATGGAGGTCAAAGTTCAACCCTCAGTGGCCACCAGGAATTGGGGACAATGGCAACCCAAAAATGTGAAAATGTTAAAAAAAGCAGAATAATGCAACAATCTTGCATGAAAATTGAAGTTTAGTGGTTGGGAAGGACAAAACAAGTCACATCAGCAGTCTCAACAGCCCACAGGCAGGCAGAAGGGCAGAGGGAGAAAGTTCCCCAGGGCGCCTATGCACCATCGGTGGAGCAGGGTACTGAAAATCATCAAAATGTACAAAAATGGAATGAAAGTACAGATTAAGAGTGTGACTGTGACAAAAGAAGACATTGTAACTTCATTGTGACTTCTCAAAGCAGTGCAAATGTAAGTTGACAACAGCGGTGCAATCCCTCACCAATACTGATGCAGGCATGCACCACCGGTGGTGTTCTCAACGCTGGGGTAAACCTCAGCAGAATCACTCGCGACATCCGCCTCCCCCCTAGGTTGATGCCCGGAACTACCCGTCAAACTCTCCCTACAGTGGGATCTATAATAAAGACGACCGGCACATCCGGGTACTTCGCCAAACGTCAAGGCCGCGCCCCTTTTTGAGGGATAGAAAACCTCAGATCCCATTGACCCAAATGTAATTTGATGTGTTTTCAGGCGTGAAATTTACCCGATTTATTTAACTAGATTTCCTGTTTATATTCATTTATTGATTTATTGAAATGTCTAGCGATTATTTTGCTACCTTGCCCGAACCTGAGCCTTCGCGTTATCTTAATAAATTAAGGTTGATCGGTCCACCCTCTTGCCCTTTCACTACCGCAAATTTCGAAGTCTGTGTCAGTTTGGGGTTAAGAATAACTTACAAATACACAAAACGTTAGACCGCAAACCTGACTCGGTTAGCTGACGCTACTTTACATTAGCTAGTTAAGCAATTAAAGAATAAATAATGACACGAGACAAAGATCGTAGCGAACAAACCTATTAAAGTATAGTACCAAGTCTTATATATTAAAGGGTACTGACGTTACTTTCTAAGTTTAAAAAAAGAGGGGCATGGCCTGTTATGAAACGTTTCCTACACATATAAACATGGGAAGACACTGGATACCCTTTTCCATTTAGGGTGGGGAACCTGAGGTCCGGACTGGTCATTTTATTGGAGGTGCAACCCGGCACACAACAACTTTTGGGCATTTTATTGCTCAATTATCGCGCTCATTTCTCATTGATTTCAATGAATAAGAGCGTTTGTTTTCCCCCCAAAAGGCGCGGCCTCTGCGTTGAGCTCTTGATGACGTTGAACCGGTCGTCTTCGATCCATAGCTCCGCCCACCCCCTAACTACGCATAGCAACGGCCGAACGCGAATATTTTTTTCCTAAATGCCATGTCTATTGCACCTTTTACTCGTCCTCTGATTGGTCAATCGTTTCCAAGGAGACATTGAAACTTCTGAATGGGCGCGGTCATGTGGTAGAGTCGGGTAGAGTCCCCCGACTTACGGAAGCGTATTGCTGCCATTCCTGGAAAAATACGGGTCTGTAATCACGTCATGAGTGGAAAGTTTCTTGTTATTACAAGATTCTTTTCGCGTTATTACAACATATTTTCACGCTTTAACAAGGTATCTTCACGTTATTTCAACGTGAAAACATCACATTATAACAAGAAACTTTTGGCTCATTTACATGATTTGATTAGGTTCTACTTCATGCTTGTCTTGAAACTAGGGATGGGACGATTCTGAATCGATTCTTTTTTAAGGCGTAGTACCACCGCCTGCTGCCATGGGGCGAACATCAGAGCTTTCCCTTTTCCTTTATTAAACCCGACGCAGGTTGAACGAAAGTGCCAAACATCAAAGGGCATTTGAAATGCTTCCGGAAAAACTTGACTGACATCAGTATTTTTCGGCGACATGCGGCACGGAGCCAAGTAAAGGACTGCAGAATCGTCTCCTATTAACCAATTAGGCTACTCTAAGAAAAGTAACCTGTTCCAGTTCACTTGCTTGATTAGCAATCAAATGGTGGATGCGTTTACTCTCTGAGTTGAACGAGTAGAGCTGTTTATTAAGACAGCATGTTTGATTGCTGCATTTTGAAATTTAAATGGCCATAGAACAGCAGAACATAAACACGATTGCCATTGCCACGGCATTTCGTGCGACTGTGATAATTTATATCTCACATTCACGTTTCATCCGCTTTACAGAATGTTTTCCACCTTGTGTATTTTTTAGACGCTTGAAATCCAGGGCGATCTGAAAACAAATCTCTATTTTTATTTTATCATTATAGATCTCCTAAAAATACTACAATGAGAGATGAAATGCAGAGTTGGGATATGGTGATATTGAACGAGGATTTTTTTTAAAGTGTGATAAGACCACTTGCCGTCATGGGGTCGCGTGCAATTTCTTGAAACATACACACCTGAAGCGGCTTAAATTATTTAAAATGCCGTCGGGAAGACGCCTGAGTTTAGATTTCGCTAATTGCAGGTGCTTCGCTCTTCCTTAAATCTGCTCCCGTGTACTTGTCCTAAATAACAATCAAGCAATTTCAGTAGCCTATAACGATTAAGATGTGATGGTGAAAAGCAGACAAACCTAACTGGGCTACGGTGTTAAAGTGAAAGAATGCCAATACTTTGGCCCGTATTCAGAAACGACATTCACACTAATTGAGTGTGAGTGAGTATTAAAACTTAGTTAGTGTCAGGTTATACTAAATGAGTCAGAGGTTGCCCTAAAACTCATTTGCTTTCAGAGACCTCACTCAGGCTGAAAATAGTGTCTCTTTCTGAGTGAAGGTTGAGTGCAGGGAACACCTCCCTTCAGCCGCAGTAACTTGCGCTGGTATTTCGTTATCATGGCTTTCAGGTGGTTACAAACATTGGAAACTCTGGATCATTTACAGCCACGTGCTCGACGCAATCGCAGCTACGCAAATTTTAATTATAATGATGATAACGATGCCAGTAACTTGCTGACTGACCACCTGGTTTCAATGTTGACGAACTGCACTGTGGTGATGTGGTGAACTCGAGGTTAGCATTTGTGTACCCACCAGTGGCTACTGGTGAACTGGCAATACGGGAAGCTCAAAACCATCCCTTAAAAATAATGATTGGACATGACCTGTTTTCAATCATTTAATAAAATTTTATTTACTTGAACTCCAAAAATCCTAAGGGTTATCATGTGTCGCCAGTTCTGCTTGTTAAGTTAGAATGAGCACGGATAATTATTGCCCTGTTTTCAATTCATTTAAATTACCATTGCAGAAACTCCGAAAACTCTCAACATTATCAGGTGTGGCTAGTTTTCAATAATGACGCATATCTGTCAACTGTCACGCATTCGGATTTCTCGCGCTTTTCTTTACTCATGGGTTGGAAAATTCTGCGCTCAGCTGGCTCGTGGGGCGCCGTGTGGATTGGTCTGCGAGGCTTGTGTAGCTGTAAGTCACGAGAATTCATTCTTTTCTACATTCTTTATTGCTGAATGTTGAAGGAAATGTCTGGCATGTTTCACAGCTTGTTGCTTAGTGAGCCTCGTGGGCTGTCCTGCGCCTTTCGCGAGCCACTCGACCACAGAATTTATGAAGACATGCTGATATCTTACGTCGTCATTTAAATGCGAAAGAAACGCCTCAATTTTGTGAAGCAATGTATAACAACGCTATCAAAAATAAAACTGATTGTTTTACCGATTAGTCTGAGAAACTTTCTAATCAAGTAAAAGTAAACTGCGTCAGGTTTAGGTCATTCAGCACTGAAGGGTGAGGCTTGAGCGTCCCTTTGAAGCAGCCGACGCATCGCCTGTGGTACCCAGTGCCCACTACTGTCAGTTATGCTCGAGTGGCGTTTGTGAATAGCAACTGGCGAGGAGTGGGACCTCTCCCTCGGTAGGGGGTAGGTCGATCTCTTACTCACACTCCAGTTACATTTCAATCGTACTCACTATATAGTGAGTGGAGGGTGAGTGTGAGTGTCGTTCCTGAATACGGGCCTTTGAATAATTTTAAAAAATCTTCCTCTGAATTGCATCTCTCATTGTACCATTTTAGGACATTATTAAAGATTAATTTAAAACAGATTTGTTACAAGATCGCCCTGGATTTTAAGCGTCTAAAAATGCACAAGGTGGAAAACATTCCGAAAAGCGGATGAAACGTGAATGTGAGATATAAATGATCACAGTCGCACGAAATGCGTGGCAATTGGAAATCGTGTTCATGCTGTGCTGTTCTATGGCCATTTAAATTTCAAAATGCAGCAATCAAACATGCTGTCTTAATAAACAGCTCTATTCATTCAACTTAGAGAGTAAACGCATCCACATTTGATTGCTAATCAAGCAAAGTAAACTGGAACAGGTTACTTTTCTGAGAGTAGCCTAATTGGTTAATAGGAGACGATTCTGTGGTCCTTTATTTGGCTCCGAGCAGCATGTCGCCGAAAAATACAGATGTCAGTCAAGTTTTTTTTTTTTTTTTTTACGGAAGCATTTCACATGCCCTTTGATGTTTGGCGCTTTCGTTCAACCTGCGACGGGTTTGATAAAGGAATAGGGAAAGCTCGGATGTTCGCCCCATGGCAGCAGGTAGTGGTACTACGCCTAAAAAAGAAATCGATTCAGAATCGTCCCAACCCTACTTGAAACATGGCGAGATTATGCTATTATTGAGCACGGTGGGTGATTCGCGATATTGTGATTAGTATGCGTACACTGGGAGGGATTTTAAAATGCTGAGCTGTACAGAAGACCGAATGAGCCTGACCCCCTTGAGGTAGCGACATTTCTGAACACCGGTCAAGCTATCACTAGCTCAGAAAACGACGGTCGTATCGTCACAGCTAATAATTAACTGCGCAAATATGGCAAACGTACCGTCACGTGTTGTAATTGCTGTCAAATAACCGACTGATGGAAAGAAATAACGAGGCTTGTTCAACATATATGTGTACTTTGTTAAGAAAAATACGCAAACAAAATTGCATAATTACAGGATAGGAAGTTGGTAGTTTGGCCAAGGTGATGGGTGCGATTTTGGTGAGGTGCTATTATTCCAGATCAGCACTAACAATTGCTTGTTACAGTACAAGTGTTTTGACATTAAGCAAATAGATCAATTAGAGCAGAAAATACTCTGGATTTAATGCATGAATTACCATCAAAATTGGTATTTGGTGAAGGGTGAAAATGGAAGTGGGGAACATAAAACTTTTGTAAATCAAAATGTTTACTGAAAATAACATTACCATACTGCCTTTTTGATGTAACAGAGCAGAAGTAATGCAGCACAGTGTGCAAATAGCCTTTGATAAATTATAGGCCCAAAAACATTGTTACCCATTCAATTTCTTTTGATGCACATTCATGCAAAAATTCCAAAGTAAAATAGGCTTACAGTGGGGTGCAAAAATTTGGGCACCCCTGGTTTAAATGTCTGTCACAATTAATCTCCAAGTGATTTAAAGCAAACCTGAACACTAAATGCTACAAAGTTAAACATGACACATCATCACATTTTAAAGCAAGAATAATTTTTATTTTTAACTTTTTACAGTTTCAAAATATTAGTACAAGGAAAAACACCTTGTGCAAAAGTTTGGGAACCCTGTCAGCTAGTACTTTGTAACTCCTCCTCGGGAAGCTATATCAGCTTGAAAACGCTTCCTGTAGCCAGCTAAGAGTCTTTCAATTCTTGTCTTTGGAATTTTTCCCCATTCTTTCTGACAGAACACCTCTAGCTCAGAAATATTCTTCAGCCTTCTTGCATGCATGGCATGTTTGAGGTCTCTTCAGATTTTCAATAATATTCAAGTCTGGGGACTGTGATGGCCATTCCAAAACCTTCATCCGTCTTTCCTGGAGGTACTTAATGGTGGATTTTGAGGTATGCTTCGGGTCATTGTCTTGCTGGAGTACCCAACGTCTCTTCAACTTCAATTTCTGGACTGAGCTTTGAATATTAGCCTCAAGAATGTCTTGATATTTGGTGGAATCCATTTTTTCCCTCCACCCACACAATCTTGCCTGTGCCCCCAGCTGCTACACAATCCCAAAGCATAATGGGTCCACTTCCATGTTTAACAGTTGACAATGTGTTGTTCTCCACAAATTCTTCACACATTTTTCTCCAAACATACCTTAGTTGAAAAAGTTCAATTTTGGCTTTGTCAGTCCAAAGCACATTGTTCCAATAGGCTTGAGGTTTCTCAAGGTTTTCTTTTGCATACTTCAGATGCTTAATTTTGTGTTGAGGTCATGGGAAAGGCTTCTTTCTTGCAACTCTGCCATGTAGGTCTTTGTTGTTTAAGGTACGCAGTATTGTTGTCCTGTGAACAACTAGACCTGTGTCTGCTACTCTTTTTTGCAGCTCTTTTGCAGTGATGTGTGGGTTCTTCTGAACATTTCTCACCAAATCTCGGGCCATTCTATCTGAAATTTTTCTTGGTCTTCCAGATCTTGCCTTGACTTCAATTGTTCCATTTATTTTCCATTTTCTTATGATGTTTCTGACAGTAGAAATGGGTAGTTTGAACCGTTGCGAGAGTTTATGTTGCCCTCTCCTTGTTGGTGGAAGTGAATTATCCTGATTTTGACATCCTTGGACAACTGTTTAGAGGAACACATGGTTTTTAACACCAGTCACGACAGCCACCACAGTCAGATACTTTAGAAGGCATGGAGTTACTTCAGAATATATAGTTCACCCTGGAATTATACTCAACTGATTCACTGAAGCCCTAACGAGTAAGTCACCTGGGTCTGGGCCTTAGTAATCATCTTCTTAAAAGGTAACGAAGAATAATCTGTTAGGGTTCCCAAACTTTTGCATAGGGCCCTTTTTCCTTTCTTATCATTTAAAAACTCAGAAAAATTAAAATAAAAGGAAACATTGCTTTTAAATTTGCAGAAAGGTGTCACATTTAACTTTGTAGCATTTAGTGATCAGGTTTGCTTTCAATCACTTGGAGATTAACTGTAACAGACATTTAAACCAGGGGTGCCCAAATTTTTGCACTCCACTGTATGTTTGATGGAAAAGAGCACTGGTAGACAAGTAGTGTGGTATGTAAGTTATCTTTGACCAACCCTGTAATGCAAGAATTAAAGGCCCAAAAACATGATCACCCATTCAATTGTCTCCATTCGCATATCACAAAGTATCAAATCTGAAGGACTTTTATTTAATAATTCTCCGCTGGAATCTCTTCTCATTCGGTATGTTTGTCTGAGAGAATGTGCAGTGTGCTAGGGAAGTGCTATTTTTCACAAACTTTTTAATATGCAGGAATTACCGGCCCTCAAATATGGCCACCCATTATTTTGCAAATTTCAAAGTATCAAGTTTGACAGCTATTTATTTAATAATTCCCTCATGGAATCTGTTCATATCCTGTGTGCTCTTACTAGAATACATGTACACTAGAGGCCAAAAGTTTGGGGCCACCCTCAGATTTAAAAAAAAAAAAAAAATCACACATCAACTCTTCGTTCCTTATTTTTTGCACATGAAATGATTTCAGTGCATAAAATATGGGAAGCCAATAGGTTTTGGGTGAATTCCAGACCTCAGACCACATTTTAAAGCTTTCTTGACTGATTGATCACTGACCACAATTTTTTTATAATTGAGTTCGAATGCCTTTGTGTTAAAAGTGTTCACGTCCTAGTGACATAAAATCATGTTATGTAACAAGAAGGCACGCTGTATAAATGCCTTCCCCAAAACGAAGGGGACAAAACCAATGGTGCACCATTAAAAATCTGAGCGTGGCCCCAAAATTTTGGCCTATAGTGTACTATTGTATGAATTTGGCCCTTTATACAAACTTCTTCATGTGCAAGAACTACACGCTCTAAAATATTGCCCATTCAATTGTCTCCATTTGCACATTGCAAAGCACCATTTTTGACAGCCATTTATTTAATAACTCCACCATGGAATCATTTCATATTTAGTCCTCTTGTACTAGAATGCATGTAGAATGGTATGGAAGGGTTATTTACTACAGACTTTCAGCTTTGCTGGAATTGCAGCCCTCAAATATGGCTCCCCGTTCATTTGCACATCGCAAGGCACCAATTTTGACAGCTATTTATTTAATAATTCCGCCATATCATCTCTTTATATTCAGTGGGCTTGTGCTAGAATACATATATTATGGTAATTAAGTGTCATTTTTCGCAAATTTGTTGAATTTCAAAAATTACAGGCCTGCGAATATTTTTTTTTTCCTGAAACATGGCCCTCAATTCTATTGTCTCTATTTGAACATTGCTAAGTACCAACCTTGATGGGCATTTATTTAACAATTCCACCACAAAATGTCTTCATATTCAGTATTCCTGTATTAAAGGCATTCATGCTGTATTGTATACAAGTGTTATTTTCTGAAAAATATTTGATTTGCAAGAATTAAAGGCCGTGAAAATGGCCACCCATTCAGTTGTCTCAATTCACACATTGCAATGTACCAACTTGGACAGTCATTTATTCAATAATGTCGCCATAAAATCTCCTCATATTCAATGTACTTGTTCTAAAATACATGTAGTATGGTATGCAGGTATTATTTTTCACAAACCTTTTGATTTGTGGGAATTACAGGCCCTCAAACATGACCCTTCATTCTATTTTCTCCAATCGCACATTGCAAAGTACTAACTTTGATGGCCATTTATAAAATAATTCTCCCATTGAATCTCTCCTTATTCAATACACTTGTACCACAGCACATGCAGTATGGTCGTGTATTTTTCCTCAGTTTTCTCCTTTTCACCAGTTACCAATTTTGATGGCAATTTTATGTATTAATTCCAGAGTATTTTCTGCTCTTATTGATTTATCTATTTGCTTTATGTAAAAACACTTGTACTGTAACAAGCAATTGTTAGTGCTGATCTGGAATAATAGCACCTCACCAAAATCGCACCCATCACCTTGGCCAAACTACCAACTTCCTATCCTGTTCAGTGAAAAAATAAATACATAATAATCAATCGGAAAACCAAATTATGCAAGTTTGCTTGCGTATTTTTCTGAACAAAGAACACATTTCTTTTTGTTGATCAAGCCTCGTTATTTCTTCCCATGAGACGGTTATGTTATGCTACAGCAATTACATCACGTGACGGTACTACCGTGATGTCTGCCGTATTTGCGCATTTAATTATTAGCTGTGACGGTACGACCGTCGTTTTCCGAGCTAGTGATAGCTTGACCGGTGTTCAGAAACGTCGCAACCTCCCGGGGGTCAGGCTCATTCTGTCTTCTGTACAGCCAAGCATTTTAAAATCCCTCCCAGTGTACGCATAGCTACTAATCACAATATCGCGAATTACCCACCGTGCTCAATAGTAGCATAATCTCGCCATGTTTCAAAAAAAGCATGAAGTAGAACTTAATCAAATCATGTAAATGAGCCAAAAGTTTCTTGTTATAATGTGATGTTTTCACGTTGAAATAACGTGAAGATATCTTTTTAAAGCCTGAAAATATGTTGTAATAACGCGAAAAGGATCTTGTAATAACAAGAAACTTTTCACTCATGACGTGATTACAGACCCGTTTTTTTCCAGGAATGGCAGCAATACGCTTCCGTAAGTCGGGGGACTCTACCACATGAGCGCGCCCTGAAAGTAGTGTTTGCGACCCTGTGTGGGTATCTCGTGTCCGATTTGCACTCACCGTAACAACACCGCTTTGCCATAGTGAGATTTTATAATTACAAAAATGCGAAAACAAAGCGCGAATGCCCTCTTCCCAATATAGAAAGCAGTTCGGATAAGTGTTTGTTTGTGCGAGGTTATGGCTAGCGCTGGGTACGGTCACGTGATCTCAGCCCTGGATCTCATTGGCTGGATAGGCCTGGGTGGGCTGTACTCTGGATCGGTCTATTAGCGCTATAGGGCTAGTCTGACTACCCCAACGAATGTGAGGCTATTGTTTCCGTAACCACAAGTGCCCTAACACAACAGGAAAAACAGGGGAACAAATAATAAAAAATCGAACGTCCTCAGAATGGCAACCAAGGGGAATGAACATGGTTAGTGCTTAAGAGACCTCAGTTATAATTCCAGAACCTAAGATAATTCCAAAGATTTAACAGTACGTGAGTGTAGCAGAGGGCGTATAGGAATAGAATGCTTCTCAGCCCACTCCGCATCCATAAAACAATCCACGGCCCCCGAGTCCAAAAAACCTCAACAGGAATTATCTGCCTACCCACAGTTAATTCTACAGGAATCAAGGTTTGGAAGGGAGTTTGGGTCTGTCCCTCTACCGCTCCCCATACTGCTAGAGGGGCATTCCCGTTTCTCTTAAGATCCGGGCAGTATGGGCGAATATGTCCCGGTTTGCAGCAGTTATAGCAGACAATTGGTTTACGAACGGTCTTACGAGCCCGGCTCACATATGAGCCATCGACCTGCATAGGTTCCCCAGGAGTGGAATTTTCAGTGTGTAAAATAGGAGGTATAAGCATACTATGAGGAAGATTAGCCCCGTTGTCAGCGAGAGCTAAAGCAGTACGTTTTTCTCTGTTGCATTCACGAGTTCGATTATCAATTCGCACAGCAGTGCGAACCCACGAATCCAGAGAAGTACAGGGTTCTAACGTAGCCAGAGCGTCCTTCACCTCCTCCGCCAAGGCATGAACAAAAGCAGTCATTAGAGGCGCCTCTGGCCAGCCCGTCTCTGTAGCTAGAGAGCGAAAGGCTATAGAAAACTCAACAACGCTCTCGGAACCCTGCCTGACATCTAGTCCTAACTGAATGCGTCGCGCGCGGCCAGTTAGGACATTCCAATAGAAAACAGCTGATTTTGTTGCTAGCGCTCGCTCGCGTCGCGTCTGGTTAGGACACGGTGTGAGATGCATCAGACGCGCGTCCTGCCCACTCACATCTTGATCAAACACCGACACCATCTCCCTAACGGGAGTCTCCACTGAACTCACGACCAGTGAATTAGATCGAATAAGTGGCCCGACCCAAGTAAGGACTGTGTCAGTCAACAGAGATAAAATAAATGAAACCCGAGACTCTTCATTTACAAAACGCGAAGGCTGAGCTTTGAAAAATTTTTCACACTGGGCGATGAAGTCTTTACATTTCCTTGCCTCGCCTCCATATCGTGGAGGTAGCCGGAGCTTAGGCTCACGGGGGGAGTGTAGTGTTTGTGCAACGTTCTGTGTAATTTGAGTGGACAAAGCTCGAATACTCTCGGTGGGACGTTCTCCTGTTTTTGACAAGTCTCGTCCTGATAGCAGACTCGCTCCGCTAACTCAGCCTGTCGATTGTTCAGGGTAGACAATCCTTTGTAGCCCGAAGGTGTGGCTTGCTGATCAGCAAACACTTTCTCTTACGTAGCCGCGACTGACGACTCCATGCTCGGCTAGAGTATATTTGTGATGGGTGGTGACAGGACGCCAGGTGCCGCGGCCAGTGAGAGAACACGTGGAGCAGCTCAAGGACGAATAAATGTCCGCAACACGGAAGCAGTGCGAGAGAAAGAACAACAAGAGAGAAGAGAGAAAATTTCTAAAAGAAGCAATTCCTAACAATAAATAGAATATAACAAATCACTAGGAAATCAGACTGAGATTTTCTCCGGCCGAAATGCCAGAAACAATCAGACACTCCAGCGATAGGCGTGTTGAACCCCCGGCCATATATATAGAGTCCGGAAAACTCCGCCCCAGCGCAATCAGCCAGCTGGGCCAGGAATTCGATGGAAAAGAAACTCGATATCGTCCCGGACGATAGAACAAAGAAAGGTCCAACAAACGCATGCCTAAACCATGACACTATATGTACATACAAGCAGGCGCGTCGTTAGAACAGGGAATTGGGGGGCACAGACACGTCCCTTTATGACAAGAATTAGTCCTGGCAAGTTCTCAATCATTTTCCTTTATTGGCGCGTTTTCCAATTATCGTAACTGGTAACTGAAGACACGGTTTCTCTCCATATGCGATCTAACAGCAATGAAATCATGGGCTAAATTCAGTACAGAAAAATAATTTATGTACTAATAGGCCAATGCTTCGAGTTGATTGAACTGGTCTTTGTTCCAATGAAATATCGCCTTTCACTCTCTGTATTAGGTGGGTTGATCAAACAAAACGTGGCACTCGGCGGTTAAATAGGCTATAAAAAGCATGCGGCTCAAGCTATTTGCGCGGGTATGCAATTTTGAATAACATTGATTTAAATGAGCAAATACGCGTCCAGATGAATGATTGTCGTCTTACCTAATCGGGGAGAACAAGCAGCACCTGTTAAGTGTGGAGTGCTCTCGGAGTGAACCTTTTGTTAATCATGAAAATGACTGAGAACAGGTCAGGACTAATAACTGTTTTAAACGGATGTTTTGTGCAACCCAATTCTCTGTTCTTGTTCCGCAACTGTACTGAATTTAGCCGATCATCTAATCGCTGTTAGATCGCATATGGAGTGAAACCGTGTTTTCAGTTGCCAGTTACGATAATTGGAAAACGCGTCAGTAAAGGAAAATGATTGAGAACTAGCCATGACTAATTCTTTTCATAAAGGGACGTGTCTGTGCCCCCCCCCAATTCCCTGTTCTAGCGACGCGCCTGCATACAATGTATATGTCTCCTATATAGCTCATATATCCAGTTGCTTTATGTGTTATGATCCTCTTGTGTGTTGCGCTGTTATTTGACACCAACTACTGTATGGCTTCGTTCTGCTTTTTTCAACCTTTGCCGTATTATACATTTAAAAACAAGAATAGTGCATATGGCGAGCTTCCTTCTCATCATGAGAAATAAAGGCATTGTTTTAATACATGTTAAGTTACAATGATGATGAGTGGAATAATTCAACCCCTCCTCACACCTGGGGGTCTGTAAACAGGCGTGGGGCTGTCCATGTGAGACGTGAAAGTAGCTAAAATCGCCCCCTCATTTGCATGGCGATAAAAATAAATTTTGCGAATGATGCAGGTGCCTCTCAGTTTCAGTCGTGAAGGAGCTGTTTCTCTGTCGCCCTCTGGTGGAATATTTCTGGCTGTGCAGCAGCAAGGGTTATACCCTGCTTTCTCCACAGCCAATGAATGAAGTTTTAACATAAACAGACGCGCCAACTGTGACTCAGAAGGGGTGGAGTTTCTGGAACGTTCGCTTCGAGGAATTCAAATATTTCTGCTTTTCTGCTTCTCGACTCTTTCTAATCTTCGTACCTGCCTGCAGGGCAATTCCATCGTAACTGACGCAACATTCGGAGGAGGACTGACCATATTCAAGCTGCAATTTTTTTGAATAATTGAAGTTAATTTCAAACGCATAATAATAATAATAATAAAATAATAATAATAATAATAATAATAATAATAAATTTTACTTATATAGCACTTTTCGCAGAAAGAATTCACATTGTGCTTCACAGTAAAAATCAAATAAAAATACCGGATATAAAAGCAAAGTCACATAGATACATACATAAACAGAAAATACAAAATAAAAACAAGAATAGCGAGTAAAAGTAAAAATGATAAAAAAGAGATGAAATGAAATAAAAATAAATTGTCAATAGAAACCACACCTTAACTAAAAGCCTGCCTAAACAGCAAAGTGTTCAGTTGTTTTTTAAAGGACTCAACAGCATTTAAAGTCCGAAGAAAAAGTGGCAGTGTTTTCTATAGTCTGAGGGCTACAGCTAGAAAGGCCCGATCCCCTCTTGTTTTAAAGCAGGTGTTGGGGATGACCAGCAGGCATTGACTGGATGACCTGAGAGATCGCGTGGGGTTGTGCACTTTCAGCAGCTCGGAGATGTAGGCAGGGGCTTGCCCATTCAGAGCTCTAAAGGTGAGAACTAAAATTTTAAAACGAAACCTAAGATGAACTGGAAGCCAATGTAATTCTGCTAAAACAGGTGTGATGTGCGCTCTTTTACTGGTGTGGGTTAAAAGTCTGGCAGCAGAATTCTGAACAACCTGGAGACGATGAAGGTCTTTCTGGCTCAGATAAGAAAAAAGGCTGTTAGAATAATCCAAACGAGAAGAAATAAAAGCATGAATAATCATCTCAAGTTCAGCCCTTGACATGAGGGGTCTCAATTTAGATGTGTTTTTCAGCTGGAAAAAGCAGTTCCCAATTAGTTTTTTTACATGTTGCTCCAAAGACATGGCTGAATCAAAGATAACACCTAGATTCCGAAATGTCTTATTAAATGGATGACATTAAATTATGAGAAGCCTGTGCAAGAAGAACTATGTTTCCTGCTTCATCCACGATAGAATTGAATAACAAAATAAAATCTTTAACTGACGCAACACAGAATTACTCTAGTCTTTGACACAGACACGATTATGCTCAGGTTCTCTGAATGTGCGAGGTAAAACGTCCTGTAACATTTGGGGTTGATTAGTCAAGGGTTGAGGGTGGTGCACTGAAGCGAGAAAGAATTCATTAATATCTAACAATTTTTAATAACTGAAAAAATATACCGTAACTGACGCAACATGAAATGTAACTGACGCAACCTCTCTGAAATAACAGTTTAAAATAACAATTCATTTCAACATAAACAAAATAAACCTTGGCCAGTTACTTATGAATAACTATATTTAATACGGCCCACTGGAAAAAAGGGAGATTTCTTGAAGAAGAATCTAGGAGGATAGGTGCTACCACCGTTCGCATCCAATACAGTTAAAGTAACTTTTTAGTAATGCTCCCCTCCTACTACGCTTTAGTAATGCATTATAATACTCCTCCTGAATTTTTGGCCTGCCTTGTTGGAGGGAGGCAGATGAACCGTTTTCAGATGTGTCATTGGATGCAGTAGGCCTACTGGTACTAAAACAGCACCATGGCTGGTGTCCCGTTTCTGTGATTGGCTTCCAGGGAGTATTGGTACCTTTCTGTACTTATTATCACTGGCCTGATCACCAGAGACAAATGTGTCATCTAGTAATAGAATATCGTTACCGCGTGCCTAAATGGAGCAGCTCCATGTCCGCTGGCATCTACATCTGCACAGAGGGGTTAAAACATATGATTTTGGATGACCACTTTAGTTGCCTGGGCAAATTGTAATGCCTATCCAACCAGTGAGATCAAGGATAACAGTACAGTACATGTACAATACGTGGCCACTGAATCTTGTATTGGACAACCCAACAATACTCAAACATTATGAGTGTGAGTATGGTGTCCAAGATTTAAAATCCATTGAAGTATGTACATGTACTTCTGTGTCAATACAGCTGTAGAATGCTTTCCTCTTCTCAGTATACTGTACTAATATGATGACGGTGTGAAAAATCACTCACTGTAACATCAGTTACACAGCATGTTGCGCCAGTTACACACTAGGTTGTTGCGTCAGTTACAGTATTTGGTAATTCTCGGTGATGCCTGCTGATGCTGGGTATGCCCAATAGGTGTGTCTTAGAAGGAATCAAGAACATGCCAAAAGTTTGGTCATTCCAATTCATTTGGGCCATACAAGAAAACTTTATGTCTTAGAAGTGTAACTGACGTAACTGTGATTAAGTATCCCTAATTACCGGTAATGTTTTTTTTTTCATGGAAGTCAGCTACAAATTTTCTTCAGTGTAGTCTAGAAGATTCCCTGATATCTTGTGAATAGCTTGCAATACTTACCTTTCCCAAATTCATTTAAATTTTAAAATGGTGAAGCTTTTTTTTTTCTTCATAAGCTCTTTTTCCTTCCTTTCCTGACAGTGCAGGGCCAACATTTAAAATGGCTGCCAGGTCACATGAAGAGCTTTCTGCAGCAGACATTATGTAAACTATGTATGGCTGTTGACCTGTGATTACATATATGAGAAAATCAATCCAGTGTATACAAAAAGAAAAATTGCCCTCATGGTACCATTTCCCGTGGAATTGCCCTGCAGGATGTGGACATTGTTTGTCACAGTTTTCTGTTCTGTCTGCGCTCACTGAAACATCACTATGTACATCCATCTGAGCCCTTAGGAAAGCAAGGGGCTCCGAAAAAAAAGTTCATGATACATTGAGCTTCATAATGTTTGGGACAGAGATTTTTTTTTTCATTTGTCCCCGAACTCTGCAATTTTAGATTTGGAAGCAAACAATGTACTTGTGCTGAAAGTACTTAATTTTAAAGGTTATGAATTCTGTTTTCAAGCTGTAAAAATGACAGCACTTTATGTAGAAAAAAGTTTTCATTATTTCAGGGGTTATAATTTTAGCTAATAAATATCTTTGCCGGTGTCTCTACTTAATCAGGTGCATTCAATTAAACTCCTTTCTGAAAAGACCCTTCTGGCAGAAGGTATTCTGGACATATCTTGCAGTCATTTGTGCAAAAGGCTATTTTTGCAGAATGCTATAAGCAATTTTAGGTTTTTTTTCTTCGCAGTCTGGTAACCCTGTTTTTGTAGTTTACCACCACATTTTGTATTGAAGCCTTTGCATTTCGGTTGGTGACTCCGCAGACAGTTTTCCTGCTTACTTCAAATTTCATCTAGGAAATGATTCTGCACCTTTTATTTGTGTTTAAAGCTCAGTATAGATCAGTAGTCAAATAAATTTCTTTTTCTTTTTTTTTTTTTTTTTAAATAGTAGCCTATTAGATATTCAAAAGCCACCAAAGGGAAGCTGTTTTGTGTTTCAAAGGGGGCAATGTACCTGGCGGCAGATTATTTAATTTTGTGTGCCTGATTTGTGATGCACATGTGCTCACTAGGCCTACTTATTGTTTCTTGGGCTTATTATTATTTATTTATTTATTTATTTATTTATTTTTTCATTGTTGTTGTTGTTGTTGTTTATTTATTAATTTTTTTGGACCTATTCTTCCGCCACAAGAATTTAGCCACGAAATTAGTCCCGCAGCTTTTGGAGTACATACACAAATAACACATATAAACTTGTGGAATTACGGGCATGGTGTGCCATGGCTTTGGTTCGGGCTCGGCCCAGCGGTTTTCCCGAAAATCCCAAAAAAGTCAGAAAATTTTCCCATCTGGAATAATTCCCATCTGGAAGTAACCTCAGTTGAAAAACAACCAACCCCCCTTTCTTTTATGTATGGCTATGTCATTCAGCCATACTCAGGGGCGTCTCTTGGACTGACGATTGGTGGGGCCCAGAGCTCCCCTTTAAAACAATTACTAACCCTGACTTGCACGCAATCATTCGCATAATTGACAAACAATCCTTCCAGGATTTTCCCGGCTTTTTTTATTGTTTTATTGATTTTTTGCGGTAACTTTTTCAAAAAGTGGCAATGAAAGTTGCAATGTCTTGGCGATTTATTTTTTTGTCCTCGAGAAATTTGCGTGGATTGGTTGAATTTGCTTTAATAGTTGCAATCGCGACATGCAACTTCCTTGAGGGACTGAGCAATAGATTCACTCCGAGAGCACGCTGGTACGGTACGGTACATTTCGGTATGGCGACAATCATTAATCTGGACGCGTAATTTCGTGCATTTAAATCAGCGTTATTCAGAATTGCACAGAGACGTTTCAAATGGTCTTTTATTTTATTTAAACAAAACGATCATGAAGCGCCAATTAAATCGCTTGATGTGTGGAAAAGGTAGCGCAAACGTTTGAGAGCAGTTTATCTTTCACAAAGCGTTGAACAATCTTTGAGTGGCCTAAATAATTTTTCTGATCTGAATTTATCCCATTATTTAGTCGCCAATAGATCGCATGGAGAGAGAAACCGTTACTTCGATTGCCAGAGGATTATTGTCATAATTGGAAAACGTGTTAATAACGGAAAATAACTGAGTACAAGCCAGGAACAATCATTGACGCAAAGGCATGGTCCGGGCCCCACCAATTATCACTTCCAGAGACGCCACTGGCCATACTTAAAAATAGAAACGTGACTCAAAGTTTAAATATATTAATTAAGCATATTAATCACTATTACGGTTTTTACGCAAGAGTAGTTCATGTTTTGGGTAATTTTTGGCTTGCGTCAGAGTTTACATTAGGTGTTCATGGCACGGAATGTTCAACGGTTAAAGTGATCACCAGATCTTTGATTCGCGTGCTCTCACGCAAATTTTAATCTACATATGTGTACATAACATTTATATGAAATTGTAAATAAACTTGTGCTGGTTCCCCTCATGTATCAGTGGTCTGAAATTTTTTGCCACAGCAAAGCCAGACAAATCTCTCATCGAACCCCATATTAACTGACAGCCCGACTGTCCAACGCAGCTGTTTTTTTTTTTTTTCCCCAAATGGCTTTCAGGCAAATTTTTTTTCATCTTTTATGACATGTATAGTGAAATGTTCAGCAAAATTTTCTAGTTAAATTTAAGCTTTTAAAATTTTAAAATTATTTAAACCTAAAATTTCATCCTTGTTTTTAATTTATCAGTTTCTGTGCAGCTGTAAGGGTTCTGCTTCACAGAATGATGATGTGCATGGAGGACAGGAAGTTGAGGACTGGTCTCAGGGGCCTGCCTCACGACGCTGGATTAACATACCCGGGGTTTCCCTCAGTTACCCAGCTGCACTTAACCAGACATCCGCGGTCTTGAGTATCAGTCTCATGAAGCTGGTTATCAACTCGTTAAGCGAACCCAGGAGTTTCCAATCTAGATCTGTGCGCGCTCACATAAAAAGGGCGGTGTTTGCTGCATACGACCAATCGAAGACATGGAAAAATCCTCCCGAGCCGCGTACTTCATGACGGAGGAGCAGACAATAATCTTAACGCAGTGTCTAGAGATACGGCAGTTTTACGAGTACTCTGTCGATTTGAAGGTATAAGGATTAGGGATTAGGGTTAGGGGTTGGGGTTAGATTTAGGAAAACAATCTTCCTTTCCCAAGTTTCCCCTTATGAGGGCTCCTTGGGAAAGAAAAGTTTGCGCAGGCCATTCAGTGTACTGGAGCCTTTATATAGGAAGAATTTGGTCCCTCTTGTGTGGAAGTTTTAAGTGCGTTTGTTGAGTCCTCTTGGGAACAAAGTGTTTAGTTTTATGATCCAATGTTTTTCTGCCCTACGTCTGTCCTCCGGTGTCCAATTGTTGTTTGTCTGGAGCCCGGATATTTCTAGTGCCTCGAGTCCATGGTGAAGGAAGTGAGCCACTAGGTGTGTGTCTGTCTCCCTATGATTTCTAATGTTATATATGTGTTGTGCTAATCTAGTCCTTATCTTGTTACCTGTTTCTTCCACATATTTTATGTCACAGTGGTTACACTTAATGACATATATGCAGTTATGTGTGTTGAGTGTGAGTGTTTGTTTGATTAGGTATGTTGTGTTTGTTGTGTTGTTTCTGATTGTTGTGGCTTGTTTGTAAAATGCTGGGTCTTGTGGATGTACCGTGTTAATTTCTGGTAATTTGCTGTTTACCAGATGGTCCTTGAGGTTTTTGCCTCTCTTATAAGCTGAGATGACTCTATAGTCCTGGAGTATGTCAGTGTTCCGTAGGGATCTGTTTAGATTTTGTTTAATTTTAATGTTTGCTGCTTGGCTAAATGCTGAGTAGGTGGTTATGAGTGGGATTATTTTCCTGGGATCTTGTGGTCTTGTGGTCAAGAAATTTTTCCGGATCTGTCTGAGGAAGGATCGAGTGTATCCCCTGGGTTTTAATGCTTTGAAGAGGCTCTGGGTAGCCTCCTCAAAATCAGTTGTTTGTGTACAAATCCTGTGGTACCTTAGCAATTGTGATTTAATCAGGCCTTTGAAAGTGTGTTTTGGATGAAGACTGTTTTTGTGTAAAAGTGCGTGTGTGTCTGTGTCTTTAAAGAAGACTTTTGTGTCTAATGTGTGTGTCTGGGTAAATGAGGGTCCTTTATATGTGGTGGTGTCCAGGAAGTCTATGCGTTCTTTATGTGTGGTGTATTTAACTGTGATTGATCTGTGGTGTGTGTTGAGGATATGAATGAAGTTTTTGAAATCTTCTAGGCTATGTGTCCATGTTCCCCATATGTCATCTAAGTATCTAAAGTAATTAGTGGGTAGTTTGGGGCATTTTTCAAAAACAGTCTCCTCCCAATGTGCCATGTAAATGTTGGCATATGCTGGTGCAAATTTTTTGCCCATAGCCGTGCCACTGATCTGCAGGAAGAAGTCCTTGCTGAATTCGAAATCATTCTTGGTGAGGCTGATTTCCAGGAGTTGCAGGAGAGGTGTGTCCGGGCGATTGTCGTCCGGGTACTTCTCCATCCAGGCTTTTACAGCTGTTAGTCCCGACACTGTGTTTATGTTTGTGTACAGACTGTCTATGTCTATTGTGAACAGGATGGCTTCCTGTGCTATTTTGGTGTTTTTTATTTTGTGTATAAAGTCATATGTGTCCTTAATGTAGCTGTTGTGTTTTGTGGATAGTGGGGTGAGGAAATAGTCTATATATTCAGCGATCCTGTAGGATTCACTGTTGCAGTCTGAAACAATGGTTCTCCCTGCTGGGACCTCGTATGGTATGGTCCAGGACTGTGGTGGTTTGTGTATTTTGGGGAGGAGGTAGAAAATCCTAGGTCTAGGATTGTCCTCCCCCCTGAGATAAAAGCTCTGTTTTTTGGTGATATAATTGTTGTCTAGAAGTGTTTGTATTATGTTATGTATTTCCTGGGCTGTGTCTGGATATATTGGTCTAGTTAGTTTTCTGTAGTGTGCTGTGTTGTTTAGCTGTCTGTTGGCCTCATGTATGTATTGTGCTCTGTCCATGATCACTATGGCACTCCCCTTATCTGCTGGCTTTAAGATGATTTGTTTGTTTTTTGCCAGTTGGTGTAGGGCTTGCCTCTCCCCTCTGCTGAGGTTGTTTTTGTCCTTGTAAGCCTGTGGGTTCAGTGCCTTGATCAGGGTGTTGTTGTTTTTTATGATTTGTGTGATTTCCTCTGGGATTTGATTGGTCCTTGGTTCCCAGGTGGACTTTGGAACGAATGGTGTGTTTTGTGTGTTTTCTGATCCCTCGAAGAAGGCCGCCAGTTTTAATTTCCTGTGGAATTCCTGGGTTTCTCCTTTGAGGGTTTCTTTTTGTTTTTTGTGTGTGTTTGTGGTGGGTATAAATGATAACCCTTTGGCTAAAAGACTTAGTTGGTCCTGTGTTGGTGTGAAGTTTCTGGCCAGAAGTATAATGTTCTTATTCCCCTCCCTGATTGTGTTTGGGTTTGTGGGGATCTTCAGTTTAAATGCTGGAGCCAATGGTCCAACATCTTGCTGGCTGTCCTTTCTGTCCAATGGATGTTGTCCTGCGTGGTACGGAAGTCCCCCTCTGGAAGCTTCGGGATGTGTGGCATGTTTCTGCGTATGTGTTCATTAATTTCTTCCAGGTTGGACTTCTGGCGGGGTTCCAGGTGGGTGGAATAATTGATGAGTGGAATCCAGAGTTCTGCAGCCGGGAAGGTGGTTTTCGCAGCTCTCAGCATTGTTTGTAGTTGCTTGATTGCTGTCTTCTTTGGGTGCTGGTCCTTGTTGTTGATTCCAAAGGACAGGATGACTCGCTGGATCTTGGAATCTGTGCCTGTCTTCTCCAGGAGTCCCGCAGCATGATAGAATGTTGCTCCGGGGTAGCTGTCAATCTGGAGGTCCCCTCTGGAGTGGGATGGGATCCTGGAGAGGTTGGAGTCCCCTAAGATCACATTGCTCCCGGTGATGTTGATCCTCCATTCTTGTATCTTCCTGGTGGATCGTGGATGTCTTGTGGGGTAGAAGGTTCCATTTTCCACTCTGGCCCCGGGGGTGTGGGGTGGGGGAACAGGTGTAAGTGGGTGAGTTGGGTTAGGGTTAGCGGTGGGGTTAGGGTCAGGGTTAGGGTTGGGAGTGGGGTTGAGGTTAGGGTTAGGGTTAGGAGTGGGGCTGGGGTTAGGGTTAGGGTTAGGAGTGGGGTTGGGGTTAGGGGTTAGGGTGGGGTTAGGGTTAGGGTTAGGGGTGGGGTTAGGGTTAGGGGGGTTAGGACTGGGGTTAGGGTTAGGGTTAGGGGGGGTGGGGTTAGGGTTGGGGTTAGGACTGGGGTTGAGGTTGGGAGTGGGGTTGGGGTGAGGGTTAGGGGTGGAGTTAGGGTTAGGGTTAGTGGTGGGGTTGGGGTTAGTGTTAAGGTTAGTGCTGGGTTAGGATTGGGTGTGGGGGCTGGGATGGGGTCAGAGTGGTCCTGGTCCCGTTTACGTCTGTTCTTCTGAGGTCTTTGTGGGCGTGGTTCAGGGTCCCAGTCCCTCTGGCGTCTTGGTGTTTCCTTGCCTCTTCTCCCTCCCAAGTCGTGTAGTGCCCCCTGTGGTTGTTGGGTTCCCCTGGTGTCCTTTCCTGATGTTGCATTCCTTGTGGAGTGGGCCTGTCTCAGTGTTGGCCACTCCTGCTGGTATTGGGTCCGGTCCTGTGGTGTTGTGGGGGTGGTCCTCCATGTTCTGTGTGGGGGTGGTGGAAAATCTGCCAGGGTTGCGAATCTGTTGCTTGTTCTGATTGGGGTTGTGTGTCTTCTGGCTCCGAGGATTGGGGTCACCGTGTCCTTTGCAATGTCCAGGGTGGCCGGGCGTAGTCGTCTGCCAAACTTCTTTTTGGCCCATCTGCTTGCCACCTGGAATGCTTCCAGCCAGTTAGGTACCTGTATCCTCTCCAGTTTCTCTGTAAGGGTTTTCAGGCTGTTCAGGTAGTGTTCCTCCAGAATCTGCATGCATGTGTGGAGCCAGTTGAGGGCATTCCCTGTGAGCTTCCTCATGGTGTCCTCTGTTGGAGAGGCAGGTCTCACTAGGGTGGCCAGCACCTGCATCTTCTTCTGTAGGCTCGCTGGTGGTGTTGTCCTGGCTCCTGATACTGTGGTGTTTTGCAGGTGGTGCGTTGTCTGAATGATCCTGAAGAGGATCCTGGTCGCTTCCGGGAAAGCCGCCATGGTTTTCGGTGTGTGTTATGTGTTGAAAAGGTGTAGTGTGGTGATTTTTTAGTGTGTATTTTTAGTGCAAACAGCGGTGTGGGGTTCGACTGATCGATAGCGTGCTGTCAACTCAAGGTTGACGCTTCTCAATGCAGTCTGTACTTACCAAGACTGTTACCCTGTGGCTTTGTTGGCACCGTTAGGTTTCCACCACAGGATAGTGCAGTCTGCGCAGGATTACTGCAGAACTCCTCCTGGGCTCCTTTTCGCAATGAAGTCTGGAAATTTTTGCTCTTTTAGGAATAAGCAGCGGGTGGATTGCTTCAGGTAGTTGAAGGGATCCTGTCTCTGCTGTCTTCCAAAGCGCGTGGGTCGACACACAACGTTTCGCCTTAGCTCAGGCTTCTTCAGGTGTGAGTAGGTGAATTTTTTTTCCGGGTTAATAAAAACTTGAAGAGGACCTGTTTGAGACCTTTCTAGAGATAATTTGATTGGTTCTCTAGTTGGTGCTCAGGTCCCTCCTGTCTTTTGTTCCCTTGATGGGCCTCCTTAATGGTCCCAGGGTGTAGGCCATTAGCCTTTTGGTTTGCCTAATGGGTGGTTCTTTTGTTATTTAAAAAAAAAATCTTTTTGTCTTGATTAAGGCTATGAGAGTGCTGTTAGCCAGGTATGTGGTGCTTGTGTTCCTTTTGTGTAATTCTGTCCCAGCAATCAGTCATCACTGAAGGCTCTGGCCGGTTAGGTTTAGGAAAACAATCTTCCTTTCCCAAGTTTCCCCTTATGAGGGCTCCTTGGGAAAGAAAAGCTTGCGCAGGCCATTCAGTGTACTGGAGCCTTTATATAGGAAGAATTTGGTCCCTCTTGTGTGGAAGTTTTAAGGTTTGAAAACGTTTGTTGAGTCCTCTTGGGAACAAAGTGTTTCAGTTTATGATCCAATATTTTTTCTGCCAAGTTTTACGTTTCTGTCCTCTTGGGAACAAAGTGTCCAATTGTTGTTTTTTGTCTGCCTGTCCCGGATGTTTTTCTAGTGCCTCGAGTCCATGGTGAAGGAAGTGAGCCACTAGGTGTGTGTCTGTCTCCCTATGATTTCTAATGTTATATATGTGTTGTGCTAATCTAGTCCTTATCTTGTTACCTGTTTCTCCCACATATTTTATGTCACAGTGGTTACACTTAATGACATATATGCAGTTATGTGTGTTGAGTGTGAGTGTTTGTTTGATTAGGTATGTTGTGTTTGTTGTGTTGTTTCTGATTGTTGTGGCTTGTTTGTAAAATGCTGGGTCTTGTGGATGTACCGTGTTAATTTCTGGTAATTTGCTGTTTACCAGATGGTCCTTGAGGTTTTGCCTCTCTTATAAGCTGAGATGACTCTATAGTCCTGGAGTATGTCAGTGTTCGTAGGGATCTGTTTAGATTTTGTTTAATTTTAATGTTTGCTGCTTGGCTAAATGCTGAGTAGGTGGTTATGAGTGGGATTATTTTCCTGGGATCTTGTGGTCTTGTGGTCAAGAAATTTTTCCGGATCTGTCTGAGGAAGGATCGAGTGTATCCCTGGGTTTTAATGCTTTGAAGAGGCTCTGGGTAGCCTCCTCAAAATCAGTTGTTTGTGTACAAATCCTGTGGTACCTTAGCAATTGTGATTTAATCAGGCCTTTGAAAGTGTGTTTTGGATGAAGACTGTTTTTGTGTAAAAGTGCGTGTGTGTCTGTGTCTTTAAAGAAGACTTTTGTGTCTAATGTGTGTGTCTGGGTAAATGAGGGTCCTTTATATGTGGTGGTGTCCAGGAAGTCTATGCGTTCTTTATGTGTGGTGTATTTAACTGTGATTGATCTGTGGTGTGTGTTGAGGATATGAATGAAGTTTTTGAAATCTTCTAGGCTATGTGTCCATGTTCCCCATATGTCATCTAAGTATCTAAAGTAATTAGTGCGTAGTTTGGGGCATTTTTCAAAAAACAGTCTCCTCCCAATGTGCCATGTAAATGTTGGCATATGCTGGTGCAAATTTTTTTGCCCATAGCCGTGCCACTGATCTGCAGGAAGAAGTCCTTGCTGAATTCGAAATCATTCTTGGTGAGGCTGATTTCCAGGAGTTGCAGGAGAGGTGTGTCCGGCGATTGTCGTCCGGGTACTTCTCCATCCAGGCTTTTACAGCTGTTAGTCCCGACACTGTGTTTATGTTTGTGTACAGACTGTCTATGTCTATTGTGAACAGGATGGCTTCCTGTGCTATTTTGGTGTTTTTTATTTTGTGTATAAAGTCATATGTGTCCTTAATGTAGCTGTTGTGTTTTGTGGATAGTGGGGTGAGGAAATAGTCTATATATTCAGCGATCCTGTAGGATTCACTGTTGCAGTCTGAAACAATGGTTCTCCCTGCTGGGACCTCGTATGGTACGGTCCAGGACTGTGGTGGTTTTGTGTATTTTGGGGAGGAGGTAGAAAATCCTAGGTCTAGGATTGTCCTCCCCCCTGAGATAAAAAGCTCTGTTTTTGGTGATATAATTGTTGTCTAGAAGTGTTTTATGTTATGTATTTCCTGGGCTGTGTCTGGATATATTGGTCTAGTTAGTTTTCTGTAGTGTGCTGTGTTGTTTAGCTGTCTGTTGGCCTCATGTATGTATTGTGCTCTGTCCATGATCACTATGGCACTCCCCTTATCTGCTGGCTTTAAGATGATTTGTTTGTTTTTTGCCAGTTGGTGTAGGGCTTGCCTCTCCCCTCTGCTGAGGTTGTTTTTGTCCTTGTAAGCCTGTGGGTTCAGTGCCTTGATCAGGGTGTTGTTGTTTTTTATGATTTGTGTGATTTCCTCTGGGATTTGATTGGTCCTTGGTTCCCAGGTGGACTTTGGAACGAATGGTGTGTTTTGTGTGTTTTCTGATCCCTCGAAGAAGGCCGCCAGTTTTAATTTCCTATGGAATTCCTGGGTTTCTCCTTTGAGGGTTTTTTTTTTTTTTTGTGTGTTAGGGTTAGGGTTAGGGTTAGGGTTAGAGTTATTGTCAGGGTTAGGTTAGGGTTAGGGTTTGAAGTTGGGACTGCCGTACCTGTCTGCATTGAAATGCATTGGAAAACTGCCGTATACCCGTAGCAACTGCCTAATCTTAAATAAATACGAGGAATATCAGTCCATCATCCAGGCAAAAAGCAACATAGTTGCAGCTGCCAAAAGCCGCAAGGAATGCTGGCAAAAAAAAATCTCCAACTGTGTCAATGCGTAAATTAGTGGGATTATAATATTACTTCCCCACCATGACAGCAGGAGTAGATCTGACTATAGTAACATTTGTGTGTTCCACAAATTTATGTGTTTATGAAATTTGTCATTATGGCATGTGATTTTGGCCTTATCATTTCAGATGCGACCCCAGTGGAGCAAAGAGAGCATGGGAGCAAATAAGAAATAAGTATAAGAACATACTGCAAAGTGGTCAGTACGCTTACTATATCTTATACGTGTAGTATATGTACATGTACATGGCTTTACCTCTTCACGCTGTCTCTGTTGTAGGATGATCACAATGGAATTGTGGAATTAGTAATGAACGGCTCCAGCAGCTGACAGATATATGTAGTCCTTCTGCGGAAAACCTGTACCTCTCGTAAAGACATTGTTCAGGCAAATCAAAAGGATTACGGCGATCACAAAACACTCTTTCGCGCCTGAGTGCTCTTCGCACAAGTTGTACACCTAGACCCACTGGGTTCTCATCAAATGGGCAGGCCATTTTCCAAGAGAATTGATTGGTCAGTAGGTGGGGCTTTTATACCTGCTGAGCTCTTATCCTGAACTTAACCTGCTCCGGAGCAGGTTAGGTGTTCAGCGTATGTTGCCAAGGCAACGTACCCCGATAAAAAGCAAAACACCTTCGTGATACGGAAAACCCAGGGTTAATCCAGAAGTTACCTCGCTAAGCCGAAATCCAGCTTCGTGAGACAGGCCACTGGTCTAAGGATGGACTTGTTTGTATTTATTATGCCTCCTGCACAGCAGGGAGGCACACACTAAGCAATACAAAACAAAAAGAAACAAGTAATGCTATTAGTAATACAAAACTGGGCTTTAGCTACAGTAACAATGCATCACTAAAACAGAGAAAGGAATTAGGAAATGAGGTTCCTTAAAAATAAACGTTAAATTGTGGATATCAACAATAAATGGCACTAACTTAGAGAATTAGAAAATACACGCGATATGTGGAGGATAAGTCTATACAAGATTAGCAATACAACACAGGTATGTAGTTTACAAGACTTCGCAAAGACTAAGTGCGAGGCTCGGTCTGAAATAGCACAACACTACCACACAGTGGAAATGAATAAAAGGTGCATGTGATGATTGCAGAGCTGACGAATGCAGTCCGGGTCTTAATAGACCGGTGAGTCTAAAGGCTAGAGGCGTGACCTTACAACAGCACTTTGAGTCCCTTGATTCTCAATAAAATAACTGAACAAGTGCTGTTCGTGGACTATTGTGATCAATGCAACGGACAAACTATTTCTCCAGACCTGACGTTTGCTTCGTGAGAAAATTTCAAAGACAGGTAAGCCGAAGTTCTCCTCCACAGTGCAGCGAGCGACGCGCGAAAGGTTCTCATAGCGGTGCAGGAATTAGATGAGGAAGGCCCAAGAGGACGGCCAGCAGGAGGATTAAGACGAACAGCACGATCTGCGAGGTCAGGGCCAGGTGGCAGTACCAGTAATGACGGGTGTCCAGCACCTCGTCCTCCATCAGGTGCACCACTAGCCCCCCCCCCGCAGGCGCGGAGGGGCACTGCAGGTGACGTTGCCGTAAAGTGAGCATTCCGAGCACTTGAGCAGCCATTCGCGCTGGTAGAGCACGGCGCAGCACAGAGCAGAAGTCTGAAGAAGCTACAAACGGAGGGCCAAATGTTAGCCTTCAAGTAGCCATCACACCCCGCTGTCGTTCTGCCCCCTAGTGGACTGGCAGGACAAGAGATAATTAAGATAAAGTACATATTTTTCTGAAGATGGATTCATAGAGAATGAAAGTATATTAGAGGGAAAAATACTGGATGTTTAGTTTTTTTTATGATCAGCTACCACCATCCATGAGGCCTACATCTTAGTCGCAGCCTCCCATTTTCCTGTCCCCTGTCCCCAGTAAGGCACAATACAGACTGGAGTCATGATTTCTGCTGATCATTGATTCTTGGAGAGAGCTTGAATGCAAGAAACGTTTTTTTGTAGCATGCTGGAGCTGATCCACACAGTCATTGAAAAAAGCACACACCAAAAACACAACAAAAGAAAAAAGAGATTGAATGACTTTTTGTGATGAAGGCGATGGGAAATTAAGACATCTTCTGTGTCATCTTTATCATAAATGAAGCAGGAAGTCTTCTCTAGTTAACCCCCCCCCAGGACAAACAGAAATGGTACATTCAGTCATGACTTTGGTCCTCCACATCTATTGCATGTGCTAACTGTACACCATCCCCAATGCCAAGTGTGCACTACAGGATTACAGGATTTTAACAGTCCAATCTGAGCAGAATCCCATACATTGTACATGCTTTTTGACTAATTCTTCGACTTGCCCGGATGACTCAATATTATGTGGACCTGTTCAGCAGCTGATCGTGTAGAGTGCTAAACACACAAAAATAACAATAAAGGACATCTTGTAATATGTGCAGAACATGAAAATGGGGATTTCAGCAGTGTTCTAGTGCACGCTCATCTTAAAGTGCTGATACAGTTTCAGTAACATCGAAATGTGCTCACCCACAAATGAACAGGTTCATGACAGAGAAACACTTTTACATATTCTTATTATTATTACAGTAAGGGCCTTCCTCAAGGGCCCAGCAGCAGCTACACTGATCTTACTGTGGCAAAAGGTCCTGGATAGAGAGAGCTGTGACATGAGGGTTCCAGAAAATCTGGTCATGGAGCCATTTTGTTTCCATCACGTTATCATGCACCATCTCAAAGTTAAGGAGTTTATTTTTGTCTTTTTTTTCCCTCATGTCCAATCATTTTCCCCTCTCATGCTTGTTGAAACCATTGCTTCCTGGTTTATTATTTTTTCCCCCAAAATTAATGTCATCCTTCCAAGAAAAGAACAAAAAATTCCACGGATTTCCTTCGTGAACAGTGCCTTGGTTTCGCAAGATGGAAACAAAATGGCTCCTATTCTTGACTTGTCGCGACTCTCTATCAAGGGACTCTAACTGTGGCTACACTGGGTCTTGAACCATAACATTGTGAGCCCCAGTCACATGTTCGAGCTGAATGTCTATAAGGCCCCCCCCCCCGCACCAGCTCCAGGTCACTCTGACATCCTCCTTCCATTCAGACCTCATGTAAAGCCTAACCTGCTGCTGAGTTCATGTTCAAGTCTGTGGGATGGATTACACAAAGCAGGATTACTTTAATTATCTGAATAACTGTCTAAATAATGTCTGAACCCTCCCCATAATCTGGAATGAGAACTGAAATACAAATACTGATCTGGGTCATACTCTACACAGCTATCCAGCTAACTCAACTAATCCTACTTAGTGGAACGTTACGTGGAGTTAGATAGGGATCTGGATCTGGGGTGCGTTTCCCAAAAGAGTGGTTGCTAGCTAAGTTTGCAACTTACATAGTTCATTCATTCACAGTCAATGGGTCCAACATTGTTAGTTAGCATCTGTGATTTCGGGAAACGCACCCCTGGTTGGCTCGTGGCTCTCCGTGAACCCCTGAGACAGACATTAAGAGTGTGCTCTGCAATCGCTCCAATCTCACACACCGACACTCGTCCGGCATGCTGGCCGCCACATGCCTGATTCCAGCTCTACTCCCACCCTGTTACTCCTTTACTCTGAGCTCAATGTCCTGCGAGCAGAAATGAGCGTTTAACCCTCAATTTTGGTGTAAGAGAATGTGACACTCATGAACCCCATAAATAGGGTAAAGCACACTAAACCAGGAGAACTTACTCTTCTCTGAATTCATAAACAGAAACGTCTGCCATTCTCAGCTCATGTGCTGGCTCTGAGTCTCTCAATTATAGAAGTTTATAGGAGGCGATGGCCGAGTCACATGATCACATCATGGAACAGATTTGCTAATACACATGTATGCACGTTCACACAAACACGCGTGTACATATGTATTCACGCATGTGCATAGACACAGACAAATTGATGTAGTTTTTGGTGAACCAGGCTGGCATCGCCCAAGCAGTCAGTCCAGGATAAAGTATTTTGTGGCTGGTTTTGATGGTGTACGGATTACCCTGCTGTGCTCAATACCTACACTAGAGGGCGCTCCAGCCTCATCTTGATGCTGGAAAAATGGAAGACAACTGTTACGACCAAGGTCAATGACCTTCTTATCTGTAATTATATTCTACGAGTGTGCTTGTATAGCAATATTTGTGAGGACCGACGCTTGAGAAACCATAGATTTTATGAGGACAGCTTGCGTGGTCCTCGCGGAGAATTATTACTAATTGGTTAAATAAAGTTAGGAATATGGTTACAGTAGGGATTAGGTTACGTTAGAGTTAGGTACAATTTGGTTACAGTTAGGGTTTGGGAAAGACTATACAGAATGAATGTAAATTAATACAGTTTCCTCACAAGTATACCTGTGTGTGTGTGTGTGTGTGTGTGTATGCGCGTGCGTGTGTGGATCGAGAGCATGGTGAGCGCGCGCCTATGGGCGCACATGTGTTTGTGTGTGTGTGTGCGAGAGCAGAGTGACCATGTGCCTGTTTTTGTGTGCTTGTGTGTGTGCAAGGAGAGCGTGGTGAGCGTGTGCCTGTGTGTGTGTGTGTGTGTGTGTGTGTGTGTGTGTGCGTGTCTGTGTGTGAATATCTACATGTATCTGTGAGTCTATGAGAGAGAAGGAGAATGTTAAAGCTTAGTGTCAGAGGAGCTTTAAATACATGAGAGTTTTAGGTTCAATGGGGAAGAGGCGCTGCGCACACTGGATAAGAGAGAGATTAATAATGCCATGATTTGGGGCGCGTATACCAGAATCAGCTTGTCTTCTGTCCGTAGATACAGTTTTTATCTGAGCTTTTTTCTTAAACCATACGGTGGATTGTTTTCCAACTTGGCATGCATTATTATCACCATGAGCACCTGTGCACCTGCGATACTGAAAGTGATTTGATTCATATTCATAGCAATCTTAACAATTTTTCAGTGGTATTGTTTCAGTGCACACTATATGGTAATGGCTATTTCAGTTCAATGTTATGCTGAATGCGGAGGGTATTTTTCAGTCCTGTCGGGAACAGGCACCTTTCTAGTTGTTTCTGTCAGGATCCTTTTGATTTTCATTACCTGCGGACATTATCCAGGTGGACCTTCTACCCAGCCAGCCAGCTATTGCAAATGAAGTAGGCTGGATGATGATTCTAGTGGGCAAATTCAGTGTAAAATTGTTGTTCCCTCGATGAACTGCAGTTCACTGCTGCATCTGTTTCTTTGATTTGAACCTTTTTAACTTCGTGATGTGGAACTTTAGGCCTATTTTAAATTGTAGAGGGTATTCCAAGGTTTCAAAAAAATCTCAAATATGTCCTGCTGAATTATGGAGAAATGTGTATAAAATGAGGAACAATGATAGGCCTTTGTATGTTTTCGTTATGATATAATGCAAAAGACATAAAAACATGGCTTCCTGGGTTAGAATACTTCTCTTTATGTAAGAGTAAATACAGCAGGTGTCAGTTTCAGTGATCGGCTCTATGTCTCCCTCTGCAGGACGATCAGATCTCACGACACGAAGTGGAAAAAGCCCCCACCGTAAGCTAATGAACAAACATTTCCGCAGGGTTTAGGAAACCGGCAGAAATTACTTGGAAGACATGGAAATCTTTGCGTTTATATTGGATCATGTGCGTAGAATTTCTCTCTTTATCTTGATTTTTCTTTTGTTCTATTATGTACGTGTGCACTTGTAGGCTACAGATTTGTACACTGTTATAAAGTGACTGAATTAACAGTTAAATTAACGCATTGTCTCATTGTTATTTTAACTGTAAGTCCTGCTCGCATTTGACTGCGGTTAACAGTGAACATACACGGAACCTCTGTCATAAACTTGTAAAATTACAGTTGGAACTAACTGGCAAAAAAAGGTTCCCGTTAAAATAACTGGCAAAAAAGGAGCCAGTTTATGACCGAGCAAGGACTTGGACGCTGTCAGAGGAGATTAGCAGAAACACATCCTGCCTTCAATTCCGTCACCAATATTAAAATATTTGACACATAAATCAGACTGGTACGATTCATATCATGTCTTGCATTCTATAGGCTACATTCACACAGACACTCATCATTTTTAATGCATGCGTCTTTATTTGATCCCCCAACAATTCAGACATACAAGACAAAACTCACTCCAAACATGAATTAATTGCGCATCCTAAATTTAAAACTGAAAGCGCACTAGCATTATTTTTATTGCAAGTAGCCTAATTTTATTGTGCAGTAATTTTGTGTGCCTACGAAACCGAAGTCTCTCAACACGTCTGATAAGTGAGATACTGCCGCATATGGGCTCACAAAACGATGTCGGACGCTATCAATGTCAAAGCACACATTTATTCACTGCAGTCAGACTTTTGGATGCTGCTTTTTTTGACTTGGGACCCAGCGGATACTTGACAGGTAAAGACGCGGTCGGCAGTCCATTCTGCCGGAGTGATGGTTAGGAAACTGCTCACGCCGAAGGTTTTGTCGGGTTTCTGCGCCACAGCGCTGGTAAAAACTCCTGCGGTAACTGGAGTCCCGCTTGAAGTCCAGCTGACATCCACAAACCCCACAGACAGCTGCGCCAGACACGTCAGCGTAGCCTTACCACTCTTCAGTTCCTCGCTGGATGGAGGGAGGAGAGAGATTGACGGTGGAACGAGAGACGAGTCTGTAAAAGAGGAGTGATTTTAGTTAATGAACTAAAAAAGAGAGAGAGAGAGAGAAAAATCAGGCATGTTTTGAGGCAGCCTACATGACAAAGCCTGCGTGCCTGTGTCGGGCTGTAAAATAATGAATTCAGCACAACGTCGGTAAATATGCACCGGAAAACAACACATGGCATTTAAAACCCGGCATTTTAAAGGTGCTTTAAAGTAACACAAGTGAGCAACTTTATTTCATAAATTTATTCAAATGGCAAGTATAATGGTCTTTGGACTTACACATAATTTAGAAGAAAAATCACCATGATTTTAAAAAGATGGAATTATATATTTTCAGCGTGAAGCGTAAAAAAATAAAGTTGACTGCTCATAGAAAAGCAAGGCAACCAACTGCAAATAATTTTTGAGTAAACTTGCTCAACTTCAAGTCCTAGTAATTAAACTAATTTCCGACTGCAAAGTGAAAAATGTTTTTCTGGTTCGTTGCCTTACTTTTCTAAGTGCTGTGAACTTTTTATTTAGCTTAATCATTATTATTATTATTATTATTATTATTTACATTTTAAACCAATTGAAATGTAAAAATGAACAATTCCAGTATTCCTCGGGAGTTTCGGCCGTAAAACACGCAGTATAGGCTCAGTAACAATAATACTTTTCCGACACAATATTAGGGCAGGCCTATTCACTGAATCTAGATCTTCATGGGATAGCATGTAAAAAATATATTTGTATAAATATTTTACGTTTCAGAAAACCAGACTTTTCAAAATAGCACAAACTCCTGCTGATAATTAATAATTGAAGAGTTTGTTTCCAAAACGTAGGCTAATATATCCATTTTTATCCATCAATTTCGAGTAAATCAGCTTTTTCTACGTTGACGGCTTGGCGCCTATTGCATTTTATAGAAAAACACAAATGGCCATGAAAAATACACCAGTATGAATGTCTAAAAACGGAGTTTTGCACCATGTGTAAGAAGCACAGGGCTATCGCTTTATGGTATTTGGAAACAAACTCTTCAATTAATACATGGATAATGAATTTCCAAACAAGCCGTTATCGGTTAAGCAAAGACCAGAAACTTAACTGCAACTTCAATAATTATGAGAAACAACTTATATGTCATACATGTCTACCAAAGACGTAGCTGCTAACAGGACGGGCACAAACGAAAACAGAAAATAAATGTAAATGTAACAATAAATCAACGTACCTGTGACGATCAGCTTTGTGCCTTGGCCGAATACCACGGTGATACAGACAATATACCACCCCGTACAAAAACCTC
Source organism: Gymnothorax javanicus (assembly GCA_029692085.1). NCBI lineage: Eukaryota > Metazoa > Chordata > Actinopteri > Anguilliformes > Muraenidae > Gymnothorax > Gymnothorax javanicus. The sequence goes on from CM056194.1 coordinate 85,723,788, forward strand.
TGCTCACTTTGAACAGGACAATAGGGAACTGAAACGCACCTTAGACACAGATCAGCTCGGAAATGCATGACAAAGCATTATGAGAGCACTTCAAAAATTCACAACCCCAATTCTGAAAATGCCAATAAAATCATAAAGGACTGATTTGATGAGTCAATTTATCCTTTAGGCTATTGAAAACACGATGACAACTCATTATTTGATGCTGTAACTTTTGAATTCAATTGCTGATTGAAAATATATGATTATTTCAAACCCAATGGCTGCACATTCACAGATTGTAAAACAGTTGGTGCTAGGCCAAATTTGGACCAATAATGATGCGAAAAGTGACGATAATAAGGTGATGTGAAACAGCTGATGTTGGATAGGTGAGCTAACTGTGTTACACTCTAAGAAAAAAAAGGTTCGTGAAGGGTGCTCGTTGGCACCGAAAAAGTTCGCACTTAAGAATGGTTCCCTTCAGAACCTGTAGATGGAGCTGAAACCTGTAGGGTGCCCCTTTCACCCTTGATTAGTCTCTCACGCAACCGCACTAACGATCATTAGCCTAATTAACACTTCGGATAGCATATTTATTTATTGAACAAAATTAGTAGAATGCCACGCTGCCGCATATTTAAACTTATTTATTCTCAAAAAATAAACTGGGACACAAAAATTACAACTGATACAATTAACAACTTTTCGATTAGACTACTCCTCGAAAAATACAACCAATGGCAGCGCGACAATTGTACAAGCGAGGACAATCGACGTGGACAATAACTGGCGCTCTTCGCGTTCAAGCTGGCGTTGTTCATCAAGCTATATACGCTAGCTCACTTTGTTACGTGGCTGCCAACATCCCGCAACGAGAAGAACGGTTAAGGCATAAAATGGATTTGTTTTGCCATTTCTTCTCGTCATATGATTTATGCAGCTGTTTTGATATCTGGTTTATAAACAAGTGCATTAACTTTACATGAAATTCAAATGTCATATTTTCAATTTGTTCCCAGTGTCAGTATGGAGATGCCAACAAAGGTTGAATGCACATGACAAAAAAAAGTCTTCATACATGCAAAACTGGGCAGCAATGTGATTGTCATTGACATGCACTTGTTTGCCACTTACAAGTGTAAATACAATGAGTAAAGACACGCCTCCTGCCAGCCAGCTCATCGCTCCATGAGACCCCGGAGCGTACTTTTAATGATTATTCAATTATCATCTGTCATTAGTCAAGCAGCCTACACACCTGTTTGTTGTTCCTTCAGAGGGATATATATGAGTCCTGTGCAAAAGCTCTTTGTGATGTCTTTTAAATGCCACGCAGTAAAGCCTGCACCTGATGGTGCAACTTTGACTGAGGCATGTGACATGCGTGTATACTACGACAGCATACATGCCAACTCTACCGCTTTTGGGGCGTTTCATTCTGGGGAAAAAAACGCGCTAAAAGCGGTAGATATGGCATGTATGCATCGCACAATGTTGTACCGTGTGGGGATGGTTTTTGCTGAATAGCTTCCTCAGAGCAGGAGCGCATATAGCATGCTAAATACTTTTACATCAAGCGACAAAACTTCCCACCGTGTGAGGTCTATCTGGTAAAATGTCACGCATGCTAATCCTTCACGTGATACGAGCTGCGTTCTGAGGTTGCAAGCGCCATTTGACGACAATGCCCAGTAGCAGCCGCGGGCAAATTAGTAATTACGCTCCCATCAAATCACGCGGTTACAGTACAACCCATCCTTCCTACAATACACGGTCCCTACAAAAGGGTTGGGGTTGGGGTTAGGGTTAGGGTTAAGGTTAGGGCGTGTCTGGTAGGGGGCGTGTTCTGTACGGGGCGTGGTTTGCACTCGGCTGCGGCTGCAGCTAGACCCTTCTCCCTTTTGGGTGCTTAAAAAAAGGTATAAGAGAGAACCTTTAGAGGTGCAGACAAGCACCCATTAGAAAAGGTGTGTATGGGGCGCCCCGGTGGCTCATCGGTCTAAGCGCGCACACCATAAAAGCTGTGTCCTTCCTGCAGCAACCTGGGTTCAATTCTTGCTCAGGTCATTCGCTGCATGTCTTCCCCCATTCTTCTCCCAACCTTCCTGTCTCTCTACGCTGTATAACTGTCAAATAAAGGAAAAAAATAATCTTTAAAAAAAAAAAAAGGTGTGTATGTCCACCCTGTGAAATGGTGATAACAAGAACCTTAAAAGGTGCTTGTGGTCACCCCTAATAAGGGTGCTCGTTGGCATCTTTTAGGTTTCTTGCATTCACCCCTTATAGAGGTGCACGTTAGCACCTTTTAGGGTTGTCTCGTTCACCCCATGCAAGGGTGCTCATTTACACCTTTTTGGGGTGCTTATGTTCACCCCTTTTTAGGGTATTCATGAGCACCATTTAGGGTGCGTGTGGCCACCCCTTCTTAGGGTGCTCATGAGCTCCTTTAAAAAAATGTGCGCACAAGAACCTGAAAAGGTGCTGCTATTGTAGCAAACGTGTGCACCCATAAAAGGTGCTGAATCGAACCTTTTTTTCTTAGAGTGTATAGCATAAAAAGAGCCTCCAACAAAGGCAAAGTTCTCCAAGAGCAAAAATGGCTCAAGGCTCAACAGTTTCACGTCAGATGCCTGAGCTTATAATCCATCCGTTTGAGAACAATGATCTCAAAGACAAATCAGACGGAATTGGGGCATTTTATTCAATCAGAACGTGGATGAAATCCAGTCAAAGTTTTGTGCGCATACGGCAAGGCAAAAAATGACATATCTCCGATCCCTCAGGCGTCACTGTCTAAAGAACCTTCTTAATAGATATCATGGCATAGGCTTTTAAATACTTATGTAAACTTTTGTCAATCAACACCATTCGCTGCCCTCTTCTCTGGGCTCACTGACATCTGAAATGTATAGTAGCACAGGGGAAGCTCTCAGTTCGCCTTAAAGCGCATTACATATCCAAACCCTTTCCCATTTTGGGCTCATAATTAATAATTAAGTGTTCATTTGTTCAGTTGCAAGAATCAATCCGTATCCATTTCCCCCCAGCATGCATTATTGTTCATCACAAAAATTATCAAGCGTTTTCTAGTCCATATTAATGGTAACATATAACTTCAATGTCTTAAGAAGCTTCTGAATTCTTGTTGCTCACAAAACGCGCTTTTTTTTCTGCGTCAGTGTCACATCATCTTGATACGCCGAAGCAAACATTTCTAAAAATGCAGTTTTCCCGACTCAGGTCCGCGTGTTAAGTTTGCTTATGTGAAATAAAACTGTTTCTGCAACCAGTGACATTACCATTATGCAGGTTAAAACTCAACCTGCTTCCGAATAACAATCGGATAATTAATTGAATTAGTTTACTGAGCAAACAGGCCTCCAATCCGGGCCTTATCCAGGATTTTTCAAATACCAAGGTCAAAAATGGTCAACCTAACCCCCCATCCCCCCGCCGAACACACACACACACACACACCATAAATATTTCACACAATTTTGGTAAACAGTGCATATATTTTCAAATAAAAACAGAACCTATTCTATGTACATTGTGTGCTTGTGTGTGTGTGTGTGTGAGTCTGTCTGTCAGTTTTTCTGCTTTTTAAAGCCATGGAAAAGATGCCTTGCCAAGTTTTGCATTTACATTGTTTTAAAAGGAAAATTTGAAAGAAAAAAATACTAGGCACACCTAGCTGGTACATCTCATTATATCTCACAAAGCAAATAGTGTGAGAGAGGACAGCTACCAAGGTAAAGGCACTGGAGCCTTTAGATTATCATTAAGTTCACTGGGAAATCATTGTACGTTGTGTGTGTGTGGAAATTGGTGTTTGTTCATTGAATAGTATGCATGTGCAGCAGTATGGCCAATCCTCAGATGGGGAGCACGGTAACCTGGGATACTTTTTACCCACTCCGCATTATATCTGAGAAGTCTTTTTCCTAATTGGCTCTGTGGGTATGGATAATGTTCCCTTTTGCATTTATGATTCAGAATGCTCTGCTTCTCATCATTGGAAAAGTGACTGTTGCTTTTATAATTGGCAGGGTCATAAGCTGCAGAGCATTTGGGATCTTCTGACCAGGTCACTTTAGTGTCTTTTACCTGGGACGACCCTTCCCCTGACAGCTTCCACTCATCTGCTCCTGACTCTATTGTCACCTGCTGTTCCCCTGACCTCTCTGTTGTCAATCAACAAACAGTTGCTTTTTTTTTTTTTTTTAAATGACAAGTCTAAAAAGCTGAGCTATAATTGATATGATTTGACAATGGGTTATGTGTATGAAAAAGATAATATATCCATCACAACATCAATTACCCATCCAACATAATATTAGTAGAATTGTCAGGTCAGCTGCATCTCTACTGAATTCCAGCATAAAATTAGCATCTCGCTGGCAGCAGTACCACTAGTTAATCTGTACTATTCTGTAGCCTTCTTAACCATTTTACTTTCTCACTATCTTCTTGCCTGCTGTTCAACCTCTGTCACTTTCCCAAATGTTAATTTAATTTGCTTTAGCCTAAACATATTTCTTCGGGTAACTGAGAATGGCGCCAGGTTAGTTTATTTTGTACAATAGGTTTCTGGGAATTGAAGATTGAGCTGGGGAACTCTACCTTGCGTTTGTTAATTAGTTTCGGCTCTAACTAAATAAATCTGCGATTTTTATAATGTTTTTCTCACATGAGTGCCTCAGATGGCTGTTTGTTATCTGGTGAAGCAACCAGATGATGTTACACTCCCAAGATGCTTTGTGAGCTTGCAAATATGGTGGCCCACAGGGAGTTCAAACCATGATATTCCCTAACTCTTGCGATAAATGAAATCAAAACTAAAGGCCAGAAAGCCGTGATTTTACTTGAGAGTATTTATTTATAGATTGGCAAGTAAAATGGGTAAGATTTACCTAAATTACAGAAGTTTCCTTTGAATAGCTCACTGCTACCACACAGATGATATGAGACGCAGCTGCAGGCAATGATTGAATGATGTGAGGAATGCAGTCTGGGTCTTAGTAGACCGGTGAGCTGGACGGCTGGAGGCATGGCCTGGCAAAAAGTAAGTAAATAAATTAATGAATGAAAGGAATTAATGAATAAATGAATGAGGGAATAAAGAAATAAACAAATAAAATAGTTCACCTGCTTTTCTTCAACATTCTGATATTCCTAAAGAGCTGAGATTTCAGCAACTGCCTGACGTAAATCCATATTAAAGTCAAACTATACATTAAGTTAACTCACTCAATATGAGATTTGAAGACAGTATTCACACTGAAATGGGGCTGTACCTACTGCTTGTGCAGTTAACAGTTACTGACATGGCTGACTGATCTCAGTTCAGCTTGAGTGATTTCACATCCTGCTCAGGGCTTGAACTCTTTCATGAAGCAGCTCCACTGCAGAAGTGAAGATCAGAGGTTTTTGTCATGGTGTGAATCACTGTGATAGCCTCTCATTAGCAGAGTCATCCCATATCGCACAGTAATACACTGCAGAGTCTCCTGCCTCCACATTTTTAATCATGAATCGATACTCTGATCTACTCTGCTGATTGCATGAGATTCGGCTGGAGGAGAAACTGGCTCCATATCTAGTTAAGCTGTCATTTGAGTGATGGTACAGAACAAATTGGGGTTGTCGTCCTGGTGCCTGCTTTTACCAGCGTGTATACCAGTGGCGTAACAAAAGGGGTTACGGGAAGTGCAATGGCACTGCGGCTAAGTGGCAGGCAGGGGCCCGTTAATGGGTACGCCCGGGCTCTTATAGAAGTCGGCATAAGTGTCTTACATTGTTCAAACTCTCATACTAACCAAAACATACAAATAATAGCACCCCAAGGCATGCTACTGGATATTTATACCACTGCAACTGCATTCATTTCTCAGTCATGGTGCTGGCAAGTCGATGTCATCATGGTACATTATTGATCATTTTAACTAAACAAAAGTCGTTATAACATGAAATAATTTAGATTTCTTTTTGGAAAATGCTTAATAAAACAAACAATGATAAGTTTATTCTGCTGTTGATATCGTCATTGAGCAGCAAGTGTTTCTGGGTAATGTACAACATTCCATAGACCACCCATGTGACGATGTCACAGTCCGATCTTTTAATCCAAGGACAGTCTATGGTTTAATCTTGCATGCAGGATAGGCATCAAACGAAGTATTTATTCAGGAAGCGGCAAGAGCGTAAGGAGCAGGAGGAAAGGTTGGCCAAGGTGCCAAAATTAAGCACATTTGGGCCATTTCTCAATATACGTTCTTCTCTATACTTCTGTTCTTGTGAACTTGAGAAACGTCATCCGTCTCAGACCAAGGGTGCGTTCGAGCGCGTCTGCAAGTAAGCCGGCTCTTGAATTCGAAAAATTACGCGAGAATCTTGCCGGTTGCACCATAAACCCTCCAAACCCCGCGATAGCTACAAGATCCTGCAGCTATCGCGAGGGTTTGGAGGGCTTATCGCGCAACCGGCAAGATTCTCGTAATTTTTCGGGAATTCGCGCAGCTGGCTTACTTGCAGACCCGCTCGAACGCACCCCTTGCACTTTCTCAATTCAAAGTTCGCATCTCGACGAGAACGGTTACCAGTCCCGGAAGTGTTCTTGACACGCCCATTGTTCTGAGGATGCATTGGATGGTAACTTGTGTGAACTTCTAGACAGCACGCATAACCCAGAATTCTTTTCTGCATCTAAGCGCAAGCCAAGGGGGTAGGAATACACCCGGAAGTTGAAGGTCAATTGAACGCCCAAAGTAGATAGCAGATGATCAACTAACGGTAGCTTCTCCATTCACCCCCATTCATTTTGTCTCACTTTTGACATCAAATAACTTTACACTAAAAGCATTATGAGCCTTCATGTCAGCGATAATATTTTCTTCTGAGAAACTACATTTTGTAGCAGACGTCTTTACTTCGTATGAAGCGTTACGGTCTGATAGGAAGCACTTTTAGCCGATGGCACCAGGCTAGGCTAAAAGTGACGTGAAATCCCGGCGACTCTCTGTCGCACAGGACGTAAATAACCGTATTCTTTGGAATAGGCATGCTGAAAACATTTATCCGTCAACATGCGTGAGCCATAGATATAAATAGCCCATTTAGAACACTAGATTGCTGAGGATGTCATATTTACATAATCCAAAGCGAAGCACTCGGTCGCCATTTAGATACACCAAACATAAAAATGGAATGGTTTCATATGAGGCTAATTTCAAATAAGTCGATAGAAGCGTGAAAATGCCGAGATGTGCGGCTGCTTTTTGCAGCAATATTCATTTGAATGGCTGTAATAAAACGTTTCAAGCGTAAGTTAACGTATAAACGCAAAGTTGTCACTTTAATAGAAAAAAATCAGTTTCGTGCCAGCTAGCTAATTAGACGTCCCATTGACTTGAATAGACCGCTGACTGAAAGCGAACGCTAGCGATTGAGAATGGGCACCAGCGAGCTACTTTGGCTCCCTTACCGTCGCGGGGACTGCATTGACTTAGTAGTTAATAAAATTAACTAGGTGGCTAACAAGCTAGCTACTTGTAATTGACATTCAATGACAATACTTCTTACCTGCATAATAATTGAAACAGTGGACAAGTCGCTTTGCCTGTTTATACAGAGCTCTAAAAGACAAGGGGGGAAGAAAGGCTCAGCTGATCGAAATCAGGAGAAAACTTTTCTCTATCCCCTCGATCCATGCTGTGCAGTGGCCTTTTTTGAGAGCAGTGTTTTAACGGGACAGGGGCAAAGATGAAGCTTAGTAAAGGAGTAGCCAGAGTTCACTAGCGCTTCCTTTTATCAACGTTGGCATTAGCCATATGATGTAATATAAACAATGCGGTTGATGGCAAATAGTCAACCAATGTAATAGGTACATTGAAGTGTGGAAACCAGAGAGTAATTTAATAATGTGTACGGACATTCATCAACGTTGCGTTATACGCAGTGTCTACGTGTCTGAAAGTCAGAGAGGGTTTTAATATAACTCCATGTCCGACCGTTGGATGGTTTCGGTTTAACTCCGTGTCCGACAGTCGATTATTGTTTTAATTTCTTCAAATCTGAATCTTTTAGATATTAAACGTGAATGTTTTGATAAGACGGCTCAGTTCTTCAAGATGAGTACCGAGAATTTCAACCAATGCGTCTGTTTAAGCTCTGCTCAAAATAGTCGACATCGGAACGGGACTTAGTGCATTTATGACAAATTTAGTGACTGTCGGACAGAGATCCTAAAATACTCCGCGTCTGACAGTCATAAAAGTTCAAATTTTTCTAGTATTCCAGCAATTATTAGGCGTAGGCTATAAACGTAACAATGTTTGTGTTTGACCTTTACAAAATGCAAATTGACAGCTATTGACTTTCTTTGGTCTTTTTATTCGTCTGTTTTGTTCCGTTGAAGATAGACAACAGCCTTTATTCGGTCTCTCTCCTGAAAATTAGTCAGATGGATCGAACGGATTCACGCTTTATTTCCACACCAGAGTTAAAATAGTACTTGTAGTCAGTGAGCAAATCAATTCCATCACCATTGACATTGTGAATTAAATATTGCATGCACAATCAAGACTGTCGGACACGAAATGCAAAATACTCCATGTCCGGCGGCCAGCAGAAAGTAAAAGTATTGATATGAGAGCAGATTTCTAATGAAATGAAGAATAAAAATATTTCACCAACAATCAGAACATCCAATGAGCACTGCAATCAATTTATTTGGGCCACTTTTATAAATGCAGTGTTCATTGGATGTTCTGTTTGTTGTTGAAATTTTTTTTTAATTAATAATCTTTATTTCGTTATCAATCTGTTCAAATTGTCCTCTTTTTCTTTTTGGCTGTCGGACACGGAGTATTTTGTATTTAGTGTCCGACAGGCATTGTACGGACTTCGTTGTATTTGTAAAAATGGGCCAAATAAATTGATTGCAGTGCCCATTGGATGTTCTGATTGTTGGTGATATATTTTTATTCTTTATTTCATTATAAATCTGCTCTCATATCAATACTTTTACTTTCTTCTGGATAGCGGACATTGATGCTGACGATTCACACCTGAAAGTGCACAAAATGTTTAAAAAGTATGCTTGTTCTGTCACATCAATAACAAGTCCATAAAATATCTGATACCCTAAAACATAGAAATCTTGTAAACATAATAATAATAAACTCCTTTATTAAACGGCAGCAAAAATTACTGTCGCATGACATTTAGCATACCTGGCCGAAATTAACATGTTTCTGCCAGATAGTCTCACTATGTCCCTTGCCATAAAAAAAAATCTCAATTCTCATCACTCCATTGATCATTTTTACATAGCTTCTCAGTCGTACACATGCGCTTCAAACAGCAGAAACAATACAAACATGAATATAATTCACAAAACATATAACATCGAACGGAATCAGATCATACTTACAGATGCAATCGCTTGCTCGCTGGGAATTATGTGTGTACATTTACCAGAAGATTTACTGCTTCTCATGACGTTGGTTTACGTAAGCGGGATGACTTCCAGCCTGCGCAGTAGGCGTGGTGCCCAACTGAAACTCGTTCAATTGAGCTTCACACTCTCCCGTTGAAAATAGCGCCATCCCGCCGTCCACTTCTTTTAAGCCGCTTTCACACAGCACGCGCTCGGCGCAGATCTCGGCCGCCGCAGCCATTCATTGTGTATGTGATCGCGGGGCGCGAGGGCGCACCGTTCTGCGCCGAGGAGGGCGCAGCAAGAGGCTGGCGCCGCCGCTGGACAGGGCACTGCCGCTGGATAGGGCGCTGCGCCCAAGTTGAAAATATTTAACTTGGGCGCAGCGCCCACCTCGGCGCGTCCAATAGGAGAGAATATTGGAATCGGAAAAAAATTGGCGGATTTTGTCAGAAAGGCAGAGCAAAAATGGAGCAGAGCATCATTGTGGCGGTCTCTCTGCATGCAGAGCTGTGGGACACGAGACTCAACATCTACCGGGATCTCGTTAAAAAAGCCCAAGCATGGAGAGAGATATCCCACAATTTGGGAATACCAGGTGTGTTTAAAAACTGGCAGAGATATCGTCATAGCATAATTGCCTCCTAGGGCCGTCCACACCGAGAAAGATAACTGGCACGACTCACCTCACTTCTTATGTAAATGCTGATTTAGCTACTTTGATCACTTCACATTGGCTGTACTTTCTCTTCAGCGAACCCATTTTTGCTTCGTTGGAAAATTGACGTTGGCCTAGCTTCACGGCTACTATTCAGCGAATACTATGGAAGCCCATAGTGGACAATATTCAAATGAAAACGTAATCCCACTATTGCATTATATTTTTCCACTTATGAATGAGTTATTTGAGACAATATTAAATTGAAAATGCATTAATCCAATTATCACTTTCATTTTCACATACACATATGGGAAATCTATGACTATATTCAAATGATAATGAAATGCTGATTGACATTTAATTTTCAAAGTCATGCTCTGCAATACAGTGGACAATATTCAAATACAATAAGCAAAACAGCACCCCCAGCCTATTGCATTTACATTTACATGTCATCACGCTCTTTTAGGGTCAACATGATAATGAAAATGCTGTTTTCTAATCACTTGGAAATAATAATGATATAATAATGATGACGACATTTGACATTTCATTTTCAAAGACTTATCCTGCAATACATGGGACAATATTCAAACGCAGTAAGGGAAACAGCGCCTCCCAGTCCATTGCATTTTCAAATACATGGCACCACGCTCTTTTTTGGGACACAATGAAAATTAAAATGCAATCTGTCAGCGTCTCATCAAGGCGGGTCTTCCGCTAGGACGTCACTCATTAGGGGCGCGAGCGGAAACCATGTTCCTTGTTTGCATACCAACCAATCAGCTTCTGGGTAGCGCTTGTACGCACGGAGGCTTACTGATAATTTCATGATGGTTAGGCTGCGATGTATTGTGTGCCATCGCGCTTTAGGCTATGTTGCGCATTGGGTGTAGCCATCTTGGCAGCTAGTATGCTAGCTAACGTTAACTAAGGAAAATATTGTAAATGATCATCACATTAAAGCGATATGATTTGATTTTTGCCCCAACTCTATTAACTGAGCTAGCTGTAATATGCATGAACTTATCCGAGGCTTCGCGGCAGTGTTGTGCAACTGCAACCCAAGTGTGCTTGTAGATTTCAGAGACGTTAGCTAGCTTGCTAGTGAGTCTAAAAGCAATCGCTTAGGTACAGCTAGCTAGCTATGATGCCTACTGGAGAAGCACTTACAGCCCTGACTTGTCACTTTAAACGCCATCTCGCACATACGACCTCTTTCACCATTGATTAGCAGCTTCTTTTCCCTAAAGAACGAACTGACAGTTCAGCCTGAGACATGTTATCTCATAGCTAGTTAAAGCAGCATTATCCTTCCATGCGTGCTATAGCGTATTACATTACTCCAGATAAAACGCTATTCGTCTTCCCACCCTGCTGACGCTAGTTAGGGGAAATGTTTGTCATCATTTTTATACTTAATCGCTGTGATTCGGTTTTTGCCCTAGCTTCACAAGCTAGCTAGCCGACAGCGATTGCTCTTGTGCTTGCAGATTGTTCTTGAGCTAGCCAGGTAATGAGCTATCCATTTAAATCTCCCAGAAATCTGATAGTACTCTTGGTGATAGTACAAAGGTGCTGCCAAACATATCAAGGAAGGTCATATTTCAGCAGGTTAAGTTAGCAAGTGAGGAACATTGTTTTCAGCCAGTCATCAAAACTTCTCCCATTGCTACGTGGCTTGGGAATCGCGATTAAACTAGGAACAGCGGCAGCCTGACTGCTGGCCGTTTATCGGACCGTTCTGCATGATGTATACATTGAGCATGTTTCAGGAGTGGCGAACCTGCAACTCGGCAAACGCAAGAGCAATCGTCAGCTAGCAAAAACCGAATCACAGCGATTTAGTATAAAAATGATAACAAACATTTCCCCTAACTAGCGTCAGCAGGGTCGGAAGACGGATAGCGTTTTATCTGGAGTAATGTAATACGCTATAGCACGCATGAAAGGATAATGCTGCTTTAACTTGCTATGAAATAACATGTCTCAGGCTGAATTGTCAGTTTGTTCTGTAGGTAAAAGAAGCTGCTAATCAATGGTGAAAGAGGTCGTGTGTGCGAGATGGCGTTTAAAGTGACAAATCAGGGCTGTAAGTGCTTCTCCAGTAGGCATCATAGCTAGCTAGCTGTACCTAAGCGATTGCTTTCAGACTCACTAGCAAGCTAGCTAACGTCTCTGAAATCTACAAGCACACTTGGGTTGCAGTTGCACAACACTGCCGCGAAGCCTCGGATAAGTTCATGCATATTACAGCTAGCTCAGTTAAATAGAGTTGGGGCAAAAATCAAATCATATCGTTTTAATGTGATGATCATTTACAAATATTTTCCTTAGTTATCGTTAGCTAGCATACTAGCTGCCAAGATGGCTACACCCAATGCGCAACATAGCCTAAAGCGTGATGGCACACAATACATAGCAGCCTTAACCATTATGAAATTATCAGTAAGCCTCCGTGCGTACAAGCGCTACCCAGAAGCTGATTGGTTGGTATGCAAACAAGGAACATGGTTTTCGCGCCCTAATGAGTGACGCCCTAGCGGAAAACCCGCCTTGATGAGACGCTGACAGATTGCATTTTAATTTTCATTGTGTCCCAAAAAGAGCGTGGTGACATGTATTTGAAAATGCAATGGACTGGGAGGCGCTGTTTCCCTTACTGCGTTTGAATATTGTCCCATGTATTGCAGGATAAGTATTTGAAAATGAAATGTCAAACGTCGTCATCATTATTATATCATTATTATTTCCAAGTGATTAGAAAACAGCATTTTCATTATCATGTTGACCCTAAAAGAGCGTGATGACATGTAAATGTAAATGCAATAGGCTGGGGGTGCTGTTTTTGCTGATTGCATTTTGAATATTGTCCACTGTATTGCGGAGCATGACTTTGAAAAATTAAATGTCAATCAGCTTTTTCTTTATCATTTGAATATAGTCATAGATTTCCCAGATATGTATGTGAAAATGAAAGTGATAATTGGATTAATGCATTTTCAATTTAATATTGTCTCAAATAACTCATTCATAAGTGGAAAATTATAATGCAATAGTGGGATTACATTTTCATTTGAATATTGTCCACTATGGGCTTCCATAGAATACATCTGAAGAGTTAACTTAATACAAGGTATCCTTTTGGACTTAGATTGACGTTATGTAATGAGTTTCTCTGCGATGTCATCTGCCATGTTGAATGAACATGACATGTTGATGTGAAGCCCTGTAAATTCCGACGGATTTGATGGGCGATCAATTTTTCCATCGTTCATAAAATTGCTCTGAAAGTGATCACAGCGATATCGTTTGTCATTATCGTTGTCGTTATAGTTGTGGTGTGGACTTCGCCATCTACGTGAGTTGGAGCGATTTTTTAAAACTATATCTTTATTGTTATCGTTGTAGTTATCTTTCTTGATGTGGACGGCCCTTTAGGCAGATATCTCAATTTGTCCAAAATATGACTATGAGGCTAACGATATGTTTTTCATTTCCACAATAGGAGAAATTTTTTTCTTTTTTCCTGCAATTAAAGACCACCACAGTTGTAAACTGAAGTAAATGATTTTCTAAACGGACAGGAGGTGTATGTATTTAGAAATCTACATGGTTGACATCATGAGATATGCACTACTCTTGCAAAGACAATGCAGTTTAGTCATACATTTATTATAGAATCCCATGTGAAGTCACATGCTCGCACACAGAACAGGTAACAGGTGAAATGAGAAAATACATCCTTCATTCATGTAACAATTTATTAAGCATTAGTTCAGCTCATTCATAAATTAAAGAATATATTTGCCTATTTACAGTGGAAGAGTTGAAGAAAAGGTGGAAAAACCTCAGGGACAGATATATGAAGGAGAGGAAGGGAGTGAGAGAAAAAAAGAGCGGCTCAGGGGCAGAAAACAAGCCCCTATGGAAATATTTTTCTATTCTCACTTTCCTTGAGCCCAGTGTGCTAGAGAGGGCAACATCCAGTAACCTGACAGAGCCAGGGAGGTCTACCCCATGCCCACCCACCCCCATGTATTCAGGTCCCCAGGATGAAGACACATTTATCCTGGACTTAACCTTGGTCCCACCCAGTCAGTACGATGTGTCCCCCGATTCCCTGGCCACAGAGGGCACCTCACACACCTCTGAACCCCAAGTGCCCACCTCTCCTGAGGTCTCCTGTGCTACCCAGCCCATCCCAGCTCCCCCAGCCACTCCTGCACCCCCACCAAACCCAGCCCATCAGAGATCAGGAAAGGCGAGGTCCAAAAGGCCAAGGCAGGGGGATGATGCTTTTGAGTCTGACATCATGGAGATCCTCAGGCAGAAACATGATGAGGAAGAACTTTTCTTGCTCAGCCTGGCACCTCGCCTCCGAGGCCTGTCAAATGAGAAGCTAAGTCAGGCAAAAATTGAAATTTTGCAAGTGTTGCACAGGGCAGAATTTTCATGAATTGTTGTCAGTGCATTGTAAGTTAGTGTTGTTGTCTGGTAATGACACATCCGTATTTAAGTATTTGTATACACACACGTTTGTATTTAAGTTAATTTGTACACACACACACACACACACACAACTAAGGGCATGTTTGCTCATAACATTCTCATGTTGCCACAACATTCTGCAATAAAAATATGTTTGCAAAAATGCAGTGGATATTTTGGATGGCAATTCATATCTTTTATGAATACAGTAGGAATATATGTACATTTGAAATGAAGAAGGAAAATGATAACTTTATTCACAGACTGTCTGGCAGTCAATTTTCCTGTGATTAATTTTGGAAATCAAGCTCTTTATGAGTATGTAGTTGGCTCTTAAAAGAGCCTTTTTAACAGCAGCAGAAGAGAATGTGGGTAACTCAGGTAGGCAGGTCAGGTACGGATGCTCTGCCAGGGTACTTCTCCAGCAGCAGAGAGGAAGTAGCTGGTGAATTTCTCACGCACGGTGAGGGCATCTTGGGAGGCGTTGTTGGATCCAGCCCTTCTCAGGTCTTGAAGTGCAGGGGGGCTTCAGCTTCCTGTAGTGGTTCACCCTGTGTTGTGGAATTCCACCTCTGGAAGTTGTGAAGGGCCACAGTGGCCTTCACAACCCAGTCGACATTCACTGGGCTCACTCCAATTACCGGTGAAAAAATCCTCCACTGGGCAGCGAGGATCCCAAAGGGATTTTCCACCACTCTTCGGGCTCTGGAGGCGGTAATTGAACACTCTTTGGGGCCTGGCGAGGTTTCTCCGGGATTGGGGCGCAGCATATTCCTCCTTGTAATGACACAACAACACCAATTTAACAAATGCTCGAAGATAACCGCAAAAAACACATCAGTACTAATCAATTTTAAATATTAAAAAATGTTTTATATAGTGCTACATCCAAACATTAATATTCAAATAAAAACACATGTTTAAGAATAAATTCTAAAATGGTGAGTATTCATATTGTGAGAGCATCCTAATTTGAATATTTATGTAACTATGTACTTACTTGAGAGGAAAAGCCTCATCTGCCACAAAAGTGTGAGGCATGGGGCCCAGCTGGGCTGCACCAGGGAGAGGTGCATCCTCTGGAAGGTTCAGTGTGCCCTCCCGCAGAACACGTCCAAAAGAGGATGCAGCAAAGATGCCCCCATCACTGCTGCGGCCAAAAGCCCCCACATCCACCACCCTGAAGAGGTACCTGGCATCCACAAGGGCAAGGAGAACTATTGAGTATGTGCCCTTGTAGTTAAAGAACTGGGAGCCAGAGTTTGCAGGCGCCTGGATGACAATATGCTTGCCATCCAAGGCTCCCAGGCAGTTGGGAAAGTTCCATCTGTCCTGGAAACCCTGGGCTATCTCCCGCCAATCACCTGCCTTTGGCACAGGAAGAAATTCCTCCTTCAGGCTCTCCCAAATCACTTGGCAGACCTCAGTGATGATTCCAGCAACAGTGGAGATGCCCACCCGATAACTGGAGGCAGTGGTGGTGTATGAGTCGCCAGTTGCCAGGTATCTGAAGTAAATAAAAGTGCCTTGAGTCAAAATGCAATTGTAGGCATACAGTGTCACATACAGTATATAACATACTACAAAAGACTATTTTTAATTTCAATAAATATGTATAGCTTGCAGAGTATATTAATTTTAATAGGTGCGCACTAGACTGCAGGTGGCAGAAACCCCATACTATACCATTTAATTATGTTGGCATAAACTCTATTCACACACTTCAGGGTAATAACAGCTTTTTCATATAAGCACTCACCTCAGACAAATTGCCAGACGCTCTGTGGGAGAGATAGGCCGTCTGAAATTGGTGGTTACTCTCTCCAGGCTTGGACCAACTCTCCTTAGCAGAGTGTCAAACTGCTCCCTGCTCAGCCTGAAATAGACCTGGAGGCGGTCGTCATGGAACTGCAGCTCCTGAATGAGATTAAACTCCCCCAACTGCTGTCGTACCATGAGAATTTCATGTACCCACACTCTTCTTACTGCTGCTGGTGTTCTCCTCCTCCTCCTCCTCCTCCTCCTCCTCCTCAGAAGAACTACTGCCAGAGCTGTCCTTTGACTGTCACTGTACATAGTGCATCCGAAGCTGCTGTATTGTCCGCCAGAGAAAAAGTGCGCCAGAACGAACTACTTCCTAGCGTCTGTACGGGTCGAGATCACTGTAACATGCGTGCGCCCATCGGCGCCCACCTGAAAGCTCAACACAGTCTGCCAGCGCCTTAAGACTGTATGCAAACTGTAGGAGGACCAGAATTCCATAAAGCGGTGCGGAAAAAAATACCGCCCGCTTGCGCCATAGACTGCAGCGGTTTGGGCCGGCGCTCTGCGCTGGGCACGGCGCAGACTGTGTTGAGCGGCTTTTCAGAGTGGGCGCCGAGTAGGGCGCAACTTATTGCGTATGTGGCTCATCGCTAGGGAAGTAGTTCGTTCTGGCTTTTTTTTCTCTGGCGGACAATACAGCAGCCGGATGCACTATGTACAGTGACAGTCAAAGGACAGCTCTGGCAGTAGTTCTTCTGAGGAGGAGGAGGAGGAGGAGGAGAACACCAGCAGCAGTAAGAAGAGTGTGGGTACATGAAATTCTCATGGTACGACAGCAGTTGGGGGAGTTTAATCTCATTCAGGAGCTGCAGTTCCATGACGACCGCCCAGGTCTATTTCAGGCTGAGCAGGGAGCAGTTTGACACTCTGCTAAGGAGAGTTGGTCCAAGCCTGGAGAAAAACCACCAATTTTCAGAGTTCTCTCTCCCACAGAGCGCCTGGCAATTTGTCTGAGGTGAGTGCTTATATGAAAAAAGCTGTTATTACCCTGAAGTGTGTGAATAGAGTTTATGCCAACATAATTAAATGGTATAGTATGGGGTTTCTGCCACCTGCAGTCTAGTGCGCACCTATTAAAATAAATATACTCTGCAAGCTATACATATTTATTGAAATTAAAAAATAGTCTTTTGTAGTATGTTATATACTGTATGTGACACTGTATGCCTACAATTGCATTTTGACTCAAGGCACTTTTATTTACTTCAGATACCTGGCAACTGGCGACTCATACACCACCATTGCCTCCAGTTATCGGGTGGGCATCTCCACTGTTGCTGGAATCATCACTGAGGTCTGCCAAGTGATTTGGGAGAGCCTGAAGGAGGAATTACTTCCTGTGCCAAAGGCAGCTGATTGGCGGGAGATAGCCCAGGGTTTCCAGGACAGATGGAACTTTCCCAACTGCCTGGGAGCCTTGGATGGCAAGCATATTGTCATCCAGGCACCTGCAAACTCTGGCTCCCAGTTCTTTAACTACAAGGGCACATACTCAATAGTTCTCCTTGCCCTTGTGGATGCCAGGTACCTCTTCAGGGTGGTGGATGTGGGGGCTTTTGGCCGCAGCAGTGATGGGGGCATCTTTGCTGCATCCTCTTTTGGACGTGCTCTGCGGGAGGGCACACTGAACCTTCCAGAGGATGCACCTCTCCCTGGTGCAGCCCAGCTGGGCCCCATGCCTCACACTTTTGTGGCAGATGGGGCTTTTCCTCTCAAGTAAGTACATAGTTACATAAATATTCAAATTAGGATGCTCTCACAATATGAATACTCACCATTTTAGAATTTATTCTTAAACATGTGTTTTTATTTGAATATTAATGTTTGGATGTAGCACTATATAAAACATTTTTTAATATTTAAAATTGATTAGTACTGATGTGTTTTTTGCAGTTATCTTCGAGCATTTGTTAAATTGGTGTTGTTGTGTCATTACAAGGAGGAATATGCTGCGCCCCTATCCCGGGAGAAACCTCGCCAGGCCCCAAAGAGTGTTCAATTACCGCCTCTCCAGAGCCCGAAGAGTGGTGGAAAATCCCTTTGGGATCCTTGCTGCCAAGTGGAGGATTTTTCACCGGGTAATTGGAGTGAGCCCAGTGAATGTCGACTGGGTTGTGAAGGCCACTGTGGCCCTTCACAACTTCCAGAGGTGGAATTCCACAACACAGGGTGAACCACTACAGGAAGCTGAAGCCCCCCCTGCACTTCAAGACCTGAGAAGGGCTGGATCCAACAACGCCTCCCAAGATGCCCTCACCGTGCGTGAGAAATTCACCAGCTACTTCCTCTCTGCTGCTGGAGAAGTACCCTGGCAGAGCATCCGTACCTGACCTGCCTACCTGAGTTACCCACATTCTCTTCTGCTGCTGTTAAAAAGGCTCTTTTAAGAGCCAACTACATACTCATAAAGAGCTTGATTTCCAAAATTAATCACAGGAAAATTGACTGCCAGACAGTCTGTGAATAAAGTTATCATTTTCCTTCTTCATTTCAAATGTACATATATTCCTACTGTATTCATAAAAGATATGAATTGCCATCCAAAATATCCACTGCATTTTTGCAAACATATTTTTATTGCAGAATGTTGTGGCAACATGAGAATGTTATGAGCAAACATGCCCTTAGTTGTGTGTGTGTGTGTGTGTGTTCAAATTAACTTAAATACAAACGTGTGTGTATACAAATACTTAAATACGGATGTGTCATTACCAGACAACAACACTAACTTACAATGCACTGACAACAATTCATGAAAATTCTGCCCTGTGCAACACTTGCAAAATTTCAATTTTTGCCTGACTTAGCTTCTCATTTGACAGGCCTCGGAGGCGAGGTGCCAGGCTGAGCAAGAAAAGTTCTTCCTCATCATGTTTCTGCCTGAGGATCTCCATGATGTCAGACTCAAAAGCATCATCCCCCTGCCTTGGCCTTTTGGACCTCGCCTTTCCTGATCTCTGATGGGCTGGGTTTGGTGGGGGTGCAGGAGTGGCTGGGGGAGCTGGGATGGGCTGGGTAGCACAGGAGACCTCAGGACAAATGGGCACTTGGGGTTTAGAGGTGTGTGAGGTGCCCTCTGTGGCCAGGGAATCGGGGGACACATCGTACTGACTGGGTGGGACCAAGGTTAAGTCCAGGATAAATGCGTCTTCATCCTGGGGACCTGAATACATGGGGGTGGGTGGGCGTGGGGTAGACCTCCCTGGCTCTGTCAGGTTACTGGATGTTGCCCTCTCTAGCACACTGGGCTCAAGGAAAGTGAGAATAGAAAAATATTTCCATAGGGGCTTGTTTTCCGCCCCTGAGCCGCTCTTTTTTTTCTCTCACTCCCTTCCTCTCCTTCATATATCTGTCCCTGAGGTTTTTCCACCTTTTCTTCAACTCTTCCACTGTAAATAGGCAAATATATTCTTTAATTTATGAATGAGCTGAACTAATGCTTAATAAATTGTTACATGAATGAAGGATGTATTTTCTCATTTCACCTGTTACCTGTTCTGTGTGCGTGCATGTGACTTCACATGGGATTCTATAATAAATGTATGACTAAACTGCATTGTCTTTGCAAGAGTAGTGCATATCTCATGATGTCAATCATGTAGATTTCTAAATACATACACCTCCTGTCCGTTTAGAAAATCATTTACTTCAGTTTACAACTGTGGTGGTCTTTAATTGCAGGAAAAAGAAAAAAATTCGCCTATTGCGGAAATGAAAAACATATCGTTAGCCTCATAGTCATATTTTGGACAAATTGAGATATCTGCCTAAAGGGCCGTCCACATCAAGAAAGATAACTACAACGATAACAATAAAGATATAGTTTTAAAAATCGTTCCAACTCACGTAGATGGCGAAGTCCACACCACAACTATAACGACAACGATAATGGCAAACGATATCGCTGTGATCACTTTCAGAGCAATTTTATGAACGATGGAAAAATTGACCGCCCATCAAATCCGTCGGAATTTACAGGGCTTCATATCAACATGTCATGTTCATTCAACATGGCAGATGACATCGCAGAGAAACTCATTACATAACATTAATCTAAGTCCAAAAGGATACCTTGTATTAAGTTAACTCTTCAGATGTATTCGCTGAATAGTAGCCGTGAAGCTAGGCCAACGTCAATTTTCCAACGAAGCAAAAATGGGTTCGCTGAAGAGAAAGTACAGCCAATGTGAAGTGATCAAAGTAGCTAAATCAGCATTTACATAAGAAGTGAGATGAGTCGTGCCAGTTATCTTTCTCGGTGTGGACGGCCCTAGGAGGCAATTATGCTATGAGGCTAACGATATCTCTGCCAGTTTTTAAACACACCTGGTATTCCCAAATTGTGGGATATCTCTCTCCATGCTTGGGCTTTTTTAACGAGATCCCGGTAGATGTTGAGTCTCGTGTCCCACAGCTCTGCATGCAGAGAGACCGCCACAATGATGCTCTCCTCCATTTTTGCTCTGCCTTTCTGACAAAATCCGCCAATTTTTTTCCGATTCCAATATTCTCTCCTATTGGACGCGCCGAGGTGGGCGCTGCGCCCAAGTTAAATATTTTCAACTTGGGCGCAGCGCCCTATCCAGTGGCAGTGCCCTGTCCAGCGGCGGCGCCAGCCTCTCGCTGCCGAAAACGCGTGTATTCGCGTCTTTGCATTGAGTTTGAATGTAACCTGTCGTGCGAAAAATTTGTTTCGCGTCCAGTGTGGAAGCGGCTAAGTCTTTTGTTGTTGCAATATTCGTTCGCTATTTCTTGGCTAAACACTCTTCTGATAATTTTAAGCCGAGGAACTATTATCTGAGTACATTTGGAATATTGGCTGCTTTACGGTGTTTTATGTCGAATATGCTCCAATGTTTTCGGAGTAGAGAAACTCCGCAACAGCCGCCGGAACGTAGCTAAGCACCTTAACTAGCTTACGCTCACAGATCCCTCTTCCCCCACAGATAACACTGCTGGGGGGAAAAGGGATGATTGCGTGATGGCAGAGGAAGTCGCGGTTTACTGCCTGGCGTAGGCTATTGCGTAACACCAACGAGAACGCAACGTCTCAAACCGTCGACAGCCTTCTGAGTGCTCCTAGCCTTGGAAGTGCACACTGTGTTTGCATTTTATTTTAACCAGTGAAAATAATCAGACGTTGAAATGCCGAAACCAGCGAGGACGTTGACGTCATCAAGTACGTTCCTGTTCCATTGCAGAAAGACCGTACTCTCGTCCTCCCGTCCCCGGGTAGTTCGTTCTTTCAACTGAACTCGGCAAGTCCAGACTCAAGGAGTTCACAAGTTCGAACTTGGTGTACTTGTTATTGAGAAACGGCTCCGGTTTCATAGCTAAAAGAATCTTAAAAGCCCTCTCCCCTTTTCTGCATGAGTGTGAGCACAGATCAACTGTTTTACGATGTCCACTCGCTCGCTGATTATTGTTCCCACAATTCCTTGCTGTTCACAAAATTTCAGATCATCCCAATAAAGTAATGTTAATGTGTCGTTCATTTGCTCATTATGCCTTATTGTTCTTGATGATGACCATTATTAAGATAATGATTTTAAAATAATAATGTTAAGAAATAAATAGGAAACTTTGTATTATAGAATGAAATAGTGTAGTAACCCTTATTGTGTGTTGTACATAGGCCCTCTAAAAATTAGAGGAGAATATAGAAGAGCGAAACTTGATTAACATTGTGAGATTATCATCCGTATGCAACTATACACGAATAGGGGGGTTGTGCTGTCAGGTTGAAATTCGGACCTACGCAGTTTATTTCACGCCGGTGACGTACAAACAGGTCAGTCACTCCCCGTCAAAAGATGACAGTCCGTACTGGTCGTACCTCTGTTACATAATAGTAGCATATCAGGCTTCTGTGTCAGCACAATCGCCCCACTCACACCTGGGAATCAAAAGTCACATATTAAAAACATCCACAACTACCTTTATTTAAAAGCTACAAGTTAACAATGAGGTCATGTGATATGCTGTCAGCTGATGTAGCAATTTTTTCACTAACAATGTAGAAAAACATTAACTGACCATTAAAAACGGCACATAAAATATTAATCTAAAAAATTGTTGATTAATTTATCAGATAATCATTATTTTGATATTTACAAAACATATCATCACCCTAATCATTGGCTAATTATTTAAAAACAAAAAGAAAAGCCTTTTTTCAGTCCTGGATTAATTGACATTTTATAATGTAGTTGCCAACATAAATCAATGTTGTGCAGACTATTTTTCCGTAGTCAGTATTTAATAGCTAAATCAGTCAATGTCCATGCATGTGGAGCATATTGTAAAGTGTTCCTCATTTTAAATGGAGAATATAAGCCAATATATGCAAGTATCTTATATGTGAACAGAGAGATGTAAAATACAGAAGAATATACGCGAGTATCTTACATGTGAGCAGAGAGATGTAAAATACAGAAGAATATAAACGAGTATCTTATATGCGAGCAGAGAGAAGAGGGTACAGGCTGTCTCCAGCATGTTGGCAGTTTGTGGAGTGAGCAGCTCTTATGGTGCAGCAGAGAGATGATCAGGTAAGAGAGGGAGAAGAGAGAGGGAGCAGAGCCCAGATATAAAGGGCCTATCAGGGACAAGGAGAGGGAGGAGCCTCAGCTGCTCTCAGCCAATCACAGCAACTCAGGGACAAACACTTTTTTCACAAATTGTACATCTCAACTGATGAATTTGTCATCAGTAAAATTGTCTGTTGTCAATTAAAATAAGCGAAAGTACATTTTATCTGTTGTATGGTATAATGTGGCTTTGAAGAAGCTCACTATTCTTAGAAATCTTTTTTTAATTATGCCTGTTTTTAATCCGTTTTTAAAAGAATGTGAGCCTCCGATAGTCCTGCTGGATAATCATGGAAGCTTTGTTCTTAAAATGGTTTGCAATGTCATGAAACAAAGGATGATGCAAAAATAAAGTCACAAATCTTTTTGAGATCTGTCCTTGTGGAGCAGAAATCATAAATTTTCATTTACATTTTTGTCATATAGCCTATCTTCTCAATAGGACTTAGACATTGGGTTTGTACACAATAGTTAGAGAGAGCAGTATCTGCACTGGTTGATTCAGGATTTCTTCAGTGAATATCCTCCTCACAACATTGTAGAGATACAGTGATTATGTGCTGGATTGGTCTGGGGGAGTAATTGGTGAGGAAACATAAATTATGAATCAGGTGTGATTCTGAGGGAGGGTATTAAGATAGCACCATTACATAAGTTCCTTTGATTGACTGGAGTCTGTAATATATACAGTAATGCAGGACACTAGGGTCTGTTTCAGAGGAACTTGAAATGTACACATGAGATTCGCATCGTTAGTGGATGAGGGATTATGGTCTGTATTTGGGGAGATGCTGCAGGTGTTTACAATACTAATGAATGGGACTGACAGGTTAGACTGATTGTACAGAGAGAGCAGTGCTGCTACTGCAGAGGCCAAATACAGTACATCCTGACCTCTCTGACCATTATTATTTGGTGTATTTTTGTACTGTGTAGTTTTCATTGGCTGTGGAGACTGATGGCTCGTCTCAGTTTATATGTCTCTGTAGATGAAGTCATATCTATGTACAGGTGAGATCTGGTACTTATGATCCCACATTTAATGACAGGTACATAAACTTTCCATCATGATTTGGGGTGCTTTCTATCTGCAGATTTCATATTGTTCTAAATAGTAATTTCTTCTCTTCAGAAATATGTTTTCAGCCACTGTGAGCATATTCCAACAAAAAACAGACTATAAAAGCAAATGAATAAGTAAGTAAATGAAAAAATAAATAAATAAAATAGTTCACCTGCTTTTCTACAGCATTTTGGTGTTCCTAAGGAGCCAAGATGTCAACAAGAGCCTAACATGAATCCATATTAAAATCAAAATACTCATTTAATTGACTCTACATGAGATTTGAAGCCAGCATTCACTCTGAAATGGGGCTATATCTTTTGCTTGTGCCGTTAACAGTTACTGACATGGCTGACTGATCTCAGTTCAGCTTGAGTGAATTCACATCCTGCTCAGGGCTTGAACTCTTTCATGAAGCAACTCCACTGGAGAGGTGAAGATCAGAGGTTTTTGTCATGGTGTGAATCACTGTGATACCCACTCTTCAGGGTAGTTATCCCACATCGCACAATAATACACTGCAGAGTCTCCTACTTCCACATTTTTAATTATGAGTTGATACTCTGATCTACTCCTCTGATTGCTTGTGTAACGGCTGGAGGAGAAACCGGCTCCATAATCAGGTGAGCTGTCTTTATCGCGGTAGCACAGAACAAATTTGGGCAGTCCTCCTGGTACCTGCTTATACCAGCTTGTAATCCAGAAATTATAACGATCACTCCCCGTCCCGAGGTTACAGTCCATACTGGCCGTATCTCCTTCATTTACTGTCAGAATAGCAGGCTCCTGTGTCAGCACAATCGCCCCACTCACACCTGAGAACCAACAGTTATATTTTAAAAACATTCAAAATTCAATTAATTTAAAAGCAACAAGTTAATAATAAGGTCATGTGAAATGGCATCAGTGGATGTATTCATTTATTTACTAATTAACAGTATAGAAATACATTAATTGACCATTAAAAAAAGCACAAAAAATATTAATCCAAAAAAACTGTTGACTGATTTATTAGTTAATCATTATTTTGAAATCTACAAAACATATCAACTCCGTAATCATTGGCTAATCATTATGAAACAGAAAGAAAAGCCTTTTTTTTTTGGCGTGGATTAATTGACATTTTCTAATGTAGTTGCCAACATAATGATGCCAACATCAAAGACGGGCAGACTATTTTTCCGTAGTCAGTATTTAATAGCTATATCAGTTAATGTTCATGCATGTGGAGCATATTGTAAAGCGTTCCTCATTTGAAATATAAAATATAGAAGAATGTATTCGAGAATTTTACCTGCAAGCAGAGATGTAAAATACAGAAGAATTTACGTGTGTATCTTACTTGCGAGCAGAGAGATGTAAAATACAGAAAAATACAGGCGAGTATCTTACATGTGAGCAGAGAGATGTAAAATACAGAAGAATATACGCGAGTATCTTACATGTGAGCAGAGAGATGTTAAATATAGAAGAATATACGTGAGTATCTTACATGCGAGCAGAGAGAAGAGGGTACAGGCTGTCTCCAGCATGTTGGCAGTGTGTGGAGTGAGCAGCTCTTACTGTGCAGCAGAGAGATGAGCAGGTAGGAGAGGGAGAAGAGAGAGGGAGCAGAGCCCAGATATAAAGGGCCTATCAGGGACAAGAAGAGGGAGGAGCCTCTGCTGCTCTCAGCCAATCACAGCTGCTCCGGTACAAACACTTTTTTCAGAAATTTTACATCTCATTTGATGGACTCATCAGTAACGTTGTCTGTTGTCACTCAAATTAAAGGGGACCTAATATGCTATTTTTCCAAGTTTATATTTTGGTCTTTGACTCCCCTAGAGTACTCCTGATCGCGCAAAGTAAGAAAAGGGTACTTATTTTGCTCGTACTGCCATCCTCAAAAAACCCCATTTGTAGTCTATGGTAGTCTCTGCCTGAAACGCCTCATTGGGGTGGCTCTTCCGCTATGGCCCCCACTCCCCGTGTGCCCACTTTCTTCTGACTGGCCAGCTCTGTAGAGGGCGGATCTAGGCAGGACGATGCAGCTGAACGCAGTTTTCCGGGTCTCAGAGTGAAACGTGAGACGCGTCTGCCATCTGAGCTAAAGAATCAGCGGGGAAATTCTGCAATCAAACGCAGTACATGTGTATAGATCTAATGAAATTAACTTGTAAAACGCAACGGCGAAAGTGGAGGACGAGTCGTAAAGTCTGGCAGCTCAAGCACGAATTTGCTATCGGCTACAGTTTGCTACGGCAACAGTCGGTGAGTACAGCAGCGGTTTTTCTACTCCTAGCTAGGATCCAGGGGAAGCTAGAATCCACCCCATATAGACACATTTGTAGAACGGGTCGACATGCCCAAGTGTAGACCGGAGACCGTAGAAACCGTGGGTCTGAGTTTAGAGGGAAACATGGACAGTGAGGGGCAGCTAAAAGTGGACCAACAGCTTATGGACTGCTTCGGTGTGTATTAGGACCTGCTGGTTCGTGTGCATAGCTGTGGTGTGTTGTTAGCGAGGAAACGAACAGCTTCGCGCTGGTATATGACGGAGGGGCAAAAAGCTCCAAGCTAAACGGCCGTTTCGAAATTGCCTGTGGTAATGGTTTACTTATTGCTTCGGAATGACCAGCTTTTCCTCACGGAAAATGGGCGCATTATGTATAGCGTGCGAGAGCTAGACAGAGCTCCGGTTATGTCATGAACATAATACAGGTTTTACAGACCGTAAGTTCCGTCTGCGTGAACCGTTGCTTATGTGGAGCTAGTGAATCGATCACTGTTACAGGAAAGAATTTAATATTCAATCGATGGGAATGCAGAGAAATCGTTTGTTATACCGGACACGTTATAGGCTGTGCGCTTCCCTATTGCTTTCACCGGTAGTATCAGAGAGCTTGCCCAGACATTGGAGATGTATCAGGCTGACCCCGGTCATGGATAAGTAAAGCGATCGTTTCATAAGCACCCAAAACGCACCCCAAGCTCTGCAAAATCAACGTCTGGTCTAACTGCAGCCCAACTCGGCAGACACATACAGCACCTCTCCGGTTAGCTTCAACTGTAGTGGCTACAATCAGGCAACGTTATGATGAAACTGCCACATTGATGCTTACCGAAGTAACACAAGCATACCGATCATAATTGCTGCATATAAGTTAACCAGGAGCATTTTTAATTAGCAGAGCACGCGAACTAACATGCAGTAGCTGATAAGCGGTCATGACTTTGAATGTAATCTGTCGCGCGAAAAATTAGTTTTGCGTCCGGTGTGAAAGCAGCTTGACGTGCCCATATTCGCGTCTTTACATTGACTGTGAATGTAGCTAATCTGTCGCGCGAAAAATTCTTTTCGCGTCCGGTGTGAAAGCTGCTTAACGCGCCCATAACGCCTGTATTCGCGTCTTTGCATTGACTTTGAATGTAGCTAATCTGTCGCGTGAAAAATTTGTTTCGCGTCTGGTGTGAAAGCGGCTTGACGTGCCCATAACGTGTATTCGCATCTTTGCATTGACTTTGAATGTAGGCTAATCTGTCCTGCGAAAAATTTGTTTCGTGTCTGATGTGAAAGCAGCTTTATGGATAGTACGCGACAGCTAGGGAGAGCTCAGTTATGTTATGAACATAATACAGGTTTTGCAGACCTTAAGTTCCGTTAGCGCGGACAAGTTGCTTATGTGGAGCTAGCAAATTGATCACCACTAACGTTGCAGGAAAGAATTACCTATTTAATCTCCGACTTTTTCGGCTTTTTATTAGCCACAACAATTTCTAAAGGGGGATGAAATTATGTCAAGGTAGTGCAGAGAAATCATTTGTAAACCGGTAGAGCTTCTGCGTTTCGCATTGCTTTCATCGTAGCACCAGAGAGCCTGCTCAGACATTTGTGAAGTATCTGGCTGATCCCAGTCATGGATAAGTGAAGCCATCACTGACTGTAGTGGCTACAATCGGGCAACGTTATGATGAAACTGCCACATTGATGCTTATCGAAGTAACACAAGCATACTGATCAGAATTACTGCATATAAGTTAACCAGGAGCATTTTTAATTAGCAGAGCACGCAAACTATCATGCAGTAGCTGGTAACCGAGCGGTCATAACCACAGAGACAAACCCTTGCAATACAGGTTTTACAGACAGCAAGTTCTGTTACTGTGAACAGTTGTACCAAGCATCCAAATTACAAACAAGTATTAAAAGTTAGCTTCAAATGAGGTTTATGTTCACACACCTTCTGTAGAATTTCCCTGATATCACTCTTGCATATTTAGGACACAAACATTAGCAACAGTAACTTGGCTATGTTAGCCGCTGTGCTACAGCCACAATCAACTGGCTATCACGTCAGGTTGGCTTATGCAGTAAAAGCAACTTACAGCTTCTGTGTCTGTGAGTCACGGACAGTCGCGACCGATACAGGCTTTATCTTCAGATATTTTATATAGGCATGGGCAATACAAATGAATAAAATGACAACATTTCTTGAGTTGCTGAGAAAAAAGTTTTTATTATTTTCTAATGATTTTTTGCAGGTAAGAACAGAAGACACAGACGAAGAGTTTGCCACAAGTCCAACGCCTTTACAGGAAAGGGTCTCAGAGCCACAGGGTCCCAAAATGGCTGATTTGGCATTTATCAACAAAACCCATTGTGAAAATTGGGGGGTGAAGCCTGAGGGCATTTTCGAAAATGCAGTCTACTCAGAAATAAACCTGGCCAAATTATCCAATAGGGTACCCTGAAAGAAATAATTGATGCTAAAGTCATCAACCCCTTTTCTGAAGTACAGCAGCGCCCTCTAGGCCCTTTTTAATGGAAAATGCATTGAATTTCACCCAATTATGTTCAACAAACATTAGGTTTTGCATTGATATTAAAAAATGGTATGAATGGGTTGCCTGTGAAGTTTTTTTTTGGATCAATGGCCTGCAAAAATGTCAAAATTATCGGTGGGAGGGCAAACATTAACGCTACTCGCCCATTACTGCATAAAATGCAGTTAAGTCGCTGATGCCGGCAGTTTTTTGCCCTCCCACTGCTACAAAATGAATCAAACGTTCCCCCTTCAATAACCTGTGGTGATTAAAAAAAAAAAAAACCTTTGCACTGTTTTTTACAATGTCCATATACCCTCCTCCCATGATAGTTTCAGTGAGCTACTGTGAATAATTCATAGTAAAACACAGTGACGTGCAGTCGGAGGTTAGTTTGGTGAGGCAGAAACCTCCCCTTTGCTTGATTAGCAATCAGACGATTAACTAGTTTAGTAAGACTATTCAGCAGAATGACGGGCCAGTTTAAGTTTCGGGCGTTATTACTCAGTACATCGAACCTGAAATGCTCACTAGACAGCAGATTTTGCTGCATTTGCTTCCAAGAAGCCGAAGCAATGTCATCAACAAATATTAAAACAGTTCAACTTACGCAGAGTTCAATGCTTAATCAATATACAATGTATTCTCCTTTAAATACGCGCTTTTACTCCCAAACAAAAAGCGGGCGCTTATTTTCAGTCTTCTTTTATAATCCGATTAACAAAATGTTTCAACGATATACAGAATTACCGAGAGCCGAGAATTTTTCCTAATTGATTATTCAGATTTCCATCCTCGCAGTCTCGAATTGAAAGGTATAAGTGAATGAATCTTGTGACCGGTGTTCGCGAGGTGGCATAGGTAGCAAAATTTGTCAGAACACTGGTAGGTTTTGAACGCCTGGCGCTAGTTTATTCCTTGGTATATTTTACTGAAACTTCACAAATAGGGTCACAGGATATTCTGTCAACTAACTATGTACGTTGACAGTAAAAATACACTCACCTTTCTTGCTATTGTTGAGAAGAAGTCACGGCGAACTCGCGACGAACTTCAACAACTTCTGTCGAACTTATTTCACATCCCCTGGAGGTCTAGAGTGGATGAACAGACTCGTAATTTCTCAAATTAGATGGCTGTAATTCAATCAGGGCCGTAGCTGGGATATAACGTCAGCGCAGGCTGTTTGAAATCTACCTCCAAAATGGATATTTTTGCCTCACCGTGCACTTGAAAGTTTGTAAACACGGCGCAAATTGAGGTCAAGCATTCATCCAACGGGCGAATAATAGCTCTGTTCAAATCGCGTTATTGGCCGTAATATGCAGAGTTCATGTATGAAATGCGGGTATCCTATTGAAAAGGTTGCTTTTAATCAAACCATGGTGTTCTTTTTTGTATGAAAATGGTATTTACATCATTTTTTAATAAGTTTTCTGAGGCTTGTTTACCGCCCCAGTTCAGCTGTTACGCATTCCATTAGAGTTTATGCAGAGCGTTGCCCATGCCTATTTTACAAAGCCTGCATTTGAGGCCAGTTGTTAGTGCTAACTATCGCTGGCCGTCCTGCTAACCAACCCGTAACACGTTAGCTTCACTTACATTATTTGCTGTTATATGGTTACTTACAGCTTGTGGCTCAGCGCTTGAGCACGCAACTGCTTCAGGTTTGAGAAGCAGCTGAAACGCTTTTATCCTGTGTCGAATTATCCTTTATTGACAAAGCTGTCTTTGGTGAAATGCTGAGCACAAGCAGCTAATGTTCCCTTTGGCCATGGCTGTTTGCTGCCAGCAAACAAAAAAAGCTACCCACTGATTTCTGGTGGCATCGTCTTTTGGAAGAGAAATATTTGTTTTCTTCGCGTCCAAAAGTAAACGGACAAGTAGCTTTGGGAGAGATACTGACAACATTGCACCTCAAATGATCTGCGGTTCTTCTTTTGTATTTCAAAAGTGTAGACGCTACTAAGGCATAGTATGATTTGCCGTTTTTTAGTGCCTGCTAGAATAGTTTCCGGTGTGGGCAGGTCCAGCGCAGTGGTTGGCTCTGGCTAGGTCTGTACTAATTGGACGGCACAACCTGACGTCAGGTTTTGCCCAGATCTCGTGAAGATCTCGGGAGGAGCTGTTCAGAGAGGAAATCACGCTCACGAAATCACGTTCTTGGATTACGGCAAAATCCCTGCATCTTAGGTTTAGAAACTTCTCAGAGGTTGAGCATGGACAACCAACATTATAACATTACCAATATGTATTGAAAGAAGGATCAGCATGTTAGGTCCCCTTTAAGCAATAGCACATTTTAGCAGTTGTACAGTATTGTGTATCTTTGAACAGGTGCATGATTTTTAGAAATTCTTTTTCATCATGCCTGTTTGTAATTTTGTTTCATCAAAATCATCACAAATTAATGGATACTGTCTTGGGAAAGAGGAATCTTTGCATTCATGGCCACGATTGGTTTTAATTACACAGTGGAAGCCTGACTAGCTTCAGTAAATATGCAGTTGTATGAATGGACTCCATGTTGAAAAAAACGTGAGTCTCTGATCGTCTTGCTGGATAATTATGGAAGCTTTGTTCTTAAAATGCATTGCAATGTCATGAAACAAAGGATGATGCAAAAAAAAAGTTACAAACAAGTAGACATGGTCAACAACATCCCCCGCCAAAATGTCTTCTTTAAAGATACTATGAACAGAGGCTCCCAGAAGTGCCACAAGGGCAATAACTGTGGGAAAAATAATAGTGTGCTTCTTATTTTCGAACTCCATCAGGGTCTTTATGGTCTTAAGCTACACATCAAATTTGGTTATCCTATCTGGAATATTTCCCGTGAAAAGTAGTTCCCCTTTACATATACCGTGAACAGAGTTGAAAAAAGTGAATCAAGGGCAATAACTCCGGGAGAAATAATCACGCGTGTCTCATTTTCGAACTCGATCAAGGTCTTTATGGTCTTAAGCTACACACCAAATTTGGTTATCCTATCTGGAATATTTCTTGTGAAAAGTTGTTCTCCTTTATAGACACCGTAGTGAGAGTTTAAAAATGCGAATCAAGGGCAATAACTCTGGAAAAAATAATCGCGCTGGTCTCATTTTCGCTTTTCGATCAAGGCCTTCATGGTCTGAACCTATATGCCAAATTTGGTTATCCTATCACGAATATTTCTGGTGAAAAGTTGTTCTCCTTTATCCCGGACGGACGGACGCACGCACGCACGCACGCACGCATGGACGGAGGTCAAATCAATATCCCCCGGCCACTTCGTGTGGCGGGGGATAATAATATTGAGATCTGTCATTGTAGAACAGAAATGCCTAATTATCATTTACATTTTTGTCATATAGCATATCTTCTCATTAGGACTTAGACATGGTTTTGTGCACAATTGTTAGTGGAGCAGTATCTGCCCTGGTTGATTCAGGATTTCTTCAGCAAATATCTTTCTAACAACATTGCAGAGACACAGTGATTATGTGCTGGACTGCTCCTGGCAGAAATTGGTGTGGAAAGAAGAATTATGCATCAGATGTGATTCTGAGGGAGGGTATTAAATTAGCACCATTAGTCAAGTTACTATTATCGACTGGAGTCTGTAATTTATCCAGTAATGTAGGGCACTGGGTTCTGTTTCAGAGGAACTTGGAATGTACACATGTGATTTGCATTGTTAGTGAATGTGGGATTATGGTCTGTATTTGAGGAGATGCTGCAGGTGTTTACAGTAATAATGAATGGGACTGACAAGTTAGACTGATTTGTACAGAGAGGGCAGTGCTGCTACTGCAGCGGCCAAATACAGTACATCCTGACCTCACTGACCATTATTATTTGATGTCTTTTTCACTTTGTTGTTTTCATTGGCTGTGGAGACTGATGGCTCTTCTCAGTTCATATTCTGTAGATGAAGTCATATCTATGTACAGGTGACATCTGGTACTTTTGGTCCCATATTTAATGACAGGTACATAAATTTTCCATCATGTTTTGGTGTGCTTTCTATCCTCAGATTTCATATTGTTCTAAATGGTAACTCCTTCTATACAAAAATATGTTTTCAGCCACTGTGAGCATATTCTGACAAAACAAGACTAGGTGCAACCTAGTATATGGCTGGGCCGCCAAGTGCTGTAAGAGAATGTGGGCGCAAGAAAAGGGTGCTAAATGAGGCAAAGATCACGCAATTATATGAAGTGCAAGTTTAGTAATGAGCTGGAGCCGATAAATTATTGACAAAGTGGGTGGGGAGAGTCGGAGACTGTGAGAGTGAGAGTGTGTGAGTGAGGGAGTGGGAGTGAATAAAAGTGAGATTGTGTGAGGGCGTGGGAGTGCGGGGGGTGGGGGTCTTGAGTAAGGAAAACATATCAAAAGCAAGTTATACATTTGAATAGACAAAGAGCTCGAGTAAGGGTAGCAGTTATTGATTTTGTGAATGTCAATTTGAGAGAGACAGCAGCAGCAGATGTCGATAGCAGTTAAAGTATGTATGTATGTTCATGAATTGTAATGAAACAAAGTTATCGTTACAGTTTTGTTAATCGGGGACGTGACGTCACTTTCGTGAACACATGGCAGTTCCTATATTGTGAGGGTGTAAGAACGAACTTCAAGGTTTCCTTTTTTACCTCCATGTTTTGTCTTTGGGCATGTTATGTAAGGGATAATCAACTCGTAGGCATGCATTACACGGTTTTGAGGCACGACGCGGAGGCGAATAACCACCCAACGCAAAGCGGAAAAAACTCCACCTTGGAGTTCTGAGAGGAAGGAGGGACACTTTTTTGGGCCACCCTGTACTATGGATGTGCCAACCACTGTAAGTCAAACCAAGGTTGGCTTGATCCATCCAGGGATTGGAGCGAACTCGTCCATATAATAAACCGTGTTCGAACTCGGCTTGCTTGTGAAAATTCAATAACTGATCCGGGTGTGCCATCTAGTGATAGAATATTGTAACTGCGTGCATAAATCTGCAGCTCCGTGTCCACTGGCGGACACATCTGCACAAAAGGGTTTAAATGCCCTGCCAACAGCCGCCAAATCTCATTCACAGCAGTGCTGTACTAAGATTACAGGTTGTTGCTAACGTTATTACTGTGGACGGCAATTTTTACCTTTTTCATGAGGGACACAGAGGCGAGTTGGTGAAGATTCTTGAAGGCCAGGAAGTAAACATCCGCTCGCGCATGCACGCGCATGTATACAGAGATGGAACATTTTATATTGGTTCAAAAATAAAAGTTGTCAATTGGTCACACTTTCTGTGGAATCTGCCAAATTGGAACAGCAAACAGGGAAAGCAATAAAAGGCACTGCTTACGCCACATCCAGCTAGCCAACTCCGTTTGTCGTAACAAGTGCGGGAGAAGCCCCGGGGTAAGCTCGTCCACGATCACTTGCCTGCTGCTGAGTCTTTATATCGGATCGGTCCGGGCCAAGCTCCTTTACTTTCCTTTGTTCCTCTAGTGAACGCCTTGAGAAAGGCTGTTTTTGTAAGGAAAGAACCGCACTGTGTTCAATTTCCGCGCTTCCACTTGAACATGCCATCTCGCTCAGCTACCAGGTTGAGAGGCCGGTGGATGATTTGACAGTCGAGACGAAGCGTCGCGGTGGGTGTGAACATGATTGACAGGCGCGAGAATGGTATGTGTTGGCAGATCAAGATTTTATTTTATTTATTTATTTATAGTACCGTAGGTATGCTATAAATTACATTGTTTTATATTTTCTGCATTTTACAAAATTTATCAACTAATGATGATATTGTTTGTATATTCCTATTATGCTTTGAATTTCAAAATTGACTTTGTACTCCTGAATAGGGCGAAACCGTCTCCTGGTCAAGAAGCGGAAGAAAGTTCAGTCACTGTTTGGTATGTTACCCACACCAAAATAACATATAATAATAATATTAGTAATAATAATAATAATAATAATAATAATAATAATATGAAGAAGAACTTGCTTCAATATTTGATGAAATACATTGAGGTTACCCAATGTACCCTATATTTTTAGAGTGTTGATGAGCTGCTTGGAGTCCTTCCACAACCACCTGCACACATGACGAATTCGAGACCAGACATAGACATGGACACTTCATTTACCACACCTACTCCTTCAAACTCCACACGATCCCCCACACCTACAGTTGAACAACCCAGCACACCAAACTCCACACGATCCCCCACACCTACAAATGAACAGCCCAGCTCACCAAACTTCACACAACCGGCCACACCTACAAACAGGGCAGTTGCTAGGAATTCTGGGCCCCCTGAAAGAATATCAGTGTGGGCCCCCGCCCCCGACATTTCATTGCCATGTTTTTTACGACAATGGCTGTTATTCATTTTTCTGTTTCTCGGTGTTCTTGGCAGTGCTAGATGCAATACACCCAATTTTTCCTTTTTTTTACGATTAACCACAACACAGAGTCAAGAGTATTATTATGCAAATTCTGAATCATTAGATGTGGCACGTATTCACAAAAGAGGCTACCTGAAACCACATTATTACACCTAGTCTGATCAGAAATAAATGTTCAATTAACCACTCAGCAAATGGGTACTGGGTATTCTATTGTAAAACATTGAGCACTAATGTGCAACAGACAATAACTCAAAGTATACTGGCTAAAGATACAACACAAGGTGGAGCTGTTATAGTGAAATCACAAAAGGTAGCTATGTAACTTAACTATTTGAATTTCTTGCAAGTAATATTGACAACACAATGAAATACTTTCTTGTAAAATAAATATATACTATAATTAAAAACTATAATTTTAAGTCTTCCCTTATGTCAACTTGAACTTAAGTTATTTTGTTTGTTCACAGCTTAAGGTCTTTGAAGTCCAACTGTCTGCTTAAAAAATTGAAAGTCTTGCAAGGCTATTACGCCTCTCTTGGGTTGTTGTAGCTGTAGCGTACAGCTATGATCTGCTTCACTATTCCCTTCACTATCTGAAGTAGCCTTGCTTTGGGGAGATGGGACTGGCTCTGTCAACAGGATGGATAGTGACTTAAGTAGACTTATAAATAAATCCAGCCAATTTTGCCATTTAATTATATAATTAAAATGGCTGAGAGACTGACCAATACGTACGTAATTGCCATTGGTACAGCAGTTCACTAATAAATCTAAACAGCCAACCAGTTTCTGCCACACTCACTCACTCACTCACTCACCATCAAAAACATGGTCAGACTGCTGGTGGTGAGGGTCTATTGCTGGGTCAGGTTCAGATGAAGTGACCACAGCTGATTCTGAAGTAGCAGTGCATAAAGGTTTAATTATTCCATTTCATATTGCTTTTGTAAACATTTAAAATTATATTTTATGGACCAACTAATGAAGAACTAACATACCTAGTCTTGGAATAAACCAAATTTAGATGGGCTTCTCTCTCAGTACCATAGCTCTAAGCACACAGCTTCACTTTGATATTGTATGAGGGCAAGCTCTGTAAAATTACCCCCCCGCGTTAACAAGACTTATGGCAACAGAATAAAGTAGCAGTTTAGTTTTAGTGAACACTTTTGAAAGAAGGTAAAATGTCAGCCTTGTCAAGCGATTGTTTCAATTACACCTAAGGTTACCACACCGACTGCATGTAGTTCGCTAGCCAAACCTAGCCTGTACAGTCACAAGCGCCAAGTATGCAGTACTCATAATAAGGATGGAGGAATGTGTCCTGCTGCTACCGGATTTTTTGACGGTATATTATAATGGCTGGCGAATGATGACCATACCGATCTTTTCTGTAGATGATACCGTTAATAACAGAGTAATGTCATTCTTGTCAGGCGATTATTTACTCAGCTGACCGCATGTTACATTAACGTTAGCAGCTGAAAAACCAGCCTGAACAGCTAACATAGCAAGCTAGTTAAATACTCTCACCTTTCTTTGAAAAGAATTTTGTAATTTTCTGGGCCCCTGCTCTGCTGGCCTCTCTCTCTCCTTTTCTGGTGTCCATATTTGTGTGTGTGGGCTGAGCGTACTATTGACTGCCGTAGTTCGCGAACCTCGCAAGCAAAAACGCGCAGAAAATTTTCCAAGAGGAGCACGAAGCATGGACTGAACCATTTTTTAAGAAGGGGGTTGTTGAAATTTATTTAATCAATATTGCATGCCTTTGTGGCTTTGTGATTAACTCTGGTGCATTAGTATGAATAGCAGTTAGGTCTATGCATAATAATTTAGTCATGGCGGTTACTATGGGTTTTGTGGGCCCCAAGGGCCCTTATAATTGTCATCACCTTTCCCCCCTATACGACGGCCCTGGTTCCACGCTCTGTTCACAACGCTTTGGCTGACGTTAAGTGCATTAGCAACGTGACGTTGTGAGAAGCCAGAATCAAGCATTCCGATGCATCTTCCCAATTGCTCTGAAGTCAATCGACGTCTAAGACGTTGAGGAGACATTGTTATTGCTAAATGTAATGCAAACAATTTGGGAACTTCCAAATTTTCACCAACAAGCAACACACACGTCTGAGTTGAAATGGTGAAGTGTTAGTCAAAGCCAAAATGTGAGGCTGCACGCTCATTTAATGTCATGAAATGCACGTGCAAATATGTTTTGTGTCTGACTGCATGTCATTTATCCAATATATTGTTCATCAGTGGCACTTACCAAATTTGCATGTCATTTCACAAAAAAATTCCTATGATCCCTATCAAATTTTGAGTAGTACATTTAATCCACCTTTTGCTGTTCATTAGAAGAAAATACGCGTTAATTTTTGTATAATGGCGACCTCTATCGCCAAGAAACATTTATTGGCGTCAAAAAATGGACATTGCGAACATTCTATATATGCACAAAAATGTGGTTTAATTTCACAGTACATTAATGCCTGATTATTGCAGTCAATTGCTAGAGTGGATTCAAATGCTGGTCGTGTTGCAATAGCGTAGTGAGTACAACAACGTAGTGGAGAAGACAGAAGAAGCTACCTCAATGGGGTGTCGAATCCAGCTTGGCGTGATCTTTTAAACTTAATCATTTCTTGTTTTCATTGGTGTCGGTTAAAGTCGCTCTTATCAAAGCGGCCACCACAACTGCCTCCATTCAAGTGAACCAACTCATGAACGCGCAAGAGTATAAGTTAATTTGGAAACCAGTTGGGGCATCATACCGCTATTCTAGAAAAAAATGAAACACAATGGTGCCAGCGCCACTTCCACCGTGTACGTAAATAGTCCAGCTATGGTCATAGTAACAGTATTTATCAATTTTCCCTAATATCGTGTACGTTCCCGTGTTGGACTGAGGGATGTTTCACGTTACTTTACCAACCGATCTGAAAGACAAAACAAGAAAGGACAGGATATTCACACGCAAAAATGAGTTTGGCGCGTTCGTTTCCACTTTTCAATTTCCGTTTCTGCTGCAATCTCTCAAATCCAAGATCTAACAAAAGCTAAGTATTCAGTTTCTGTTGCAATGTCTCAAAGCCGAAATTCTGAGACCCATGTCTTTATAATGCAAATACACAGACCAGTAAATACCAACGTGAAGTGAACGCCCGGCCAGCCAGCCAGCCAATCGTCGACCAACCAATCGTTGAAGTTCTTCCCCGCCGGCTGACCAATCGCTGAACAGCCAGCCAGCCAATCATCGGCCAACCAATCGTTGAAGTTCTTCCTCGTCGCCCGACCAATTGCTGCACTTCTTCCCTGCCGGCCAGCCAATCGTTGAACTTGATCACTCAGGCAGCCAGTCAGCCAGTCAGTCAGTCAGATACTCACTCAGACATATTCGCGTTTATAGTGGCCTGGTCACTGCTTGGCCCAGCCCAAAAAAACAGACCACATAAGTAAATAAGTAAGTAAATGAATGAATGAATGAAGGGAATGAATGAATAAATTAATGAATGAAGGAATAAATAAATAAATAAATAAATAAAATAGTTCTCCTGCTTTTCTGCAGAACTTTGGTGTTCCTAAAGAGCTAAGATTTCAACAACAGCCTGACATGAATCCATATTAAAGTCAAACTATACATTAAGTTAATTTACTCAATATGAGATATGAAGCCAGCATTCTTGCCGAAATGTGGCTGTACCTTATGCTTGTGCAGTTAACAGTTACTGACATGGTTGACTGATCTCAGTTCAGTTTGAGTGAATTCACATCCTGCTCAGGGCTTGAACTCTTTCATGAAGCACCTCCACTGTAGAACTGAAGATCAGGGGTTTCTGTCATGGTGTGCATCACTGTGATATGTCCTCTTTTGCAGAGTTATCCCATATATGACAATAATACACTGCAGAGTCTCCTGCCTCCACATTTTTAATCATGAATCGATACTCTGATCTACTCTGCTGATTGCATGAGATTCGGCTGGAGGAGAAACCGGTTCCATATCTGGTAGAGCTGTCATTTTTGTGGCGGTACAGAACAAAATGGGGCAGTCCTCCTGGTATTTGCTTATACCAGCGTGTATACCAGAAAGAATTACGTTCACTCCCCGTCCCGAGGTTACAGTCCATACTGGCCGTATCTCCTTTATTTACTGTCAGAATAGCAGGCTCCTGTGTCAGCACAATCGCCCCACTCACACCTGAAAACCAACAGTCACATTTTAAAAACATTTACGACTCACTTTATTTAAAAGCTACAAGTTAACAGTAAGGTCTTGTGAAATGGAATCTGCTGATGTAGTTGTTCCTCTATTTATTTATTTAACAATGTAGAAATCCATTAATTGACCAGTAAAAATGGCACATAAAATATTAATCAAAAAATGCATTGACTAATTAATTAGATAACCATCATTTTTATTTACAAAGCATATGATAAGCCTAATCATTGGTTAATCATTGACAAATAAAAAGAAAAGTTATTTCTTGTCCTGAATAAATCGACATTTTGTAACGTAGTTGCCAACATAAATCAATGATGTGCAGACTATCTTTCAGTAGTCAGTATTTAATAGCTATAACAGTCAATGTCCATGCATGTGGAGCATATTATAGAGTGTTCCTCATTTAAAATTTTAAATACAGAAGAATATATGCGAGAATTTTACGTGAGCAGAGAGATGTAAAATACAGAATATACGCGAGTATCTTACATGTGAGCAGAGAGATGTAAAATACAGAAGAATATATGCGAGTATCTTACATGTGAGCAGAGATGTACAAAATAGAATATATGTGAGTATCCTACATGCGAGCAGACAGATATTACATACAGAAGAATATACATG
This sequence comes from Gymnothorax javanicus, assembly GCA_029692085.1. NCBI lineage: Eukaryota > Metazoa > Chordata > Actinopteri > Anguilliformes > Muraenidae > Gymnothorax > Gymnothorax javanicus. Next base: position 85,763,871 of record CM056194.1, read on the forward strand.
AGTATCTTACATGCGAGCAGAGAGAAGAGCGTACAGGCTGTCTCCAGCATGTTGGCAGTGTGTGGAGTGAGCAGCTCTTGCTGTGCAGCAGAGAGATGAGCAGGTAAGAGAGGGAGAAGAGAGAGGGAGCAGAGCCCAGATATAAGGGGCCTATCAGGGACAAGGAGAAGGAGGAGCCTCTGCTGCTCTCAGCCAATCACAGCTGCTCAGGAACAAACACTTTTTTTTCAGAAATTGTACACCTCAACTGATGAATTTGTCATCAGTAATATTGTCTGTTGTCAATTAAAATAAGCAAAAGTACATTTTATCAATTATATATTATCATGTGGCTTTGAACAGGCGCACAGTTTTGAGAAATCGTTTTTCATGCATGCTGTTTGTAATTTTACTTCATCAAAATCATCACAAATTAATTGATATTGTCTTGGGACAGAGGAATCTTTCCATTCAAGGCCACGATTAGTTTTAATTACACTGTGGAAGCCTGAATAACTTCAGTAAATATGCAGTTGAATGAATGGACACCGTGTTTAAAAGAACGTGAGTCTCTGATCGTCCTGCTGGATAATCATGGAAGCTCTGTTCTTAAAATGCTTTCCAATGTCATGAAACAAAGGACAATGCAAAGAAGTCACAAATCTTACTGAGATCTGTCCTTGTGGAACAGAAATGCCTGACTGTAATCTACATTTTTGTCATATAGTTTATTTTCTTGTTAGGATGAAGCCATTGGGATTGTGCACAATAGTTAGAGACCCGTAACTGCCCTGGTTGAGTCAGGATTTGTTCCGTGAACATGCTTCTCACAAAATTGTAAAGAAACAGAGATTATGTACTAGATTGGTCCTAGGCAAAATTGGTGTGGAAACTTGAATTATACATCAGGTGTGATTCTGAGGGAGGGTATTGATATAGCACCATTACACAAATTACTTTCAGCAAATGGAGTCTGTAATATATACAGAAATACAGGGCTCTGGGTTCTGTTTCAGAGGAACTTATAATAAACATGTGATTCGCATTGTTAGTGGATGAGGGATTATGGTCTGTATTTGGGGAGATGCTGCAGGTGTCTACAGTGATAATGAATGAGACTGACAGGTTAGACTGATTTGTACAGAGAGAGCAGAGCTGCTACTGCAGAGGCAAAATACAGTATATCCTGACCTCACTGACCATTATTATTTGGTGTAGTTTTTCACTTTATAGTTTTCATTGGCTGTGGACACTGATGGCTCTTCTCAGTTCATATTTCACTGTAGATGAAGTCATGTCCACATTGTGGTAAGATTTGGCACCACAGTCCCATATTTAATGATTCGGATTTAAACTTTCCGTTATGTTTGGTGTGTTTTCTATCTGCAGATTTGAAATTGCTCAAAATGGTAATTTCTTCTCTTCAAAAATCGGTTTTCAGCTACTGTGAGCTTACTTTGACTAAAAAAATAGAGTATAAAATCAAATAAGTAAGTGAGTAAATCAAATAAATAAATAGATTGACAGATAAAACAGTGCACCTGCTTTTCATCAGCATTCTGGTGTTCCTCAAGAGCTGAGATTTCAACAACTGCCTGACATGAACCTATATTAAGGTCGAAGTCCTCATTAAATTAACTGACTCTACATGAGATTTGAAGCCAGCATTCACACTGAAATGGGGCTGTATCTTTTGCTTGTGCAGTTACCAGTTACTGACATGATTGATTGATCTCAGTTCAGCTTGAGTGATTTCACATCCTGCTCAGGGCTTGAACTCTTTCATGAAGCAGCTCCACTGCAGAACTGAAGGTCAGAGGTTTTTGTCATGGTGTGAATCACTGTGATATGTGCTCTTTAGCGGAGTCATCCCATATCTCACAGTAATATACTGCAGAGTCTCCTGCCTCCACATTTTTAATCATGAATTGATACTCTGAATTAGTCTTCTGACTGCTTGTGAATCGGCTGGAGGGGAAACCGTCTCCATAATCAGGTGAGCTTTCTTTTTTGTAGTAGCGCAGAACAAATTGGGGCAGTCCTCCTGGTACCTGCTTATACCAGCTTGTAATCCAGAAAGTATAACGATCACTCCCCGTCCCGAGGTTACAGTCCATAGTGGCTGAATCTCCTTTATTTACAGTCAGAATAGCAGGCTTCTGTGTCAGCACAATCGCCCCACTCACACCTGAGAACCAACAGTCACATTTTAAAAACATTCACAACTCCCTTTAATTAAAAGCTACAAGTTAAGAATAAGGTCATGTGAACTGGGGTCAGCTTATGTAGTTGTTCCTCTATTTATTTATTCATTAACAAAGGTAGAATTACTTTCATTGACCATTTGAAATGGCACATAAAATATTAATCAAAAAAATGCATTGACTAATTTATTAGATAAACATTATTTTGATATATACAAAGCATATGATAAGCGTAATCACTGGCCAATCATTAAAAAATAAAAATCAAAGGTGTTTTTTTGTCTTGATTAATCAACATTTTATAATGTAGTCGCCAACATAAATCAATGATGTGCAGACTATTTTTCAATAGTCAGTATTTAACTGCTATATGAGTTGAAGCCCATGCATGTGGAGCATATTGTAGAGTGTTCCTCATTGAAAATGTAAAATACAGAAGAATATACATGAGTATCTTACATGCAAGCAGAGAGATGTAAAATACAGCGGAATATACGCGAGTATCTTACATGCGAGCAGAGAGATGTAAAATACAGAAGAATATACGCGAGTATCTTACATGCGAGCAGAGAGAAGAGGGTACAGGCTGTCTTCAGCATGTTGGCTGTGTGTGGGGTGAGCAGCTCTTAATGTGCAGCAGAGAGATGAGCAGGTAAGAGAGGGGGCAGAGAGAGGGAACAGAGCCCAGATATAAGGGACCTATCAGGGTCAAGGAGAGGGAGGAGTCTCTGCTGCTCTCAGCCAATCACAGCTGCTCAGGTACAAACACTTTTTTTTCAGAAATTTTACATCTCATTTGATGAATTTGTCATCAGTTACATGGTCTGTTTTCAAATTAAATTGAGCAAGAGCACATTTAATCAGTTATTTATTATTTTGTGGCTTTGAACAAGTTTGCTTTTTGAGGAGTCTTTTTTCATTTATGCCTGTTTTTAATTTTTATTCATCTGAATCATCACAAATTAATGGATATTGCCTAGGGATAGAGGGATTTTTGCATTTAACTCCGTGATTGATTTGAATTACGCAAAGGAAGCCTCACTACCTTTATGGAAACTTTTGGCAAAAATGTTTTGAAACATCATGAAACAAAGGATGATGTAAAAAAAAAAAAAACATCTTTTTGAGATTCATCCTTAAGGATTACAAAGGCCTTTTTTTATTTGCATTTTTTTTTTTTTTTCCACCTCAAAGTCTTCACAGGACCACTGACCAGGCAAAATCCTTACTTGTGTAGTCATATATCTTCTTGTTAGGACTCAGATGCTGGCATTGCACATGATAATTATTGAGAGCAGTATCTGCCCTGGCTAATTCAGGATTTCTTCACTAAATTTTCTTCAAAACATTATAGAAAGATACAAATTATATGCTGGATTAGTGCTGGAAGACATTGGTGTGGAAACTATAATTATGCATCAGGTGTGATTCTGAGGGAGAGAATTAATAGAGCACCATTGCACAAGTTACTTTTATCAACTGAAGTCTGTAATTTATTCAGTAATGAAGGGCACTGGGTTCTGTTTCAGATGAACTTGTGATAAACACGTTAGGGGACGAGGGATTATGGTCTGTATTGGGGAGATGTTGCAGGTGTTTACAGTAATAATGAATGTGACTGATGGGTTAGACTGATTTGCACTCGGTGAGTGTTGCTGGCGCTGCAGAGACCAAATATGTGGTGACCTCACTGACCATATTTTTTTTGGGTCTCTTTTTGCACTTTGTAGTTTTCATCGGCTGTGGAGACTGGGGACTCTTCTCAGTTCATATTTCTCTGTAGATGAAGTCATGTCCGCATACTGGTAAGATTTGGACCACAGTTTCATATTTAATAATTAGGACTTAACCTCCTATTATGTTCGAGTTAATAAACCATTTTTGGTTTGAGGTCACTTTGGTCCCCACAATGAAAAACTGCTCTAGATTTTTGTAACTGGAACTGTTACCCAGTCTCCTCTCAGCTTATTTATGCCTTTTTACTGACCATTTTAATGGCCAAGTAAATAAAACAAGACTCCTCCTATCCTCCCCCTGTCCGTCAAGCATCGATTTTACATGATTATAGCAGAATGAATGAGACCAAAAGTGAAATGAATGAGAAATTAATTTGAACATGCCCTCAGTCTTAGGCAACACTACAAAAACCAGATCAACAGGATGGTTTTATGTAATAATTGATCCTGGGGTCAAAATGACCCAAACAACACTGATACGCATAATGTGTTGACAGGACACATTCAATTCAATTCAATTCAATTCAATTTATTTGTGTAGCGCTTTTCACAGAGACTGTCACAAAGACGCTTTACAGTGAGAGATTAAATAAATGAAAGGGCAGTGCCCAACCTATTCCCCACTACAGCAAATGAGGCAAAAAAACTCCCAGTAGGGAGAAAAATCCTCAAACAGTGGTGAGAAAAAACTCCCCAGTGGGAAGAAATCAGAGGAGGAACCTGGCTATAGTGAGGAAGCCCATCCTCCGCGGGCTAGCTAAACAATAAAGTAAAGTAAGTAAAATAGAATAAAATGGCAAAAGAGTTCAATTTAAGTCCATCTGAACAGTGGCATCAGTAGCTCCAGGAAGTGGCATGTCGAGGATGGTGCAGAACTGGATCAGGACCGGATCAGGACAGCAGGACAGCAGCAGCCAGCGCTCATGGTGAGGGACAGGGCTCGGACGGTCCAGGACTCAGGGTAGTGGACGGAAAGATCCTCGGAAAGAGACACAGAAAAAAAAAAATATATATATATATATATATATATATATATATATATAATTTATTTAGTTAAATTCATGTTTTTCTTGTAAAGTTATGGAAAGAATCTAGCTGAAAAAAGTATGTTAACCATGTTTTTTGGAGACATTGAATATTGATTCGGGTCAAATTGACCCGGAACATAACAGGAGGGTTAATTCTGTAATGTTTGGTGTGTTTTCTATCTGCAGATTTCATATTGTTCTTATTGGTCAATTAATAAAAAACCAAGAACGTTGTCCCGATGAAGAAGCAGACTCCGATGTTTGTTAGAAAAGCGGGAAAAGTTTATTACGCAGCCAGCTGTGGGAAGAACAGCATGATGCAGAGTTCAGAATTCATTAATTATGTAAGAAACTTTATACATGTAAAAGTACAGATATTTGCATATGACTTCTTTCACGTTATCAGGAGTTATTGCTGATTGGTCCTGGGGTTTACACATTGATAACATAGAATGCAATGCTAAAGTACCCTTGGCCGTATGGGCATAAGACAAGGAATAACAACATATAAAGTGTTTTTTAATGTATGCCTGTGTTACACAATGTGTTTAATACTTTTGGGCTTGAGAGAAGTTTCAAGAGTCAAAAGGAAGACAGAGGTAATTGTCCAATTTCATCTAGGACCTGGCAGGTTATATGGAACAGTTTGGTTGGAACAGGACAGCTGGGACTTTACATCGTTTGGCATTCAGAATATGAAGTCTGACATAATGCAAAAAGTCATCAACTTATGAATTTGACATAGCTACACCAAAAAATGTCATGGTTGCAAAGGCTTATTGAAAGTTGTTGTTGAAGGTGACCTGAACAGTTTGGTTGATAATGTTGCTACATCAAAAAAAAATTGTTAGTGTTTAGAATGTATTTAAAAAGTCGATGAAGGCCATGTAACTTGTCCATGTCCTCCAACTTGATTATCCAGGAGTTATTGTCACCTTATGAATTTGGACATAGACTACACCAAAAAAATGTCATGGTAGTGCAAAGGCAAAAAATGTTAATGAAAGTAATAACACTGTTCAGGAACAATGTGAATTTTTGACCCCATTAACCAGGTGAAGGTCATCCACCTTCAATGTTCTGCAAGCTGATTATCCAGAAGCATACACACTGTAAATTTTACGCGGCTACAACAAAAATAGTGGATGTAATCAAGGAAACAGTGTTTATAAAGAATGTTACCTTTTGACCGCTTAAAGAAGGTCAAGGTTACCCATCTTCGAACTTTTCCAAGCTATACGTTCCAAGAGCAGTCCCTGTGAATTTCATGACCCTGACATTAATAGGAAAGGAGTTATTGTCGACGCGGAAGGACAGACAGACGGACAGACAGACAGATGGACAGACGCAAGGTCTTTGCAATACCCGATGGCCATATTTTGGCATCGGATAAAAAGGGATACTCTACAAATGGGCCTCACCTAAACCTCTCAACTTAATTGGTTCAATAGACTCCCAACCCCCGGAAGTGAGCTCCATATATGGGCATACGGAATCTTCGAGGAGAACTGATGACAAACGGAGATCTTGGCTGGAAGCAGCACACAGGTGATATGTCCTGTCGGACCCGACGGCCTCTCTTTATCTCCTAATACACATTCAACTCCTAATGATCAAACCGTCTGGCTCACCTCATATTGCCAATACCAAAAATCCAGTCTCCCAACATACTAAATGGTAATTTTTCTTCTCCAAAAAATAGATTTTCAGACAGTGTCAGCATATTCTGACAAAAAACAGACTAAGAAAGCAAATAAGTAAGTAAATGAATGAATGAATAAATTAATGAATAAATAAAATAGTTCACCTGCTTTTCATCAGCATCTTGTTGTTCCTAAGGAGCAAAGATTTCAACAACCTGATATAAATCCAAATAAAGTCAAAATCCTCATTAAATTAACTGACTCTGCATGAGATTTGAGGCCAGCATTCACTCTGAAATAGGTCTGTATCTTATGCTTGTGCAGTTAACAGTTACAGACATGGCTGACTGATCTCAGTTCAGCTTGAGTGAATTCACATCCTGCTCAGGGCTTGAACTCTTTCATGAAGCAGCTTCACTGCAGAACTGAAGATCAGAGGTTTTTGTCATGGTGTGAATCACTGTGATACCCCCTCATCAGCAGAGCCATCCCATATCTGACAATAATACACTGCAGAGTCTCCTGCGTCCACATTTTTAATCATGAATCGATACTCTGATCTACTCTGCTGATTGCATGAGATTCGGCTGGAGGAGAAACCAGCTCCATATCTAGTTAAGCTGTCATTTGAGTGACGGTACAGAACAAATTGGGGTTGTCCTCCTGGTGCCTGCTTGTACCAGCGTGTATACCAGAAACCATGACGATCACTCCCCGTCCCGAGGTTACAGTCCATACTGGCCGTATCTCCTTTATTTACTGTCAGAATATCAGGCCTCTGTGTCACCACAATCGCCCCACTCACACCTGAGAACCAACAGTCACATTTTAAACACGGTTACAATTCACTTTATTTAAAAGCTACAAGTTAACAATAAGGTCATGTTAAATGCCATCAGCTGATGTGGTAATTTTTTCATTAACAATGTAGAAAAACATTAACTGACCATTAAAAACGGCACATAAAATATTAATCTAAAAAATTGTTGACTAATTTATCAGATAATCATTATTTTGATATCTACAAAACATATCATCACCCTAATCATTGACTAATTATTTAGAAACAAAAAGAAAAGCCTTTTTTTCAGTCCTGGCTTAATTGACATTTTGTAATGTAGTTGCCAACATAAATCAATGTTGCGCAGACTATTTTTCAGTAGTCAGTATTTACTAGCTAAATCAGTCAATGTCTATGCATGTGGAGCATATTGTAAATTGTTCCTCATTTTAAATGGAGAATATAGACCAATATATGCAAGTATCTTACATGTGAAGAGATAGATGTAAAATACAGAAGAATACACATGAGTATCTAACATGTGAGCAGAGAGATGAAAATACAGAGGAATATACACGAGTATCTTACATGTGAGCAGAGAGATGTAAAATACAGAAGAATATTCGCAAGTATCTTACATCTGAGCAGAGAGATGTAAAATACAGAAGAATATACGCGAGTATCTGACATGTGAACAGAGAGATGTAAAATACAGAAGAATATACGCGAGTATCTTACATGCGAGCAGAGAGAAGAGGGTACAGGCTGTCTCCAGCATGTTGGCAGTGTGTGGGGTGAGCAGCTCTTACTGTGCAGCAGAGAGATGAGCAGGTAAGAGAGGGAGCAGAAAGGGGGAGCAGAGCCCAGATATAAGGGACCTATCAGGGTCAAGGAGTGGGAGGAGCCTCTGCTTCTCTCAGCCAATCACAGCAGCTCAGGGACAAACACTTTTTTCTGAAATTGTACGTCTCAACTGATGAATTTCCCGTCAGTAATATTGTCTGTTGTCAATTAAAATAAGCGAAAGTACATTTTATCGGTTGTATGGTATAATGTGGCTTTGAAGAAGCTCACTATTTTTAGAAATTTTTTTTCAATTATGCCTGTTTTTAATCCATTTTTAAAAGAATGTGAGCCTCTGATAGTCCTGCTGGATAATCATGGAAGCTTTGTCCTTAAAATGCTTTGTAATGTCATGAAACAAAGGATGATGCAAAAATAAGGTCACAAATCGTTTTGAGATCTGTCCTTTTGGAGCAGAAATCAATAATTTTCATTTTTATTTTTGTCATACAGCCAATCTTCTCATTAGGATTTAGACATTGGGTTTGTGCACAATAGTTAGAGAGAGCAGTATCTGCCCTGGTTGATTCAGGATTTCTTCAGTGAATATCCTCCTCACAAAATTGCAGAGATACAGTTATTATGTGCTGGATTGGTCTGGGGGAGAAATTGGTGAGGAAACTTTAATTATGAATTGGGTGTGATTCTGAGGGAGGGGAGTAATATAGCACCATTACACAAGTTACTTTGATTGACTGGAGTCTGTAATATATACAGTAATGTGGGGCACTGGGTTCTGTTTCAGAGGAACTTGAAATGTACACATGTGATTCGCATCATTAGTGGATGAGGGATTATGGTCTGTATTTGGGGAGATGCTGCAGGTGTTTACAGTAATAATGAATGGGACTGACAGGTTAGACTGATTTGTACAGAGAGGGCAGTGCTGCTACTGCAGCGGCCAAATACAGTACATCCTGACCTCACTGACCATTATTATTTGGTGTATTTTTGCACTTTATAGTTTTCATTGGCTGTGGACACTGCTGGCTCGTCTCAGTTCATCTTTCACTGTAGATGAAGTCATGTCCACATTGTGGTAAGATTTGGCACCACAGTCCCATATTTAATGATTCGAATTTAAACTTTCCGTTATGTTTGGTGTGTTCTCTATCTGCAGATTTGAAATTGCTCAAAATGGTAATTTCTTCTCTTCAAAAATCGGTTTTCAGCCACTGTGAGCTCATTTTGACTAAAAAAATATAGTATAAAATCTCAGATCTCAGCTCCTGTGTCCTGTGGAAGATATCAGGCTCCTGTGTCACTACCATCGCCCCACTCACACCTGAAAACCAACAGTCACATTTTAAACACATTCACAATTCCCTTTATTTAAAAGCTACAAGTTAACAATAAGGTCATGTTAAATGCTGTCAGCTGATGTAGTTGTTCCTCTATTTATTTATTTAATAACAAAGTAGAATTACCTTGATTACCTAGAATTACCATTGACCATTTGAAATGGCACATAAAATATTGATCAAAAAATGCATTGCCTAATTTATTGGATAAACATTATTTTGATGTATACAAAGCATATGATAAGCGTAATCACTGGCTAATCATTAAAAAATAAAAGCTGTTTTTTTTGTCCTGAATTAATCAACATTTTAAAATGTAGTCCCTAGCATAAATCAATGATGTGCAGACTATTTTTCAATAGTCAGTATTTAACTGCTATATGAGTTGATACCCATGCATGTGGAGCGTGTTCCTCATTGAAAATGTAAAATACAGAAGAATATATGCGAGAATCTTACATGTGAGCAGAGAGATGTTAAATACAGAAGAATATACATGAGTATCTTATATGCGAGCAGAGAGAAGAGGGTACAGGCTGTCTCCAGCATGTTGGCAGTGTGTGGAGTGAGCAGCTCTTACTGTGCAGCAGAGAGATGAGCAGGTAAGAGAGGGAGCAGAGAGAGGGAGCAGAGCCCAGATATAGGGGGCCTATCAGGGACAAGAAGAGGGAGGAGCCTTAACCCTTAAATGCCCAACCATAGTAAAAGTTGAAAGAAACATCTATGTATTCTGTCAATATGTCCTGGGGACGGGCTAATGACAACCCAATAGCAATTTTTAATCTTTGGTGACCTTTGACCTCATTTTAGTTTTGTGACATGTATGTCACAATGGGCATTCATGGGGGACCTTATTGTTTTAAAATGACTTGAATGATAAAACAGTTTACATATAGCTGAAGTATTAGGCATAGCTTATATTTCATTAGCTTACCTGTTTGTCTACTTGATCCAGTGATGAATGGGTGCTGATCTATCGTGTGGATTCCACCATGGGGGCGGCCATATTGGAAAGGTTAGCTGGTGCAGCCAGTGTAGTGTCAGTTCCACTTTTATGCATCAGATGGCAGCACTGATGGTCTTACTATGTCACTATGGGCATTAGGTTGCAAAATTTATGCGGGGTCAGTGGTTTTGACAACCCCCAAAATTGTGTGACAAATTTGTCACAGGGGGCATTTAAGGGTTAATTGGTTCAATAGACTCCCAACCCCTGGAAGTGAGCTCCATATATGGGCATACGGAATCTTCGAGGAGAAGGCGCTGGGGCGTATTGTGTCCTGTCAGAACTGATGACAAACGGAGATCCTGGCTGGAAGCAGCACACAGGTGATATGTCCTGTCGGACCCGACGGCCTCTCTTTATCTCCTAATACACATTCAACTCCTAATGATCAAACCGTCTGGCTCACCTCATATTGCCAATACCAAAAAATCCAGTCTCCCAACATACTAAATGGTAATTTCTTCTCCTCAAAAATAGATTTTCAGACAGTGTGAGCATATTCTGACAAAAAACAGACTAAGAAAGCAAATAAGTAAGTAAATGAATGAATGAATAAATTAATGAATAAATAAAATAGTTCACCTGCTTTTCATCAGCATCTTGTTGTTCCTAAGGAGCAAAGATTTCAACGACCTGATATAAATCCAAATAAAGTCAAAATCCTCATTAAATTAACTGACTCTACATGAGATTTGAGGCCAGCATTCACTCTGAAATAGGTCTGTATCTTATGCTTGTGCAGTTAACAGTTACTGACATGGCTGACTGATCTCAGTTCAGCTTGAGTGAATTCACATCCTGCTCAGGGCTTGAACCCTTTCATGAAGCAGCTTCACCGCAGAACTGAAGATCAGAGGTTTTTGTCATGGTGTGAATCACTGTGATACCCCCTCATTAGCAGAGTCATCCCATATCTCACAGTAGTACACTGCAGTGTCTCCTGCCTCCACATTTTTAATCATGAATCGATACTCTGATCTACTCTGCTGATTGCATGAGATTCGGCTGGAGGAGAAACCAGCTCCATATCTAGTTAAGCTGTCATTTGAGTGACGGTACAGAACAAATTGGGGTTGTCCTCCTGGTGCCTGCTTATACCAGCGTGTATACCAGAAACCATAACGATCACTCCCCGTCCCGAGATTACAGTCCATACCGGCCGTGTCTCCTTTATTTACTGTCAGAATAGCAGGCTTCTGTGTCAGCACAATCGCCCCACTCACACCTGAGAACCAACAGTCACATTTTAAACAAATTCACAATTGCCTTTATTTAAAAGCTACAAGTTAACAATAAGGTCATGTGAAATGCCATCAGCGGATGTATTCATTTATTTACTTACTAACAATGTAGAAATACATTAATTGACCATTAAAAACAGCACATAAAATATTCATCCAAAAAATCGTTGACTAATTCATTCAGATATTCATTATTTTGATATCTACAAAACATATCATCACCCTAATCAGATGCTAATCATTAAGAAACAAAAAGAAAAGCCTTTTTTTTGTCCTGGATTAATTACATTTTCTAATGTAGTTGCCAACATAATGATGTCAACATAAAAGATGTGTAGACTATTTTTCCTTAGTAAATATTTAATAATAATATCAGTTAATGTTCAAGCATGTAGAGCATATTATAAAGCTTTCCTCATTTAAAATGTAAAATATAGAAGAATGTACACGAGTATCTGACATGCGAGCAGAGAGATGTAAAATACAGAAGAATATACGTGAGTATCTTACATGTGAGCAGAGAGATGTAAAATACAGAAGAATATACATGAGGATCTTGCAAACATGCAGAGCAGAGAGAGAGAATAGGGTACAGGCTGTCTCCAGCATGTTGGCAGTGTGTGGAGTGAGCAGCTCTTACTGTGCAGCAGGGAGATGAGCAGGTAAGAGAGGGAGAAGAGAGAAGGAGCAGAGCCCAGATATAAGGGGCCTATCAGGGACAAGGAAAGGGAGGAGCCTCTGCTGCTCTCAGCCAATCACAGCAGCTCTCGTGTCTCTTCCATAAAAATTGGTGGGGATCCTGAATTAACTGTCAGAATTCATATGAGTCTATGATGGTGTTGAATGGAACTGAATTACCACTAGGAATTTTATTAAATGGAGAAAACACATGTCAGGGCAAAATCTAACATTTATCTATGAATCTATCCGCACCATACAGACAAATGTGTGCGGAGACCATGCTGAAAGCTCACTGACAGATATAGAAATCAGACATTTTGGGGCACTTTGAATACTCCTTAACCCCCCTCTATTACTAAAAGCTGCATTGAGTTGTTGGGGGAGGGAGGGGGGGGCATACATAAAGAATGTGAGCCACATTGTATGAATGTAGCCTAAAATAATCATCAGAGCACCCAGCACATTTTCCTGGAAGACCAAGGATGATTTGAACCCCAGTCTAGCCATTAGCAAGGCCCTTTAACTCCACATTGCTCCAGAGGAAGGATTGACCCCTGCTTCATCTAATCTGTGGTCTGTTTTGGATTAAAGTGTCAGCTAAATAACTGTTTTGTAAAAGATAAAGAGATTATGAGAATAAGAGCATCTCGTTCAAGAAGGATGGATTCCAGTCCCTAATTTTTCACTGACTTTTATTCTTACCTTTTCTTCCTCTGAGTGCCAACCACTGGGGAGACAAACCTCTTCTATGAACTCTGATCTTCAGTTCTTTCCATTTATTTTTAATTGGACTCAAATTGGGTGTTGAACTGGGCCATTCTAGCAGCTTTATCTTCTTTCTCTGAAACCAAATGAGAGTTTCCTTGGCTGTGTGTTTGGGATCATTGTCTTGCTGAAATGTCCACCCTCATTTAATCTTCAGCATCCTGGTAGATTCAGCAGATTCTTATCAAGAATGTCTCGGTACATTTCTCCATTCATACTTCCTTCAATTACATGAAGTCTGCCAGTATCATATGCTGAAAAACAGCCCGACTCCATGATGTTCCCAACTCCAAACTTCACTTTTGGTATTCTGGTAGAAATTTTATTTATTCCTATAGGAAACTAGTTTAAGAAACCAGACTCTCAGAGACAGAGTCTTAGTAAAATGACAAGGTTTACATCAGAAGTTTAAAATCATTGGTGTCTTTCACTAATTTCGATGACAAGTTATGCCCCCGCTCATGTAGTACTTCTGCTGGAAACTACAGTCCTTCATACCAGGAATGCAGTGAAAACAAGCTGATTGCATTAAAGTTAATACTGTACCCATACATGTGATCTACCAAATTTTAGTCTTCACTCATTCACTTGAAAGAACCAAAGGTGCTCTTTCTGTTCTCCTTACAAGAAACAAACTGTTGAGCTATCGTTTTTCCTGCAGATACTGCTGCTGTTTAAGAGACCCAAAACCAACAGCAGAATCGGCGAGAATAACGATTATTTACATCAGGACGATAGCGTTGACCGGAAATGAACCGTTAACCATACTTTAACATCATACCCAGCAGCTATCTAACTTTATAGCAACACTTTCAGACAGCCATTTAATTCATGGATAATGACAGCATAACACTGAGACAGCGAATTGGTCTTGTGACATGAGCAAAAAACACGGCTTTTTAAAAATGCTAACTTAAAGGGGACCTATTATGATATATGTCCAAGGTTATAGTTTGATCTTTCCCTAGAGTACTCCTGATCATTCAAAGCCCAAACAGGGTCCTTATTAGCATGCCATCCTCTAAAAACCCCATTTGTCCATTGTAGTCTCTGCCTGAAACGCCATGGGTATATGGCCCCCACCCCCCATGTACCCACTTTCTTCTGACTGGCCAGCTCTGTGGAGGGCGGATTCGAGGCTGCAGAATGCATTTTTTCCGGTATGGCTCCCCAGTGCAGTTTTCCAGGTATGGCTCCCCAGAGTGAAACGCGAGACACGCCTGCAATCTGATCCAGGGCAAATATTGCAATCTAACGTTATACTTGAATATAGATCTAATGAAATGAAGTTCTAACAAACTAAAAAAAAGTGGAGGAGATGCAAAAATCTGGCAGCTTTCAAAATACAGTTTGCTACAACAGTGGTGAGTACAGGGTTTTTTCTACATAGCTAGGATTAGAATCCACCCCATATAGACACATATGTAGAACAGTCGACATATAGACCGGAGACCGAGAGAACCGTGGGTCTGAGTTTAGAGGGAAACATGGACAGTGAGGAGCAGCTAAAAGTGGACCAACAGCTTATGGACTGCTTTTGGTGTGTATTATAAGGACCTGCTGGTTCGCGGTGCATAACTGTGGTGTGTCAAGTGTGGAGAAACGAACAGCTTCTGCGCTGGTATATGACGGAGGGGCCTCAGGCAAAACGGCCTATTTGGAAAAATGGTTTACTTATTGCATCGAATGAAAAGCGTTTCAGCTGAGAATGGGCACGTTATGGAAGTCAAGAGAGCTAGCTAGAGCTCCAGTTATGTTATGAGCATAACTGGCATGAACCGTTGCTTATGTGGAAATGAATCGATCACTTTTACAGGAAAGAATTTAATATTGTCGCCGATTTTCGACAGCAATGCAGAGAAATCGTCTGTGATACCAGACATGTTATAGCCTGTGATTTTACCTATTGACCGGTAGCATCAGAAGCTTGCCCAGACATTGAGAAGTATCAGGCTGACCCCGGTCATGGATAAGTAAAGTGATCGCTTCACAAGCACCCAAAAACACACCCCAAGCTTTGCAAAACCTACGTCTGGTCTAACTGCACCCCTCCGTTAGCTTCAACTGGAGTGGCTACAATCAGGCAACGTTATGATGAAAATAACAAAAGCATACCGATCAGAATCGCTGCATATAAGTTAACCAGGAGCAAGCAGAGCACGGGAACTAACATGCAGTAGCTGATAAGCGGTCATGACTCTGAATGTAATCTGTCGTGAAAAAAAAACATCGGTGTGAAAGCGCCTTGACGTGCCCGTATTTTCTTTGCATTGACTTTTGAATGTAATCTGTTGAAAAATTAGTTTCAGTGTGAAAGCTGCTTAACACGCCTTTAATGGGACATTGACTTTGAATGTAACCTGCCGCGCGAACAATTAGTTTTGTGTCCGGTGTGAAAGCCTCAGGCGCCCCTGCATCATTAACGTCTTTGCATTGACTTTGAATGTAGGCTAATCTGTCCCGTGAAAAAATTTGCCAGGGTCCGATGTGAAAGCAGCTTTATGGATAGTACGCGACAGCTAGAGAGAGCTCGGTTATGTTATGAACATAATACAGGTTTTACAGACCGTAAAACCGGACAAGTTGTCGAATCGATCACTTCTACAGGAAAGAATTTCCCATTTAATCTCTGCCTTTTTGGCTTTTTATTAGCCACAACAACTTCTAAAGGGGGATGAAATTATGTCACGGTAGTGCAGAGAAATCATTTGTTATACCAGACACGATAGATGAGAAATTTAAAAGAGCTTGCCCCATCCGGCTGATCCCGGTCATGGATAAGTGAAGTTGATCACAAGCAGCCGTAAACAAACCCAAACACGTATCCCAAGCTCTGCAAAACCAACGTCTGGTCTAACTGTGTTTTTCAGCCCAACTTTGCTGACACATACAGCACCTCTCCGGCTAGCTTCAACCATGGTGGCTACAATTGGGCAAGGTTATGATGAAACTGCCACATTTATGCTTACCAAAGTCACACAAGCATACCGATCAGAATTACTGCGTATAAGTTAACCAGGAGAATTTTTAATTAGCACGGCACGCGAACTAACATGCAGTAGCTGGTAACCGAGCGGTCATAACAACAACAGAGACAAACCCTTGCAATACAGGTTTTACAGACAGCAAGTTCTGTTACCGTGGACAGTTATACCAAGCATCAAAATTACAAACAAGTATAAAAAGTTAGCTTCAAATGAGGTTTATGTTCACACACCTTCTGTAGAATTTCCCTGATATCACTCTTTGCATATTTGGGACAAAAATTTGCAACAGTAACCATGCAGCAGTGCTACAGCCACAATCAACTGGCTATCACGTCAGATTGGCTTATGCAGTAAAAGCAACTTGCAGCTTCTGTGTCTGTGAGTCACGGACAGTCGCGACAGATCCAGGCTTTATCTTCAGATATTTTAGAAAGCCTGCGCTTGAGGCCAGTTGTTAGTGCTAACTATCGTTAGCGGTCCTGCTAGCCAGTAGCCACCGTGAACACGTTAGCTTCAAATTATTTGCTGTTATATCATTACTTACATTCAGCGCTTGATCAATGTAACTGCTTCAGGTTTGAGAAGCAGTTGAAACGCTTTATCCTGTGTCGAATTATCCTTTATTAACAAAGCTGTCTTTTGGTGAAATGCTGAGCACAATCAGAACGTTCCTTTGGCTGTGGCTGTTTGTTGCCAGCAAACAAAAAAAGCTACCTACTGATTTATGGTGGCAGCTTTTGGAAGAGAAATAGTTGTTTTTCTTGCAAAAACCAAGCAGCTTTGGGAGAGATACTGACAAAATTGCACCTCAAATGATCTGTGGTTCTTCTTTTGTATTTCCAAAAGTGTAGACGCTTACTAAGGCATAGTATGATTTGCCGTTGTTAGTGCCTGCTAGAATAGTTTCCGGTGTGGGCAGGTCCAGCGCAGTGGTTGGCTCTGGCTAGGTCTGTACTGATTGGAGGGCACAACCTGACGTCAGGTTTCGCCCAGATCTCGTGAAGATCTCGGGAGGAGCTGTTCAGAGAGGAAATCACGCTCTCGAAATCACGTTCTTGGGTTACGGCAAAACCCCTGTATCTTAGGTTTAGAAACTTTTCAGAGGTTGAGCATGGACAACCAACATTATAACATTACTAATTTATATTAAAAGAAGGATCAGCATAATAGGTCCCCTTTAAATAGTGTGAAAACTAGCTGAGGTGGTTAGCTGTCTCTCACAGAGATGAACAGGGGCCTAATGACGGCATTAAGTAGATATGACAATCTGTAGGGAGTAGCGCTACAACATCATTTCCATAAAAAAAAACTAACCAGACATTCATCTTGTTGTGGCTATAAGTCGCTGATACCGGATTTTTCTCCTTACAGAGCGGAATGGCCTCCAATGTATCTATGTCCTAGCCATTGTTGATTTCGGAGACTACAATTTCAAACTCGATGCAGCGCCAACGTAATGGCTCTCGGTCAATCCTCCTGTTCGTTGGTTGGTCCGGCTTAAGCGGATGGTAAACGGTGCAGAGCTCCAGTGATCAGACTGAGTTGAAGAAAATGAAATTAAGCCACATAAAGGCTGGCGGAGTCAGGCTAGTAAGAAACACTCAGAGACAGAGATTGTAAAATAGCAACAAAGGATTCCCCTTTGCTTGGATATTTCAGTTACGCCTCTGGCAGATATTCCCCAATGGTTTATAACTCTCCTCCTTTCTACAGGTACTTCTTATTCAACCCCCCCGCACTTGGAGCTGATTTACAGGAGAATGTTCTTTCAGCATTCCATAGCTGAGTGCATGTATCCCACGTACAACCCCAATTCTGAAATAGTTGGGAAGAAGTGCAAATTGTGAATAAAATCAAAATGCATTGACTTTCAGATCACATGAGCCAATATGTTATTTAAAATAGAACATAGATAACATGTCAAATGATGCAACTGAGACATTTTACATTGTTATCCACAAAATAAGCTTATTTCAAATTTTCTGGCTGCAACAGGTCTCAAAAAAGTTTGGGACACAGGCAAAAAAGGGCTGAAAAAGCAATTTATATATAAGAGAATCAGCTGAAAGAACATTTAGCAACAATTAACTGGCATCAGGTGTGTAACATGATTGGCTATAAAAGGGATGTCTTAGAGAGGCTGAGTCTCTCAGAAGTAAAGATGGCCAACGTCAAATGCTCCTCAACATCAAATTGCAAATGCTTTGAAGGTCTCATCATCGACAGTGCATAACATCATCAAAAGATTCAGAGAAACTGGAAAAATCTCTGTGCATAAGCGACAAGGCTGAAGACCTTTACTGGATGCCCGTGATCTTCGGGCCCTCAGACGCCACTGCATCACTCACTGGCATGATTCTGCCATTGACATTACTAAATGGGCCCAGGAATACTTCAAGAAACCACTGTCTGTAAACACAGTCCACCGTGCCATCCACAGATGCCACCTAAAACTCCATCATGCAAAAAGGAAGCCATTGTTGAGCATGATCCAGAAGCGCCGCCGTGTTCTGTGGGCCAAGGCTCATTTAAAAATAGACTGTAGCAAAGTGGCAAAGTGTCCTGTGGTCAGACGAGTCCAAATTTGACATTCTTGTTGGAAATCATGGGCGTCATGTCCTCCAGGCTAAAGAGGAGAAAGACCACCCCTCTTGTTATCAGCGTTCATTTCAAAAGCCAGCATCTCTGATGCTATGGGGATGCGTTAGTGCATATGGTGTGGGACAATTGCATGTTTTAAAAAGCACCATGAATGCTGAAAGGTATATAAACGTTTTAAAGCAACATATGCTCCCCTCCATGCGACATCTATTCCAGGGAAGGCCTAGTGTATTTCAGCAGGACAATGCAAAACCACATACTGCAGCTATTACAACAGCATGATTTGAAAGTCGATAGAAGAGTCCGCGGCGCTGAACTGGCCTGCCTGCAGTCCTGCTCTTTCACCGACTGAGAACATTTGGCGCATAATTAAACGAAATGTCCGTCAAAAGAGACCCAAAACTCTCTAGCAGCTGAAAGCCTGTATTAAACAAGAGTGGGATCAAATTCCAATGGCTAAACTCAAGAAACTTGTCTCCTCAATGCCCAGACGCCTCCACTCTGTGTTAAAAAGAAGAAGGGATGCTACACCATGGTAAACAGGCCCCTGTCCCAACTTTTTTGAGACCTGTGGCAGCCATCAAATTTGAAATGAACTCATTTTATGGATAAAATTGTAAAATTTCTCAGTTTCAACATTTGCTGTTTTTTCTCTGTTCTATTGTGAATAGAATACTGGCTGGTGTGATTTGAAAGTCATAGTGTTTTGATTTTATTCACAATTTACACTTTGTCCCAACTGTTTCGGAATTGGGTTGTAATTACAGGTCTAGCAACCTGATTGACTGATATAAACAATAAATAAAAACAAATATAGATTAAAATGATCATAAAGAAATAAAATAGAATTTTTTAAAAATGAGGTTAGTACATAGTTGTGTTTTTTAGGTTCCACAGGCTGTCCAAAGGTCATTACTGTACAAGAAGATTTTGCTGACCCAGATTCATCACCTTTTATGCTGTTAGCAAGATGTTCCAGCTGAATCTCAGTGAGATTGCTCTAATTTATTCACAATATGAAGGATTTCTTGCACTTGTTAACACTGGCAAATTACATGTTGTATTAGATGGTGCTTTCTGGCCTTCTTTGGCAAAGATTGAATTCAGTGCCCCTTTAACAGATAATTGGGGCATAGTGATCTTGGTAATTGACTTCACACATAGCATTTCTGGATTGTTCTTGAAGAAAGCAACAACTGTGCTATGCACTGCGTTTTTGCATATTGATTTAGAATGATGCAATGAAATGTTTAGCAAAGCAGGTGCATATCACAGAGCCAACTAGTGTCATCTCTTGGAAATATTTCCATCATCTCAGTTCCAATCACAGTTGACAACATTTTCCAAACACATTGTGGAAAGTGTTCATGCGTTATTTCACTGAATTTTAAAGCTTATTAACTGTAAGTAAAGCAGTCTTTAATGCTTTGCTTCCCTGAGGTAAACGTTGCCATTATCCCAACTGTGATGCATGTCCGACTATGGCAGTGGGAAAAGGGAATACAGCTGTCATGGGTTGTCAGATAATTGTTCCTTGACATTAATTGGGTGTTTTCAAGGAGCGGCTCCGCTGTATAACCGAGGACCCAGCCCTCAATGTCCACACAGGTATGCAGTAGAAGGAGACAAAAGAGAGCTAGCTCGCCTCCTGAAGGGCGACTTGAAAATACTGAGTTGATGTTAGCTATATCTGAGGGGTAAAGCCCCACTTTTGGGTCTTTTGTTCAAAAAAATAGAAACACGCAAGCATGAACATAGCCCATATATTTTTCTCCTGCATTTTAATCAGCATGAGTACATCTGTTCTCATCTTGCATGCACCTGAAAGATGGTAAACCGGTGACAGAACCCGTAAGCCTCCACAATAATGGTTCCCGGATGTGAACTTGATATTTTTAAGGAGTGGCTCCGCTGTATAATCTAGGACCTAGCCCTCGATGTCCACACACAGATATACAGCAGAAGTTGAGGCAAAAGAGAGCGAGCTTGTCTCCTTGAGGGTGCCTTGAAAAAATCAAGTTGATGTTCACACTGAGGGGTAAAACCCTACTTTTGTCTCTTTTTCCCTGCGATAGCGGGCTAATATGGCCATATTGGAAGTGAGTGAGTGAATCACGACCCTTTCATGCTCGTAAACAATTCTAACGCTCATTAACTGTGTAATAAAGCAGTCTTTTATGCTTTGCTTCCCTGAGGTAAACGTGCCGCCATTATCCCGACTGTGATGCATGTCCGACTATGGCAGTGGGAAAAGGAATACAGCTGTCATGGGTTGTCAAATAATGGTTCCTTGACATTAATTGGGTGTTTTCAAGGGGTGGCTCTGCTGTATAACCGAGGATCTAGCACATCAATGTCCACACAGGTATGCAGTAGAAGCAGGGGCGTCAGAAGCTTTCCAAATGTGGGGGGGACAATATGACGGGGTCTGGGGATCCTCCTCCAGAAAAAAAATTTAAAGAAATAGATGCCATTTCCTGCATTCTGGTATAGCAACTAAGTACTCAACCAGGAAATTTCATAGATACATATGTTTGTTTGCCAACCCTATTCACGTGTGCATGTTTGCAGTGTATTTCCTATGAAGGCACATCATCTCATGACAATAGGAAGGCTTAAAACTCAAAAATTCAGCTTGTGTACAGGTCTAGTTGAATTAAGTATCCCTTAATTATGTAAGAACACCCGCTTTGCAACATTTACTAAAAATACAGAAGATGCACAATTCAAAGAAATCCGACTAAACCATAAACTGGTTATTTTTTATTGTTGTTCATAATATTGCCAGCGGATAGCGCCTCGAGCCCTAGATAGCATTGATTTTCCTCAAGTACAGTTAGATATTTACTAACTCTATTTTCAAACCCTCGCAGGAATCCCCCTTGTAGATCTACATTTGTGCAACACCACAGTATACTTTCTTTGCCTTATTCTTGGTCCTCAAAAACTGCCTAACTGGCGATGAATACCGCATACCTGTCAACTCTCCCGATTTCGTCAGGAGTTTAAGTGGCATATTCACGTTCCCATGCCGTCATCAGCAATTATTCAGTCAATACATATTTAAAAGCTTCTCAAGTGGAATTGAAGTTCTTGCGCACGGAGGTTTATCACTTTCATGTGCGTTATGGTGAATTTCACCACTAGTAATATAGAAACTGATTATAACTTAGGACTTCCCGCGCTTTTTTTTTTCTCAGGGGTTGGAAGCAATGCTTGTGTTTCATGATTGTTTAAATGATATAAGACCGTGTGAAATATCTTACATTCCATTGCTTCCAAAACCCATCATTTCATAACAACGTAGAGGTTCTACTGTTCGGTATCACAACTTGCTCTACCGCTAGTTCTAGCCAGATTCTCATTGTCATCAGCTAGCCTAGCCCTAGCTCTGATATTGTCTCGTCATGGGAAGGCTAACAGGTTTACCACCAACAAACACTACTTAGCTGAATTTGGCCATGGGAGGCACAACTGTGACAATTTTCTAAAAAAAAAAAAAAAAAAAAAAAAAAAAAAAAAAAAAAAGTATGCCTTTAATGAGGTCCGAGTCAAAGCCAAAAAATACAAGAATTGCCAAGCCACACTACGAAATCCAAAAACAGTGTCGACTAGACAGGCAGGGGTCAGAACCAGTAAGACAGATGAGCAAAGGTACATAGGCAGAAGGCAAAAAGTCATAGTCGATGAACAAAGCCAAGGGTCATACACAGGGCATCCAAACACAGAAATCGTGGTCATACAAAAATAGGTCAAAATCCAAAAAGACAAAACAATACAAGAAGGGCTATGGCAAGAATCGTAGTCGGACAAACCAGTCGAAGAAAAACAATACTCAATGGCATACAAGGCGCTCTGCACAAAGAAATATTGATCAACGTTCTGACAAGGAGCTGGCTCTGAAAAGACTGCTTAAATAGACGGGAGGAAAGTCACATGCTATGCAGGGAGCAGGTGAGATGGATCAGACTAATTACAACGGGAGAATCACATGAGGGAAACCCTAACCACGAAAATTGGCGAACGCCAAGACACGGACGGGAATCACACAGACAGCCTATGACATTTAAACAGCTCCGGTCAAGGAGTTCTAAGTGCACAGATAACGAGTGCAGGAAAGTAATTAAGCACGTATGCGAGTGATCAAGAGAAACGCAGGGGGAGACAGGTACAGCTGAGCAAGAGGCGGAGACTAGAACAGGGCGATTGCTGAGAGGGAATTAGTATTAATTAGTAGCGGTGCAACTTTACAGATTTAACTAGAGTGCTCATTACTAAGTTAGTAATCTATATACATGGATTAGTTGTGTTAGTAGACTATGATACAAAATACAAACGTTAGTTTTGTTAGTAATCAGAACAGTAAGGCGAAGGAAGTAAACGAGAATCGAAGGAATGCGTTAAACACCAGAATACATTTAAATCACCCGAAGTAAGTGAGCACACAGACCGGGAAGACGGACTGAACCAACTAGATCACAAGACAGGGGAGACAAGTGCAATGGAACTGAGAAATGGAATGAACTAAAAACCTGAGGATTACAATAACCAAAAAGAATAAATAAAAGACAAAATCATGAACACTGAACATGAACATAAACATGACCAAAAACCATAACCATGACACTGACAGAGCATCTAGAGTAACACAATTTGTCAAATACTGAAGATTTGTGATGTTAATGAGTGTAGTATACCTGATTTAATTTAATCCATCGAACTCCATCCCGTGAGTAGTTCAATCTCGAGTGAGTGCGTGTGCACGTGAGCTGTGAGGAGTAGCCTAAAATACATTGAAAACATGGAGTGGATTTCTATGGATATGGGCATTCTCTTCTTGTGTAACTGGAATGGATTTAATAACGTGGCAATGGAAAGAGCACTGAGCACTGATTGATATCTCTGAGATGATTAGCCGACAGTCAGCTTCACATTTTGAGGAAAATGTGGGGGGATCCAAATGAAGGATTTTCAGAAGTGGAGTAATGGTTGTGACACTCATGAGTCGGAGGCAAAAGAGTGATAGCTCACTTCCTGAAGGGTGACTTGAAAATGCTGCTTGATGTTAGCTCTATCCGAGGGCTAAAGCCCCACTTTTGGGTCTTTTTATCAAAAATAGAAATATGTATAAAATTAGGCAATTTAGTGTAGCGGATGAGCTGATTAAAATTTGGAAGAATCTGTGAAGTTGTATCATACTAAAGTAGACAGGTCGGACACCGGGTCACCCGCGACCAATGAGTATAGCCCGCGAATGCCCACATTTGTCATTTTGGCTTATTTTTGACACAAAATTGTCTATTACTCAATGAAATGTTACCATGGCAACCAAAATCAATAGGTGCCATGTCCTCAACACTGCCCATTTACAAACCAAATATAAAAGACATAGCTTGAAATTTGTGGCCTTTGTCTGGGGGCTACAATTAATATGCAAAAATGCACCACATCGCACAGTCCTGTACAATCTAAAAGCATGTTGCTTTTTTCCCCCAAAAACAGATATATACAAATAGCCCGCTTATTTTTCCTGTTTTAATCAGCATGATGACCAACAGCTGTTCCTATCATGCACTGTAATAATTGTAAGCTGGTAACAGAACTTAAAAACCTCCTCGGACATCTAGCTGTTATGGTTTACAGCCCGCCGGATGCCAAAAGCAATCCGGCAGGCACTAGGACCTAAAAAGACTCACTGATGCCAAGGCTGAGGTAACAGATCTGAATTTAATTCAACCAAAGAACAAACAAAACAGCAATCAAACCAAAAATTGGAGGCAGCAAACATCCCCACTGACCAGAGGTGAAGTGAAATGCAGAAGCGCCAGGGCTGGCACCTGCCAACCCTAAAAACCCTGCTAACATCTCCACCTTAATGGGCTCCACCTGTGGCCCATTAAGGTGGAGGTGAAAGAATGTGAAAGGGGAGGGGCTGTATGGGGCAAACCATTACACTAGTATGCAAATATTGCAGGTCTGTCCTTGATCAAGGCCGCAAGTACAGGAGTTCAAAAACTGGTGCTGCCTCTTAGTTGAGGGAGATGGACATGGACAGGCCTGTGATTGAACACTTTGTGAACCAAAAATAGGATGCAGTGAATTACTTTCCGCTTGGCAAAATTTTGGGTAAACCATTAAAGACGTGTAGACATACGAACCGCTTGAAGCAGAAATAGCTACCGACAGTGATGTCACATTAGTTCGGTGGGGGTCCTCAAAACTAAGGGCAGCTTCTTTCCTTCTCAAAGACCTGGTTCCAACGGTCATTCACCGGAAGCACCTTGCCAACAGCACCGAAATGAATGACTCTGGGAAGCTTGTACCAAAGCGTGAACTGAGTTAGTCCATGCTTCTGTGACATACACACTTGATTATTGCATTCCTTTTATCTGAATGGTATATAATTGGTATATAAAGCAGCAGCTTCTATTTTGACCAGAATGAGACAATTTGAGCATCTCTCCAGTGTTGGCATCTCTACACTAACAACTAGAACAGCACAGCATTGATTTTAAAATTCTCGTTACCCATAAGGCTCCACAAGTATTAGCTCCTACCTTCATTACAGCTTTATTGGTTTCTTACTCTCCTTCTAGATCTCTGTGTTCACACAGTGCTGGCTCGGTCACTCTTCTATGGCGCAAAAATTACAGAGGGAGGGTGTATCGTGCTCTCTCCTTTGAAATAGTCTACTTTCTATTTTAAGAAACAGACACCATTTTTATTTAAATCTTAACATCAAGCCCACCTTAATAGCAAATCTTACGATTGAGGGGTGGCATGCTGACATCTAGTATTCTCTGAAAAACATTTTATGGACTGGCCTGACTTTGTCGTTGCCCTCTATGGCAAGGTTTGCCTTTCATCAATGCATACAGCCAGCCCAGCGCCACCCTCATAGTGATGCGGGGCCCAATGTTCACCATCTCTTATGCTGCTAAAGGCTTAGTCCACTGAACACTTTCAATATCTCCCTCCAAGCTGTTGCTTTCTTCCACACGCATCACATATATCACAGTATCACTTGCTAAACTTTTCCTTGCTTTTATGCCCACCCTGACTCCTGGTCCTTCAGCATGTTCGGCTAGTGCCCAACCCCAGAGTCCCAGATCCATGTTCCTCGGTAGTGCCTACCATCCAGCCCTTGAGTCCCTCGCCCTGACCCAATGACCCTGAACCGGCTCCCAAGTGGCGCTGTACGCTGGTCAGCAGACCCCTCCTCTCCTCTCGCGTGGCTGGCTCCCAGGCCTCTTCACTTCCACTGTTTAGCTCCTAACTGTGGTAATCTCCTGCTGTTTTGGTTGATCTATGGTTTTGATTGTGTATGTGCCTGCAGCTGACTTTTCCCATCCCTATCCTCTGTGCTCCCTCAGATCACCTTTAGGCAGAAGAGCCCTCCAGTGGCGCAGATAGAACTGGGGGAGTTTACACAGACACGTCCTTTATGACAACAATTATTCCTGGCTAGTTCTCAATCATTTTTCTTCATGGACGCGTTTTACAATTATCGTAATTGGCAACTGAAGACACGGTTTCTCTCCATATGCGATCTAACAGCGATGAAATCACGGGCTAAATTCAGTACAGAAAAATAATTTACTAATTAATAGGCCAATGCTTCGCCTTGATTGAACTGGTCCGCATTCTAATTAAATATCGCCTTTCACTCTCGGTATTGCATGGGTTGATGAAAAAAAGTGGCACTCGGCAGTTCAATAGGCTATAAAAAGTGCGCGGCTCAAGCTACTTGCGTGAGAGTCTACAGGTATGCAATTTTGAATAAAGTTGATTTAAATACAGCAAATATGCGTCCAGATGAATGATTGTCGTCTTACCTTATCGGGGAGAACAAGCAGCACCTGTTAAGTGTGGAGTGCTCTCGGAGTGAACCTTTTGTTGATTATGAAAATGACTGAGAACAGGTCAGGACTAATAATTGTTTTAAACAGATGTTTTGTGCAACCTAATTCTCTGTTCTGGCTCCGCCACTGTACTGTATTTATCCCACTATTTCATCGCTGTTAGATTGCATATGGAGAGAAACCATGTCTTCAATTGTCAGTTACGATAATTGAAAACGCGTCAATGAAGGAAAATGATTGAGAACTAGCCAGGACTAATTGTTGTCATAAAGGACATGTCTGTGTCCCCCCCCCCCCCCAATTCCCGGTTCTATCTGCGCTACTGGAGCCCTCTCCCAGAGCCAGGATCTGCACAAGGATTCTTCCAAGGAGCTAGTTTTTTGGGGTTTTTTTTCCGCTATCCAGTAGTTTTTTTATTTCTTCTCCTGTAAGGGAGTTTTTCTTTGTCACTGTTGCCCTTGGCGTAGTATGAGAGGATTTTATGTTATTGGTTTGACGCATGTAAAGCACTTTATGATGAAATGTTTTGTTAAAAGTGGCACACAATTAAATTTGAATGGAAAAGACTCATGAATTAAGCGTATGTCCTTGCTTTGTGTGTGTTCCGCTTCACAAAATAAATATTCTATTACGCACTTACATCTTGTGCCCCCATGGATTATACTGGATTATCAACAGCATGCAGTTGTGAAAATTGTTTCGTAATTTACAAGCAAATAGTCAAAGCGACGCTCATTTCGGTTCTTTTGAATACTATTCCTTCCTGTGAAATCATGTCCCATTACTACAGCTTAGAGCAGATGAAAGGGCTAAACATCTATACTGGGAGCACTGGGATTAGCTAAACAGATCATTATTGCCAAATGCAATTGAAACATTTTTCCTCCTCATGAACATGTCCCTACTGTATTATAGTAATTAAATAAACATGTCCCCCCCGGCCCCTGCAATCTAATCACAGAAATATAAAAATAACAAACGGCACCAGTCTAGGACCTGATTGATACGCACAGCAAGTTTTGCTAAAAAATATTGAACGGTATTCGAGGTCTGCACCAGAAATTAAATAACAAACCCCAATTCCAATGAAGTTGGGACATTGTGTAAAACATGAGTAAAAACAGAATACAATGATTTGCAAATCCTTTTCAACCTATATTCAATTGAGTACACTACAAAGACAAGATATTTAATGTTCAAACTGATGAACTTTATAGATTTTGTGGAAATTTTCGCTCATTTTGAATTTGATGCCTGCAACCTGTTCCAAAAAAGCTGGGACAGGGGCATGTTTATTACTGTCTTACATCATCTTTTCTCTTCACCAACACCCAATAAGTGTTTGGGAACTGAGGACACTAATTGTAGAAGCTTTGCAGGTGGAATTCTTTCCCATTCTTGCTTGATGTACGACTTCAGATGCTCAACAGTCCGGGGTCTTTGTTGTCGTATTTTGCGCTTCATAATGCGCCATACATTTTCAATGGGAGACAGGTCTGGAATGCAGGGAGGCCAGTCTATTATCCACACTCTTTTACTACGAAACCATGCTGTTGTAACAGTGCAGAATGTGGCTTGGTGTTGTCTTGCTGAAATAAGCAGAGACGTCCCTGAAAAAAATGTAACTTGGATGGCAGCATATGTTGCTCCAAAACCTGTAAGTACCTTTCAGCATTAATGGTGCCTTCACAGATGTGCAAGTTACTCATGCCATGAGCACTATCACATCCCCATACCATCACAGGTGCTGGCTTTTGAACTTTGCGCTGATAACAATCTGGATGGTCCTTTTCCTCTTTAGCCTGGAGGACACGACGTCCATGATTTCCAAAAACAATTTGTGATGGGGACTTGTCAGACCAAAGCACACTTTTCTACTTTGTGTCAGTCCATCTCAGATGAGCTTGAGCTCAGAGAGGCCGGCAGCGTTTCTGGGTGTTGTTGATATATGGCTTTCGCTTTGCATTGTAGGGTTTTAACTTGCACTTGTAGATGCAGCGATGAACTGTGTGTTATGATCTGTATCTGTTTGATTTTGTATTTATTATTTTTTATGTTTATTCATCCATTCCTTTATTGCATTGCACATTGTCTCCCCTGTAATGTCTGATGTGATCTGTGTCATCATGCCAGTGCACTCCCTTGTCTGCATGCAGACACGCTTCGGGCGATTTCGGAAGTTTTCCGGTATTTCACGAACTTCCTTCAAGTCTCGTCTTACCTTCCTTCCCGCTTTTCTGAAATTACCATATTAATTAACCGCTAGGCTGCTTAGTTAGTACTGGTAATTTTACTGTATACTAATCCCTTTGTCTGTACATAAACTAACCAACTAACATTCACGTATTTTGATTAGGTGTGTAAATATCACTGTTTACTAATATAACTAACTCTGCCCTGCCCTGCTCTGTTCTGTAACTCCGCCCCTTTTGCTTTCCCTGTACTCTGCTTTAATTACAGCTTACACACCTCAGGTGCGCTTCTCTCTCTGTCCTGGAATCTTAACTGTGCACTTAGAACTCCTTGAATGGAGCTGTCATTGTTTTGTATGCTGTCTACGTTGATCCTGTCCTTGTTTTGGTTTTTGCCAATTGTTTGTGGTTTAGGACTTCCCCATGTGTGCTTACCTCTGTAATTAGTCTTATCCAATTCACCTGTTCCCCGCATAGCATGTGACTTCCCTCTTGTCTATTTAAAGTCTTCACTGCAGTTCATTCCTTGTCAGAATGTTGATCAATTTACATCTGTGCAGAGCTCCTCCTATGCCTTTTGTTCATTGCTTCTTCACGACTGTTTTGCCCGACCTTGTGTTTGCCATTGCCCTTCTATTCCTGTTTTGCCTTTTTGGATTTTTGTCCTGTTTTTGTACGACCACGATTTCTGTTTTGGATGCCCTGTGTATGACCTACCTTTCTGGATTTCAACTATGAGTTTGGCTTACAGTCTATGTACCATTGCACATCTGCCTTACTGGTTTTGACTCCTGCCTGTCTAGTCGACTTCACTTTTTGGACATTGTTTTTGGCTTGGCAATCCTTGTGTCTTCTGGTCCTGACCCATTTTGCAATAAAGGCTTACGATTTTTGGATTATCCCTGAGTTGCGACTGGTTACTCTGAGCATATCATTACACTGTGTTAAATGACAATGGTTTTCCGAAGTGTTTCTGAGCCCACATGGTAATATCCTTGACAGAATGAAGTCAGTTTTTGATGGATTGCCACCTGAGAGACCAATCACGGGCGTTCACTGGTTTTTGGCCTTGCAGCTTAGGTGTAGAGATTTCGCCGGATTCTCTGAATCTTTTGATGATGTTATGGACTGTAGATGATGGATTCCCTAAATTTTTTGCAGTTGCACATTGACAAACATTGTTCTTAAACTGTTAGACTATTTGCTCACGCAGTTGTTCAAAAAGTGGTGAATCTCACCCCATCCTTGCTCGTGAACGACAGCCTTTCAGGGATGCTCCTTTTATACCTAATCATGACACTCACCTGTTTCCAATTAACCTGTTCACCTGTGGAATGTTCCAAAAAGGAGTTTTTTGAGCATTCCTCGACTTTCCCAGTCTTCTGTTGCCCTGTCTTAGCCATTTTGGAATGTGTTGCAGGCCTTAAATCCAAAATGAGTGAATTTTTCAAAAAAAAAAAGAAAACATTAAAGTTTATCAGTTTGAACACTAAATATCTTGTGTTTGTAGTGTGCTCAATTGAATATAGGTCGTAAAGGATTTGCAAATCACCTAAGCTGCCAGGACCCTATTGTTATCCTGCATGTTCTTCTTTCTTCTTCTTCCGAGGAAATCCTACTTCCCATGCGCGAAAAATCACCAAACTTTGCACAAAGGTCCAGTCCCATGCCAGATTGTCTCAGCTGCAAAAACAGGCCAATAGTCCTGATGGTGGTGCTACAGCAAGCCTCTAACGTTCAAAATTTTGAAAATTCACAACAAATCAACCATATATGCTACAGATTTGCAACTTTCACCAAAACATAGCCCCAATACTGAAGAAAGTTTTTTATTTTAAACCTATGCAAATTATGAAGTCCATCATTCTGTTTTTTTCAAAAACTGTAAAAATTATTAAACCTATCTCCTCCCACAATTTTTGCTCAATTCACACCAAACTTGCTACAGATCAACTTCAGAGTGTCCTACACAAGCAATCCACACAGATTTTTGATTTATCTAAAATTGATTCTACAGTGCATCAAAATGTTTGACTGTAAACGGTATTGTAAACATATACTTGCAAATTCTTGCTAAATACATTTTCAATGTTCATTAAAAAAAGACAACATTTTGGAGTCATGGTAGATGACGTTTGGAAAATATCAGAATTCTATCTCAAAAACTGAATTTTTTTACAGCATTTTGAATTTTGCTCTCATGCGTACAATTGGAGTCAATGCAAAAATGGCATTTTTAAACATCAGTTTTTCCACTTATGGAGCCAATAAATCATTGTTTAAAACAAACTACCAACATTTTCATGCTGTTTAGATGCAGTTTGTGTATGACTGTGCACACTGTGAAGTACTGTACTATCATGCTGTAGTGAAATCAGTCTGTGACAACAGGGAGTTTTCACTTAATTCTAATCTGAATTTCCACTCAACATAGGTAAACTTACAATCTATTTCAAAGGGCTTTAATTTTTAAATGCCACATCAGAGTGTCCTCATATCCGCTGAGTGACTCTATGAGGTACTGTGCTATCATTCTGTAGTAAAATCAGTGTGTGACACCAGGGAGTTTTCACTTAATTCTAATCTGTATTTCCACTCAACATACAGTATCTCACAAAAGTGAGTACACCCCTAACATTTCGTTTTAATTAATTTATTATAACTTTTCAAGGGTCAACATTACAGAAATGAAACCTGAATATATTCTACTGTATTCATTGTACAATATGTGTAGCAGTGTATATTTACTGTACTGTCGAAATAACTGAACAAACAGTCACTATTTCCAAAATGGGTGGCAACAAAAGTGAGTACACCTCACCGTCAACATGCCAAATTGTGTCCATAGTGTCAATATTTAGTGTGACCACCATTGTTGTCCAGCACTGCCTTGCTTCTCCTAGGCATGGAATTCACCAGAGCTGCACAGGTTGTTGTTGGGATCCTCTTCCACTCCTCCATGACAACATCACAGAGCTGGTGGATGTTGGACACCTGCTGCTCCTCCACCTTCCTCTTGAGGATGCCTCACAGGTGATCAATGGGATTCAGGTCTGGAGACATACTTGGTCACGCCATCACCTTCACCTTCAGCTTCTTCAGGACGGCAGTTGTCATCTTGGAGGTGTGTTTCGGGTCGTTATGTTGGAAAACTGCCGTTTCCGAAGGGAGAGCATCATGTTCTGCTTCAGAATGTCACAGTACATGTACATCAATGTACATCACAGTACATCAATGAAGCGCAGCTCCCCAGGACCAGAAGCACTCATGCAGCCCCAGACCATGATGCTGCCACCACCATGTTTGACTGTAGACAGTCCAAACTTGTCTTGGTACTCCTCACCAGGGCGCCGCCACACATGCTGGAGACCATCTGAGCCAAACAAGTTTATCTTGGTCTTGTCAGAGCACAGAACATGGTTCCAGTAGTTCATGTTCTTGGACTGGTTGTGTTCAGCAAACTGTTTTCGGGCTTTCTTGTGGACTAGCTTCAGAAGAGGTTTCCGTCTTGGCCGACAGCCATGCAGACCGACTTGGTGCAGTGCACGGCATATGGTCTGAGCACTGACAGGCTGTTCTCCCACTGCTGCAACCTCGGTAGCAATGCTGCCAGCACTCCTGCTTCTGTTTTCTGAAGCCAACTTGTGCACCTGACGCAGAGCACGAGGACTCAACCTCTTCGGTCGACCCTGACGAGGCCAGTTCTGAGTAGAACCCGTCAGGGAAAATTGCTGAATAACCTTGGCCACCATGCTGCAACTCAGTTTCATGGTTTCACAGATCTTCTTGTAGCTTAGACCATCTTTGTGGAGAGCAACAATTCTCTTTTTCAGATCCTCAGAGAGTTCTTTCCCATGAGGTGCCATGTTGACCATCCAGTGACCAGAATGAGAGCATTGCACCCAAAGCACCACAATTTAAACCTTCAACAAGTTACACAAACTCATATGGCCCCGTAGAACAGACAAAAGCATGAACACGATGAATAAGACACGTTTCATTGCTTGGTTGACCATTACCAATTGGGGCGTGTACTCACTTTTGTTGCCACCCATTTTGGAAATAATGACTGTTCAGTTATGCGGACAGTACAGTAAATCTACACTGCTACGCATATTTGACAATGACCACTCTAGAATATATTCAAGTTTCATTTCTGTAACATTGTCCCTGGAAAAGTTATTATAAATTAATTGTTGAAATGTGAGGGGTGTACTCATTTTTGTGAGATACTGTAGGTAAAATTACATTCTATTTCAAAGGGCTTTAATTTTGAAATGCCACATCAGAGTGTCCTGATATCCGCTGAGTGACACTGTAAAGTACTGTACTGTCATGCTGAAGTAAAATTAGTCTGTGACAACAGGGAGTTTTCACTTAATTCTAATCTGAATTTCCACTCAACATAGGTAAAATTACATTCTATTTCAAAGGGCTTTAATTTTGAAATTCCGTATCAAAATGTCCTGATATCCACTGAGTGACACTGTGAAGTACTGTACTGTCATCCTGTAGTGAAATCAGTCTGTGACAACAGGGAGTTTTTACTTAATTCTAATCTGAATTTCCACTGAACACCCCAAAAAATACATGATATTTCAGAGGCCTTTAATTTTGAAATGCCACATCAGAATGTCTTGATATCCGCTGAGTGACACTGTGAAGTACTGTCCTCTCATGCTGTAGTGAAATTAGTCTGTGACAACAGGGAGTTTTCACTTAATTCCAATCTGAATTTCCACTCAACAAGGGTAAAATTACAATCTATTTTAAAGGGCTTTGATTTTGAAATGCCATATCAGAATATCCTGATATCCGCTGAGTGACACTGTGAAGTACTGTACTATCTTGTTGTAGTGAAATCAGTCTGTGACAACAAGGAGTTTTCACTTAATTCTATTCTGAATTTCCACTCAACATAGGTAAAATTATATTCTATTTCAAAGGGCTTTAATTTTGAAATGCCACATCAGAATGTCCTGATATCCGCTGAGTGACACTGTGAAGTACTGTACTATCATGCTGTAGTGAAATCACTCTGTGACAACAGGGAGTTTTCACTTAATTTAATCTGAATTTCCACTCAACATAGGTAAAATTACATTCTATTTCAAAAGGCTTTAATTTTGAAAGGCCACATCAGAATGTCCTGATATCCTCTGAGTGGCATTGCAAGGTACTGTACTATCATATTGTATTGAAATCAGCCTGTGTCAACAGGGAGTTTTCACTTAATTCTAATCTGAATTTCCACTGAACACAGCAAAAACTACATGATATTTCAGAGGCCTTTTGTTTCAAAATGCCATATCAGAATATCTTGATATCCTCTCAGTGACACTCTATGATACTGTTCTATCATGCTGCAGTGAAATCATTCTGTGGCAATATGGAATTTTCCTTTCACTCAAATCCAAATTTGGAGGGAAAACAACATATTTATGATGTTTTGAGGGCTTTTATTTTGAAATATCACATCAGAATGTACTGACTTCTGTGGTGTTTTTTCATGCATTAGTGAAATCAGTCCATGGCAGAGGGAAGTTTCCCTTTAATTCTAATCTGAAATTAGAGGGACCACAACAAAAATGTATGATATTTTAGAGGAATATAATTTTGAAATGTCACATCAGAATGTCATGATATTCTCTGCGTGACTCTGTGAAGTGGTTTCCTCTCATGCTGAAGAGAAATTATTCTGTGGCAACACAAAATTTTTCATTCTAGTGTGAAATTCGAGCAAATAGGGTAAAAATATACATGATATTCCAATGGGCGTTTTAGTTTTGAAATACTTCCTCAGAATATTACCTGATCATCTCAATCTTGTTTTTTAAATTAGTATTAATTTTGAATTAATTATTCAGTTTCGTATTTATTCTTTTTATTGCAGTCATTAATGCAGTTATATTTCTTTCTAAATTAACTAATTCCTGATTGACATAACGCATTTTGTCAGCCAGCTTTTATTTTGAAAATTTGAAATCAGTCTAGGCACGCTGTTACCGTAATGTTGTGTTTATTCGCACACCACTTAAATGTGTGAGGGCTGGCTTGACAGTGTTTTCCAGAGTGGAGGCTGGCTTGACCGCAGTGAAAAACATTGACTGGAGTTGCCGAGGCTGTGCTCCTCATTGTATGCAATGGCAGCCCAGGATCATAATGGGTTTATCAAGCTTAGACTTTCGAAAACATCTCGTAAAATATATAAATCGTCCCTACCTTACCATAAATTCTTGTTTTCCAGGTACTCCAGATTGTTATCCTTCGATTAGCTACATTTTAAAATAAATATGTCTATCGATTGGTGGACAAAAAATACATTTGTTTCCAGTTTCTTAATTTCACTCTCTTCCTCTTGACCAAAATCGCAACCGTGCCTGCGCAAATCAACAGAAAATTTAATGGGAAGATGTTTCTACCGCGCATGCCCAGTTTGTTTAAAAATGGCAGTTTGTCTGAGATGTTTATTGGATTCTTGGAGAAAATCTGGCTTTATCTGGTAAGTAAAGCAGCTAATTGTTTTGATTTGTTTGCAAATTACTAGAGGAACATTAGAACTATGGGGCGGTGACAATGCTTTTGCAGTCAGCTGCATACAGAAGGCGCTATCACTTTCCTAAAAAGATCTAAGCTTTTTTTTCCCCACATCGTCTGTGGACTGTCCATAGACTGTATAAAAAGATGGACAAAGCAATTGTGACGTCACCCATTGGTTTCAGCATAACATAAAGGAAGCCTCGATTTTGGCAATTTGAATTGCGCCATGTTATCATTTTGAAACCGGATGTGATTTCTATTGGACGAGAGTGAGAATCAAGA
The DNA here is from genome assembly GCA_029692085.1 of Gymnothorax javanicus. NCBI lineage: Eukaryota > Metazoa > Chordata > Actinopteri > Anguilliformes > Muraenidae > Gymnothorax > Gymnothorax javanicus. The sequence goes on from CM056194.1 coordinate 85,799,543, forward strand.
TCCGGGGAGGGACGAGAGGGGTGGGTCCTTGATCTGACCGTATCAGACGAGGACCAGAGGATAGCCACGCCCTAAAGCATATTCTGGCTTTATCCTTTATTCTAGTCTACTTGGGACCATAATTTACAAAAATGAACATCATGATATATCGAAGGAGACTTGAAACTTGCTATAGCTACCATAAAATAATGTGAAAAATCATTATTTAAATGAAAAATCAGGTGGGAAAGTAGGGTCATTTTCTCACAGACTTCTATAGCATTGAATTTCTTTCTGCAACCACCGACATCGCCATCTGCTGGCCATTAAATAGAATGCCATTTCATGGTACTTCAGCATGGACTTCATTTTTCAGAACAGGGTGCTGCGTCCATCTTTTTATACAGTCTATGGCAGGAGTTCTCAACTGGTCTCACATTGGGACCCACATTTTCTCATGGTCATTACGTCGTGACCCACTTTTATGGAATCGAAACCAAGCAAATATATTTTTCAAAAACAGCCTTTGAAAACACATACACAATCTTTTTAAACATATACACATTTATTTATATGTGCAAAGTGCATTTCAGAGCACATTAAGAAAATGAGGAAAACGAAAACTGCATTAGTGAATAAAATGCAATAAAATACCAAAACTGCACAAAATAAATAAGGCCACAAAACTAAATATTTAACTTCTATGAATATTTCTGCATTCAGAGCACAAAATGAGAAGGAACATGACAACTGCATGTATAAAAGTGAATAAACTAAAATGACAAAACTGCTCAAAAAAATAAGGCCGCAAAACTAAATATTTCGCGTCTATGAATCGCTCTGCATTATACGCTCAGCGTATTACTGCCCACCACAGACCAGGGGCCTCATTTATCAAAAAAGGGTGTAAAAGTGCTACAAAATTTTCACCTACGGCGAAAAGCCAAAAATGGCGTACACCCAAAATATTTACACCCTTTTCAGATCTATCACACTGTGCGTACGCACAGCTCTCCGCAATTTCCGTTGATAAATCACACCGGACCCAAGAAAAGTGCAGACGTGAACGCGCCTCATATCCCGCCCTCTACACGCCCAGACACAACCATATATGTTCAGTGCAAATGAGCACCTGCATATAAAGTAGCCATGTGCGCTCTGGGGATTTGTGGAGTGACGTCAGTGGAAGACGGTGAAACATGACTGGGAAACGCGGAAAAAAGCGAAACTTCTCATGCCGCTTTCCCACTGAAATTAGCGGGTCGACGCGGGTTTTTTAAACACAGGTCGACCCACTTAGAATCGGCATTTGGCTCCTTTCCCATTGGCAAAAAAAAAAAAAAAAAAGCGGGGTCTGTTCCCAAACTTGGTCCTGGGCACCCACTGTTTCTGCTGGTTTTTGTCCCAGCCACAATTGTAATCCCAGATCTTTAACGAGTTGCAATTTTTTCTTGACTGCACTACCCATACTCTTATGGATTGTTTACACTGTTAAGCCACATTGTCAGAAACAGCTATTTGAGCTGTAGCTGAAGAGCCGCATGATTAATCTTTTCCAACCCGCAAAATGAGTAGCGCTCAGTTTGCAACAGCTGAATCACCGGCATCAGCATCCTCTTTCCGACTCATGTAAAGATAAAGCTCCAGTAAATGATTAAAAGCATATCTGGTTATAAAGGTAAGACATTTAAGTTTACTTTCACACCATTATATTTGACTGAAAACATTAATTTTGTTTTTGTATTTTAAGGTAAATTTCAATTTAATGTCTGCAAAGAAGTAGCCTATCCCACTCAGGAAACAGTTCCGTTAACGGGTGGTAATCAAAATGTTCGACATTAAACGATGGTTCTTTTTAGATATAGCAAGAAATAATACATCTTTTCCTTTTTTGTTAAAGAAGGACAATACTGTGGTGGTTTTTAGTTTTATACTTACGGGTTCAGCCTTCTCGTATCCTTGATCATATGGCGAGGCGAATGTAATGGCTGGCCGCCCGTGCATGTAAGCATCTCTAGTCTTTATCAAAACCGTTTCGGGAGAAAATTTAATATGAAAGCAGCATACGGAGGCTGCGCCAGGATCGTTCATGCGCAATAAAGGTAACCACAATGTCTTACTAAAGCAAGGAAATGACGCAAAAGCTCCTTCTTTAATCGAAAATATTGCTTGGTTAAACAAACGAGGAAGGTGACCTGAAGAATTTCGAATCGTAAATTAGCGGGTTGACCCGGTCTGGCGTTCCCACTGCAAGCCGATCGGAGCCGAGCCGATTGAAGGCGATTTTAACCCGGGTCGCTTGCCGAGTCGTTTGACGCGGGTCGACGCGGGTCGGTGAGCCTTTCCCACAGCCACCAAAAGCCGATTGTTAGCGGGTTTAAACGGGTTTTTTGGCCAGTGGGAAAGGGGTATCAGAGACTGAGATACACGTGCTTGTTAGTGAGGTGCAGGCGAGGAAACAAGTCCTCTTCGGCAGGTATTTGCACTAATTCTGTATGATCACTTCGTCTTGTGGTTTTTTTAGGAACAAGAACATATAACTAAGAACACGTAGAGAATCACAACAGAAATGAACACATAATGTTGGACCAAACAATTTCTCCCCCGGAAATTAAAACAGTCTCATCTAATCAGCCACAGCCCTGGCCTCACCAACAAGCGTAAAACCGCCGAGTGCTGCGGTCACAAGTCTTACAGAGGCAATTAAAAAAAAAAAAAAAAAAAAACCTTCTTGTCGAATCTTTTGTCAAATTCAGTATGTTTGTGTTTTGTTTCAGTTGCATAGAGGGACAAAAATTCCAATGTCGTGTTTGATATACATGAATTTATTTCTGTCTCAACTTGTGGACATCAAATGTACGAGGAATGAAATATGAGGTTCTTGCAATACTGAAAACTAAACACAACTTTGCAAGACTGAAACTGAGAAACTCGTAGGCTATATACACACATTCTTTAGCTCAACGTGAGGGGTGAGAGTTGCGGGGCGGCTTGCAACCGCTGCATCACCGCAGCTCGTGTCCTTAGTCCCCGTTGAAAACCCTCGTGACGAGGAGGGGGCTGTGGGTCCGGGTCCACATGCTCGGGTGGAGGGAGACCCGGCGGCAGCGCAACCCCACGCCTCACTGCCACATAGTGCAGGATGGCATAGGCCCAGATGATCCGGCAGACCTTTTTCGGATGGTAAAGGAGCCTAACACCCGAGACATCCAGGCAGCGCCAACGGCCTTTCAGGAGCCCGATGGCGCGTCTCCCGACAAGCCAGCGCCGCGGGCATGGACCTCATTATACTGGGTTTCCTGGCCACCCTGTGGGTCCGGGATGGGAACTGAAAGCTACTCCCTCAGGAGGTAGCCACTATCGCCTGTAAGTCGCAACGATGGGCTGAGTATCAGCCTTGAATTGATGATTATAAGCAGCAGCTTTCAATGAATGAGTATACTGTGTACATGCACTCACCAAAAAGCCAGCCGTCACGCGCAGCGCCTGCCCCCAGTCTCGCCCCACACTGCTGTGAGTCAGGGTGAATGAATCATGAGTAGAGCCAGGCCACCGTGCCACTACATTCGTTATGAGCATGTCGGCGTCACATATGATTTGGGTATTGATCGTATGTACATTTTTGCGATTCACACATACGAATTCATTCACCGATGGTGCCCTAATCATGATGCGAGTGCAGTCAATGGCTCCAATTACATTAAGAAAATCGGACACTGTTGCGGCTTTGGTTGTTCTTATAAATAAGCTATAATCCGCGCTCCTTTCTCTTTCGCACACTGCAATTTTCTTACATAGCAGCTGCGTCGCCAATTCCTCCTGTTCTTCAAAAAGGGTGTAAATCACGGTACGCCATGGTCAAAAAGGGTGTAAATGACCGCACTTTTTCCCGTCAGGTTTGGGTTTGATAGATCCCAAATTTGGCGGAGAAAAGGGCATACGCACAAAACGGGCGGAAAAGGGTGTAAAAAAAGGTGTATCCACAATGATAAATGAGGCCCCAGATGTATTATGATACATCTCGAATACAAAAAAAAAAAAAAAAAACCCTCCATTTAACACAAACTTGCGCTTCAAGTTCAAACTTCTATCGTCACTTGTGAGCTCAACTCTGCTCGCTTCTTCCTCTTCCGCTCAACTCCCCCTCGACTCTCCAGAACCTCAACACAACACTAAAAGTGAACGGCAATCAAATGATGATTGCTCCATGGCTCCAGAGTCAGACGCCGCGCATTAAACATTATTCACCTCTGCCAAGGAGGTGTATGTTTTTGCCGGCGTAGGTTGGTTTGTTTGCTTGTCTGTTAGTAGGATATCTAAAAAATGCCTCATAGATTTTAACCAAACTTTGCAGGATGTTAGAGTAGCACAAGAGGAACAAGTGATTAAGTAGCATATCTAGGCCAAAGTACAGCTGGGATATAGGCCAAGGTTCAAGATTTCAAGTCTTTCCAATGGGTCGGATTTCCAATCGCCGTGCTTTTGGGTTTTGCTGCCACCTGGCGGTGAAATGCAACAATACCCTACATCAGCCAGCAAAAATAACTCATGCGCAGAGCTGCCTTGGCATGGCGGAGGTGCTGTGCTCTTTGAGTGCTCTTGATAATTTATTTTTTAACCAGCTGTCCGCGACCCACTCAGAACGGGTCCGTGACCCACTTTTGGGTCGCGACCCACCAGTTGAGAACCACTGGTCTATGGGACTGTCATGACAGTTCACGTAGGCTAGACTGGAGTAACCCCAACTATCTCTGCTTTACTAAGTGTAAATACGACCCCTCCAGGTACTCATTTATGTCATGTTCAGTGGCTTTATGTGTTATGATCCTCTTACGTGTTGCGCTGTTATTTGACACCAACTACTGTATGGCTTCGTCCTGCTTTTTTCAACCTTTGCCTTATTATGCATTTAAAAACAAGAATAGTGCATATGGCGAGCTTCCTTCTCAACATGAGTAATAAAGGCATTGTTTTAATATATGTTGAGTTTTAATGATGATGAGTGGAATAATTCAAACCCTCCTCACACCTGGGGGTCTATAAACAGGCGTGGGGCTGTCCATGTGAGACGTGAAAGTAGATAAAATCGCTCCCTCATTTGCATGGCGATAAAAATAAATTTTGCGAATGCTGCAGGTGTCTCTCAGTTTCAGTCGTGGAGGAGCCGTTTCTCTGTCTCCCTCTGGTGGAATATTTCTGGCAGTGCAGCAGCAAGGGTTAAACTGTGCTCACTCCACAGCCAATGAATGAAGTTTTAACATAATCAGACGCGCCATCTGTGACTCAGAAGGGGTGAAGTTTCTGGAACGTTCGCATCGAGGAATTCAAATATTTCTGCTTTTCTGCGTCTCGACTCTTTCTAATCTTCGTGCCTGCCTGCAGGATGCGGACATTGTTTGTCACAGTTTTTTGTTCTGTCTGCGCTCACTGAAACATCACCACGTACATCCATCTGAGCCCATAGAGAAGCAAGGGGCTCTGAAAAAAGTTAGCTTCATAATGTTTGGGACAGAGGTTTTTTTTCTTCATCGGTCCCCGAACTCTGCAATTTTAGAGTTGGAAGCAAACAATGTACTTGTGCTGGAAGCACTGATTATTAAAGGTTATGAATTCTGTTTTCACTCTCTAGAAATGACAGCACTTTATGTAGAAAAAAGTTCACACTATTTCAGGGGTTATAATTTTAACTAATAAATGTCTTTGCTGGTGTTTCTAACTAATCAGGTGCTTTCAATTAAATTCCTTTCTGAAAAGACCCTTCTGGCAGGAGGTATTCTGGACATATCTTGCAGTCATTTGTGCAAAAGGCCATTTTTTCAGAATGCTATAAGTAATTTTGGGTTCTTTTCCTTGCAGTTTGGTACCCCTGTTTTTGTAGTTTACCACCACATTTTGTATTGAAGCCTTTGCATTTCTGTTGGTGACTCCGCAGACAGTTTTCCTGCTTACTTCAAATTTCATTTTGGAAATGATTCTGCACTTTTTATTTGTGTTTAAAGCTCAGTGTAGATCAGCAGTTAAATCCATTTCTTTAATTTAAAGATTAACCAATTAGATATACAAAAGCCGCCAAAGGGAAGCTCTTTTGTGTTTCAAAGGGGTCAATGTACCAGGCGGCAGATTATTTAATTTTGTGAGCCTGATGTGCGATGCACATTCGCACACTAGGCCTACTTATTGTTTCTCGGGCTTATTATTATTATTTATTAATTTTAATTCCACTTATTCTTCCGCCCCAAGAATTTAGCTGCAAAACTAGTCCTACAGCTTTTGGAGTACATACACAAATAACACATGAAAACGTGTGGAATTACGGGAATGGTGTGCCATGGCTTTGGTTTGGGATTGGCCCAGCGGTTTTCCCAAAAATCCCAAAAAAAGTCAGAAAATTTTCCCATCTGGAATAATTCCCATCTGGACGCGACGTCAGGGACCGTTCAAAAACAACAAACACACATCTCTTTTAGGCCATGTTATTCAGCCATACTTTAACGTAGAAACGTGATTCAAAGTTTAAACAGGTCACGAGACTTCGTACTTTACTTGGGAAAGGCGGTATATTAATCACAATAACGGTTTTTACGCAAACCCAGTTTTGTTTTTGGTAATTTTTTGGCCGCATCAGAGTTTACAATAGATGTTCGTGGCACGGGATGTTCAACGGTTACAGTGCATGACATCATCACTAGTGGGAGCCTGAAAATCATCTATTTATGGCTTTGATTTGTGCCCTCTCACTCAAATTTTAGTCTACATACATGTACATAATATTTATATCAATTTGTAAGTAAACTTGTGCTGGTTCCCCTCATGCATCAGTGGTCGGAAATAGATCTACACTTTTTGCCACAGCAAAGCCAGACAAATCTCTCATCGAACCCCATATTAACTGACAGCCCGACTTTCACCAGAATCCAACCGGGCACAGTTTTTTTCCCCAAATGGCTTTCAAGTTTTTTTTTTTTTTTTTTTTTTTTTACTTTACTGACAATGTATAGTGAAATGTATAATGAAATGTTCAGCAAAATTTTCTAGTTAAATTTAAGCTTTAATTATTTTAACCTAAAATTTCATCCTTGTTTTTAATTTATCAGTTTCTGTGCAGCTGTATGGGTTGTGCTATGCACCCTGATGATGTGCATGGAGGACAGGAAGTTGAGGACTGGACTCAGGACCAAGGATGGACTTGGTTGTATTTATTATGCCTCCTGCGCAGCAGGGAGGCACACATGAAGCAATACAAAACAAAAAGGAAATGAGTAATGCTACTAGTAATACAAAACTGGGCTTTAGCTACAGTAACAATATATTATTAAAACAGAGAAAGGAATTAGGAAATGAGGTTCCTTAATAATAACGTTAAAGTGCGGATATCAACAATAAAAGGCACAAAGTTAGAGAATTAGGAAATACACGCGATATGCGGAGGATAAGTCTAGACAAGACTAGCAATACAACACAGGCATGTAGTTTATGAGACTTCGCAAAGACTAAGTGCGAGGCTCGGTCTGAAATAGCACAACACTACCACACAGTGGAAATGATTAAAAGGTGCTTGCGATGATTGCGGAGCTGAGGAATGCGGTCCGGGTCTTAATAGACCGGTGAGTCTAAAGGCTGGAGGCGTGACCTTACAACAGCACTTTCAGTCCCTTGATTCTCAATAAAATAACTGGACAACTGCTGTTCGTGGATTATTGTGATCAATGCAACAGAAAAACTATTTCTCCAGGCCTGACGTTTGCTTCGTGAGAAAATTTCAGACAGGTAAGCCATACTGCACAATAAAACTGGAAAGGAAATGATGTTTCAATAGTTTTTCGGAGAAAAAGCATTTCTGTGATTAGCACATAGCCCTTGAGATTTTCTTGAAATTCATTTATTTAAAAAAAATCATTAATTGGTTTTTGTATCTTGTTATTTGCTTGTCTATTTTCTTGCTCTTATTTTCTGTTTGCGTGGTTTTAATTCTGCTGTTGCGGACACTCCGCCACACGTCTGTATGAAAGATGCTAAACAAATAAATACAGTTGGTCAGCCAACGCTCATGTAAACATTTAGTTGAAGTATTTACAGATAAAAAGCTAAATCAGAAAAAGTTGGGGCTGTATGTTAAAATTAAACCTGAAAGCAGTGCTTTGGAAATTAATTTCCACCTGTATTACACTGAAAACCAAACAACAGCACATTATTTGATATTTCACTGCATGAACTTTGTTAATTTTTACAAACTGAACTCATTTCACATTTTGATTCCTATGGCAAAAAAAAAGTTGTGACAACAAAGAATTTACCTCTTTGTAATGTTGCCAATTCCTGTCACAACATTTAATATACAATGAAGACTGAAGACACAAAATAATTAAGTGTTTCAGGACTAACTGCAGCCCCCGGACGAAGTTGGGCAGCTACTTTGGATTCGTGCTTGTCATCTCCCCGCCACGTCCGCGTCCGTAGACACTTCCTTGTAGATGCCGTAAAGGCTGCAATTTTTAACTGATTACTTTTATATTTGGTGTGGATGTGTTATATTTGTCATGACTCGACAGTATTGGCTGAATAATGCGCAAAAAAGGGGAGAAGCTGACTTTTGGGGGCTACACCTATGCGGCTGCGACCGATCAGACTGTCTAGTTTTGTTTCATTCTTGCTGAAAATAATTTTTATTCTGAGCAGCAGAACAGGGTCTTGTTGTTGCCTTTAGCATTTCAAAATGCACCACACATCCTGAGTTGGGGATTAGTTGGGACTGCCGGCAGGCTAATCAAGCACCCGGACCCTGTCCTGATGCAGCCACGCACTGGCAATATGTACAAAAGGCGGTTTTCGCATTTGCTTGGCAAAACATGCATGGACTTCCTTCGAAAAGACGTAATCTTGAAGGCATTACGTAATTCTGAAATCTCCTTGTACTTTTCAGCATGAAAGGTGTCCTCACAATAGTGCAAGTTACCCCTGCCAAAGGTACTGACACAACTGCATACCATGATAGAGCATGGCTCTCAGACTTGATATTAATAAATGCCTGAATGGTCCTGTTTTTCTTTAGTATGGAGCATACAGTGTCCATCTCTTGAACTATTGATTTGTCCAACCTCATACACATTTCCACTGTGTCTGTGTGATGGTCCATCAGAGATGCCTCTAAGCTCAGAGAAGTCGATGGCAGTTCTGAACACTTATCATAAGGCTTCCTTTTCGAACATTAAAGTTTTAACTTGTATTTGTTGATGTAACTCCTTGCTTTAATACAACTCCGAAATAGTTGGGACGAAGTGTAAATTGTGCATAAAATCAAAATGCAATGACTTTCAGATCACATGAGCCAATATGTTATTTACAATAGAACATAGATAACATTTCAAATGTTGAAACTGAGACATTTTACATTTTTATCCATAAAATGAGCTCATTTCATATTTTCTAGCTGCAGCGGGTCTCAAAAAAAAATGGGACACAGGCAAAAAAGGGCTGAAAAAGCAATTAATATATAACAGAATCAGCTGAAAGAACATTTAGCAAGTAATTAAGTTAACTGGCATCAGGTGTATAACATGATTGGCTATAAAAGGGATGTCTTCGAGAGGCTGAGTCCCTCAGAAGTAAAGATGGCCAGAGGCTCTCTAACCTGTGAAGGCTTGCGTAAAAAAATTGTGGAATACTTTAAAAACAATGTTCCTCAACGTCAGATTGCAAAGGCTTTGAAGGTCTCATCATTGACAGTGCATAACATCATCAAAAGATTCAGAGAAACTGGAAAAATCTCTGTACGTAAGGGACAAGGCTGAAGATCTTTACTGGATGCCCGTGATCTTCGAGCCCTCAGACGCCACTGCATCACTCACCAGCATGATTTTGTCATTGACATTACTAAATAGGCCCAGGAATACATAAAGAAACCACTGTCTGTATACACAGTCCGCCATGCCATCCACAGATGCCACCTTAAACTCTATCATGCAAAAAGGAAGCCATTGTTGAGCATGATCCAGAAGCATCGCCGTGTTCTGTGGACCAATGCTCATTTAAAATCGACTTAAGTAAACTGGCAAAGTGTCCTGTGGTCAGACGAGTCCAAATTTGACATTCTTGTTGGAAATCATGGGCGTCGTGTCCTCCGGGCTAAAGAGGAGAAAGACCACCCCTCCTGTTATCAGCGTTCAGTTCAAAAGCCAGCATCTCTGATGGTATGAGGATGCATTAGTGCATATGGTGTGGGACACTTGCATGTTTTAAAAAGCACCATGAATGCTGAAAGGTATATAAAGGTTTTAGAGCAACATATGCTACCCTCCAAAAGAGATCTATTCCAAGGAAGGCCTCGTGTATTTCAGCAGGACAAAGCAAAACCATATACTGCAGCTATTAAAACAGCATGGCTTCATAGTAGAAAAGTCCATGTGCTTTCACTAATTGAGAACATTTGGCGCAGAATTAAATGAAAAGTTTGTCAAAGGAGACCCAAAACTCTCCTGCAGCTGGAAGCCTGTATTAAACAAGAGAGGGATCAAATTCCAATGGCTAAACTCAAGAAACTTGTCTCCTCAATGCCCAGACTCCTCCACTCTGTGTTAAAAAGAAGAGGGGATGGTACACCATAATAAACAGGCCCCTGTCCCAACTTTTTTTGAGGCCTGTAGCAGCCATCAAATTCGAAACGAGCTCATTTTTTGGATAAAATTGTAAAATTTCTCAGTTTCAACATTTGCTATGTTATCTCTGTTCTATTGTGAATAAAATACTGGCTGGTGGGATTTGAAAGTCATTGCGTTTTGATTTTGTTCACAATTTACATTTTGTCCCAACTATTTTGGAATTGCGGTTGTACTATACAATGATTTACCAAAGTATTCCTGAGCCCATGAGGTTACATCACTTAGAAATAAATGATTTTTTTTTTTTCCACAGATATTTAGCTTGGTCTTGCTCCCTTGCCCTTTATACACAGAAATTCCCCCAGATTTCTTGAATATTTTAATTATGTTAAGTGCTGTAGAGGGGGAAATAAAGAAATCTCTTCCTATCTTTTTTTGAGGAACATTTTCTTTAAACCATTCAATGATTTTCTTGTGCATTTGTGGGCAAATTGGGGATCCTCAAAATCAAAATCAAAATCAAAATCAAATCTATCTATGTTCCTGAAGGACTAGACCTTTCTTGGATGCTGCTTTTATACCAAATCATGATTACAATCACCTGCTGACATCAGCTTTTTCAAATCATATAATTAATTTTTTTTTACCTCATTACTAGTCCTGAATAGCTCCCGTCTCAACTTTTTTGGAATGCATTGCAGACATGAATGGCTGTCTATTTACTAATAAAATGAAGTTCACCAGACAAAACAATTAAAAATCTTGTTTTCATACTGTCTGTAATAAAACACAAGTCAAAGCAAATTTAGAAATCAATCTCCTGTTTTTACGTGCATTTTCCACACCGTCCCAAGTTTTTTCTCCCTACCTTGGGGTTAGAGACACAAAGCCAGTTTGGCATCTAGGCTCTGACCCAGACACATCCTGCGGCCTACTGAGCATGAGCAGAACGGAGCAGGGAATGTCAGGATATTCTCTTGTTCACGGGGAGATTCAGAGCCCACAGGTGGTACAGGAGGTGGAGGTGTGATGTTAACTAGCAGCAGGCAAGAGTGATGCAGTGCAGCAGCAGGCAGAAGCATTTTTTCTGCAGAGACATGGACAGCAGCTTCAACGACCTGCCATGCAGAGGGGTGGAGCAGTGGCAGAAATTCATAAAAGTGTCTATGAGAGTGAGGGCATGTCGGGAGTCATCTGCCTGAAGCTGCTCTGAAAGTTATGCCTCATTCATGAGTGATTGGTTATAAGTTACTAGCGTGGCCTTTGGGCAGCCCGAGCGGAGATAAGGGGAGGTGAAAGGGGTTAGAAGTTGAAGTAGCGATTGGGGAGTTTTGGCAACTATAATGAATGCAACCAGACCCTAATTTTTCCCCCAATTGTGGGGTATACCCCTCTCAGCCATACAAATGCTGGCCTATGGTTCACAGCCGTTCTATACCTCTGCCTAGAGTTGAATCGGGTGTAAGGGAGCTGTTCGCTGTTTCTTTTTACGTCCGTCTGCTGACCCTCCTCAGTCAGATCTTTCCTTTAGCGTGGTGTACTCGTTTTCAATCTCTCCGCCTGCAAAGCTCTCCTCCACGGTGTGGCGGGTGACACGCGAAAGGTTCTCATAGCGGCGCAGAAAATAGATGAGGAAGGCCAGGAGGACGGCCTGCAGGAGGATTAAGACGAACAGCACGATCTGCGAGGTCAGGGCCAGGTCGCAGTACCAGTACTGGCAGGTGTCCAGCACCTCATCCTCCGTCAGGTACACCACCAGCCTCCCCCGCAGGCGCGGAGGGGAACTGCAGGTGACGTTGCCGTAGAGCGAGCGTTCCGAGCGCTTGAGCAGCCATCCACGAAGGTAGAGCACGGCGCAGTCGCATGCCCAAGGGTTGCCGTGCAACGAGACTGAGCGCAAGTCGGCTAGGCCATCCAGCAACCCCGTGGGCACCCAGGTGAGCTGGTTGTCGTGGAGATGGATTTTGGTGGTGTCGGCGGGGAAGGCGGAGGGGAGGGCGGAGCTGGTGAGACCTCGACCGCTGCAGGTCACGGTGCCATCAACGCAGCTGCACGGAGGGGGACAGTCAGCAGTGGCCACCAGGGGGAGCAGTAATGTGGTCAGGAGCTGGGTCAGGCAGAGCCAGGTGCTCCTCATTTTAAATACCTGAGGTAGAAGGCAGACATTGACAGGAAAAAGCCATGGGCACATTGAGACACTGAAAAAATAAGGGAAACATTTTTATAAATTGCCGATTTTGTGCAATTGTCAATCAACTGTGAAAATTAATATCCTAAAGAAATATTCACAGAAGATCTGTGTGTCAGGTGTGGATGGAAATTGTTTTACTCCAGGTTATATTTTGACTGACTGGAGTAAAATGTCAAATTCGCAATAAAAATCCATTACATGTGAAATAGACCGATATATAGCACTGAATGTTTGCAACTAACACTACAATACAAGATGTTTTTTTCCTCTTTTCTTAGAAAATAACATTTCCCATGAATGTTTACCTACACTAATTTTTGTTGCACTACAACAATTCATGCTTGCTGACAAGTCTGTTTTTTTGCAATAAATATCTCCCTCACAACTCCAATAAATCAGAAATGAGTTCATAACATATTTTCAGAAAACAGTTTTTTTTTCAGACATAGAGCAGCTAATATCACATCACACAAAAACATCTGCAATAGTATAAAAAAAACTTCTGCGGGAATTTCTCTGAACAAATGCAAAGAAATTCGGCAGCATACAATGTTATGCAAACTGACATGGAAGTCTTGTTCTGCCACTTAGCTCTTAAAATTTGCATCACCTTATTAGCGTATGATACTTGAAAATATCCTGTTTAAAGGGAAAATTGTACCATTGTATGGATAAGAGAACAACACTTACTCCTGTTTCAACAACTTCTGTAGCGGCAACCAGACGTCCGACAGCTGAAGACCGTTCTAAGCCCTCTTGCGTGATAAGACAGTTGGTGGAATGGTCACATGACCTGCTGTCGCTGCTGGGGTTCACTGATAAAAGTGCTCTCCGCCGGGTCACCGGAAACAGGAAACATTTTATTAAAACACATCATTGACAGTGCAGGGTCTCGAACGAATACCGCCACTCCCTTCGCCCAAAATAAAATTACATAGTGTGGGACCAGGGTGTAGCTTTGGCCTTTATGCGACAGCAGTTAGTGCATACAACATGGCGGAAGCAGTCTAGGAAATGTAGGAATTCACCAACAGAAATGATGCGTCTCCAGTTTAAATCAATTATACTCTTTACTGTCTCAGTTCCAGCTTTAACAAGACAACTGATCGTCACCAACAGAGAGTGGTGTTGATGGTTAAAGCCATAGGAGTTTATATGAGCAGCACTCATTCTGACATGCTTTCACTTCTCCTGAATACATGAGGATAACTTAATAGTGGCCAGGGCCTATTAAAACCATTATCGCTGTCAAGCACGCCAGAGCTGTCATGAGAGGGCAGGAAATTAAGTCAGTTAATGTAACAGAAAAAAACAATTTAGACTTAGCTATACCACCAGCCAAAGGTTTTTGGGCACATTCTTCAGTTTACATTCATTGTGTTAGTGAAATATAAGCATTTTTAACTTCTGTAAATAATTTCAAATGGCTAAAGGGTAAAATGTGCATTATGAATGGTAAAAAATAATCTATTGTTTCACTGCAGGGGAACAAAATATTCCCATTTCCTACCAGGCAGCAATCAAGAGGGTTTCTAACAAAATCAACAGAAAAATCAAGCAGAAGCAACTCACCGATGCGGTGCATCAGTGGAAACATCCATGGCTGTCCTTGTGGAGAAATCACCATGAATATGCTCAGCCGTTACCATGGCAAAATGTGGTTAATTTCCTGACTCCAAGATTTAGATAGCAAATCAATAGATGGTATGTTTTTTTTCACTTCACTTCCTGAAAATTGTGAAATTGAGGCTGTACTAAAACTTTTGACCAGTAGTGACTGTTGTATGACAAAAAGAGATTATGCCATCGGCACAATTAATGTGCGGTCCAGACCATGCCATACCAATGGGTGGCGATTATATTATTCAATGTAAAACATTCAATGTAAGCAATGACAAGCTTTGAAACTTGCTATAAGGAGCATACACTGATGTAACGAACCAAAACTCCGTTTTCCCGGTCTACAGTTAAAGGTCCCTTATTGTGCTGATCCTTCTTTTAATACATACATGTAATGTTATAATGTTGGATGTCCATACTCAACCTCTGCAAAGTTTCTGAACATAAGATACAGGGGTTTTGCCGTAATCCGAGAACTTGATTTCCTGAATGTGATTTCCTCTCTCAACAGCTCGTCCTGAGATCTTCACGAGATTTGGGCAAAACCTGACGTCAGGTTGTTGCATCCAATCAGTACAGACCTGGCCAGAGCCAATCACCGCGCTGGAACTGCCCACTCCGGAATTAATTCTATCAGACACAAACGAGCACAAATCACTTAACGTGTAGATTTATCAGTATGTCTCCCAAAGCTGTTTGTACGTGTTTTTTTGGATGCGAAAAAAAAGCACAACTATTTTCTCTTCCAAAAGACAATGCCTCCAGAAATCAGTGGGTAGCTTTTTTGTTTGTCGGCGACAAACAGCCACACTCAAAGGGAACATTAGCCGTTTGTGCTTGGCATTTCACCAAAGACAGCTTTGTCAATAAAGGATAATTCAAAGCTGGATATGCATCTCAGCTGCTTCTCAAACCTGGAGCAGTTGCATCGATCAAGCGCTCAGAGCCACAAGCTGTAAGTAACAATATAACAGCAAATAATGTAGCTAAGTGAAGCTAACCTGTTACAGGTGGTTAGCAGGACCGCGAACGATAGTTAGCACTAACAACTGGCCTCAAATGCAGGCTTTGTAAAATATCTGAAGATAAAGCCTGGAACGGTAGCAAAAGTCTGTGACTCAACGACAAACGCGGAAGCTGTAAGTTTTCCCATTTTGTGTTGCTTTACTGCATAAGCCTACCTAGCGTGGTAGTCTGTTGATGTGGCTGTAGCACTGTGGCTAACGTAGTTAAGTTACTGTTGCCAATGTTTGTGTCCAAAATATGCAAGAGTAAATAATATCAAGGAAACATTCAACAGGTGAGTGAACTTAAACCTCATTTGAAGCTAACTTTTTATACTTGTTTGTAATTTGGATGCTTCGTACAACTGTTCACAGTAACGGAACTTACTGTCTGTAAAACCTGTATTGCAGGGTAATGTTTGTCTCTGTTGTTGTTATGACCGCTCGGTTACTATCGCATGTTAGTTCTCGCTCCGTGCTACTTAAAAAATGCTCCTGGTTAACTTATCTGCAGTAATTATGATCGGTACGCTTGTGTTACTTTGGTTAGCATCAAGGTGGTAATTTCATCATAACGTTACCTGACTGTAGCCGCTACAGTTGAAACTAACTGGAGAGGTGTAGTGCATGTCTGCAAAGTTGGGCTGATATGGCCACAGTTAGTCCAGACGTAGGCTTTGCGGAGCTTAGGGTGTGTGTTTGGGTTTGTTTACTGCTGCTGTAAAATGATCGTTTTACTTATCCATGACCGGGGCCAGCCAGGTGCTTTGCTGTGGTGTGGGCTAGCTCTCTAATCCTACCGCAATGAAAGCAATCACAAAACGCACTATAACATGTCTGGTATAACAAACGATTTCTCTGCATTGCCGTGGCAGAATTTCATCCTCCTTTGAAATTGTTCTGGCTTCGAAAAAGCTGAAAAAAGTGGAGGTTGGATATGGATTTTTTTTCCGGTAGAAGTTATTGATTCACTTGCTCCACATAATCAACACTTATACCACGTGTGTGTTTTTGCTACGAACTCATTTAGTAGCTTGGTGTCGGAATTCTGTTTCGTTTTGGTCGAAATGGTTAACAGGAGCTTTTAGCAAGGTTTCTTCCAGATAGCTAAGTGGGTATATAACAGTACAGCTACAACCACATGCATGCAAGGCGAGACAGTACGAGCAAAACACTAAAATTTCAACTTGTCGCTCATTGACATCCTGCTGTAAACGTTGTTGCAAAACTTCAATTGCTTCCTCCTCGCGTTCGGGGTCGGATTCAGGATCAAACCAGTACGGTCTTACAGCAATCAATGCCGCAGAGAGCTGTTCTGAAATACCTGCCATCTTGGTTTCCTGGTTTTTCGGGTCTGCACCCTCCCCTGGAATCAAAGCGGCCAGGCAACCAATCAGAGCAGCGCCTCATTAGCATAGCCTCCCTGCCCACTTAAAACAGCTTGTGTTTCAGGCTGGCACAGACGGGGTGAGAGAAGAGGTCTCACAAGGCCTGGATGTGTGAGTTTTTTTTTTTTTACTGAATTCTTAACATTATTTTTAAGACCCATTGGACAGAGTTTAAATGACTAAATACACCATAATATGGGACCTTTAACAGCGGACATGGAATGTCTAGAAATGCAAAATGCTTCCAAGAATACACATGTACTTGTGGACAGGGCCTTAGTGTTAAGAGTTAGGGTTTTAAAACATGAGCTGGGCCTCTGACGATGTGGGCCTGAGCAGACAGCTTTAGCGATAGCGTTGTGGAGGCTTTGCAGTGGAAGCCGGGGGCTGGCAGATAAGGAGTGACTCAGCATTGTAATTTTGATATCCTTCATCCTGTGGTTAGAGAGCTGAGAGCAGCCTTTTCCAGGAAGGACTAGCTAGGGGAAAACCAGTGAAGGTGACCATCAGTTAATCGCTTATATTTTGTGACCTCTACTGTGCCAGACTGATGCTCGCCATCAATAATGGTATCAAGTAAATGCTTGACATCAGAAAAAAGTTAACAAAGATATCTTATACACGGAAAGACAAAACTATTCTTTGGAGATTTTTTTCCCAGGATAAAGCCACTTATAAATGATTGACCAGCAGATCCACCACTCCACATCCGACCCACTTGTATGTAACAGTCGTCACTTCAAACTGATGTTTGAGGAAACAGGGCATCCATTTCCCAAGTTCACATCCTCAATAACTTAGTCTTCACTGCCTTTCCTCACCTATTCACCTTGTCCCCCCAAAGGGTAAAGCTGAAAGCACGAAAAGGAAGGGATGGCAGGTGTGAAATATGTATTTGACTGAACAGACCTTCACCCAGGGCCAGTATCTGAGGTGACCATCAACTCGATTCCTCAAGCTTGCGATCAAAAATGTACTGTTAGTGATTTGTACTGGCCAGATGTGGTCAAAAGTGTTGGTGCATTCATACCTCATTGAAAGAAAGTTCCAATTGTCCTGAAAAGTTTTGAAATTAAAAGCCGCTTTGTCATGCAAAGTCCATATTCTTTTGGTTTGCCTTAACCACAAAATGAGGTGAATTCTTGCTTATTCTACGAACACATTCAAACATTCCCTGGACAAAATAGTTGATATCCCTTAGAAATTATCAAAGATGATTGAATTGTGGGGATATTTCAAACAGACTATTTATATCTCATAATCAGTCAATCAGCTAATTGAAACCTAGAAAAGCACTCACTGTGCTGCTTGGTATCTTTGAGTGCACCAATCTCAGTATGGACAAGAGAAAGTAAAGCACAGCAATGTATGAAGAGATAAGGAAGAGTATTATTGCCAAGCAAGATCAAGGTAAAGGCTACTTGACCCTCTCCACGCATCTCGATGTTCCTGAGACCACGGTTTCAAATATTATCAAAAGTTTGAGGTCCATGGGACAGCAGACAACCTCCCTGGATGTGGCCGCAAGAAGACAATTAACACCAGACTGAATAGGATAGTGGAAAAAGAGCCAAGGAAAACTTATAAACAGGTGCAAGCTAAGCGTCAAGATCAAGGTACAACAGTGTCTGCTCGCGCCATCTGTCGCTGATCGATTAAACGTGGGCTCCTTAGAAGAGGACCTCTGTTGAAGAAGAAACATAAACAAAGCCAGATTGGAGTTATCCAACATGCATGGAGACAAGCCCCAATGCCTCAAGTGAGAATGCATGTATAGGAGTAACAGTTAAATTCTGTTGTGAGCTGATGGCCCATTTCCAGGAAAAGCTTGAACTTCTTTCTTTTTTTAATATGAATATAGTGCAAGAAAGTGTTTTTATTCCAATGCGATGCATGATCCAGTTTTGAAAAGTAAAAGTACCGCCATGTTTTTGTTCCAGCCACCTGGACTGGCCAATCCAGAGATCATGACTCTCAGGTTCGAAGGTCGACTGGTTTTCCATCCTTTTACCTGGGAGTCAGGTGTACTGACAAATCTGGCCAATCAGCAGCACTAATTGTTTAGTTAATCAGCTAATTACCTGAGAGATAAGAAAACCAGAGCTGGATTTGGATAAAATGTCCAGATTTGGAGATCCTTGCTCTAAAGCACTGGCTGTCCAACTGCGCTTACAGTTGTAGGATTTTAATAACCTGTTGATTTGCCTTAATTGTGAGCATTTTATGCTAAGAACAGTTATTTAAACTAAACCACAGAAATATCCATTCATGCCACAAAGAAAAAAAATCCATACCCATGATGATATACTGCAACCATCTGCATGAAAAGAAGGAAAATGGACCCGGTCAAACAAAGGACCCATTAGATGCCTAATTGGTGAAACAGTAGGCATGAGAACCAACCATTTATTAGACAAGCAAATGACAGAGTCAAACTTGTTTTGGGTCAGGTTTATGCTATTAAGTCAAGCAAAATAATATTTGAAAGAACTTAAAGCATTTATGTTCAGCAACCTATTTTAGAGCTTGTAGACTTTGTCAAATTTAATCAATATTACAATATTACTCCCAGAAAATACTTGCAATAAAAACAAATAAATGGAAAATATTTTTAAGGATCTTTTATTCTTCATTTCATGCTTCAGCATTTCTTTTTAAATGTCCCAGCCGAATGGTTGTTATGATCAGTGCAGGGATAATCAAATCTCTGGCCCTTGAATCCAGATCCAGCCCTGGTTTTCTTTTTATCTGAGCAATTATTGCTTCTGATTGGCCAGACTGTCCTTATGTGCTCCTGACGAGTTTGCAGTAAAGCATTTCAGTTGACTTTTGATTTAATTTTGATTTTTGATTGCACCAAGTTTTCACAAGAATTTCAGTTCAACCAACTTTAGAAACAAATGAAAGAAGCTAGGAGATAAATCGTTGCCCGCCAAACTCAAATAACAATCGGCACTAGTAGTGTCTGTACAGAGAGCCTTTATTTCGTGGTCATCACCTGTGCACGAGTTCCAGGCTGGTGTAGCACTAATGTGGGGAAAAAAAAAAAAAAAAAGCAAATGGCGCCTGCCAATCAAGTAAACAAGATGGCTCTTAGGAACCAAACGGCATAAGGCCAATGCTACGCGCACAACACAAAATTGCAGTTCAGAAAGCAACCGCAGCTACCTTCATAAGACTACTGCACCCAGTCCGCATCACTGAACCAGAGAACTGCTTTCATACAGGATTGCTGGAGGCTCGAGTAAGCATCGGAAGAGCGGATGTTTGATACTGGGAGACGGATGGTGTTTTCTGTAGGTGCTGTTACAAAGGGGGTGAGGCTGCCTCCCGCTGAATACAGAACATTCCCACAACGCCACGTCAATGTTGTAACGTGAAAAAACATCTCACTAATGCCATCAGAATACTTTTTGTCAGCCAGTTCAACACTGTATACAAGCACAAACATTTCTCCCATTCAGTGTGCTGACCTCTACTGGAAGTGTCAAAAAGAAACAAATACTTCGCAGTCATGCGTAATGCAGACAAAATATGTATGTGTACCACACAAAAGGGCTGAATTTACACAATGAACACAGTGTGTCATGCAAACGCCATTACAACACTCAAACTAGAGGCACTCGTAGAGTGCAAACCTCCGCCAAGGCAGCACAATCCATATCTTCATGAGTGGGAACAAAGTTGAGTTATCGCGTGTCATACGATTTCAAGATGGCTGCCGTGGCGGCCATATTGTTTCCCTGATCGCGGTGAAAATCAATAAGGTCCATCGATGTAATAGCAATCCACCCACAAAATTTCAGACAAATCTGTGCATTACTTTTTGAGTTATGTCGTTCACAAACAGACAAACAAACGGGGCGAAAACATAACCTGCACCCCAACTTCGTTGGCGGAGGAAATTACAGCTCAAACTAGTGTCTCTGGTCGTGCTTTTAGGTCCGTTAGATAGGTATTTGGGCATTTCAGGGTATTCAGGACAAGTAGAAGATTCAACAACAGATTTAGAGTGATACCAAGAGCCCTAAAGTATATGAGAAAGTAAATCTGTTCTATTCATTAACCAGCCCAGGACTGGAAGCAGTTTTCTGAATTTACCTCTTCCACCCGGGATTTTCAATGACTTGCTTTCAGTGGCATAAAAGCACTTTAGTAACTTCGCCTTAAAATGCATGATGACTCCAAACCAGTTTTGACTTATTTTCCCTAATTAAAAGAGAGAATGCACTCCGGTGTTGGAGCAGGGGCAGTTCCACACCCGTGACCACAAAGCAATTATTAATTTATAAAACTACCTACAGTTTTAACGCAAGAATTCTTCAGGGTATTCAGCCGTCTCTCAATGCCCTAAAAAAGGTGCAAGTAGAAACAGTAATTTTATGAATTAACTGGAAGCATCAAGTGGCTGCAAGTGTGCGAATGCCCTTTGCAACATCTAATAAGCAACCAGACATTCACTCGCTCATCTGCAAAGTCTAATCAGTGGAACGACCAGCCAATTTGTTTTTAGCAAGAATTTTGCTGATTGCATCACAAAGTTAAAGTATTTTCCTATCCACATTGATGATGATAAAACATCATTGTCTCTCAAAATCTCTGAATCTCTGTTGTTCACAAAACGGTGCATGTTGGTTTAGAAGGCACGCCATTTTTTTAACCAGTGTTCGCAACATTTCAGGTGTTTCCATTTTAAGTATTTTTTCCAACACTGAAGACCTATTTTGAATTAGTTAAAATAAGTTACACTGACAAAGAAATTCTACAACTTCGAGCTAGAACTCAGAGCAAGTTTTCGGTTAATATATTATACTGTATGTATTACTGCAATGGTTATGATATGATGTTTATTACAAGCACATTGTCAATATTGCCTATTGGTGATCTCTGTCATTTTTTCACAAATAATTCCTTAATAGGCTTAAGTCTCGGTCTTCAATATTCATAAAATAATTTGATTATTAATCAGGTGACCTTAAACAGGAGTAGGTTGAGAGCAGTAATGCTTTAAAAGGGGAGAGCCTCAACATGCCATTACATGGTGTTAGCCGAAATATCCTCAGCTGGGCTTCGATACTGGTGGCACTCCAGCTGACAAGGTTAAAGGGCAGCATTTACAACAGAGGAAATGCCCAAGTTTGGGACATTAGTGCTTCTGCTTAGTCAATGAACTGATTGTACATCTTAGTTTGGAAGGCAGCACATTAAAACTATCCCTACTATGCTTCGAATGACACACTCACCACAATGCACAACGCTCACCATTACTCTCACACACACACACATACACACTGCAAAAAAGTAAATTTTCCTTGCGGTTACAAAATAGAGGAACATACAAGATAATTTCTTTATTTCCGCCGAAATAATTTCAAATTCTCTCAAATAAATACCATTAGAAAATTTAAAATTTTAAACAAAACATTATTTTTGTTCTCCAAAGTAATTTTATTGTTATTTTTACCAGAGAATTCTTTCGATGAAAAGAAATTTTCTTTTTCGCAGTGTTAAAAAAAAAAACAAAAAAATAAACATACGAACAAAAGCTGGTTCAAACCAAAATGGCAAATTAAAATGTTTAGAAACATCCCATGTACCTCCGCAAACGAGTGCACATAAATAATTCAAGCATATTCATAAATAGATACTGTCATTTAAATAGTATACCATACATTTTTTTACCATTAATATTGTTAATAGGTTTAAAAATGAACATCGAGGAAAATAAAAATAAAAAGAAGTTTGAGTGCTTCAACAATATTATTTTGTTTGGACCCACTTTCAGGGGATTCCAATGCACCTCACAAATAAACATGCTCCCGGACGGGTACCATGGATGAGAATGACTTTCACGACATTTTAGAGAGGCTGTTTCACCTACACCAAACAAAACTTTTGTATAACGGAGTAATGTTTCCCCCTGGCGGCGAAAAAGTCTTAAAGTCTTTGAGGGCCTTAGCGGCCGGTGGAGCCGTGTCACTGCAGGATGGGGGTCCCCGAATCGCGGGTGTGCCCGTTCTCCGCAGATCGCCGGGGAGCCGGCCGCGGGATCACTGGTCGTGCTCGTGCATCTGTTGCTGCATCTTTTGGAGCATTTCCTGCATCCGCTTCAGCTGCGAGAGGAACGGAGAGTGAGTTAGACAGCGCTTCTCTAATTACACCTCTGAAAGACTGCCGTGAGTACTGGCTTTCATTGCAGACATAATTTCATTGCACTATATCCCATCCCAGCATGCACAGGGCAAGAGGTAGGAGCACACCATGGGTATTTTTCCATTCTATTGCAGGATGTGCTCAGCATTCAAGCAAAATGATAAAATCCATAATTTTGACCAGCTGAAAATATTTCTTTAATGGGCAGTTACATTATTGACCAGTAATTTATCCCTTCAGGCAACATCTGACAGGAATATCTATGAACACCACAAAGGATAAAAGCCCCTTGTCCATATTGTGCTTATTTTGCCATTTTGCAAGTAATCAACTTAGAAGTAATATTTTCATAACTGATAAAATTAAAGACTGAGGTGAAACTGTAAAAGGTAGCTGCTTTTAATTTATTTTCAAATTATTCTCCGAAATGTGATATCACAAAAATTACAAGTTATCTGTGATTCACTATCATATGCAATAATCTTCTATGAGTTTGGCAACCACTTCAGTAAGAGAAAGTGTTCTGGGTCATCTCTAAACTACCCAGTGTTATGGGTCACTTCTAAACTACCCAGCATTATGGGTCACCTCTAAACTACCCAGCGTTATGGGTCACCTCCAAATTACCCAGCATCATGAGTCACCTCTAAACTACCCAGCGTTATGGGTCACCTCTAAACTACCCAGTGTTATGGGTCACCTCTAAACTATCCAGTGTTAAGGGTCACCTCCAAACTACTCAGTGTTATGGGTTACCTACAACATAACTAGTGTTATGAGTCATTAGACAGGGGAACTCTAATGGTTTTAAATGAGGAAAATAACCACAATCATATGACAAACAAGACCATTTTTAAACCAAGTAAATGGCTGGACTGTGTCACGCTGTAAAAGCCTCCTGATGACAAAATTCATGACCGCTTGCGGCTCTTCCCACTTAAACAGACCAATGGCATGACTTCATCACTCATTCAGTCACAGACTTTCCTATTTATATGGTTGGCCTCCGCTTTGCTGTATTCCAAACAATAAACCAAATCCTAAACCATTATTCCATAAAAAGTAAGTCATTCCACAATCAGGGTTCTGCCGATGCTGGTCGGCGCTGGTCGGCCCCGAGCAGCACTCGGAATGCACCGACCACCACTCAGCTTTTCCCGACCTGCACTATTTTTGCAAAGATCAAAATGAGCGCATCCAACGTCCAATAAAACCGCTAGAAACAATACATAAATGACCCCAAATATGCTCCCCCTTCTATCACTGTCAGAATAGCGAACTTTCGTTTTCCACACGCGTCCTTTATTGAGGCGTTTTCAAATTATCGTAATAATCCATCGGCAACTGAAGACACGGCTTCACTCCATATGCGATCTAACAGCGATGACATAATGGGCTGAATTCAGTACAGAAACACAATTTACTTAGTAATAGGCCTATGCTTTACGAAAGACAAACTGCTCTGAAACTTCCGCGCTACCTTTTCCGCACATCAGGCGATTTAACTTGCGCATCATGATCGTTTAAATTCTTCGTTTAAAAACTGAAAAAAAAAAAAAACTTCCATGCATAGAGATTTCAATTCCGCGTGAGAATCTCTAAAATACGCATGATTGAATAATGACTGACCCGCGTTCCAATGAAATGTCGCCTCTCGCTCTCGGTACAGCGAGGGTTGATATAAAAAGTGGGACTCAGCACTTAAATATAAAAAGCGTGG
Organism: Gymnothorax javanicus; assembly: GCA_029692085.1. Classification (NCBI taxonomy): domain Eukaryota; kingdom Metazoa; phylum Chordata; class Actinopteri; order Anguilliformes; family Muraenidae; genus Gymnothorax; species Gymnothorax javanicus. Next base: position 85,824,193 of record CM056194.1, read on the forward strand.
GACTCAAGCCATATGCTGCAAGCTGACAGGTATGTAATTTTGAATAACGCGGATTTAAATGCAACAAATAAGCGTCCAGATAAATGATTGTCATCTTACCTAAACGGGGAGAACTAGCAGTACCTGACGGTGTGGAGTGCTCTCGGAGTGAATCTTTGGTTAATTATGAAGATGACTGAGAACAGGTCAGGACGAATAATTGTTTTTAACGGATGCTCTGTGGCCCCCCCCATTCCCAGTTCTGGCTCCGCCACTACCAAATGATGATTGTAATATTAATGATACAAAATATCATATAATTAACTTACTTATGAATTCCTAAAAGTTTAATGAATTGTTCAGATTTGTCAAGCTTCATTCGAAATGTTTGAAACATAAATTACAGTTGTTAAGTCGTGTTCAGAAATGTAATCAAAAGTATTTGGATACAAAATTAAAAAAAAAGGTTTACGAATATGGCATCTATCTATGAAAATTAGGGGCATCTCGCATAGGCACCATGGAGAACATTAAAGACCTCAATTGCCTCTTCGTCTCTGGTGACGGAGAGGCAATATTTGCATTCAAATTGTCGCAAAAAAATTTCCAGCTCCCGCACAGCGCGCTGGCATTACACATCACCACCAACACTCAGATTAAACCTACGCCCCTCACTGGCAAGATCATTCGAGAATAATGTGTATTATGCTAGCTCGTGGAAGGCGGATTGTCAAGGGTAGGAGACGGCAGAAATTTTCCGTCCAGCACTCCTAGCGTCCTGGGCAGAACCCTGCGCAATAAATGTAACAATAGAAAATAGCAGTTGTTGACAAAAATGTAAAAATAATATGACTGCCTTCGCCACCGAATGCTAAACTGCTCCATTATCAGTCTCTTTCAAGATTTCATCCTCTCTCAAACGGCTTTCTATTGGCCACTGAGGAACACTGAAGATCAGACTCTCTCAATAAGTCATCTACTGCCACCTTGTGGACACCATCTGCCATTCCGTGCAGAAACATCCCAAGACTCATCGGGAGATGTATTAATGCAGGTGCCAGAGGACATCACCTGCTGTACAGGCAGAAACTGAGCCACTAGTGTCAGCATTCCTATTCGTTTTAGTGCTTTATAAGCAACCGTTAGCTCTCTTTACAACCTAAAAAACTACATCACCAAAAATCCTCTTGTGGCAATGAGATGCCAAATCCTGACAGTGCATTACATTACATAACAATTTACAACCTAGCATAGCACTAAATCGCACTGCACTGGCTGCATTTCCCAGGGAGAGAGGAGAGTGGACAGGTAGATCTCAGGGCTCACCTCTTCATCTTTCATCTTAATCAGTTTCTCCGTCTCTACGTCTGGGGTCGGCAGGGGTAGAATGGGAATCGGACTCTCCATGCGATTGTCCTGCGTCAGTTTACTGGTGGAAAGAAGAAAAAATACAGACCAGCTCACCAAGATTTTTCCTATTTGCAGTTTTCAGGAGAACGATCTTTGGAACAGTGACTGTAAAAAGTAAATTCACTGGTATAAGTGAATTAAATTCAATGCATCAAGCAATTCAAACATGAGTAAACTACACATTCAAAGATACTGTTGGGCTTGTGGTTTTATGATGATTGAAAGACCATCAGAGATTTTACATAAACAGGGCCTCTCAACTAAATTACTCACATTCACACAATAATGCTGCCCTCACAACCAAAGTCAAGCACCAACGGTGAAGTGTTCATGAGTATGCAATGTACAGGCATATGAGCACGCACTTTCAGTTAAAATCTTCTGTGCACTTTAGTCATGTTTCTGTTTGTGGCTTTTTAATCTCTACAGATTTAACAACCACCAATAACCTCCTCCTGCTCAAGGGAAGATGTTATAGGTGAAGTCAAAAGGGTGGTACACTTCAGAGGATAGTTGCCAAATTTTTTCAATTAATAAAAAAGCCATAATCGGTAAAATAGTAAGTGAACCAGTAGTTAACATTCTCCATAAGGGAGAGTAAAAATTACGTTATTTTGGGACAAATTGGATGGAATAATCAAGATGATGTCACACACAAGCGAAGCACATGCCCTGTTAAATTTAACAATGGTGTTGGATGTGAACCCTCAGAAAAATGACTGTCCATGTGCAAAAAAAAAAAAAAAAAACATGAATATGTAATGCAGTAATGTCCAGAGGTGGCTATTTTGATGAGTCAAAGATTTCAATATTCTTGTGAAAAAAAAATAAAATGAAGTTTACATTTATATTTTCCCTCTACTTTAAATCTGCGAGTGCACAAACACTTCTGTCAGCATAGTCCAAACACATTCCAGCAGTAATTCCATTAAAAAAAGCCACAAATCCTACATGGGCCATTTAAAAAGGATGCAAATACACACAAATGAAAGTTGACAGTTGTACTATAAAGGTCCTTTACTATAGCATCAGCTGCACAGTAAATTAGTCATTACATGCCATTGCAATATCTGTTCCTTTGTGACATCACAAGGGGGCATGACCAACCAGAAAAGATGAAACAGTCCGTCATGCCTCTGGGCAGTCACTTCCACATGTGATGTCAAGAAGGAACAGATTTTGAAATGGAAAGTAATTGCCAAGTGGCCGTGTGCTTGGTGTCCTTTAACCTCAGATCCATCGTTGTCGAATCGAATGTGTCAAAGTACAAAGTTAAAAAGTGAGAAAATGGATCATTGCCCAACATTATGGACTGCAGTGCATGAGCTTAAATGGCACACAGTGTAGTCCACATTAACCTCTCTGACCTGGACATCTGCTGTAAGCACTTAGCTCTGTAGTTCTCATAATGAACAGGATACAGCATATTAACCCCTCTGACCTGGTCATCCGCTGTATGCTCTAGGCTCTATAGTTCTCATAATGAACAGGATACAGTGTACTGCACATTAACCTCTCTGACCTGGTCATCTGCTGTATGCACTGAGCTCTGTTGTTCTCATAATGAACAGGATACAGTGCACTGCACATTAACTCCTCTGACCTGGTCATCTGTTGTATGCTCTGGGCTCTGTAGTTCTCATAATGAACAGGATACAGTGTACTACACATTAACCCCTCTGACCTGGTCATCTGCTGTATGCACTGAGCTCTGTGGTTCTCATTATGAACAGGATACAGCATATTAACCCCTCTGACCTGGTCATCCGCTGTATGCTCTAGGCTCTGTAGTTCCCATAATGAACAGGATACAGTGTACTGCACATTAACCCCTTTGACCTGGTCATTTGCTGTATGCACTGAGCTCAGTAGTTCTCATAATGAACAGGATACAGCATATTAACCCCTCTGACCTGGTCATCAGCTGTATGCACTTGGCTCTGTGGTTCTCATAATGAACAGGATACAGTGTACTGCACAGTAACCCCTCTGACCTGGTCATCTGCTGTATGCACTGGGCTCTGTAGTTCTCATAATGAACAGGATACAGTGTACTACACATTAACCTCTCTGACCTGGTCATCTGCTGTATGCACTGAGCTCGGTTGTTCTCATAATGAACAGGATACAGTGTACTACACGTTAACCGCGCTGACCTGGTCATCTGCTGTATGCACTGGGCTCTGTGGTTCTCATAATGAACAGGATACAGTGTACTATACATTAACCCCTCTGACCTGGTCATCTGCTGTATGCACTGGGCTCTGTAGTTCTCATAATGAACGTCGCAGGTCACATCCTTCAGGTCGTGCATGTGCGTGCGGATCAGCATGTTACGAAGCTTCACAAAGTCGCAGTGTGACTGATTTTCCACTAAAGAGAGAAAGAGACATGAGCACACGCATATGAACGTGTACACACACACACACACACACACACACACACACACACACACACAAGCACACACACACACACACACACACACACACAACGCACCCCATTCACACCCCACACACATGCACAAACCCACCAAAAGGATCATGCACACACAAGCAACATGCACACCCAAACAACCCCACACACACAAACACACACAGTAGAACATTACTCTGTGAAATGTTCACTGGTCCCAACACGTCCACAAACTGCACCGTCTGGTACCAATAAATACGACTAAAACCTGAATGTTTTCTTTCTGCATACCTTTCGGAACAGGCAATTTTTGCGTCAATGCAAAAATAACCTTACGACACTTCCCCCCCGCTTAGGTTCTCTTGTTTACACACAAAGGATCTTCCTGAGACATGCAGACACACATTGGTCCAGGAAATGCCCCATGTTTATGGGAGACACCCACCTTCCACAATACCCCAGGGGTACAGTCTCCCCCGCACCCTCTGTCCCCGGGCCTCCACGACTGTGTTACTCCCGATCACCGCAAAAGGAGTGCTTTCCTGGAACACGAGTGTCCGTATCAGAAAAACAGAAATGCACACAGGGCAACACTTCATTGTAAGTTCTAGATGTGCTGGTATTAAGTACTTCAGTCATTAGCATCATACTATTGAAAAGTTAACCCAGCAAGTACTTTTATTATGTAAACTAGAGGCACTCCGAGAGTGCAAACCTCCGCCAAGGCAGCACAGTCGAAATCTTTCTGAGTAAACATGGCTCATTAGAAATTGAAGATATCTGCAACACAGGATTTTGAGTTGCTGTGGTGGCCATATTGTTTAACCGATGGCTGTCAAAATCAATAGGGTCCGTCCCTGATGTAATAGCAATCCAAGCACAAAAAGTCATAGGTATCCGTTCATTACTTTTTGAGTTATCTTGTACACAAACAGACAGGCAGACATACAAACCAATGCCGGCAAAAACATAACCTGCTTGGCGGAGGTAATAATTACATTATTGAATGCAAATTAATATAGCGCAAAAAAAAAAAAAAAAAAAAAAAAAAATGTGTTTGGGAGGTGAAGGCTCTCTCACCTTCAGTTCTTTATCCTGCTGCTTAAATTCCTCATCTTCATCAGAGTCACAGTCAGGGAACTGATAAACCTTAATCCCAAATTTATCGATCTCCTCCCTTATCTGTAAGAGATTAGTGATTACATATTGTTTGATTAGCTTGTGTGTACATATTCAGCAAAAGAAAGTAAATGAGTGATGTGAGGAGGCACAGAGGAATGCATCACACATAAGTGAAAAGCGTAGGTTTTACACAATGCAGAGGAAGGAATTAACATTTCTGTATGCGCACTGTTCTTAAAATGTACGATTTACAATGTTTGACTGGAACTCGAAAGGTGGTTGGTTCAAGTCCCAGAGTACCCACGTTAGAATCAATACAGCTGTTGGGCCCTTCAGCATGGCCCCTAACCCCATATTGCCCCGGGGGGGGGGGGATTAACCCCTGCTGAATCTAATCAACTGCAAGCTGTCTGGACAGAGGTGTCTGCTAAACAAGTGCCATCAGAGCATGACTTGTCTCCCCAGACCCCGCAATCTAATTTCAGAAATCCCAAAACATCAAAAGGCACCAGTCTAAGACCCGATTAATAAGCAAAGCAAGTAGTTTCGCAAAAAAAAAAAAAAAAAATACTGAATGGCATTCGAGTTCTGCTCCGGAAACAAAATGTCCATGGTCGCACAGATGGACAGACAGACGGACGGGTGACCGCACTGATGACCATATCCCTAGTGTTGTAGTACTCAAGACCGGTCTTTGTCTCGAGACCGGTCTCGAGACCACTTTTACATGGTCTTGGTCTTGTCTCGGTCTCCACACTCTCTGGTCTTGGTCTTTTCTTGGTCTCGGACATAACGGTCTCGAGGGGATTTAAAAATCAAGGCAAGTAGCTGGTCCTGGTACAGTCTCGTTATTACTACACAGCCGTCTTTAATTGCAGCCAATAAGAGGCATCTATTTTTTGTATATTTTTCCCTGCCTGCGTGGTCTCCCGTCCCGACTCCGTCTCGTCTCACAACATATGCGCAACGAATTAGTCCAGTGAATCAATAAAAATGTCTGCTAATTCATCTATTATGAGGTTCTCCTATACAGATTGCAAAGAATCTATATGCGAAATAACAAAGAAAAAAAGGGTTTCTGCTGTGTGCAGATTTTGTCAAATTGCCCTGACCGAGACTGCTGGTACCAGGGTTGGGTTCAATTACTTTTTTCAATTACAATCACAGTAATTATAATCAATTACTTTCGTAACTGTAATTAAGTTTTAATTGAATTTTTTTTCGAAAAGTAATTGTAATTGTAATTGAACATTCTGTCCTGAAAGTAATAAAGTGATTGAATCCAACCCTGGCCGGTAAAACGTCAACTTTCACCAGGCACTTGAAGAGGAAACATGCTGAGAGGTAAGCTAACATAGACTGGCTCTGCTCATAAACTCTGTGAGGAAAAAAACTCCCAAACGTCTCAAAACCAAACACAACTTGTACATACTTAGTATATTATTGCAAAATGTTGTACATGGATGCATGGTATAATCTGTTCAGGACTCGAAATTTAAGTTGTTTGCAAGCATCTGCTGACTAACCCTGGTTAAATGCAGTTAATCTCACTAGCTCTAGCTGAGTTAACGGTCATAGGTAAGGTCAGTTATCACTAGCATTAAGTAAATTTCCTAGCGAATTCACTGGATGAAGCATATTGCTACTCATTCATAGTACTGGGGAGCTTGTGCTGTTTCACAAATGAATGGCTTTGAAGTTTTGAAGATAGCTATGTATGCAGGGTAACTACTGAGGGTCTTGTAAATGTCCTGGTGTCATGTTGAGTGCTCTGAACTTTCGTGTCTTCAATGGCTTTATCCGAAGCCATCAGCGAGATGAAAATAGCCAAAAACGGCAGGTGGTCAGCCATTGGTGGTTGCCCCCTATTTGCCCAGTTTGTCATCATTACTGCCGATATCAGTCTTGCTGAGTAAAATCCGCTAAATAAGGCAGCTATTCACTGGTTTCAGAAGATCCCAAAATTCATGCAAGGGAACTTTCCTCATTGGCTATCTGTTTTCCAGCTTTGTGTAGTTGGCACCCCATATGACGAAAATCTGAACAAAACCCATTACATTTCTTTCTGCTTCGTTCGTACACGTTTGTGCAGGCAAAATGAGAATTCATCGCCTGCTGCTGCTATTCGTTTTGGATGGAAATCTTAAATGTTTTATGTCTCCGGAACGATGACAACGGATTTTGGACTGTGTAACCATACCAATCCCTAACAGGAACAAATTTAAATGCCTATAGAGTCTCAATCCTCTGAAAGGGCAATAATAGCTGTTATGCAGTTGCTACGCACAATTACTTTCACCCAAACACTGCCCATATTTACAGTGAAGTGAAACTCTTGTTTGGTCTTGGTCTCGGTCTCGTCCTGCTCTGGTCTTGGTCTCAAAATGGTCTGTCTTGGTCTTGGTCTCGGTCTTGTCTTGGTCTCGTCTAAAGTGGTCTTGACTACATCAATACATATCCCCCCACATTATATGCCAAGGGGACAATAAAGGAAATGTAAATAATGCTTTTTTGGCATGGTCTGAAGGAGATAAGAGGATGATGTTCGAACAGAGAGGGTTTGACTCTCCTCGTAGTTCGATCTTAACTCATCAGCTTCTCATCTATCTTGAGCAAAAAAAAAAAAAAAAAAAAAAAGTGTAACAGAAGGCCGGATTTCCCCACTCTTCTTCAGAGAGGAAAACAAACTGAAATTACATATAAGAGGTCATAAGGCAGTGATATCTTTGGCAGGAGTAAAATAACAGCACTGCAAATAAGAGAAGATTTTGGATGTTAAGGAGAGAGTTAGATTTTGTCCCTGTGTGCAGAGGGAGAGGAGCTCACCCTGTCCTTCAGCTTCTTAATCTCCACAGGGGTGAGGCAGTCCGCCTTAGAGATGAGAGGGACTATATTCACCTTCTCATGGAGAGCCTTCATGAACTCCACATCCACCGGCCGCAACCTGCGGGACAGACCCAACAACCTGTTACCACAGAGACATCACGCAACACTGCGCTGAGGGTCAGACCCAACAACCTGTTACCCTAGAGACATGACGCAACACTGCACTAAGGGTCAGACCCAACAACCTGTTACCATAGAGACATCACACTACACTGCACTGAGGGTCAGACACAACAACCTGTTACCACAGCAACATCACAGTACACTGCTCAGATGGTCAGACCCAATAACCTGTTACCATGGCAACATCACGCAACACTGCGCTGAGGGTCAGATCCAACAACCTATTAAACCTGTTACCATAGAGACATCATGCTACACTGCACCGAGGGTCAGACACAACAACCTGTTACCAAAGAGACATCACAGTACGCTGCTCTGAGGGTCAGACCCAACAACCTGTTACCATAGAGACATCACACTACACTGCGCCAAGGGTCAGACCCAAAAGCCTGTTTCCGAGGCAACATCACGCTACACTGCGCTGAGGGTCAGACCCAACAACCTGTTACCATAGAGACATCACGCTACACTGCACTGAGGGTCAGACAAAACAACCTGTTACCATAGAGACATCACAGTACAGTGCACTGAGGGTCAGACCCAACAACCTGTTACCATAGAGACATCACACTACACTGCGCCAAGGGTCAGACCCAAAAGCCTGTTTCCGAGGCAACATCACGCTACACTGCGCTGAGGGTCAGACCCAACAACCTGTTACCATAGAGACATCATGCTACACTGCACTGAGGGTCAGACAAAACAACCTGTTACCATAGAGACATCACAGTACACTGCACTGAGGGTCAGACCCAACAACCTGTTACCATAAAGACATCACATTACACTGCGCTGAGGGTCAAACCCAAAAACCTGTTACTATGGAGACATCATGCTACTTTACTCTGAGGCTCAGACCCAACAACCTGTTACCGCAGAAACATCATGCTTAACTGTTCTGAGGTTCAGACCCGACAACCTGTTACCACAGAGACATGCAACACTGCGGTGGGGGTCAGACCCAACAACCTGATACTACAGAGGCATACTACACTGCTTTAAGTGTCAGACCCAACATCCAGTCTCTACAGCATCATCATGTCATTCTGCCCTGAAGGTCAGATGCAATATCCTGTCACTACAACAACACCATTTGATTCTGCTCTGAGGGACAGATCCAACATCCTGTCACTTCAGCATCATCATGTTCTTTTGCTCTGAAAGCAGTTGTTGTTTAAAAGGTGGGATTCATGACATACTTATTCTCAGTGCATGAAAACAAGAATTTGTCAGTGTTTTGCATAAACCTAGAACTGAAAAGAAAAGCAATTCTCAGGAACAGCAAATAACCGCTTTTAATTTACATTTGTCCATCTGGCGTTTACCATTTGCTCATCTAGGAAACTTAGAAAGTACAACAGCACTATGTTACAGAAAATAAGTCAGATAATAACTTTCAAAGCCTGTTAAGCCACTGAAATGAAAAGCTAGCAATATAAAGTTTCAGCAAAAAAGCTGATCTAACACAATAAAAAACCTCTCAACACAATTATGGCAGTAACAGAGAAATACACACCGACTGAATTCGGAAACCTGATTCTCATCCATGAATCACTGCTACCCATCACTTCAACTCAGCATGCAGAAAGCGAACAACCATATCTGGGTACCAGACGCATGCAATGACCAGCTGTGTGAGAGTGTGTGGGAGTGGTCAGGCCAGCAGTACCCATGTCCAAAAGGCGGGATGAAATATAGGCAGCAGTGCACGCGGTTGTCCACAATATTCTTCCTGTTGAGGCCGCTTTCGTCTCGGAAATACTGCTCAAACTGCTGGTCGATGTAGTCCGTGATGGGCTTCCAGCTGAGGGCGGATACAGACAGGAACTCAGAGCATGTCCTTAAACAAAAGCCAGCGTTACTCTAATGGGGTGCAGCTTGCAAATCTAGTTCAGGCATACAACTTGAGATATGTACCTCACCCTGATAGACCGTCCCATGTACAGCTGCCACAGCCCTGCTCCTCTGTAGGGTGGGCTATTTAAGCTGCTGTCCTGCTCAGCCCCGGCTGCGAAAGCACACCTCTGCCTGCTGCTGTGCTGCATCACTCTCTGCTGCTGATAGTAACACTGTCTGCTGCTGCATCACTCTCTGCTGCTGATAGTAACACTGTCTGCTGCTGCATCTCTCTCTGCTGCTGATAGTAACACTGCCTGCTGCTGCATCACTCTCTGCTGCTGATAGTAACACTGCCTGCTGCTGCATCACTCTCTGCTGCTGACATTAACAGTCTGCTGCTGCATCACTCTCTGCTGCTGACATTAACAGTCTGCTGCTGCATCACTCTCTGCTGCTGATAGTAACACTGTCTGCTGCTGCATCACTCTCTGCTGCTGATAGTAACACTGTCTGCTGCTGCATCACTCTCTGCTGCTGACATTAACAGTCTGCTGCTGCATCACTCTCTGCTGCTGACATTAACAGTCTGCTGCTGCATCACTCTCTGCTGCTGACATTAACAGTCTGCTGCTGCTGCTGCTGATAGTAACACTGTCTGCTGCTGCATCACTCTCTGCTGCTGATAGTAACACTGCCTGCTGCTGCATCACTCTGCTGCTGCTGACAGCCTGCTGCAGTCTGCTGCTGCATCACTCTCTGCTGCTGATAGTAACACTGTCTGCTGCTGCATCACTCTCTGCTGCTGATATTAACAGTCTGCTGCTGCCTGCTGCTGCATAACAGTCTCTGCTGCTGATAGTAACACTGTCTGCTGCTGCATCTCTCTGCTGCTGATAGTAACACTGCCTGCTGCTGCATCACTCTCTGCTGCTGACAGTAACACTGCCTGCTGCTGCATCACTCTCTGCTGCTGATAGTAACAGTCTGCTGCTGCATCACTCTCTGCTGCTGATAGTAACAGTCTGCTGCTGCATCACTGCTCTGCTGCTGATAGTAACACTGCCTGTTGCTGCATCACTCTCTGCTGCTGACATTAACTCTCTGCTGCTGCATCAGTCTGCTGCTGCATCTCTGCTGCTGATAGTAACAGTCTGCTGCTGCATCACTCTCTGCTGCTGACATTAACAGTCTGCTGCTGCATCACTCTCTGCTGCTGACATTAACAGTCTGCTGCTGCATCACTCTCTGCTGCTGACATTAACAGTCTGCTGCTGCTCTGCTGCTGATAGTAACACTGTCTGCTGCTGCATCACTCTCTGCTGCTGATAGTAACACTGCCTTCTGCTGCATTACTCTCTGCTGCTGCATCACTCTCTGCTGCTGATAGTAACACTGTCTGCTGCTGCATCACTCTCTGCTGCTGATAGTAACACTGTCTGCTGCTGCATCACTCTCTGCTGCTGATAGTAACACTGCCTGCTGCTGCATCACTCTCTGCTGCTGATAGTAACACTGTCTGCTGCTGCATCACTCTCTGCTGCTGATAGTAACACTGCCTGCTGCTGCATCACTCTCTGCTGCTGACATTAACAGTCTGCTGCTGCATCACTCTCTGCTGCTGACATTAACAGTCTGCTGCTGCATCACTCTCTGCTGCTGACATTAACAGTCTGCTGCTGCATCACTCTCTGCTGCTGATAGTAACACTGCCTGCTGCTGCATCACTCTCTGCTGCTGACATTAACAGTCTGCTGCTGCATCACTCTCTGCTGCTGATAGTAACACTGCTGCTGCTGCTGCTCTCTCTGCTGCTGATAGTAACACTGCCTGCTGCTGCATCACTCTCTGCTGCTGATAGTAACACTGTCTGCTGCTGCATCACTCTCTGCTGCTGATAGTAACACTGTCTGCTGCTGCATCACTCTCTGCTGCTGATAGTAACACTGTCTGCTGCTGCATCACTCTCTGCTGCTGATAGTAACACTGTCTGCTGCTGCATCACTCTCTGCTGCTGATAGTAACACTGTCTGCTGCTGCATCACTCTCTGCTGCTGATAGTAACACTGCCTGCTGCTGCATCTCTCTCTGCTGCTGATAGTAACACTGTCTGCTGCTGCATCACTCTCTGCTGCTGATAGTAACACTGCCTGCTGCTGCATCACTCTCTGCTGCTGATATTAACAGTCTGCTGCTGCATCTCTCTGCTGCTGATATTAACTGCCTGCTGCCTGTAACACTGCCTGCTGCTGCATCACTCTCTGCTGCTGATAGTAACACTGTCTGCTGCTGCATCACTCTCTGCTGCTGATAGTAACACTGTCTGCTGCTGCATCTCTCTCTGCTGCTGATAGTAACACTGCCTGCTGCTGCATCACTCTCTGCTGCTGATAGTAACACTGTCTGCTGCTGCATCACTCTCTGCTGCTGATAGTAACACTGCCTGCTGCTGCATCACTCTCTGCTGCTGATAGTAACACTGCCTGCTGCTGCATCACTCTCTGCTGCTGATAGTAACACTGTCTGCTGCTGCATCACTCTCTGCTGCTGATAGTAACACTGTCTGCTGCTGCATCACTCTGCTGCTGATAGTAACACTGCCTGCTGCTGCATCACTCTCTGCTGCTGCATCACTCTCTGCTGCTGATAGTAACACCTGCCTGCTGCTGCATCACTCTCTGCTGCTGATAGTAACACTGTCTGCTGCTGCATCTGCTGCTGCTAACACAGTCTGCTGCTGCATCTCTGCTGCTGATAGTAACAGTCTGCTGCTGCATCACTCTCTGCTGCTGATAGTAACACTGCCTGCTGCTGCATCACTCTCTGCTGCTGATAGTAACACTGCCTGCTGCTGCATCACTCTCTGCTGCTGACATTAACAGTCTGCTGCTGCATCACTCTCCGCTGCTGACATTAACAGTCTGCTGCTGCATCACTCTCTGCTGCTGACATTAACACTGTCTGCTGCTGCATCACTCTCTGCTGCTGATAGTAACACTGTCTGCTGCTGCATCACTCTCTGCTGCTGATAGTAACACTGCCTCTGCTGCTGCATCACTGCCTCTGCTGCTGATAGTAACACTGTCTGCTGCTGCATCACTCTCTGCTGCTGATATTAACAGTCTGCTGCTGCATCTGCTGCTGATATTAACAGTCTGCTGCTGCATCACTCTCTGCTGCTGATAGTAACACTGTCTGCTGCTGCATCACTCTCTGCTGCTGATAGTAACACTGTCTGCTGCTGCATCACTCTCTGCTGCTGATAGTAACACTGCCTGCTGCTGCTGCTGCTGACATTAACAGTCTGCTGCTGCATGATCTCTGCTGCTGATAACACTGTCTGCTGCTGCATCACTCTCTGCTGCTGACATTAACAGTCTGCTGCTGCATCACTCTCTGCTGCTGATAGTAACACTGCCTGCTGCTGCATCACTCTCTGCTGCTGATAGTAACACTGCCTGCTGCTGCATCACTCTCTGCTGCTGACATTAACAGTCTGCTGCTGCATCACTCTCTGCTGCTGATAGTAACACTGCCTGCTGCTGCATCACTCTCTGCTGCTGATAGTAACACTGCCTCTGCTGCTGCATCACTCTCTGCTGCTGATAGTAACACTGTCTGCTGCTGCATCACTCTCTGCTGCTGATAGTAACACTGTCTCTGCTGCTGCATCACTGTCTGCTGCTGCATCTGCTGCTGATAGTAACACTGTCTGCTGCTGCATCACTCTCTGCTGCTGATAGTAACACTGCCTGCTGCTGCATCTCTCTCTGCTGCTGATAGTAACACTGTCTGCTGCTGCATCACTCTCTGCTGCTGATAGTAACACTGTCTGCTGCTGCATCACTCTCTGCTGCTGATAGTAACACTGCCTGCTGCTGCATCACTCTCTGCTGCTGATAGTAACACTGTCTGCTGCTGCATCACTCTCTGCTGCTGATAGTAACACTGTCTGCTGCTGCATCATCACTCTCTGCTGCTGATAGTAACACTGTCTGCTGCTGCATCACTCTCTGCTGCTGATAGTAACTGTCTGCTGCTGCATCACTCTCTGCTGCTGATAGTAAACGTCTGCTGCTGCATCACTCTCTGCTGCTGATAGTAACACTGTCTGCTGCTGCATCACTCTCTGCTGCTGATAGTAACACTGTCTGCTGCTGCATCACTCTCTGCTGCTGCTGCATCTCTGCTGCTGCTGCTAACCTGCTATGCATCACTGTCTGCTGCTGATAGTAACACTGTCTGCTGCTGCATCACTCTCTGCTGCTGATAGTAACACTGTCTGCTGCTGCATCACTCTCTGCTGCTGATAGTAACACTGCTGCTGCTGCTCTCTGCTGCTGATAGTAACACTGCCTGCTGCTGCATCACTCTCTGCTGCTGATAGTAACACTGCCTGCTGCTGCATCACTCTCTGCTGCTGATAGTAACACTGCCTGCTGCTGCGTCACTCTCTGCTGCTGATAGTAACACTGCCTGCTGCTGCATCACTCTCTGCTGCTGATAGTAACACTGCCTGCTGCTGCATCACTCTTGTCAGTTGCTAGTTAACATGCCTTCTCCATCCCAGCATGTGGGCTCTGAATGTCACTCATGGGGAATGGGTGGGGATATCCTGCCACTCCCTGCTCTCTTTTCCTCAAGCTCAGTATGCCGCAGGGTGCATGAATCAGGGCCAAACTATGATAATATCCATCTATTTGATTTGGTTGAGTGAAAGGGCTTTAAACTGCAAAAAAAATTCAACAAATCCATCCGGAAGGCCCTGATATCAGGTCACCTACAAAACAACACATGGGCCATGCCTTTTCAGGTTCGGTAACATTCTTCGCTTCATGCATGGGCCACATTCAGGGTGTCTTTGTTCACGACATGAACACACATGCCCACTCAGTAGCAGTTTGTCAGATAGGATGGCTCATGCGGCGCACCATTCATGGAATCCCCAAATAGACAGAATTGCGACAACTGAAGTGCAGGAGCCATTTTGTTTCCATCTCGCAAAACCAAGCCATTTTGCGCAACAGAAATTGTTGGATTTTTTTGTTCTTTTCTCATAAGGGAAGCAAAGGGTCATTCCATGCCAAGTAGACCAGTTTTTGAAAAGTCATTGCTACATTCGCAAGTGACTCGACACCCCCTCCTTAAATTGGCAATTGCTCCATGAAAAATTGGGAGTTGGAATTTAAGATTTGGGATTTGTCCATTTAAAACAATGACAAACACCCATGATTTTTTTCAAATTTTTCTGAGACGATGCGGTGCAGACCCTGGTCCACTTGACACGGAATGACTCCAAATTAATTTCAGGGGAAAAACAATAAATCAGCTAGCAATAGTTTTGACAAGCATAATAGGGGAAAATGTTCGAACATGAGGAAAGAGAAAGCAAAAGAACAAACAAAAATAAACTCAATGGAAACAAAATGGCTCCATGGCCAGATTTCCTGGAACCCTCATGTCGCAACTGTCTCTATCTATGAACTCTAACCATTCATTCCTTTTTGCTTAGCACGGCTAATTCTGCTCACCAGCTATAGTAATGCAGCTAACCATTCATTATCACTGAGACAGCACAGCTGATCTCCATTCATTATCATCAGAATAGCACAGATAATGCTGCTCATCAGGATTATTATTAACCCTTTAAACTCTGATTTTCACTTGAATTTCCCCAAAAATAAAAAAAATTTTAAAAAAAGGTATTTTTCAATGTCACATATACATAGTGTATCTGGTCGTTTCAGCGCTTCACTGAGGCTTCATAACACTGATATTGAGTGAATTATTCAAATTGGCTATATTTTTATGGCCGCAGCTTTACATCAAATAGAAAATATCGAGATCTTGTGCATTATTTCATGCACATTTCCCTGTAATTCAGCAGGATGTAATCGTGAAGTTTGGAAACCTTTGGATTACAACTAATATTCAAAATAGACCTGAAGTTACATGCGTTTGCGGAAAGCAGTGGCATTTTAGGAACTCACATATGGAATTGTTGAGTTGAAGAGATTAAGATCACTGCTCAATGTTGCTCGCAGTTAATTACTATTAATATAGTATGGCTTATGCTGCCGACCAATCATTATTACTGCTCACCATTCATTATCATTATCCCAGATCATGTGATTCACCATTCATTATCAATACAGCAAGGCTAAGGCAGTGCACCATTCAATCTTACTAACATAGCAGGGGCAATGCCACACACCAATGAAAATTATAATCAGGGCATTTTTTAACAATGCTCATCATACAATATTAACATGAAATATTACCCACCATTCATTATGAACATAATGTTGCTAATGCTGTTCACCATTCATTATTAACATAATGCTGCTAATGCTGTTAACCATTCATGGTTCTGAGTTTTGTATAGCTAATGTTGGTCATTACACATTAGCACTAGTTTAGCACAGCTATAGAAATGCTAATCACCACGCTTTGTTGTGAGCGTAACATAGCCAATGTTGCTCATCACTCAATAGCATGAGAGGATCACATGCTACAGGCCATTCACTGTTATGAACAAAGCATAATCTATCCAATGTTGCTCATCATACATTAGCATCAGCATAGCACTGCTATAGTACTGCTACTCACTTTATTTTGTTATAAGCATAGCATAGCTAATCATCACTCTTTAGCATTAGCCTAGCACTGTTAAAATAATTCCACTCAATATTTATTGTTATGAGCGTTGCATAGCTACTTTTGTTCATCACTCATTAGTATCATTATTGCACAGCTGTGGTAATGCCACTCAATATTCATTGTTATGATCATCGCAGAGCCAGTTTTGCTCATCACAGATTAGCACTAGCATAGCGCATCTATAGAAAAGCTACTTAGCATTCTTTGTTATGAGCATAGCACAGCTAATGTTGCTCATCTCTCGTTAGCACTAGCATAGCAAATGTTATGGCACACACCATTCACAGTCATATGCATAGGCAGAGCTAATGTTGCTCATCACATACTGACATTAGCATGGCACAGCTATATTAAATTATACGCACCATTCCTAGTTATGAGCATGGCAGAGCTACTTTCGATCATCACACATTAGCATAGCACAGTAACAGTAATGCTACTTACCATTCATTGTTATTAACAGAGTCTCCAAACCCTGGCGTGTCAACGATGGTGAGCTTCAGTTTGACACCCTTCTCCTCGATGTCAACCGTGTGTTTGATGATTTCCACAGTCTGATTGATGCGCTCTACAGGGACATTATACTATATTCATTTGACAGACACTTTGACTCAAAGTAGCACCACCAGAGACACTTCAGCAGTTACTGTGAAACGAACATGGACGCAGCACAGACTCGGTTAACAGACCTCCGCTAGTTTTCTTTCAGGTGAGCACAGTTCGATGTCAGAGCCAGTGCTGCGCAGTAGACCTTACTCTGACATATGTCAGTTGAAATTCATCCAGTGGTGTCCAGAGTTTCAATACCATCTCCAAGGCCCTGTATTTTATGGTTTTCTAACCAATGAACATAAGAATTTGGGGGTGAATTTCTGCTCTGTCCTGTGCAGCAATGAAAATGCTCAGCCCATCATGCTAATTACCCCCCCCCTCCATGCTGAGAGGTGCCAATGTAGTTTATAAATAAGGAATACACCCCCTTTGTATCATCCAGGTCTGGCTTATAGCCGAAACTAAGGCTATGTGTGATGCTGTAAGCTGGCAATTCCCATGGTTATCAGCTTAATTTGAACCCGGGCCGCCAGCACCCACCTTCAGCATTCAGTAACTTCCTGTCCTTGTAGAGGTCAGTGAGGAACAGGCTGTTGACCAGGGTAGATTTTCCCAGTCCGGACTCCCCTGCAATACAGCCAGAGGGCGCTGTGTCAGACCCCACATTCATACACGGCACACTGGAGAGTTATACCGCATTTGTTTACATAATACGCATTTAGCTGACACTTTCATTACCTTTGCCAAGGAGGTTATGTTTTTGCTGGCGTTGGTTTCTTTGTCTGTTTGTGTACAAGATAACTCAAAAAATAATGAACGGATATCTCTGAAATTTTGTGGGTGGGTTGCAATTACATCAGGGATGGACCCTATTGATTTTGACCATGATCTGTCAAACAATATGGCCGCCACGGCAACAATCTTCCTGCCTTGGCAGAGGTTTGCACTCTCGGAGTGCCTCTAGTTTAAAGTGCAGAGATTTTTTAAGTCAAGCAGAATAAGCAGGGACCGATTCTCCCAGGAGAAATGTGGGTTTAAGGGTCCTGAGTGTTAGTTTGGGACATGTGCCGTAACATACCTGCTACCATGAGGGTGAAGTCGAACCCCTTCTTGACAGACTTCCTGTGCACTTGGTTAGGAAGAGTGGCGAAGCCCACATACTGCTTATCCTGAGAGAGAGAGAGAGAGAGAGAGAGAGAGAGAGAGAGAGAGAGAGAGGAGGGGGGATGGAGAAAAAGGAGGGATAGAGGGAAAGGGAAAGAGAGAAAACGACGGGGGAGACGGAATTTAGGACAGGGATAAAGGGAGAGAGCAGGAGAGAGTGAGACAGAGGGTGGATGGAGGGAGATGGGGGAAATGGAGGGAGAGAGAGAAGAAAGAAAAGGCAGAGAGGTGAAATATATGGTAGGTGGGGGGGGGCAGTATTATTTGGAAGAGAGAGAGAGGGAGGGAGGGAGGAGGGAAGAGAAGGAGATTGAAAGGGACAAGAAGACTAGTGTTAATATAATCAATAACATTCCTCCCAGAGTCTCAAGTTCAGCCAGGAACTGGGAGAGCAGGATGTTCATGGTGTTGTTCAGTCAAATTAGACCATTTCAGACGCACTGCATGCAGAACATAACAGAACACAAACAGGCACAAACACATCCGTAATCCAATAAAAAGCAATGAATGAGCTCCGCTCTCCAGGCAAGCCACAGCTTAATAAAGACACTATTTATACAGTGGAATGGACAGTGTATCATAAGGATAAATGGCTGGCAAAGGGCTGGACGTCGAGCCGATTCTCAGTCGCACAGCAGGGAGTCCAGCTGCTGGACTGAAGCAGGGATGTCTCGGAGAGTTCTTCTTCTTTAGTTCTGACGACCGAGAGGCCCCCCAGCCTTACTCCAGTCCAGACCCAGAGTATAAACACAAACGTTTACCCCCCAAATGTGCCTGCGAGCTGGGTGGGGTCGCCCAAACAGAGCCTCTATTCACCAAGACTGAAAGCCCCTTTCACCCCCTGGGCCCAGTGTAAGCAAGGGCCTCTCCATGGCTGTCATAATCTCTCACCCCCATTTCCGACAAGCGGAGCGCAACCTCCAACCGCTCGCCGCGCAAAACCAGGGCAGCTGAAGAAGAACTGCTCCCAAGACAGTCACACCGCAGAGTGGAGAATAGTACCAAGCACATTCCTGCTCTGTCTGAGGGGCACAGTTTCACAGCAGGGACAGAGTTCTCAATTTTCTGAGGAGTATTTCCATGTCAGTGCTAAGATTGGGGATTACACCTTATATTCTTCCACATACTGGTCTAATTTCACACAGAAGTACACTTCTGCAACACAGTCTTGATACAGTAACTTACTATTTTTCAGCCAAAGACCTTGGAACTTACTCAGCGGAACATTCCGGCAAAGAATTCGCCATCTTCACAATAGTAGCGTATGGTCTGTGTAGCGCATAGTGAGAAGGTCTGTATGGTGAAGTCATACTGCACAGTTATGGTTCTCATTAGCGGCGTCGGAGCGTGGCGAGCAGGCGAACGGAAGCGCAGCGATGTGCTCGGCGCGAGGAAAGCCCTGAGTCTGAGCCTTTGGGACAGGATCGCTCTGTTCTGCGCGAGAGCCGAAGCGCCAACCCAGCGGAACGGCAGCGGGAGTTTGGCGGGTGTTCAGGGGCAAACGCGGCGTATGTGAGCTGTGATCCGCTGTCCGTGGCAGGAAGTGCCCCCCCACCCTTAAACTTGGGGACTCCTCGCCACCCCCCTCCCCCTCCCAGTCTAACCTTTAACCCTTAACCCTGACCCCCTGAACCCCCTCCACAGTCCACCCTATGCTAACAACCTACCTCAGTACCTCACAGCACATTTGGAGAGGTGTATCCACACCCTTTCTCAGTCTCTCCAGTCAAAGGCTGGGCTCTTTGCACTCTTTTCCAGGGTCCCCCCACCCCACCCCCCTGCTCAGAAAAGACGGACAGATCTTTACCTTCACCCGAGCCGTCCTATAGCGGGGGTTCAGCAGCCTTTCGGCAAGGTTCTCCTGTCGAATCGCGTCCATTTGAAAGAGCCAGCTGTGGAATACGACTGCCGACTAGGGCTGTACCTATTTCCCCCTCTCTCTCTCTCTCTCTAACAGCTTCTTCTGTCTCTCTCACTCTCCTCTTCTCCCCGCCACCCTTTCTAACTTTCTTTCTCTCTCTCACTTTCTTTCTCTCACTCTGTTCTTCTTGACTCTTTCCCTGTCTCCCTCTCTGAGTCTGCTGGCTCCCTGCTGATCTCTTCCCTCTTCCTTATCCTCTCCTGATCTCACTCTTTCTTCCACACTGGCTCCCGACCTCTCCCTCTCTCTCTCCTGACTCCTCCTCCAGGTTCCTGCTATTCCAGTCAGGTGGGGGAGGGATTCCCACATATATGGAGCCACCCTTAAGAGCATGTGTGTGGGACTGAGCGTGTATGCTTGTGTGTTCGTATGTTAGAGAGTGTAAGCATGTAAGTTCTGGTACTCATTTTATAGTGGGGACCTGACAATACCTTAATTAACAAAGCGAGGATAGTTTGGGTAACAAGAACATTTTAAACAATTCTCACAACTACTAATGCAAACTGGTTCTTTCTCGTTAAGGTTTGATTTAGGGATGGGTTAAAGTTAGGGCAAAGTTTTGGGTTAGGCGTGTGTTGCTTATTGTTAAGATTAGGGAAAGGCTGTTGAGACGCGCAGTGAACGAATGGGAGTCAATATAACGGCCGCGCAAGGATGTGCGTGTTCGTGTGTACGTATGAGTGTGCGCGTGTGTCTATGGGTGAGCATGCCTGCTGGGAATTCTGAGTGATACTGTACCAACTGCTTCCACAAGGGGGAGACAGATTACACGTCAACATTGCCAGCTGGCGTCACATCGTATGGAAACACCAGATGCATTTACATCAAACCAAATATTGAATAACAACCTCACAAACGTCTCATGTAAGGACCTCAACCAGAATAAACAATAAAATACACAGACACCCCACCACTGGATGGCTGATATCTGGTCTGGAAACAAAGCTCGGTGGAGAGACGGACAGAAGTATGGAAAGCACATCTACACAATAAGATGTCTCAATATATTAAATTTAATTGAGAAATATTGAAGAGTTTAGGAGTTCTGACCCGGAAAAGATAAATGACCGATGGACAGACGGACGGACAAACACACAGGGCAACACTCATTCCTATAACTCCATCCACTTCA